>CAMTDV010000017.1:60433526-61033526 GCA_947069175.1 Scalesia atractyloides
ATTGGTTAAGGAAATGGAATGCCATCAGGATGGGGTGCATGAATATGATGTGTTGTTTGTTATGTCAGGGTAATATTGAGTCGCATGAACACCTCTTCTTTGAGTGCAGGTATTCTTCCCAGATTTGGCTCTCTATTCGTGAGATGGCTCACATGAGTTCGGTCGATTCTTCTTGGAATGATATTGGTGCATGGGTGATTCCAAAGTCGAAGTCTAGGTCCATTGTTTCGATTATTGGTAAGTTGTTAGTGGCTGCAATGGCATACTACATTTGGCAAGAAAGGAACTCGAGATTTTTCAATAATCAGCTTAGACCTTCTGAGAAAGTTACTGAAATGATCGTCAACACTGTCAGACTAAAGCTCATGTCGTTAAAATTCAAGGATACAAGACGTGTGAGGAAGATCCTAAAGGATTGGGCGATTGACGTTGATACGCTTTAATATAGCCATCTTGTAATGTGCTTATTGTTTTCTTTGTTTGCCTAGATGGTTAGGTTGTTGTTTGGTTGTCTTTGTCTCTGCGTTTGTGGCATGTCACATACGTGAACTAGGTGGTTCTCTGCCGCCTACTTGTGCTTTTTTGGTTGGTTGGTTTTAATATATTCACCGGGGTAACCCTTTACCCAAGACCCAATTTGGTCTCTTAAGACATTTATTAACCTAATATTCCTAATGTGATCCATTAAATTCCAATATGCTCCGTTAAGAATTTGACGCATTGCCCGTTATGATCCATTTAGGCCCATTTAGTCTGTTAACACAGTTATGACATACTATTGCCATTTCTGATCTATTAAAGCACAATATGGTCTGTTAAGATATATATGACCTACTAGTTCCCGTTGTGATTCATTTAGGACCAATATATTCAGTCAAGACTGTAACATCCGTCAAAAACCGGATTTACCAAACCCGCTCCGTTTAATAACCGAACAATCAGTTAAAAATTTCGTGGCGTATTTAATGCCCAAAATAATTTTAAACGATACATAATTAATAAGTATATTGGAATATATAATTTGTTTTTGAAAAACTGTTAAAAATAATGAAATAAAAATAAAAAGCTGCTGCCGGGTTTCGAACCCGGGTCAGCCAGCGATTCAAACAAAGCCTTAACACTTAACCATCCAACCACTGCGCCACTAATGTTTCTTGTTTATTATTAGAGACAATTAATACATAAAATAAATCTCGAATTCAAAAACTGACGTGCCTAACTGCAGTCGTCGGAAATCCCGACTATCTCGCCAAGGATTGACGGTTTCTTCAGTTTTAACGTAAACTTTAACTATGACATTGGTTATAACCGACGTATGAACCCGCGACGCAAGTCATAACTGCCGGAAAACGTAATGACTTTGAATCAAGTCTGAAATCCGACTCTATACATCTCGGTTCCTCCCTATAAATTCACCCACAATCCACTGGTAGCCTTTTCGCTCAAAACCGCACCCTTTCTCGACGTAATTCCATTCGCCGGAAATCTTCTGCAACTCGCCGGAAAACCGAACCTTTCACTTCTGTGCCTTACTCTAAACACTGAACACTCAGAACTCATACCGAAGCCACCCACATTCATCTCAAGCTCGTTGAAGACCCTCTGCCGCAAGACACACGTCGCCGGAATCATTTGCTGTCACCAGAGTTCTGCCGGAGAAACAGAGGAGTCTAGTTCGGTATACCTTACGCTTAATCTTTCATTCTTTTTACTTATCTCACCTGTAATTAATCGTAACACACTAAAGAACATGATTAAAATCGTTGAACCAGTCAGTCACCGTTTCTGGTTAAGATTAACGAAGAAGACGAAATTTCAGTAGTATATAAGTTTAATTTAAATCAAGATATAACTCGGGTTAGACACACAGTCCAGCGGTGGACTGTGTGCACATTAAACACGCTTACGTCTCGAGTTCGATACATGTCCCACGCATACTCGCCTTAATAAAAATGTTCCTTTTTATTTCTGAACCGGATTCATTTCGCATAGATGTTAAGTTTAATAAAAACCGGAATAATAACCAAGATAGACACACAGTCCAGTGGTGGACTGTGTGAATGTTTAACCACAGGTCACGAGTTCGAGTCCGGACTACCGCACCGGTCCGGACAATTATCCAACTTTTTATATAAGGCAGAAATGAAACTATTTAGTTTGTATATAAGTATAATAAAAATCTGATTATTTAACAAGTTAGACACACAGTCCAGCGGTGGACTGTGGGTTAACTCAACCCACAGGTCCCGGGTTCGAGACCTGTGGAGCGCACCGGTTCGATGCATTAAAATCGTTTTTAAAAATAAATGATTTTCTGTTTAATTCAATTAATATATAAATATAATTAAAAACAGAAATATTTCGGGTTAGACACGTAGCTCAGTTGGTAGAGCTGCGTGCACGCGTACGGGAGGTCTCGGGTTCGAGCCTCACCCGGCGCACACAATTACACATACGAACCGGTCAACAGTCAAAGTCAATGGTCAACAAGTCAACGGTCAACGGTCAAAAAGTCAACATTTTTTATTATTTTTATTTATTTATTTTATTTAAAAATCAATTAAAAATACTTAAAAATAACATTTTTAAGGTTAGAAAATAGCCTTAAACTCACAAAAATACATCCAACAATTCTACTAAAATTGATTAATAAAATCCGTTTACTTACCGAACCATAATGCTATTTATCTAGGTTAGTTTCACTCGTGGTTAAAACCAACTTCGCGTGCATTCAACATTATCAACCGAACGCACCCAAGGTGAGTGAATCTTACAACTCCCCCTTTTAATTACACGTTTTGGGGTGTGTCATGTGTCACAAAATTAACTCGTTTATTTAAACTTGTGCCATACCATATTGTGATCTAAACTTATATTGTATACATTGTTTGTAATTATGTATTTCACATTTTCAATTTATATGCAATTCATTCATTAGGCCCATCAGTTCCTCGTGGGAGACGAGTTGAGCAATGCGTGCCTCAAAACAAATCCATTATTGTTCGTGTGTGAATTATTTTAATTTATATTGTTTGTAGTTATGTATTTCATATTGTCAAGTATATGCAAATCATTCATTAGGCCCATCAGTTCCTCGTGAGAGACGAGTTGAGCAACGCGTGCCTCAAAACGATCCATTATTGTTCATGTGTGCATTATTTAATATTAATTGATTGGTGAATAAGTTTACATCTATTTTTACTCATGTGTGGTTGTGCACTTTATTTTATAACCAATTAAATAAACTTGTTCAAATGTTTTTCATAGGATTCACTCGCCAACTTTTTGTTGATCCAAAAACCATTTTTACACATGATACAGGTGAACAGGATGAAGCAAGGAAAACATAGGAAATGCCTTAGAAGAAAACAAAGAAGCTTAGATTGATGTTTAGGTCATGATGTAATTATGATTATAAATTTCCCATTAAATTGTATTAATGAATATGAAACGTTATAATAAATGTCATGAGCTTTGATGATAACCCAATCATGCCCCGATCACCTTTTCCGCTGCGGGTCGGGGTGTCACAGATTGGTATCAGAGCCATGTCTATAGTGATATAGGATAGGTTATTAGACCCTTAGAGCCTATACTATAGTTTGCCTAAATTTTAATTGTTTAGGTGGTTACATACAAACTTGTGATGTTTATTTGTTTCATATTTATTTATACTTACAGTCAAACATACATACTTATATACACATTCATCATACATATTTCAATGTTCATATATTCAAATCATCTTCATACTTTTGTTATTCAAAGATTTTGTTGCAAATTTCAAATCTCATCAAAGTAAGTTCTGCGACGGGCATGTAGTAACTGGAAGGGTACAAGTACCGGTAGTCGGAATGTCCTGTCTAGGTTGGCATTCGTATAAATCCAATATAACGGACCAGTTTGCCTACCTGGGGACTAACGATGAGAGTACGAAGGACCTATTAGGCCAAAGCATGCCACACCAAACGTCGTTCGAACTAACCCTACTTTGAGGTGTCACCGTGTCTACACCTGGACACATTCCGAATATCATACCTTATATACATATTTCTCGATTTTCTCCGGGTTTTAGTGTACGTAACCAGGCTAACACATGCGAACCATATGAAAAACCCGGTATTCATGGGGGCCCACATGATTACGAAGGTGAAGTATGGCGGCATGCAGGGCCTAATGACGAGCAAAGCCCAAGACATCCTATGGATGTAGTAGATTTATTTTTCTATATTTATTTTATGAATGTTCATTCCTAAGCACGACCTATGATCCCAAAAACATCCAACTCATACTCATGATGCGTATTCCTTGTAGATGTCTTCTAGCCTCGCCCGTAGGAAGATGAGAGCAGGAAAAGCCCGCGAGCGCATGGCTGCCCTAATCGCTAAACAAATGGCTGCCATAATACCCAACATTGTAATCCAAGTCCAACAAGCACTTACCGCTAATCCTGTCAATCAAGAAGATCAACACGTTATCAACCCTTCCCCAAATACCACTAAATGCACCTACAAGCATTTCAAATCATGCGACCCTCCAAAATACAAAGGGACTGAAGGTGTCACTGCTCTCCTCCATTGGTTTGAAGAAATGGAGAACACTTTTCTAAATTGCGATTGCCCCGATGACCGCAAAGTGCGATATGCTACCGGTCGTTTATATGGGATAACACTTACTTGGTGGAATACAGAGAAGGCCAAACGAGGCGTTGACGATGCTATGACTTTGACTTGGGAAGAGTTGAAGGAAATCATGACAAGACGGTTTTGCCCAAGGAGCGAAATCAAGAAATTAGAGGATGAGTTCTATTCGTTGAAGCAAAAGGAAGGCGACCACACCACATACAACAAAAGATTCCTCGAGTTACATCAAATGGTTCCCAACTTGTTCACTCCCCTCTACCGTTTGATCGAGCACTACATTCGAGGTCTTCCGTCAAAGATTTAAGACTCTGTAATAAGTACCACGCCTGCAACTTTGGAAGCAGCAATGGAGCTAGCAACAGAGCTACCCGAGAACCGAATCCGGAACAAAGACTTCAAGGAGGAGAAGAAGAAGGATAAAGCATCGACTGAAACCTCCGACTACACCCAAACCGAATCCCCTTCTCAACCCAATTCTAAGAGAAAAAGAGACGGGCAACTTTTCGCTACTATCCAACGAAATCAACCAACTTCACACGCCATACCCATCCAAGCTATCCCAATCACTCAAGTGGCACCCAACTCAACTTACCCAAATAAGAAACCATATGTTGGACCTCACCCTCGATGTAACACCTGTTTTTATCACCATCCCCTTACCTTACCTTGTCGACTATGTGCAACTTGTGGACGCTATGGGCATTTGAGCAAGGTTTGCCTCACCCCTCAAAACCAAATCTCTCCCCCTACTCAAAACATGATCCAAACCTATCATCAACCTCAATACCCCATATTCCCATATGTTCGAGCTTGTTTCATTGTGGCGACCCTACCCACTTTAGAAACACGTGTCCTCGATTGGTTAACATCATAAACGCTCAAGCTCAATCAAACCCAGTTAACCAAGTAAATCAAGAAAACCCAATCACTAGGCCACCAGCAAGAGGAAGAGTTTTCAACATCAACGCCAATCCTGACGAAGATAATGACGGCCCAAACGAAACCACCCAACTAGTCCTCTTCACCGGAAATCAAGATTCAACTCCAATCGCTTAGTTTTATGTTTTTCTTTATGTTTTAGAATTACATAGAACCAATCATAACTTAAGGATAAAGCCAATGAGAATTTGACAAGAATATGGTGGATACGCCGCTGGTACTTCCTATATATAAGTATTCTTGTCAAAGGATCGGAGGCATTATCAGGCGGTTATGAGAGGTTCCATGTATAAACTGTTTGAGTGATTATTGTTTATTATTTTCAGTACATGCAATATGATCGGCTCCGTTTGATTGAGCCTTGATCGCACAGACATTTTTCATTTTCAGTATCTTGTGGTTGTTGTGTTTGTTGTAGAGTCACATAGAACTAATCATAACTTGCGGATAAAGTCAATGAAAATTTGACGAGAATATGGTGGATACGCCGCTGGTACTTACTATATATAAGTATTCTTGTCAAAGGATCGGAGGCATTATCAGGCGGTTATGAGAGTTTCCATGTATAAACTGTTTGAGTGATTATTGTTTATTATTTTCAGTACATGCAATACGATCGGCTCCGTTTGATTGAGCCTTGATCGCACAGACATTTTTCATTTTCAGTACATGCAATATGATCGGCTCCGTTTGATTGAGCCTTGATCGCACAGACATTTTTCATTATCAGTATCTTGTGGTTGTTGTGTTTGTTGTAGAGTCACATAGAACTAATCATAACTTGTGAAAATTTGACAAGAATATGGTGGATACGCCGCTGGTACTTCCTATATATAAGTATTCTTGTCAAAAGATCAGAGGCATTGTCAGGCGGTTATGAGAAGTTCTATGTAGGATCTAGTAGTTTCTTGGTAATTAATCATAACTTGCGGATAAAACCAACGAAAATTTGACAAGAATATGGTGGATACGCCGCTGGTACTTCCTATATATAAGTATTCTTGCCAAAGGATCAGAGGCATTATCAGGCGGTTATGAGAAGTTCCATGTAGGATTTAGTATTGTCTTGGTTGAAATTTGTGTTACATTCATATCATCTCGCCACATAAAGAAATTGGATTGTGTTCTATTTCTACATAAACTAACCTCTCCCTCATAACAAACGAGAGAGGAACTGTCACCATTCAAACATATATGCTATCAGAATGTGGATTCAAATATTGGTTGTTGTGTTATTTACGTTCTAGAGTTACATCATAGGACCAATCATAACTTACTGATAAAACCAATGAAAATTTGACAAGAATATGGTGGATACGCCGCTGGTACTTCCTATATATAAGTATTCTTGTCAAAGGATCAGAGGCATTGTCAGACGGTTATGAGAAGTTCTATGTAGGATTTAGTAATTTCTGGGTACATTAGTTGTTGTGTTTATTTATGTTCTAGAGTCATATCATAGAACCAATCATAACTTACTGATAAAACCAACGAAAATTTGACAAGAATATGGTGGATACGCCGCTGGTACTTCCTATATATAAGTATTCTTGTCAAAGGATCAGAGGTATTGTTAGACGGTTATGAGAAGTTCCATGTAGGTTGTAGTATTAGAAAACATGTTTTTGGATATAACCCTATCCTTCCAAACATATCAAAACTCTTACGCATGATATCATATTTAGCGAATCAACTCTGCTTATCAATATTTTACAGTAGGCAACAAAAAGCGATTCCTGTAACAGGGTACTTAACCCTTACAAGGAACGTTACCGCCTCAAACAAAAACTTAAACTCTTACTCCTTTTCTAAGCATGTAACAGTCAAACTAAACACCATCCTTTTTAGACAAATATAACACTACTTAAATTTCGGGACGAAATTTCTAAAAAGCAGGGGATACTGTAACATACGTCAAAAACCGGATTTACCAAACCCGCTCCGTTTAATAACCGAACAATCAGTTAAAAATTTCGTGGCGTATTTAATGCCCAAAATAATTTTAAACGATACATAATTAATAAGTATATTGGAATATATAATTTGTTTTTGAAAAACTATTAAAAATAATGAAATAAAAATAAAAAGCTGCTGCCGGGTGTCGAACCCGGGTCAGCCAGCGATTCAAACAAAGCCTTAACACTTAACCATCCAACCACTGCGCCACTAATGTTTCTTGTTTATTATTAGAGACAATTAATACATAAAATAAATCTCGAATTCAAAAACCGACGCGCCTAAATTAACTCGTTTATTTAAACTTGTGCCATACCATATTGTGATCTAAACTTATATTGTATACATTGTTTGTAATTATGTATTTCACATTGTCAATTTATATGCAATTCATTCATTAGGCCCATCAGTTCCTCGTGGGAGACGAGTTGAGCAACGCGTGCCTCAAAACAAATCCATTATTGTTCGTGTGTGTATTATTTTAATTTATATTGTTTGTAGTTATGTATTTCATATTGTCAAGCATATGCAAATCATTCATTAGGCCCATCAGTTCCTCGTGAGAGACGAGTTGAGCAACGCGTGCCTCAAAACGATCCATTATTGTTCATGTGTGCATTATTTAATATTAATTGATTGGTGAATAAGTTTACATCTATTTTTACTCATGTGTGGTTGTGCACTTTATTTTATAACCAATTAAATAAACTTGTTCAAATGTTTTTCATAGGATTCACTCGCCAACTTTTTGTTGATCCAAAAACCATTTTTACACATGATACAGGTGAACAGGATGAAGCAAGGAAAACATAGGAAATGCCTTAGAAGAAAACAAAGAAGCTTAGATTGATGTTTAGGTCATGATGTAATTATGATTGTAAATTTCCCATTAAATTGTATTAATGAATATGAAACGTTATAATAAATGTCATGAGCTTTGATGATAACCCAATCATGCCCCGATCACCTTTTTCGTTGTGGGTCAGGGTGTGACAAAGACATTTATGACCTACTATTGGACGTTTTGATCCGTTAACACCCGATAAAGTCAATGAAGAAATATATGACCTACGATTGCCTGTTGTGATCTATTAATGCCCAATATGGTCCGATAAGACATATATGACCTACTATTGCTCAGTTTAATTCATTAAGGCCCAATATGGTTCGTTAAGAATTATATATGACCTACAATTGCAGGTTTTGATTCATTAAGGCCCAATGTGGTCCGTTAATAACTTTATAACCTACTATTCTTGTTGTGATTCATTAAGGCCCTATATCGTCCGATAAGAGATATATGACCTATTATTGACCGTTGTAAACAACTAAACCCAAATACGGTCTGTTATGATTACGACCTATTGTATTTCGTTGTGATCCATATAGGTCTAAGAAATTCCATTAAGACCCATATGACCTACCATTGCACGTTGTGATCCATTAATGCATAGTATGGTCCATGAAGACATAAATGACGTACTATTGCACGTTGTGATCCAATATCACTCTATGTGGTCTATGGAGACATATATTACATACAGTTCATGTTCTTATATGAACTATGATTGTCCGTTGTGATCTATTAGTACCGGATATGGTCGTTAAGACATAGATGACCTACTAGGGCCCAATATGGTACGTTAAGAAGTGGTGAACGATTAAGGCTCAATATTGTACGCTAAGAAATATATGACCTATTATTGCCCGTTGTGATCCATTAAAGCTTAATATAGTTCTTTTTGACATGTATTGCCTATTATTGCCCGTAGTGATCCATTAAGGCCTTATATGGTCAATTAAGACATATATAATCTACAATTGCACGTTGTGATCAACTAAACCCAAATACGGTCTGTTATGATTACGACCTATTGTATTCTGTAGTGATCCATATAGGTCTAAGAAGTTCCACGAAGACACATATGACCTACCATTGCACATTGTGATCCATTAATACATAGTATGGTCCATCAAGACATAAATGACGTACTATTGCACGTTGTGATCCATTATCACTCGATTTGGTCTATGGAGACATATATTACATACTGTTGGTTTTCTTATATGAACTATGATTGCCTGTTGTGATCTATTAGTACCGGATATGGTCCTTAAGACATAGATGACCTACTAGGGCCCAATATGGTACGTTAGGCGGTGGTGAACGATTAAGGTCCAATATTGTAAGCTAAGAAATATATGACCTATTATTACCCGTTGTGATCTATTAAAGCTCAATATAGTTTGTTTTGACATGCATCGCCTATTATTGCCCGTAGTGATCCATTAAGGCCTTATATGGTCAATTAAGACATATATGATCTACAATTGCCCGTTGTGATTCATTAAGGCCAAATACGGTCCGTTAAGACGTATATGACATGCTATGCCATTTGTGATTTACTAAGGCCCATTATGGTCTATCAAGACATTTATGAACCTAATAGTGCCTGATGTGATACATTAAAGTCCAGTATGGTCATTAAGAATATGATGCATTCCCGTTATCATCCATGCAGGCCCATTTTGTCCGTTAACATATTTATAACACACTATTGCCATTGTTATCAATTAAAGCAATATATGGCCCATTGTGATTCATTAAAGACAAATATATTTCGTCAAGACATTTATGACCTACTGTTGCTCGTTTTGATCCGTTAACGCCCTATAAAGTCAATGAAGATATACATGACTTACCATTTCCCGTTGTGATCTATTAGTGCCGAATATGGTCGTTAAGACATAGATAACCTACTAGGGAACAATATAGTACGTTAAGAGGTTGTGATTGATTAAGGCCCAATATTGTACGTTAAAAAAATATATGACCTATTATTTTTGCCGTTGTGATCCATTAAAGCCCAATATTATTCGTTATGACATGTATCACCTTTATTGCCCGTAGTGATCCATTAAGGCCTTATATGGTCAATTAAGACATATATGATCTACGATTTCCCGTTGTGATTCATTAAGGCCAATATGGTCCGTTAAGACATATATGACATGCTATACCTTTTGTGATTTATTAAGGCCCAATATGGTCTGTTAACACATTTATTAACCTAATTTTTCTGATGTGATACATTAACTTCCAATATGCTCCGTTAAGAATTTGAAGCATCGCCCGTTATGATCTATTTAGGCCCATTTAATCTGTTAACACAGTTATGACATACTATTGCCATTTGTGATCCATTAAAGCACAATATGGTCCGTTAAGATATATATGACCTACTAGTTCCCGTTGTGATTCATTAAGGAACAATATATTCCGTCAAGACATTTATGACCTACGATAAAGTCAATGAAGAAATATATGACCTACGATTTCCTGTTATGATCTATTAATGCCCAATATAGTCCGATAAGACATATATGACTTACTATTGCTCGGTATTATTCGTTAAGGCCCAATATGGTTCGTTAAGAATTATATATGACCTACAATTGCTCGTTTTGATTCATTAAGGCCCAATGTGGTCCGTTAATAACTATATGACCTACTATTCTTGTTATTCATTAAGGCCCGATATCGTCCGATAAGAGATTTATGACCTATCATTGCCCGTTGTGATCAACTAAACCCAAATACGGTCTGTTAAGATTGCGACCTATTGTATTCCGTTGTGAACCATATTGGCCTAATAAGTTCTATTAAGACACATATGACCTACCATTGCACGTTGTGACCATTAACACATAATATGGTTCATCAAGACATAAATGACGTGCTATTGCACGTTGTGATCGATTATCACTCGATATGGTCTATGGAGACATATATTACATACTGTTCATGTTCTTATATGACCTATGATTGCCCGTTGTGATCTATTAGTGTCGGATATGGTCGTTAAGACATAGATGACCTACTAGGGCCCTATATGGTACGTTAAGAGATGGTGAACGATTAAGGCCCAATATTGTACGCTAAGAAATATATGTCCTATTATTGCCCGTTGTGATCCATTAAAGCTCAATATAGTTCGCTATGACATGTATCGCCTATTATTGCCCGTGGTGATCAATTAAGGCCTTATATGGTCAATTAAGACATATTATTGCCCGTGATGTCCTATTAAGGCCTTATATGTCCTATTATTGCCCGTTGTGATCCATTAAAGCTCAATATAGTTCGTTATGACATGTATCGCCTATTATTGCCCGTGGTGATCAATTAAGGCCTTATATGGTCAATTAAGACATATATGATCTACAATTGCTCGTTGTGATTCATTAAGGCCAAATACGGTCCGTTAAGACATATATGACATGCTATACCTTTTGTTATTTACTAAGGCCCAGTATGGTCTGTCAAGATATGTATGAACCTAATATTGCCCGATGTGATACATTAAAGTCAAATATGGTCCGTTAAGAATATGACACATTCCCATTATGGTCCATTTAGGCCCATTCGCCCGATTTTATACATTAAAGTCCAATATGGTCCGTTAAGAATATGACGCATTCCCGTTTTTTTTGGGTAAAGGTTTCCCTGGTAAATATCATTTCACAATAAAGATTAAACAAAACAAGTAGCAAGGCTAAAATGCCCGCCTGTTCATAATCACGACATGCCGTGAAAATGTACAACAAAAAATAAATAGCCTAAATAAATCAAAACAAACTAGATACTAGACGTAGCTAATCTGCATCTCTAAGGTAGTTCATCCCATCACCCGATTCCCTCATAAAGAATAAGCCTTTTAGGCAGCTTCCAATCCTTCAAAATCTGCTCCACTTGTCTTGTGTTTTTGAACTTCAAAGATACCAGCTTTAGTCGTACTGCTTATGAGACATCATCATCTACTTGATTTGCCGACCTTTTTTTATCATCTATTTCTCTCTTGCCAAATATGATATATTAAAGCAGCCACTATGATTCGATCAATAATAATTTTCGCGGACTTTGATTTAGACGTTGAAATTAAATAATCAAGAATATTATCCCATTTATCCGTGAGATGTTGCATAGCTCCTAGCTCTTTAGCGCTTACCCAAACTTGAGACGAAAACAAACATTCAAAAAACAAGTGCTGATGCGAATCATTTCCAACTTGGCATAAACACATCAATCTTAGGTTCGTATGACCTCCAACGTCCCAATGTTTCAGTTTATCTTGGGTCTTCAACTTATTACAAATGACTAGCCACATAATGAAAGCATGGTGTGGAATACATTGAAAAACCCACACCACATTGCGCCAGTTAACTTTCTGACCATGAGCTCGGATCGTTTCCCAAACTATCTTAGATGAATAAGGAAATTCTTTACCTTCATTATCATCCACACGAGTGTATCCTTTCCATTAGAATTCAGAACAGGGAGCTGAACTACATTTAGAACCGGATAAAGGTCCACCCAAGCCAAGGGCCAAGTCCAATTACCATCTTCAATAACATCCGAAAACTTAGAGTGTAGCTGATATCCCGCTTGTTGAATCATTCGCAGGGTAATAAGATTACCAATAGGTTCCGTTGTAGACCATTTATCAAACCAAACTGATGTCAATTTACCATCACCTCCTTTGTCCACACATGTTGACGGATACTAGTTCTAAGCTTCATAATTTTTCTCCATCCCCAGCTACTCCCCTGTTTGAGGGGGATGTCCCAGAAACTTCTATCTTTCAACTCGTAAGTGTGAATCCATTTAACCCATAGCGACTCTCTGTTTGTAAGCAAGCTCCAAATATGATAAACCATCAGCGTCCTATTAACATCTGTGATATATTTGATCCCCAAACCGCCCTCATCAACTGGAAGACAAACTCTCTTCCACGCCACTTTAGCCTTGCCTTTACCGTATGGACCCTAGCTCCAAAGAAAATCTCTCATTTTCTTCTCCAATTCCTTAATAATACCATAGGAAGAATAAAGACTGACGCCCAATATATATGAAGGGATGATAACACTGACTGAATAAGTTGAAGTCTGCCTGCAAGAGATAAATACTTGTTAACCCAATGTGTGATTCTGTTCTCCATTTTTGCAACCAGCACTTTGCAATCTTTGTACACTAATCTAGATGAGATAAGAGGAACCCCAAGGTATTTAACTGGTAAACTCCCTCTTTAAATGACAAAAGCGCAAGGATATTCTGTCTAACATGATCAGGGACATTTGCAAAGTAGACCATGCTTTTTGGGATACTCAGAACAAGACTCGACACATTTTTAAACTGATCGAGACCTTCTAACACAGGTTTAACCGATTTCACTTCACCTCTAGCAAACAAGAACAAGTCATCCGCAAAACATAAGCTTACAATCCGTTGTTTCTCACATTTGTTATGAAATCTGAAATAAAGAGATGATGCAACCATTTGATCCAAGATGAGAGTTAAAACTTCCATCACTAGCGTGAATAAATATGGAGACAAAGGATCCCCCTGCCTTGATCCCCGTCTACCCTTGAAAAAACTATTTATGTTTCCATTTATACTCAGGGAGAAGGACGTAGTAGTAACACATGTCATAATCCATGTCTTCATTTGGTGATGAAAACCAAACCCGTTTAGGATACTCTCTAGAAATCTCCAATCCACGGTATCATAAGCTTTTTGAATATCAATCTTAAACGCGCACCTTGGCGGACCCATATTCCTATGATAATTATGCATTAACTCCTGTGTGAGCATAATGTTATCCGAAATTCTCCTTCCCGGGATAAAAGACGATTGGTTAATGCTTACCAGATCATGCAAACCATGCTTAATTCTATTAGTGATTATCTTGCTTAAACACTTGTAAATAGTGTTGCAACAAGATATCGGCCTGTAGTCCGTAACACAATCAGGAGTAGACACCTTTAGGTATTAAAGCAATAATGGTATGGTTTATCTCTTTCAGAAGCTTACCATTCCTGAAGAAATCCCGTATGGCATGGCAGACATCTCCACCAACAATATCCCAAGACTTTTTAAAGAAAACTGATGAATAGCCATCCGGACCCGGAGCTTTGTTATCCCCTCTATCATACATCGAGTTTCTTATCTCCGCATCAAGTTACCTCAGCCACCATGATCTGCGCTTTTACCGAACTTAGTTTGTTAGTGAAAGAGCTCCGGTGAAGGATGATCCATAATATTATCCTGCCGCCCAAGGAATTTCTCATAATGCTCTACGAATGCGCTTACAGCATCAGCTCCCTCATGAACAATACCGTTAACATCCTCTATCACCTCAATTCTACTCCGATGGTTCTTGCACTTCACATAATTATGGAAAAGGCTGTGTTAGAGTCCCCCGCACCAAGCCACTCAATTTTTGATTTTTGTTTTAAGAAACATTCCTCATCATAAGAAGCTTCACAAAAATCTTTTAGAATTGTAGCCTCCTTTTCTCGAAGACCATCGTTAGAAGGGTCCCGATCCAGCTGAGTTTGGATATCATCCATCTCCTTCCTAAGACCAGCCACTTTGACATGTAAGTTGCCTTGATCGCGAAGAAGTTTCCGCATCAGCGACTTGAGCAACCGTAATCGAGTCACTAACTTGAATATACGACAACCTATGACGTCCACTTCCCACACACGTTTAACCGCACCAACAAAGCCTTCTTTACTAGCAATAAAATTGCTATCATGGAGACTCATGTGGCTACTTCTGATGTTTTGAATGTTTGTAAAAAGGTGTTTAGTGCTTGGAACTGGGCCACAAATGCTAGTTGTTGTTCCAAAGGGACTCGTATAATGGTCGGTTGGGATGCTAATGTAGTTGATGTGATGATTCTATCTCAATCCAATCAAGTGATTCATACGCAGATCATATTTAAGCTAGACAAGAAATCTCTTTTCTGCTCCTTTATGTATGCGGAAAATCATTACAAGGATAGAAGGAATTTGTGGAAAGATTTATGCATTCACCATTCTTTTATGCGCAGTAAACCTTGGGTTATTTTGGGTGATTTCAACTCAACCTTGTATCTTGAAGATACTCTCGGGGTTCATCAACGATTAATATTGGAACAAAGGAATTTAAGGAGTGTGTTAATACTATAGAAGTGTTTGATGTAAACAGTTCAGGTTTACATTATACTTGGACGAACAAACAAAAGAAAGGAAATGCAATCTTTAAAAAGATAGACCGTGTTCTAGGTAATACACATTTCATTGATGAGTTCCCGGAAGCGGCTGCCTGCTTTCTGCCGTACCGTTTATCAGATCATACCGCATATATTTTGGTCCTTCCGAATGTTAAAAGGGATAAAGCGAAGCCATTTAAATTTGTCAATTTAATAGCTGATAAGAATGGTTTTCTTGATGAAGTGAAACGGATTTGGGATACACAAGTTACAGGTTATGCTATGTTCCAAGTGGTAAAGAAACTAAAGTTGTTGAAGTCCCCATTACGTAAACTTCTCTATAAACAAGGGAATCTGCATGAAAAGGTAAAAATGGTGAGGAAATCCTTGGATGAGTGTCAGCTTGAGATGGATGCGAAACCAGGGGATAATGAATTAACAACCAATCATGCTCGTTTATTAAATGAGTATAAGGAGGCTGTTCATGACGAAGCACTTTTCTTACAACAGAAATCGAAGGTCGATTGGCTGTTGTTGGGAGATACAAATACGAAATTCTTTCATAATGTTGTCAAAGCGAAGAATCATCGGAGCAGAATTTTCTCTATTCGAGATTCAGGTGGCCAGCTGTATGAGGGTAGTACGGTGCCGCATGTGTTGGTGGGCCATTATACCAAGTTTTTTGGCACTATAGGGGATGCTCCTCTTCAACCGACCCCGGATCTATTCCAGCATATTTAGTCATCAGACAAGGCCAGTTATGTGGTCCGCCAGGTGATGGATGATGAGATTAAAAGTGCGATGTTCTCAATTGCGGGAAATAAGGCGCCTGGTCCTGATGGGTACACGTCTATTTTCTTTAAGAAGTCTTGGAATGTTGTGGGTCCGGATGTGTGTCGTGCTATAAGGGATTTCTTTTGCAATGGGCAATTACTTCAGCAACTTAACCACACGGTTATATCGTTAATTCCAAAGGTGTCTACACCGTCGTTTATTACGGATTATAGACCGATTTCATGTTGTAACACTTTGTACAAGTGTATCAGCAAGATTATATCAAACCGAATTAAAGAAGGGTTAGGTGATATTGTGAGTATAAACCAGTCCGCTTTTGTGCCAGGAAGAAGGATATCAGATAATATCCTGTTAACTCAGGAGCTATGCATAACTATCATCGCAATATTGGCCCTCCGAGATGTGCTTTAGGTTGATGTACAGAAGACTTATGATAGAGTTGAATGAAATTTGTTGAGAGCATTTTGATGGGTTTGGGTTTCACCCGATGATGGTGAGGTGGGTTATGGCGTGCGTTTCGTCTACGTGTTTTCTATGGCGATTAATGAAATTTTTATGGGTACTTTAAAGGAAACGGGGTCTGCGGCAGGGTGATCAATGTCCGTACCTGTTTACTTTGGTTATGGAGGTGCTGACATTGATTCTACAAAAGCAGGTGTCGATCTCTACGGAATTCAGATACCATAATTAGGGGCGATAAAACAAAGAATCATCAATTATGTTTCGCGGATGACCATTTCTTTTTTTGCGAAGGGGACCACGATCGGCCAAAGTAATCATGGAGTCGCTCAAAGTTTCAAGAACATGTCTGGTCCCGTTCCAAGTATGAAAAAAGCACGGTTTCTTTGGTAACGTTGCGGAGTCTGTTAAAGTCGTATTCTAGGTATTATGCCTTTCGAAGAAGGATTGTTACCCGTTAAGGATCTTGGTGTGCCGTTAATTTATTCTCGCCTTCACAACAAAGATTGTAAAAAGCTGGTGGAGAGTTTGGATGCTAGAATAACGGATTGGAAAAATAAATGTTTATCTTTGGTAGGTAGATTGCAAATGACTAAATCGGTATTATCTTCTCTGCATATTTATTGGGTGTCGGTGTCTATCTTACCAAAACGTATTATCCAAGAGCTGGAGGAGCGAATGAGGTGGTTTTTGTGGTCAAAAGGAAACAATATTAAAGGTAAGGCAAAGGTAAAGTGGAGTTTGGTGTGTTTGCCGAGAAGTGAGGGGGGTTTGGGCATCCGATGGATAAGTGACATGAACAATGCTCTTATTGTCGCACATATCTGGAGTCTGCTTACTCACCGGGAATCCTTGTGGGTAAAATGGATCCATTCGTATCGCATCCGGGAAAGAAGTTTCTGGGATATTCCGCTTAGAAACAATACTACGTGGAGCTGGCGAAAGATGTTAAGCCTTAGGCCTATAATACGTAATCATATCTGGATAAAGGTGGGAGACAGAAAAAGTACCTCGGCTTGGTTTGACAAATGGGATGAGGTGTGTCCGATTAGCTCTATTGTTAGTCCGAGAAGAATAGCGAATGCGGGGTTCAACATTAACAAATGCCTTGCTGATGTATATGCGAATGGGGAATGGTTGTGGCCGGAGTCTTGGGTTAATCATTTTTCGGAGTTGCTGAGCTTACGGAACATTGTTTTGGTGCCGAATCAGAAAGATAGGTTGGTTTGGAGAACTTGTAGGGGGCTAGAGACGGGTTATAATGCCTCCACAGCTTGGGATGACTTGAGTAATCGCAAAATGAGGTGGTATGGTGGAACATGGTTTGATTTTCTCAAGCCATACCTAGGCATTCCTTTCTCATATGGCTTATTGTGCATAAAAAGTTGAAAACGCAAGATATTATGAGTAAGTGGAATTCAAATAACGCAAATCTAAATCTTTTATGTTGTTCCTTGTGTACGTTGGGGCCGGATTCTCAAGAGCATTTTTTTTTTTGAATGCGACTTTGCGGAACGGGTTTGGAATGGAGTTTGAGATAAAGCTGGTATGGATTCTATTCAAAATAAATGGACCGTCATCTTAAACTTCTTGGTGGACATAGCGAACTTGAAGAAGGCTATCCATGTGATAGCAAAACTCGTGGTTGGTGCCACAGCTTATTTTGTGTGGGAGGAGAGAAATAGAAGACTTTTTACCAGCATAAGGAGGAACAAAGATCAACTTGTCGAGGTCATTTTATCAACGGTTCGAATGAAGCTTCATACGATGAGGTTTAAGTGTTCTGTCCAGACGGCTCGAGTATTACAAGACTGGAGTTTACCGCGTGGGCTCTTGGTACCGGATGATGATTGTGGCTGAGTAGTTTATTTGTTTCATTTAGATTGATATTGGATCTAGAGCATTGGTGTATTGGCTTAGCGTGTAGTTTTTTATGTTTCGCTTATTTACTCTTGTATGGCTTATCATACTTGAGAACCGGGGAATACCTTGTTCCTCACTTGTTTTGTTGGTTTGTTGGTTGGTATAATATTCAACGGGGTAACCCTTTACCCAAAAAAAAAGTATGACAAAAAGCACGGTGTTCTTTGGTAACGTTGCGGAGTCTGCTAAAGCTCGTATTCTAGGTATTATGCCTTTCGAAGAAGGAGTGTTACCCGTTAAGTATCTTGGTGTGCCGTTAATTTCTTCTCGCCTTCACTACAAAGATATAAAAAGCTGGTGGAGAGTTTGGATGCTATAATAACGGATTGGAAAAATAAATGTTTATCTTTTGCAGGTAGATTGCAACTGACTAAATCGGTATTATCTTCACTGCATATTTATTGAGCGTCGGTTTTATCTTACCAAAACATATTATCCAAGAGCTGGAGGAGCGAATTAGGTGGTTTTTGTGGTCAAAAGGAAACAATATTAAAGGTAAGGCAAAGGTAAAGTGGAGTTTGGTGTGTTTGCCGAGAAGTGAGGGGGGTTTGGGCATCCGATCGATAAATGACATGAACAATGCTCTTATTGTCGCACATATCTGGAGTCTGCTTACTCACCGGGAATCCTTGTTGGTAAAATGGATCCATTCGTATCACATCCGGGAAAGAAGTTTCTGGGATATTCCGCTTAGAAACAATACTACGTGGAGCTGGCGAAAGATGTTAAGCCTGAGGCCTATAATACGTGATCATATCTGGATAAAGGTGGGAGACAGAAAAAGTACCTCGGCTTGGTTTGACAAATGGGATGAGGTGTGTCCGATTAGCTCTATTGTTAGTCCGAGAAGAATAGCGAATGCGGGGTTCAACATGAACAAATGCCTTGCTGATGTATATGCGAATGGGGAATGGTTGTGGCCGGAGTCTGGGGTTAATCATTTTTCAAAGTTGCTGAGCTTACGGAACATTGTTTTGGTGCCGAATCAGAAAGATAGGTTGGGTTGGAGAACTTGTAGGGGGCTAGAGACAGGTTATAATGCCTCCACAGCTTGGGATGACTTGCCCAATCGCAAAATGAGGTGGTATGGTGGAACATGGTTTGGTTTTCTCAAGCCATATTCCTTTCTCATATGGCTTATTATGCATAAAACGTTGAAAACGCAAGATATTATGAGTAAGTGGAATTCGAATAATGCAAATCTAAATCTTTTATGTTGTTCCATGTGTATGTTGGGGCCGGATTCTCACGGGCATTTGTTTTTTGAATGCGACTTTGCGGAACGGGTTTGGAATGGAGTTCGAGATAAAGCTGGTATGGATTCTATTCAAAATAAATGGAGCGTCATCTTAGACTTCTTGGTGGACATAGCGAACTCAAAGAAGGCTATCCATGTGATAGCAAAATTTGTGGTTGGTGCCACAACTTATTTTGTGTGGGAGGAGAGAAGTAAAAGACTTTTTACTAGCAAAAGGAGGAACAAAGATCAACTTGTCGAGGTCATTTTATCAACGGTTCGAATGAAGCTTTATATGATGAGGTTTAAGAGTTCTGTCCAGATGGCTCGAGTATTACAAGACTGGAGTTTACCGCGTGGGCTCTTGGTACCGGATGATGATTGTGGCTGAGTAGTTTATTTGTTTTATTTAGATTGATATTGGATCTAGAGCATTGGTGTATTGGCTTAGCGTGTAGTATTTATGTTTCGCTTGTTTACTCTTGTATGGCTTGTCATAGTTGAGAACTGGGGGATACCTTGTTCCTCACTTGTTTTGTTGGTTTGTTGGTTGTTATAATATTAACCGGAGTAACCCTTTAACCAAAATAAAATTTGCAAATTTAAAAGGATTTGGCTTCTCCTAAGAAATCGATGGCAGCTTTAAAATACATGGAGTATGATCCGAGAGCCTGTTAGGTTGAAAGATGGCACAAGCTGTG
Organism: Scalesia atractyloides; assembly: GCA_947069175.1. NCBI lineage: Eukaryota > Viridiplantae > Streptophyta > Magnoliopsida > Asterales > Asteraceae > Scalesia > Scalesia atractyloides. The sequence continues at coordinate 60,454,216 of CAMTDV010000017.1, forward strand.
CGGAACGAGTCACTAAAATGTATATTACCCATTTCGGGTTCCACAGTAATATGGTTTCTTGGATCATGGCTTGTGTTACTTCCACGTCCTTCTCCATTTGCATTAATGGAGATATTTGCGGATACTTTAAAGGTAAAAGAGGGCTAAGACAAGGTGATCCGATGTCTCCTTACTTATTCACGCTAGTTATGGAAATCTTGACATATATTCTTCACAATGCTTCAACTCTTGACGCTGCATTTAGATTTCATAACATGTGTGTTAAACAACGTATTATCAACCTGTGTTTTGCGGATGACTTGTTCCTTTTTGCTAGGGGTGATGTTGCATCGGCGAATATGATCTTGAACTCTTTAAATAAGTTCAAACACATGTCTGGATTAACGCCGAGTTTGGCCAAAAGTTCTATATTTTTGTGTAATGTTGATAGCAGGATTAAAAGGAGAATCTTAGCCATTATTCCTTTTGAGGAAGGAGTTCTCCCTATTAAATACTTGGGTGTTCCGCTGATTACAACTAAATTGATCTACAAAGATTGTAGAATTCTTATTCAGAAGATGGAGAATCGAATTTCGGAATGGAAGAACAAGTCTCTTTCTTTTGTAGGTAGACTCCAACTCATTCTTTCAGTTCTTTTAGCTCTCAACACTTTCTGGGCTTCTGTTTCATTCTGCCAACTAGAGTTATAATTGAACTTGAGCAATAATGAGAGGCTTCCTGTGGTGTCAAGGCCCGTTCATGGTAGGTAAGGCAAAAGTTTCCTATGAGTAATGATATGCTTCGAAATACCTGTCATATCTTCGTGCTTCCAGGAGAAGGTAGATTTTCTATGTTTCAGGAAGGATATTAGATCCTGCACTATGTTCTTCTGGATCCCAGACCCTATATACACCTTGGATTCAGGATCCTTTGGAACTAAGAGTATATCCTTGACGTCTTGTTCCCTTGCCTCCATGACGTCTCTTGGAGGATACTGTAATTGCTATGCCTCCCTAGACTTGGAAGCAGATTTCATCGAGGAAGTGTAGCAATTCTTTGCCTCCTGCTGATCACTTTCTATCTTGACTATTCCCCATGGACTTGGAAGCTTGACACATTGGCGGTACATTGATGGGATCGCCTTCATGTCGTGTATCCATGGCCTGCCAAGGATAACATTACAGCAAGATAAGCAATCTATTACAATAAATTTCTGGATAGAATTCATTCCCTCTATGTAAATTGGGAGTTTGATGTCCCCCAATGTATTTTTGGTTTCCCCACTGAATCCCACGAGCCCTGATGGATCTTGGTATGATCTCGGATTCAGGGATGTTCATCTTTTTGAGGACATCCAACTGAATTATGTTCACTGAACTCCCTCCATCGATAAGGATCCTGCGAACAAAATGATTAGAAATAAATAAAGTAATGACAAGACCATCATGATGAGGATCCTGAATGTCTACGCGATCCTCCTCATCAAAGGATATCACTTTTTGCTACGTTAGGGTAGATGTTCGAACTGGTCTCTCCCCGTTCTCCATCTTCGTCTCCTTAGCATGCCTTTTAGCCGCTGAAAATGAAGTTCCACAAATATCAGAATCACCAGAAATAAAGTTAATGATCTGAGCATCTGCTGGCGGTGGAGGAGCTCTTTCAGGAACTTTCTCAATATCCTGAGTTCTTGAACGTTTCCTTCCCAGCAATTCCTTCAAATACCCTTAAGAAGATAACCAATTTCCTTCCTCACCGCTATACATTCATCAGTAAGATGGCCAAAATCCTCATGATAAGCGCACCACTTAGATTTATCCTTAGTAGCTCCAGGTTTCCTTGGCCATCTAGCCTCGTCATCTAAATTCTGCATAGTAAGTTCATGATTATCCATAGAAAAACAATACTCAGATATTGGAGGATAATCCTCATCGTCTTCGTCTTGTTCAACTGCATTCACATTGTGATTGTCATGTTTAGAGTATGACTTGGATCGATTATTCTTAAAGAATGATCCTTGCTTTTCCTGTTTCGAGGATCTGAGAGTCTCCCCTGGATCCTTTTGTCATCCTCTAAACGAATGAATCTCAATGACCTGTTCCTCACTTCATCTAAATTCCTGCAAGGTGTCATAACAAGGTCATCATAGAATGAGGAATCCTTAAGCAAGCCCATTTTGAATGCCTCCACAGCAGTGGTAATGTCCAAATTAGGAATTTCCAAGGATTCTCGACTAAACTTAGGGATGTAATCTCTTAATGATTCATCACGGCCTTGAGTAGCTGAAAATTGATTATTGAACAGGTTAACTAAGGGTATGTTTGGCAAAAGTAGCTGTTGTTGATAGCTGGAAGCTGGTGGCTGGAGGCTAGAAGCTGGTGGCTGGAGGCTGGAAGCTGGTAGCTGTAGTTGTAGCTTTTTAGATATATTTAGGTGTTTGGCAGAGTAGCTGGAGCTTTTAATAAAATGTATAAAATGACCAAAATGGACATTAAAAAGTTGGTACATTAGAAAGTTCATTACTTTTAAAGGTTAAAATAGTCATTTTTTTCTAAAAGCTTGTAGCTCCTTCTAAACGCTACTAGTAGGAGCGTTTAACCAAAAGCTTCAAGCTCCTAACTTAAAAGCTTCTAGCTCCTTCAACCAAAAAAGGCTTTTTATTAAGTTGGAGCTTTTTCTTAAAAGCTTAAAGCTTGAAGCTCCTAAAAGCTTCTAAAAGCTCCATGCCAAACATACCCTAAGTGAGAAAATGAAGTAATTGAGTAAGGAGGAAGACTTAGTAGCCATTTGAGTGTTGATCCAGTGAGTGTGGGTCCGAAGCCCTTGCAAAGGAAGGCTTCCTTCAATCTTTCTGGAATGGGATTGATCTCCATCCTTTCCCGGTATTGTGCCACATGCTCCTCTGGATCAGTTGTACCATCGTACAGCTTCATGTTCGGGGTTTGAAAGCGTTTTGGTATCTCAGCATTGCATATTGGAGGTGCAAAACGAGACACCCTGTGACTTCCATCCGGGATCTCGGGAATGGGCCTAACCACTCGTAGGACACTGGATATCATATCCTTAAGCTTCTAGAGCTCCCGTGCCATAGCCTGATTGATACCTGTATCCTGCATGAAACCACAGTTAGTGCCAAAAGATGTATTGACATTGTTACCTCCTGACTGGTTTGGAAGTGGTATGCTAGAAGTATATCCAAAGGTGGACACTTCAGGTGTAACAGTTGGACCAGATGAAGCAATAGTCTGCATAGGGATGAAGTCCCCTTTGTGAACTTCACAATCCTTGAACTTCTGACTCCCTAAAGATCCTTGATCCTGTAAGATACTAGGTCCAGGATACATGGGTGCTGACGGCCTGGAAGGATACTGCATGGATCCTTGGACCTGAGGAGAGGATCCTTGAACCTTGTCCCAAACAGAGGATCCTTGATTCTGAGGAAAGGATCCTTGATGCTGGAGATAGGATTCCTTTGGTGCAACTATCTCTAAATATCCTCCTGAACTAAGATAGCCTCCTTGATACTCACACGATGATCCCGTAGATTGGGATGAGGATCCATAAGGCTGGTGATGAGATGCGAGTGGCTGCGTCATTGCCAATGATCCATGCTGCGATCCTAAGGATCCTTGAGCTTGTGTCATCGCCATTGATCCCTGCTGGTAAATGGAGGATTCTTGGATTTGAACACCAGATCCCCTGGAATGTTGGATTGCTGACACTGGAGAAGTGAAATCCAACGATTTGGGCATCAGTGGAGAGTGATCCTCCACTGATATCTTCTGCTTCTTGATTTCATCAATCTCCCTGAGGATCCTTTGGTTGGTTTTGTCCTGCTTCTCCATGTAGTTCTTCATCTGCAAAATCAAGGTAGAAACATCATTGTTAGTAACTGTAGATGAAGAAACAGTGGAGGTTTTTGATCCCGTGTAAAAAGGAGTAGTTTTCTTTTGAGCATTATCAGCACTCCATGCCGGTGCAGGGGGAATGGGAGGCAATGATGCACAAGTCTGAGATGAGGTAACCGCCGGCATGGCACTTGAAGCAGATTTTCCATGAGACGCCATGTAGTTGAAAAGAATGGATGAAAATGAATGAAATGAACAGAATTTTTAGAATTGAAGCACCAATTGCCCACTGCGGACGCCAAACTGTTTTAGTCAAAAATCACAATAAGGGTAATGTAACCAAATCTGATTTGTGAGGTTAGATGCTTGGTTAAATGGACAAGTGTATGAACAAATATCAAAAGTAAGCAACAATGAACACAATGATTTGTACGAGGAAAAAGCCCTTGATCAAGAGTTGATCTCTTGCATAAAAAACCTCGGCTGATGGAAACTACTGATCACCAACTATATTGAATACAAAGATTACAACTTTGGAAATACTGAGCTTGTTATAATAAGAATTCTAATATGTGTTCAAGAGAGTAGCAGTAGTGTGTATATGAATGCGTGTTCGATCAAATTGTCCCCTTCTATCAAGCTCAATATCCCACTAAATATCTAGCTAATCTAATTAACTAACTCTTCGAAATCCATGCAAGCTCCCCACGTTCACATGTAACGGGCATGGCTTCACTCGCACGTGCTGGAATAAGAGCATATTCCCCTTGATTCTCAGACTCCCTGCATTATCCGTTAAGGATCCGTCATCCAGGTTCAGTCTCGGGATGGATGATCCTTGATATAAAATCCATGCCCTAACAATTGCCCCCAAAATATGAGGAATTAATTGCAACTAAGTGAGTCATATTTTCTCGTTTATTCTGGACGACTCATTACCAACAAACTAGCCGTTAGTCGTTACAAGGATGACATCAGCGATAAGACTCCCCCTACAATAAACATGATTATATATAGGGTAGGGATATAGATGATATCTCCTGTTTAATATTGATATCCTTTATTTAAATCCTCACACCGGAGATCAAACAGGTATTCACTTTCTCTCTCTCATCTTTTATTCTCTGCAATTCTTTCTTTCCTCTTTTCTTCCTCGTGCGTCATAACCAAAACCATGATCCGTTCCTCACCACACAAGGATCAAGAGAAAAACAGTCCTCCCAAAAGCCAAAACCTTTTGAAAGAACCTTCAGAAGAACTTTGCCGGTTCACTGATCCTGAGATCGAGCAGATGCACCCCTGTTTTCCGGAGGGTACTATTTTAGGCCCTTTGATTCTTCAATGAAGAGCGACTGCATATCATCCACACGGGTGTGTTTTCGTGCTACCCCTTTTCAAATAGGTTTACTTACCCTTTTCCATCCTTTACCCAAAGCTTTTTCACCTTTACTAGCCTGTGCTACATCCACGGCATGCCTATGCTCTGGAGGGTTCTTTATACCCTTGAGCAGATCATCGCTAGAGAGGGCATAGAGCTTCATCTTGCTGAACTTAACCCCCTTGATTCTCGGTGACTTAGTCTACGATTACCTGCAAGCGTAAACTGAATGCACATAGGACAATTGTTAAAAACATAAACATTAGTAAGGATCCTTGATCCTCACACTCCCTGCATTATCCGTTAAGGATCCATGATCCAGGTTCAATCTCAGGATGGATGATCCTTGATATAAAATCCATGAACACAAACATATAGAACAACCGACTTTGGCTGGCACGTAAACCGGTGCCTGGGAGCCAAACGTAAAACTGATCCTATGCTAACATCCATCACCACACCAAGATACTAGATGTACAATATGGCCTGAAAATACCCACCCGGACCCAAGTTATAGGCGTTACCGACTTAGCGACTGATATTGGTAATTACTTGCATGATTACTGTTAGAGCCGAACCAGCTTGCATATACTCCTATTGCTACCTGTGATACTGCTATCCTGTGAGTTTCACTCCCCCACTTTTAAATTGTTTTGCTGTTTTATGGGGTGATTTGCATGTTACAAACTGTGTTAATTGCACCAACTTGTGATGATGTGAATTACCTAACACGCGAACTATCCCCACTACAAGTGATTAACCTAAGCCGTGGACAGTGGATAGTACTATTGGTCTGACAAACCCAGTTGCTACGACCGGACTGTGTGTCGTCAAACAGTCAACTGCACACGTCCTAAACTTTGGTTATGTTGTTAGGCATAACTGCATTGGGGCGTTGAACTGCACTTGACGCAGTTGGTGGGCTGGGGGTGTCTACGTGACACGGCCCTGGGCGTACCGAAGTGTATGTGGTGACACGGTTTGGTTAAAACTGTCAAGGTTTCACTTGTACACTCATGTAATTCCATCTACAATCTGTGACTCGTGCAATTAAACTTGTTAAAGCATAATGCTACGAAATAACCAAACCAGTGAAACTCACCGGCTCGTTTAGCTGACCCTTTTTAAAACTAACATGCTTTTCATGTAAATTGAGACTGGTGATCTGTGTATGTTGTTCAAGACATGTTTATAGATGAATACTGATATAATCGCATGCGGCTTAGAAGACTTATGTGGTTCATGGGAACACACAGTTGTAACATACATGTAGTATGTAATCAACATTTTGTAAGTAATAAAATGTAGTGTCTTTATAAACAATGTGCTTGTACCAGAGGTGTCTGTTGCATCCCATGTTTTCTTCCGCTGTAGATTGGGGTGTGACAGAAGATAGTATCAGAGCCATTGGTTATAGAGAATTAGGTGCCTTTAAGGAAACCTAGACTATAACTACAGGCTCGGACTTTAGTGGACATCATTGGAAAAATTAACCTCTACTAAAAGTACTTAGTGAACACTGTAAAGTATCTTATTGGCAAGTACTAGGATGGCTTTGTGGAGCAAGTGGGTTAATATGGTCCGGAACATAATAACAGACTTGCTCATACGAGGAGGTGTTGGGAAAGTCACGGTAATAAACACACTTAAATACGTGGAGTGATACATGCGTGTACCAAGGTGATAGTATGTGGATGTTTGTGCATGGATTGATACATGAATTGGGATCTGTGGATAATACGTTACTACATATACCTTCGGGATAGGCAGAAAACTAGCATTACAGTCCATTCCACATTCATATTGCTCACATAACTAATACCCACTAGAATTGGATTCCTATCACTCATACAGTTGTTACAGATACGTTATGATGTGAAAACTCAAGTCTTTATTACGATACGATCTCACCAACTCTATCCTTATAATTATTATAACAATGATTGCATACCAGAATGGTATTTCAAAAAGAACATAGATACACAAAAACGCGCAGGTCGTTCTAATAAACTTGGAGGACGTGTACGGATCCTTACTCCACTTCTCGTTGTTTCACATTCGATTTTTATACAATCACAGAATTCAAACATTTTGCGAAACTTTCTCGTCCTTGGATCAACGATTCATTTGGTTGTCCGTTGGATTCCTCTTCTGCTTACAATAGTGGCTTTAGCCCTCACATCATATGATATTATGATACTTAGGGTACTCCTTAGCACATGTTACGATATATGTTATGTATGAGTTTGATGATATCCGGGCTATGGAGATGGCATGGAATGCGTGAATAAGTTACCCTTCCTGTTGTCATTCGATTCCATTGGATATAAATTTTGTGATTATACAGATTCCTTTGAAATGCTTTGCATTGTGGAACCTCGTTTCGTGTGACCGTCGGTTACATTGCGTTCTTTATGATTAATGATTGTTTCGGATTTCAGTTGGTTATTCGTGGAAAGTAATATGAGGCCTTAATATCTTGGTGAACGGAACATTGATCATGTATATGGGTGTGGTGGATATGTTGTGGTACTTCTAAGTGAAGGTAGTTTGGGTCGACAAATAACGACCCTTGGTTAATCCTGGGGAAGTTCCTTCTTCGAATTCGTAATACGACTTTCTAGGGGTACTACACCCTGGTAGTACTTTGTGCTGAACAATTGGGTATAGACGGTGATAGCTTACCCACATCAATTTACCCAATGATTGATTCATGATAAGTAGCAATGTATCTGCCTTTGGTAAGACAATTCAGCATAATTTATTTCTTTTGGCGGAATTTGCTAGAACATACAGTCATATGTTTGAAATCATTACATTACGACAAACAACTATACTTATGTCACCAACCGTCGTCGATGAAGCTATTAGGTTGAAGCGTATATTTCCTTTACTACCTATAATATTGTCTTCATTTTTAAGATTTTTTTTGTCATTTTTATCTAAATGTTTCATTTTTTTGTTAAAATCGTCTCTGATATTTGAGATTTTTTGACATTTTCATCCAAATTTCTAACAGAAAAAATTAAGCAAATTAGGCGTTTGGATAAAAATGACAAAAAATCTCAAAAGTGAAAATCAATATAATACAAAAAACTTGTCTTGAATTGAACTGACAAACATACCCAAACCTAATGGACGATTTTGACAATTTACTCATTGAAAGAACGTTATTAGGAAAATAAATAAATAAATAAAACAGTTATCATCTTTCTTTTCTTGAAGAGCATCATTTAAAAACAAATATATGACGGGTGAGGTTCGCATACAAAGTCCAACTTTCCTACAAAGTGTACAAAGTCATAAAAACTACAATTTCAGCAAAAAAAACACACACACAAAACCCATAAATAACATAGTGAAGATCACTAAAACACAATATCCAAATAACAATCCATAAAAACTTCAAACACACCATCGTATAACTATGAATATAAAACACAGCATGAAAATCAACATCATAGATACCAATGTTAGTTATTCGATAATCAAAGCCTTATCGTCCAAAACACAACACAAAACCCACAAATATGTCGTTTTAGTAATTTTCACTTTGTTATTTGTGGGTTTTGATTGTGTTTTATGGTTGGCATTATGGTGTCTTATGGTTGACATTATGGTGCTTTATGACTTTTTACACTTTGTAGGAAAAATAGACTTTGTAGCCAACTCTCACTCTATGACTAATATCATATTATATATAGTGTATTGATAAAGTAGTGAAGGGTTTAATTGATTATCCTGCACTCCTTTCGTACTTGTTGTCCCCTGCACGGTTTGCTTATCCTAGGGTTGCATTTGCACATCTACTGCGACCTAGCTGGTTGCATGGTGTTGTCACATGTACTACTTGTTCCCTCTGTAAGCTGTCACACTGCGGACACGCGGAGGTGCCCATGCAAGAAGCTCTGGATTAGCTAAGTGTTTGCTCATGAACTGCGGGTTTGATCTTGTACGCACATGGTTCTAAGCGTCATTTTGGACCATACCCAAAAGCCTTATATTGTATTAGGATTACAATATAACCGTCACCAGCCTCAGTCACCTTAAATAACTCATTGCAATACCTTCTGTTAAAAATAAGAGAAATGCAAGTTGAAGTTGATATATCTTGTAACTACATGGTTCAATAATGGTCAATAATGTCATCGAGCAAAGATCGATGGCAATGTTCGAAATCAAGGGTGGTTTGAAATCATGATTATCCTATTTGCAATCAATAACTGCAATATACTACATAAAATAATGATCCAAAGAAATATATAAGTGATCGATTCAAGCTTAAGAAATTCCGAGCAACTTAAAACAGTTGGATGAAAGCGACTTAAAAAAATAGCGATGCTGTACGTATGCACTTAGCATAAATTTTATCTACTTCATACATGTACAAATCATATCAACAAATAATGTTTATTAAATATAAATAGATTTTGATAGTAATAAAACACTTAAATCATATCAACAAATAATGTTTATTAAATATAAATAGATTTTGAGGGAGAGAATCAAATAGGAAGTATGTTTTAGATAGGAATGATAGTAAGTAATCTTAGCCGTCCATCTGGAAAAGTAGAATTACAAGTGGGAAGGGTATTTTAGTCAATCTTCTTTTATCTATTATTTATCTTCCCTTCTCTGTATTTTCAAAACCTAGATGTTCAAAACTCACCATCTTCAACATTTCATTCATTTTCTCTCTCTAGAATTATACATCACGATACAATTTTTCTTAATCAATGAATGGTTCGAACACTCAATCAACGTGTTCTTCGATTTCTTTGAAGAAAACCCAGTTTATGTTTCTATAATTTCTCGTTTTTTTCAATTTAACATGATGCGATGGAACATAAGATTTATGTTAAAACAGGTACTCCTCTTCTCAAATTTCTCAAACATTTTTGAATTCAAAGTGAAGATATCTCTAATTCTACTCTTTCTCTTGATGTATTCATGCGTTTGGGCAACATCATTAGTTCCAGTTTCATTGAGAAATCATAAATAAAAAGTTGCACACCATGTGTTTGACAAAATGTCTCAAAGAAAAATTGCAAAATACCTTTTAGTTTAGACTATCATTTAAAATTGTGTTTTATAAAAGAATGAAAAAATACACTTTAAAAGTGTTTTTTGTCCATTTCGTTTTACAAAATAATGAAAAAACACAGGTTTTTATCTATTGCGTTTTACAAAAGAATGAAAAACACAATTTTTAGGTGTTTTTTTTTGTCCATTGCGTTTTACAAAATAATGAAAAAAACTGTTTTTTATCTATTGCATTTTACAAAAGAATGAAAAAACACACTTTTTGGGTGTCTTTTGTCCATTCCGTTTTACAAAATAATTAAAAAACACAGGTTTTTATCTATTGCGTTTTACAAAAGAATGAAAAAACACACTTTTTAGGTGTTTTTTGTCCATTGCGTTTTATAAAATAATGAAAAAAACTGTTTTTTATCTATTGCGTTTTATAAAAGAATGAAAAAACACAAATTGATGATCATATGAAACAGTTTTATGTTTGTCGCTAAGGACTTAATCCCATTGTTCCATGATCGTATTAGTTAATGATTGTAGACTGTAAACAGAGTAATGTTAATTAGCAATACCATGATAGGAACAGACTTCTTGTTGATGGATTAAGATTTGTTCATTAAGGATAACGATACACTTTGAAGTCAGTTACAGTTGAAATCCTTGTCTCCCGGATACAGTTTGAAGTCAGTAACATGAGGATGCACTAAATATGCTTATCGAAATATCAAGAAAGCATATTCTTTATGCTCTGAAAAATTTGTGATTAATAATCATTTGAAAGCACATATATGCACTACAATTAAATTTCTTAAGTTTTACATGACTGAAAAATAACGTAAAAGTTTTTGGGTGTTTTTTGTCCATTTCGTTTTACAAAATAATGAAAAAACACAGTTTTTTGTCCATTGCGTTTTACAAAAGACACTTTTCTTTTGTGATTTTAGTCCATTGCGTTTTAAAAAGTACATTTTCTTTTATATTTTTAGTCAATTGCATTTTAGAAATAAATTTTGTATTGTGTTTTAATTCATTGCTTTTTATAAAGAAAAAAAAACAATTTATTTTATGTTTTTTAGTCCATTGTATTTTATGATGCTTTTTTAAACTTGAAATGAAATGATAATAATGTTGGAAATTAAGTGTGTTTGAATAGATGTTCCAAAATGGTAAACCACCTGTCCCACATTGGTGTGGAGACAAAGTATAAGGTTATTTATAAGGTGAAACATTTGCCTAACCAACATAACTTTATGGCATGTTTTACATAAGTCCTACACGCGGGTGCGCGGGGGGGTGGAAATTGGAACCGGAATTTAGTCGAACTCGTGTGCACCCGCGCGTCCTGCGGACACGATCGTTCCGAAAACCCGGGCTCAAGTGTTGCTGGTTTTTACAGTTCACTACGTTTTTTTTCTGCTCAACTGCAGGTCAGCAACTAGGTTACCGAAATTATTTTTTCGAAATATTAGCAATAGCATACTCGTTTTAAAGATAAAAAAACGCTCGTTTTTTGGTGCAATTTTTATAAAAAAATAATGTTGTATGAAAAAGTTATCAACGTTTAAAAAATAGAGGGGAATTGGAGGAGAGAGAAACTATTGTCCTGGATTGACTATAATACCCTTACACAAACCCACGTGCCTCTTCTTCTCTTCAATTTCACTCATTTAATCTTAGCCCTTGATTAAATCAACTGATGGTCAAGATTACTTCCTAGCCTTCCTAGCCAAAGAAACTTCCTATTGTATCCTGACCCTAGATTTTGATAGTTTTACAATATAAAACACTTAAAAAATATAAAGACTCTATTAGACTTCGTGCACATGTGGTCAACTCATGGTTGAACTCCTAGAGAACGTCAAAAGCATAATAAGACATGTATAAACACAAGTTTACAAATAAAAAGACTAAATAGTTGCATAATAAATAAGAAAAACTCTTAAAAGTTTTAGAAATGTAAAGGTACAAAGGACATAAAAACAAGTAGAAAACTCAACCCTTGAGTGAGTATTTCTTCCCTGTGAAGGCTTGGAACTTGCTCTCTTCTTTCTTTGGGGCCGCCTCTTGTTTCTTCTCTTTTCCAGCAGCTGCAGCTTCCTGCAAAATATGTATCAACTTAGGCCATGTTTATAGTAAAAACTAAACATCAAAAAAGTTTCTATTTGGACTCGATTATGCGTATGAGTGTCAGGTTGTGTAATGGATATCAGGCCAAAAGGGCCACCTATATGAAACATGTTAATATGGTTTGGTTGGAGTGAAGAGCAGTCTCACTTGCTATATTTGGCAGTTAGTGTGTACTATCTTGACCCATTGTACAATACGAGTACACCATGTTTCATAGGAGTCATGTGATGTGTAACTCTTTTATCTTTCCAACTTTCTTAATGTGATGTGCCTACCTTCAGTATTGCTATAACTAACACATCATAGTTGTCTAGTAAATACTGCTCTAGCTCACCTTTTGCACCCTAATGTTTGTTGACGTTGTATTACTGTATTAGTACTGTTGGAGGTTTTAAATAAATTGTTTCTTTGGGTTGGTAAGCCAGTTGATAACTTAAATATTCACTACACTAATCTTTCTTTGGGTCATTTTGTGTGTCTTGAAAATGGGCAGTCATTCTATTCCTTGGATCGTTTATGAGGCACCAACTCAAGTCGGATAGAGATATGCCATGTATGAGCCCTAAAGCTAACGGAAACCAAAACATAGCCATTTGGTGGAAATCGAATAAAAAACATGGTGTTTCCGTACGATATCAAGAAAAATGGGCCAAACTGCTTTACCTAACATTTGACAGGAGAGTTGGGAGTTCTCTAAGCTGAAGAATGAAATGTATGACGGATCATCCAAGCAGATCTCATAGAATCATACTTGTCATGAAGAAACCACGGTTGACGACACATCCAAGTTGATGGTCATAGTTTTAATTATGTCAAGTCCTTGTAAGAATTCAGTAATCTTTGCCCATGCCATATCAAATTCACAAACTCAAGATCATAGGCTGATTACCTTGTATGGTGTTTCACCAACAACAAAATCGAACTTATATAAGCTGTAGAGGAGGAGGAGTTGTACCTTTTGCTTTTGGGGGTTTGAACCAGAACCAAACACAAGCTTTCCTTGTAATTGACGAGATGTTTGTGAAGTAGATGACGACTCAGCAGCAGCAGCAGGTTTCTTTTCTTTGGGTGGTGGCTCGTACTTCAAAGGCTTACCATCCAATCTTCTCCCTGATCCTGTGAATGGGTTGAACTTTGGCTCCTCGACTGGGGCAGCCTCCTCACCTATCATAACAAATGTCATCGTATATTGGTATGATATAATACAATAGAGTAACAAACGTACCTTGAGCTGGTGCCTTATTTGAAGGGACAACTCTCTCAGGCTCCTTATAATCTAGAGGAGGAGCGAAGTCCACCTCACAGTCCGTTTCGATAATACTTATTCCGTGTGAAGGTTTAGATTCAATTATATCTATGTAATATTTCTTCTTGTTATATGCCACCATTATGCTATCTCCAGTAGTCAAGCAAGAGAAGTTCCTCAACGTTGTCTCTAGGCTGCATGTCATGCCCACAACACCACATTATATAACTACACAATTTATTTTTATTATCTCAATTGAATGGACCAGGCTTACATTGCTTTTGGGTTGGAGATATCCAAAAAGTCCTTTGTGTGTGGCTGTAACTTAACATAAGTACCCTTTGGGAGTGTCACATTTTTCACTCGCACAATGTCTCCTTCTTGCAAAAGCAAATTTTCCATCATCTATATGGAAAATTAGATGAATTTGTTTAGTAATAATGATCCAACTTTTAACAAAAATAAAAGCAAGCACGCGTACCCAATAAGGCATATAAATCATGCCTTCTTCTGCAATGAACTCCAAAACCCCACAATGTGAAACTCGCTCGGTAGCAGAATTTCGTAGCTCAAACAACATTGGGTAATCAATTTGAAGAGAAGCTATTGTAAACAAGTTTAGTTGTCACCATCATAACATATAAAGGTTATAATTATATTAAAGTATGCTTTTAGAAAGAATAATAAACTAACCAAGGCGATCAAGGGCTGAAGGTGGCATTATAACTGTAGAAAAAACATCTGTCAGTAACTAACTTAATAGAGCAAACACAAAAATAGTAGGATGCTACTCACTTTTATCACCATTCTCTAACTGGGGCTGCAACAAAGGAAACAAAACTAAACTTAGAATTAGAATAATAATATATTAAGCCATACGAGGCTTAAAGAAAAAATATATATATAATATAACCATATTATTGCATACGGAATCAGGAAAATAAGCAAATTTTGTATAATGAAAAGAGATGTGCATATTCTCTTCATTCCTAAACAACTGTCCAGCTATCTGATTTAAATCATTACTTTTGAAAATAATCGGGATCCCACTTTTACCAATCGACCATTTTAACTCCAAAGTTGGGGAGAAGAGACATTTTGGAAGATGGGATCAAACTTTCGAAATAACACTTCCCACCCTACAGTGGTACGGATCATCTTTGCAAATGAATAAGAAATAAATAGCAAAAATAAAGTTCCCAACCTTATCAATGAAAGATGCAGGGTAGCATCGATATGTTTGCTCAAAGGATGTTCCATGATAGCCATAACCATCAAAATACTGCAATCATAAAGAAAGCACAATTTATTAGCAAGAAACATTGCTAACTCTTCTTATCTACATTTGTAAAAGTAAAACCCAAGCAATGACACACACACACAAAGTACAAGACCACATAAGCACTTGTATGTAGTGTTGCCTGCAGGTGTTTATGTTTTCTACTTAAAATTCATTTATGTATTGAACGATCCTCTATACACACATATCAACTATTGGAGTCCAAACCTAAAACTTGTATTAAATCGAGTAAGGTCTACACTTGTCTGTAACATTAAAAACTAAGATGTTTATAACACTACTTGAACCTCGGTGGAGAAGCAAGGAGAGGGAACAATTGCACTTTTTAATACAAACCTCGCCCGTCCCATAAGAAAATAGTTATTTTATTCTATCTACAGTACTTGTAAGAGTTGGAAGCCTTCAAAATCAAAGTGGAGCTATTTCATATTGTATATTCCCGCAGGCGGGCGGGCGGTCGGGCAGATAAGTATGCGACTGATCGGAAAGTTAATACCACCAACCAAGTATTAAACAAGTCATCATACCGAATTACCATCAAAATTGAAAATATTCTCCCCCAATTCCAATATTTTGAATTACATAACACAACAATAACAATACTAATCAGAATCAGAACCAACATACATGATAGATAAAGAAGAAAGATACCATGTTTACTCGTCTGATTGAAGAAGCAAGCAGGCGAATTTCTGAAATCAGAGCAACACAAAATTATGCTTCGTTAACCATAAAAGGTGATCGATTTCTTAATATCAATCGAATTACAGCTACTGTTCACACAATTCACATCTAGATTACGAAGATGTAAGGAAATCTGAGATTAAGAATCAGAATAAAATGAATTTAGGGGAAAATAATGTTACCGAGCGAGCGAGCAAGATGGATTCTGGAGAAACTTGGAGAACAAAAAACCCCGTCTTCTTTAATCGGATTGATTCTGGAGGATGAGGAAGGCACCGGCTGGGTTTTATTCCGTGTGGACTTTAGAAAATTAGGCCCAGCCCATCTTTAATGGTTTTGTTACTTTATCTTATCCATATCCAAATTACAGGTTTTAAAATAAAATTACATCATTTACGATTTTTTTAATTATAAGTTAGAATTAGATATTAGATATTTAATTAATAAATAATATTACGTCGTTTTTAATTATAAGTTAGAACTAGGTTATAACCCCGTGTATTACACGGGTTGAATAAATAAATTTTATATACTAAATAATAAAACAATATATCTTTAAAACTTCTTTTATTGCACGGGTTGTATAAATTTAATTTATATATTAAAAAAATATGTAGGAACCATATTGTACGGGTTGAATAAATGTAATTTTATATACCAAATAATAAAAAAAGTTATATCTTTAAAATAACGTGTATTACACTGGGTGAATAAACAAGGTATTGTTTACCAAATAATAAAAAAATTATATCTTTAAAAATCCTCGTGTATTACACAGCTTGAATAAAATTGATTTTATGTACCAAATAATAAGAAAATTATATTTAAAAAAATAATTGATATACTCGGTACGCGATAGATTTGATGATTGCAGAGATAATTATTGAAAAGAAGATACACTGGTCAAACTTGTTATTCAAAAAATAAATAAGCAGTTATTTGAGTGATAAAATATAAATTATATTTAAAAGAACCCGTAATAAATTTAATTTAAAAAAGCTAAGACTTTGTTATTATTAGTAAAATCAATGAATTTATATTTGTAATTTTGTTTTTCGATTTTATGTCTAGCATTATATATACTATGGTAAAAGTTTAAAGTTTATTAGAGTTATAAATGGGACGTATACATTAAATTTAAAATAAATAATAATTATCTATAGTTAAGTAGAAGAGATTAAAAAAAATATTTAGTAGAAGAGTTATCTATAATTAATTAAAAAAGATTAAACTAAATAATAATTATCTACAAAAAATTAAATTAAATAATATTTAATAGGAGAGTTATCTATAATTATTAGAAGATATTAAACTAAAATAATAATTATTTATAAGACATGGCCTAATATG
Organism: Scalesia atractyloides; assembly: GCA_947069175.1. Classification (NCBI taxonomy): domain Eukaryota; kingdom Viridiplantae; phylum Streptophyta; class Magnoliopsida; order Asterales; family Asteraceae; genus Scalesia; species Scalesia atractyloides. The sequence continues at coordinate 60,471,159 of CAMTDV010000017.1, forward strand.
ATGAAAAGTGTCTCATAAGTGGTTTCTTTTATTATATAGTATAGATTAGAATTGGATATTAGATATTTAAGTAATATTAACAATATTATTAATGAATTGAATAAAAGAATGTCATGTGAATTAACTGAAATCTTTTATTATCTTATCCATTTAAAGAATAACCAACTTATAGCTTTTTAAAATTATACATCATTTACAATACTTTTAATTTTTATTATCTTATCCATTTAAAGAATATTCAAATTATAGCTTTTTAATTATACATCATTTACAATACTTTTAATTATAAGTTAGAACTAGATATTTAACTAATAACTAATATTATTAATGAGAGGAAGAAGAAAATGTAATTTGGGATTAACTAGAATCTTTTATTATAATTTAGATTGATTTTAAAATTATTGATAATTTATACGTATGGTTCATATATGTAGCCCAAATTGTGGATATCATTTATAACTTAAAAATTACATATTTAATTTATCATTTTACCATAATTCTCAAAAAATAAAATCATAATAAAAACCCTACAAATTGGAATAAACTTAGAGACCTACATTCTTACTCTTGAATGATAGATTAAGATGTATTAACGCATATAGTCAAGAAATGAAAGTAGGACACCCCTTCCACTCTTCAAGTGAGTTTTCGCAACGAAGGTGATCCAATTAATGAGGACAAGCACGTAAAGTACCCGAAAACGAATTCGACCCAAGATTAAGATGCATTAAGGCTTACTTGAAATCAAGCTAGTTACCACAAAAATTATTATGAGATTTAAGGTGTAATAGGCACATATGTATCATCCAAAAACATTTGAAAATGTAAAAGAGGGGACTATGTACTCATTTGGGATTGCAAGATTGTCCTTGTTCAAGAGAGTAAACAAAAGCTCAAGATGTCCGAGGATTCAAGTGTGTCCTAATATCGGATAACTATGTTAATATCGAGACTTTAATCGGAAGATTCGGATAGAATGAATCCTTATAAACCAAATGAGTGTTGGAACTCATATGAAATGGTTTAATAAAGTTAACATTCTGATTTGAAAAAGATCCTAAGTGCTTTTGACCCATAATGACTTGTTAAGGTAGTTTACGATAATTTAACGGGTCATTTGCGTAAATACGCGTTCGGATGGTTAGATATGTCCAATGATAAGTCTTAATTGCCCAAACATGTTTAAAAATGTTATAACATCAGTTTATATGTCAAAAGTTGGATTACATATGCTTAAAATAGATTTATGCGCAAAAAGGGCGTTTTGGTCATTATAAAGGGTATAATAAGCGACTTATCATAATACTAACCAAACGACGTGACCATAAGGTATAACATCAGAGGATTATTCCCTATACAACTATGGCCACAAATATGTGTTTGGCCGGATCCTAAGATCGACCAAACCGGTCGGATTCAAAAGTCAAAGCGTTGGTCAAGACCGCTCGACTTACGACCCTAAATAAGCACTAAACTAAAAGTGACGACTTAGACATGTCAAAACATGTCTAACTATGTTAATAAACTGCTTTGGTATCAAAACTTAGTGTTTTGATACCCAAAAATAGTTCCGTCGTAAAATGCACAAAATGCGCATTTTTGACCGAAACTTTGACTCGTCACTTCGACTAGTAAACGTGGTAATCAGTAGGTATGATCACTATGGATCATAACCTTCGTGATTACGATCACGTTGCAAAGTTCAATTGAACTTTTACTTTAACCAAAATGGTCAGAACCGAAAGTTAAACAAAAAGTCATATTTGACTTTTGGCTTAAAATAGCCAAAATCAAAGAACAAGACTAGGTAGAACACTTACTTGTGTTCAAGGATGAAGAATGCTCAGATGGGAGGCCTCCACAAGGTGGTAGCACTCCAACTTAGAGCAAGGAGAAGAAGATGAAGGAATGAGCAACGAAAATGGCCAAGTTATACACCTATTTATAGTAATCTTGAAGCCACAAGATCATCACACATCTCCAATGTGTTGGCATTTCTAACACCTAACCTGATTTTTAAGCTTTATAAGGACGATAAAGCTTAGGGAACTTGAAATATGCCCGGAAATGTCACAGATGTCGGTTCTTCGGTTGCACGGTTGCGTTTTTCGCTTAATTACGACGAACGCTTTAATTAACGCGTAAACGACCGTAATTGCGTAACGAATGATATTTTTGCACTCCAATCATTAAAATACAAGATTTTAATGATTAAATTTTTTTTGGATGTATGTACATGCCGTATTAAGAAATACGCGAATTGGCGTACTTTCGTAGATTTTACAAAATAGTCCCCGGAGTTGCATAATCATGTTTTTGCCATACCGAACCCTTTAAAACTTATTTCTAAGTCATTTAAAGGATATTTAGGGTATTTTTAGCTTGTGTCATCATTCCGGAGTGTACATCGCGTAAAACTGATTACGTTTGCGTAACGGTTTGCGATTTCACTTCCAGGAAAGGTTCGGAAGATCGAATTTGAACAAAGGTTGAAAATACACAAATGTTATGCATTTAAACAAATCTTGGAAATAAAACACAATATTTTATTGATCATAAAATTGTTCGGAAATCGTTACATGATCGAATTACACAGATGTCACAGTGTAGCAACTCGAAAATTCGTGGTTATCTTTTCATTTGTCTATCCAATGTACCTATCTTTTGTAACCCCGAGATTCGGTTGATAATAAAGTTTATGTTAATTAATTATGGTATTGTACGCTATTATCGCATCTAATCGCTTATTAAATCGCATCGCTAATCTCTTCGCATCGCAAATCGCAGTTAATTATATGGTTTGATGTTATTTATGTGTTATGTATGTTGTGGTTATGATTACAATCGCTATCGCATCGCTCTCGCACTCTCGAATCGCTAAATCACACTATTACATCAAGTATAACGCTTAACACTTTACTAAAACGCTTAATATAACTAACTAATATTAACCAAATCGCCAAACGAACACTTAAATGCAAAACAAACGAAGAAAACCCAAAATTTGGGTCAAGTTCGCTCGAACTTGGGTGACCCCAAGTTCGGCCGAACTTGACTGGCCAAACTCAGGTCTTCTTTCCCTACTCAAGTTCGCTCGAACTTGCCTGAATCTTCAGGGATTCAGCAAGTTCGGCCGAACTTAACTCACTTCCCTCCAATATCTCTCAAGTCCGCTCGAACTTGCATGATTCCATGCAAGTTTGGCTGAACTTGACTGATAGTCCTTGCAAATCAAGCAAGTTCGCCCGAACTTGCATGAAATTCATGCAAGTTCGACTGAACTTGTCCCCACTAGCTCACCATTTTTGCCTTCACCTATAAATACTCAGCTCATTCCTCTCATTTGAACTTGCAGCAACTTCGCCCAGAGCTCCGGAAACCCTCTGTTTTCTAAGTAAGAATCAAACCGATTTCAACTACAATGATGTTCAACAACGTTTTACAAACGTTTACAACAATTTTGGCACAAGGCATAGCCTTCGTTTTCTTCAAAACTCATTCTTTTACGAAAATCTTCATCTTTTTCTTCCAAAACTTCTGTTTTAAGCTTAGATCTACAATCCGAGTTTGTTTGGTGCTAGCAGAGGCTTCCCAAACACGAGATCTGCAAGATCTCAGCTTGTAAGTTATAGATCAGAGAAAAACCTTTTATAAACATTGATTTCTACACAAGATACGGACTTTGATGATGTTTTGTTCATCTTCCGATATGAAACGAAGCATCTATCATTCAAGATCCCAGATCTAGAATCACAAGGACGTTTACGTCGGTTTACACAAGCCGGACTAACCCGAACCGAACCGCGAGTTCGCCTGGATTAGCCCATGCTTTTGTAAAACGGCTAAAACTACTCTAAAAGACCTCTCTGACCCAAGTTTGCTCAGTAGCATAGGGTTGGAGGGATGAACACTCGATTTTCCTCAGCAAACGACGCGAAAACGCAAGATTTTGGACCCAAAAACATCAAGTTCGCTCAAGAATCCCCAGCTCACTGGTCAAGTTCGACCGAACTTGCACCCATATGGGTCAAGTTCGACCGAACTTAGGTCAATTTTTCTAAGTTTCCTAGAAGTTCGCTCGGACTTGTCTAGTTTCTTAGGAAACTAAACAAGTTCGCCTGAACTTGTCATCTCAGTAAGGAATTCTTACAAGTTCGCCAAAACTTGACAATTTTCTCGAAGAAACTCATCAAGTTCGACCGAACTTGACTCTAAACCCACCAAATTCATACAAGTTCGGTCGAACTTGCGTGTTTACACACAAGTTCGCCCGAACTTGGCTACTGCCCAACCAAGACTTAACCGTTTCAGCTTTTCGGAGACTGATGCACTTCCATTCGCGTATGCAGGCTGATCTGGCGCTCTTCTCAACTCCTCGCAGATCCTGAACTCTCACCTAAATGCACCAACCGTGAGTATACTTGACCCATTTTCGCTTTAACGCACTTTTTGGGTGTTACATACGTTCCTATATCAAAATCACATCATAAAATCAAACTGTTTATCACACGCGAATAATTTGATTATATATGCTCAATACGTGATACTAGAAACATGTGACTAGGACTTATTTTCGTTAACTTGCCTCCTTAGCTAGTATGGTAATATAGTGTGGCTTACACCCGACGGGGTCTAGTTAGGATGGACGCGCAAGCCTTCTCACGGTAGTTAGCATGAGAAATAAGCCTATGTTAATCTGTGTGAAATGTTTCGGTGTATCATGATATGTAGTTAGACTATTTAACGAACGGTTTCTTTATTATGCTAGTATTACAAAACTCGTATACTCACCTTTACTTAATTGTATTGACTTGTATTTTAACGTATGTAACAGGTTGAGGATTTTAGCTATGGATGCTTGGATGTTGCATGCTTCGCGTAGTCTAGTTTTGCCTTTATTTTGTTTAGTTTCCAAGTGTAATAAATCTAGGGGATATCGAACCTGGTCGTTTTATGAGAAATCTCTGTTTTGTAATAATTGTTTAAATGTTATGTTTAATAGTATGGGATATTAAGCAGGTCGTGATATGTTAAATGATTGTTATGGAACATCTCGTGAAATCAATCTGGTCGCCTAGTGCCACTAACCCCGATGTTCCCGCCATCGGTTGGGGTGTGACACACAGTCTCCCCTACTTTAAGAAATTTCATCCCGAAATTTAATTAGAGGAAACTTGTGGAAAAAGATGTGGATATTTCGCTTTCATCTGGTCCTCTCATTCCCAAGTAAACTCTGGGCCACATTTAGACTCCTAGCGAACTTTAACAATCGGTATTCGTGTGCGCTTTAGCTTTTTGACTTTACGGTCAATATTTCCACAGGTTTCTCGACAAAGTGCATCGTGTTATCAACACGAATTTCATCAAGAGGGATGTGGAGGTTTTCATCAGCCAAACACCTTTTCAGATTGGACACGTGGAAAGTTGATGAACATTACCAAGTTCAGGAGGTAGCTCAAGTTTGTAGGCCACCTTTCCGATTCTCTCAACGATCTTGAATGGTCCAACATACCATGGTGCAAGTTTTCCTTTCTTTCTTAATCTAACCACACCTTTCCAAGGGGATACCTTGAGTAGGACGCGATTTCCGACTTGGAATTCCAAGGGCTTGCGTCGTTTGTCTGCATAACTCTTTTGACGGCTTCTAGCTGTCAAGAGATTATCACGAATTGTCTTGACTTTGTCAGTTATGTCTTGAATGAGTTCAGGTCCAGTGAATTGAGATTCACCAACTTCATTCCAATAGACAGGTGAACGACATTTTCGACCATAAAGAGCTTCAAAAGGCGCCATGTTAATGCTAGAGTGATAATTGTTGTTGTAGGAGAATTCGATCAACGGTAGATGCGAATCCCAACTACCACCAAAATCGATCGCGCAAGTTTAAGCATATACTCCAATGTTTGAATTGTCCTTTCGGACTGTCCGTCCGTTTGAGGATGATAAGAAGTGCTCAAGTTAAGTTTGGTTCCCACGGCAGATTGCATGGTTCTCAAAAAGTGAGATGAGAATCGAGCATCACGATATGATATGATGTCCAAAGGAACACCATGACGAGATACAATCTCATCAACATAAATCTTAGAAAGTTTGTCAGCAGAGAAATCATCAGGAATTGCTATAAAATGTGCTGACTTTGTTAGACGATCAACGACTACCCAAATGGCATCGTGACCTCTAGGAGTGCACGGTAATTTGGTAATGAGATCCATAGCAATGTTTTCCCATTTCTAAACTGGAATTTCTGGTTGTTCAAGCAAACCAGAAGGACATTGATGTTCTGCCTTTACCTTAAGACAAGTAAGGCATTTGGAGACGTACAAAGTTATGTATTTCTTCATACCCGGCCACGAATACTGGGTACGAAGATCCTTATACATTTTGTCTGCACCAGGATGGATTGAATAACGAGATTATGAGCTTCATCCATTATCAAGGTGCGGAGATTGTCTTGACTTAGAACCCACAAACAGTTCAGATAATAAAATATCCCATTGTCTTTTGTTTCGAGTGAAGCTCAAGATGATGTGGTAATTAATCACTCATCAAGCCTTGTGCAACACAAGTATGTTGAGCTTGGAAGATACGATTTTGAATATCAGATCGAACTTGAACACAATGTAGCTTGACACGATCTTTACGACTAAGAGCATCAGCCACGACATTCGCCTTACCAGGATGGTAGCAAATCTCACAGTTGTAGTCGTTCAGCAATTCGACCCATCGTCGTTGTCCCATGTTTAGTTCATTCTAATTGAAAATGTGTTGGAGACTTTTGTGGTCCGTGAAAACCACGCATTTTGTACCGTATAGATAATGTCTCCAAATTTTGAGAGCGAAAACAATAGCACCCAACTCAAGATCATGAGTGGTGTAGTTCTTTTCGTGAACTTTCAATTGTCTCGATGCATAGGTTATAACTTGTCTCTTTGCATGAGAACACAACCAAGGCCTGAGTTTGATGAGTCACAATATACGACAAATTCGTCGTTACCCTCAGGTAAAGATAAAATAGGAGTATTACAAAGTTTCTGTTTCAAGGTCTAGAACGCTTCTTTTTGTTTAGGTCCCCACTCAAAAGGTTTATTCTTTTGAGTTAGAGCAGTGAGGGGAACCGCAATTTTGGAGAAGTTTGCGATAAAGCGACAGTAATAACCTGCGAGACCAAAAAATGAATGAACCTCGATAGGAGCAGTAGGTGTATCCCATTCCTTAATCGCGCTGATTTTGGCGGGATCTACATGTATACCTTGTTTGTTGACAATATGTCCCAAGAATTAAACTTCCTTGAGCCAAAATTCACACTTGGAGAACTTGGCATAGAGTTGTTCTTTCTTTAGGAGTTCCATGGTTAAACGTAGATGTTGCTCGTGATCGGCTCGAGACTTTGAATAAATCAAAATGTCATCAATGAAAACAATGATGAACTTGTCTAAATAAGGCTTACAAACCCTATTCATCAAGTCCATGAAGACAGCAGGAGCATTTGTCAAACCAAAAGGCGCAACTATGAACTCATAGTGACCGTAACGTGTGCGAAAAGTTGTCTTGGGAATATCTTCCTTGATTACACGAAGTTGATGATACCCAAAACGCGGATGAATCTTTGAGAAGCAGGTAGCACCTTGTAGCTGATCAAAGAGATCATCAATGCGAGGTAGGGGATATCGATTCTTGATTGTGAGTTTGTTGAGTTCATGGTAATCGATACATATACGGAAAGTTCCATCTTTCTTTTTTACAAATAGGACTGGAGCGCCCCAAGGTGAAAAGCTCGGACGAATGAATCCTTTGTCAAATAACTCCTGAAGCTGTTTTGACAACTCTTGTATCTCAGACGGTGCAAGATGGTACGGAGATTTAGCGATAGGGTTGCCACCAGGTACAAGGTCTATAGAAACTCAACTTGTCGTGCTGGGGGTAAACCAGGTAGCTCTTCAGGAAATACCTCAGGATAATCCCAAGCAACAGGGATGTCTTAAATAGTTTTTCCCTTGCCTTTGTCCTCTACAATACGTGCCAATAAGGCAACATAATTCTTTTGTAGGTGTTAGGAAACCTTACGTATAAAGTATTGAAGAAAAATGAAGAAAAGAATCTGATCAATCTGATCAGATTTGATGAAGAAGAAGTCAAAGGATCAAGTCAACAGAAGATACATGATCATATGCCATAAGAAGAAGCATCTGAATCGGATCTGATAAGAATGTCTTTGTCTAAGTGTTCGAAGAATGGATCAGAAGTATCTGATCAAAATCTAATAAAACATTATCAGATTCTGATCAGAAGTCATCAGATTTCTGATGACCAATCATAATGTCCACTTGCATCCAGAGATAAGGTAACACGATTGAAGGACATTTATGACAGAAGTGAAAGTAGTAAGCATTGCGAATGAAATGGTCTTCCATGATAAACACTTGCATGAATAAACAATTGTTTATTCATGCCAATTGGTTTCTATAAATAGAGATCACCAACACCGGAGATTGATGGAGCTAAGCATTGAAAGTATTACATCTTACATACTCCATTGCCCTTCAACTCCCACAGAATCCTTAAGCATTATTTTGTATTAGAAAATAACCTTTTCAATCATCTTTTGTAACCTTTCAAAAGAGATATAAACTTGAAAATTCTGTACTTCTGTTTCTTACAAGTTGATTTCTAATCCGCACATTATTATCATATAAAGTTGAAATCAGCTTGCCATTTTAAATCAGAGCATTGTTACCTGGGATCAACAATTGGTATCAGAGCAGATTGAATAAAACACTTTCAAATCGGTCACCTGCTTGAGTATCTTTGTTTATACTCTGTTTTTTTTTTCTTTGATAAAAAATGGCAAGCTTTCAGTCATGGAACAGTGCTTTCAAGATGGGTTCTATGTCAAAGCCTCCGACTTTAGTCAGAGAGGAGTACCCCCAATGGAAAATCAGGATGATCAATTTCCTAAATGGACATGATCGAGCTCTGTTTCAATCCATTGTGTGACACTCGGCTATTTAGGCTGTCCCATACAAATGTAACACGTGTCATGAATGAATAAAAGGCCATATTTGATTATTTATGATGTTTATATATGGTATTTGATGCGTTGGTAAATCCAAAGTTTGATAAAAATTACGTTGGCAATATTAAGATAAACGCTAGATAAAATGCCCGGTATCCAGTAAATTACCAGTTTTAAGCATATATATGTATATATCTGTATATGTATGTGTGTGTGGTGAAGTGTGGTAGCCATATAGAGCCTCCTTGCACCTCTCTCCTCCATGTGTTGACATGGGGAACATGCACAATGATTATATCTTACACAATCTTCCAAAATCTCTACAAATCCAAGGAAAATCAAAACAAAAATCACTCATCTCTCTCTCTCATCAAAAGCTCGGCCGAACACCCTCTTTCACATCACCATTTTCATTTTCAAACTTGTTCTTGAGGATTCAAGGCCATTCCAAGGTGTTTCCAAGAAGGTTTGAAGGTCCAAAGGTGATTCTAGGGAGTTTCCAAGCTAGAGCCAAGTCTTACACCATCATATTCTTGTCAAAACCCATCTAAAACTTGAAGGTATAAAACCATTTCTTACAAACAACTTCATGAATCTTAATGAGGTTGATGATGATAGAAGTTTCTCTTGTTCTTGAATTTAAACACTAACTTGAAAACTATATCAAATACGTTTTCAAAGAAAATGAAAATGGATAAGTGTGTGTGTATGTATGTAGGGCCGTGAGTGTATATATATATATATATGTATATATGAGATTGAGTTTTGGTTCTTGAATGATTCTTGATAAACATGATGTTTGTAAAGTTTAAAATTCATGCATGCATCAAAAGTTGTCATAAGTGAATGTTCTAAAAGGTTTTTAGTGATTTGAAAAGGATATGATGAAAAGTTGAACTTTGAAATCTTGTGTATATATGTATGTGAGCCGTGTATATATATGTATATGCATACGTACAAAATTTTGTTGTTAGTTCTTAAATATGCAAGAACATGATACATGCATTTATGTCCAATGATTTGATGATGATGATGTTTATATGAAGATGGTGTTCTTGAATGTATGAACATGAAATAAATACATGTTGGATGCATGTTATTTCATACAATATGATGAAGATATGATGTTAGTGCATTAAGTGCTTGACCTAGTCATGCATGTGCATGTATGTACATAAAATGAGGATTTAACTATGTTATAATAAAATGGTTTTAGATCAGTAAACAAACCTTAAAAATAAGGTTATCTCATGTATAAAAGTGGTATGGAACTTTGATATAAAGTGTACTAGCTTTGCATGTAGTACTATGTGCTTAAAAAGTTGCAAAATGTGTGAAATCGCATGAGTTATGTGCCTTAGATAAAAACTGCACTAATCTGATTATAAACATCATATTATTCAGTATATAACATGTATTGTGTTAAAATATGAAGTCGTTTCGAGTTTGGATGGTTATGGTAACGTTTGACGCAAAACTATGCGGTAAAAACGGTAAAAATCGCATTTTCGAGAGATTTTTATGAAACTGTTTTAAATTAGTAAATAAACTGATATTTTTAGTATAAATATAAGTATATTAAGTTATATTTAGTTTATTTGGTGTTTGGTTAGTCATACGTGACTTTCGGCACCCGAAAACGTTACCGAATCACTAAAATACGTATTTTTCAAGATAAACTAGAATGGGTTGTTCAGGGGTGAACCTTATGTGTTTAAATGTATTATGTGATTTAAATATGTGAATATGATAATATGTTAAGTGTTGACATGATAGCGGGAATTAAGACTATACATGTACGCTTGTATGTTTAAAACGGTAGAATCGGTGAAATCGCGTTAAAACGTGTAACTTATTTGTCGAGCATGAAAATTGATACATAGGTTAACTTATTGAATTATTTTATGTATACATGCTTTAAAAATGATAAAGTTAATAAGTTAATGAGTTTTCGCGTGTTATGATATTGTGAATATGTGCACGTTTATGTATATATATTACGACGCGCAAATCGTAGATATATAGTATTTATAAACGGGAGTGTAACGGATAAAACATTAAGGTCACCAATAAAATCGTTCAATTCGCAAAATCTTAAAATATATATATATATATATATATATATATGAACTCATATATATATATGAACTCATATATATATTAATATGCCAACAAAACCAAAAATAATAACTTTTTGAGAAAATCTCAAAGTTATGTGAAAATTCTAAGTATTGGAGAAACTTAGGAATTTTGTAATATATTGATTATTAAATCGTGCCTACGTATGTTAGGACGTGTAGAATCTAATTGTGGGATTGCGTAATTTAATTACGCACCCAAAGGTGAGTGTCACTAAACCCCTCTTTTTACTGTTTTAGTATATGTTTTGAGGGAAGAACACGCCTTAAAAGGATAAGTATACGTTTTCGTATAAAATATGCCTCTGATTAAACTATAAATATATTTTCGTGGAAAATATGATTTGGAAATTATGTGATATGTTTTTGGAGAAAAACATGGTTTTGGATATAAATATGTTTCGGGATGAAACGGATTTTGGAATAATGATATATGCGTTTCGGGGATGAAACGGGGATTTTACGGCGTTATGGGATAGAATGGCCGTGTGGATTTAAAATGTTTAAATCTAAAGTTGTAACGAATTGGCCCGGTCTCAAGAGAGTAAGTATCGGGATTAGGCTTAAGTTTCGGTGGGGGGACGTCGGGGATTCGTACAACGTGTTATATTAAATTTTATCATTTTAGTAGGATATATATATTGTTCATAAGGTTGGCACCTTGGGTGACCCATTGCGGGCACTTGGTGCAAACTTAGCCATTTAATCATTAATATGGATTGCGTGGAATTGTTGATAGATCTACCGGGTTGACAACCCCGTCGCGACCGGTAGCTCCGTGTCATGTCAAGCGATGAATTTATATTCAGTTACTGTCTAGCGTTGATTATACCTTTAACGTTAATATATAGTTCGTATTGTCTTGCAAACATAGGAGTCTGAACATTTGATGCAATAAATTTAATATGTGAAACTTGGGAAGATGCTTAGTTTGGAGGTTTCGGGGAAACGCTTGCGATGGCTGACTCATGGATTTTTAATTAGGAAACAAAAATTGACTTTCGAAAATATTATTTGGATGTTTTGATAATGAACACATAATTAGAAAGTTTTTCCTTGGATCAAATTATTTTAAATTTGAATATGTGAGCTCACCCTCCTTTTTGTTGACATTTGATTTTAACGTGTTTTTCAGGTACTTGAGCATGGCTTCGGGAATCTTTGGCGTATCTTGTGGTTGTGATGCATGTTTGTTTAATAAATAACTTTGGACACTTTTAAAACTTATTTGGGACCGACTGTATTAAGATCCATAAGGATCAAGACAACTTAACTATGTTATGGTTGTGGTTTATGTTTAAATTTGTAAATATGTTTTAATTAAGTATTATGTCCAAATTAACGATGCATCATCCACTAAGATATTTATGGGCACCAACTTCCGTCACCATTACGTTTTTATTTCCGCTGCGACGTTTTTGGGGTTAACATTGTGTGTGGCCCACATATACCACGTGTTGAAATACCATGTGTTCCAGCATCTGATGACTCACCAGAAATCTTTGCTTCTTGGGCTCCCAAACTGGAGAAAAACTGGAGCCCAGAAGACAAGAAACTGGTAGAAATAGATGAAAGGGCCAAATCACTTCTGATTATGGCACTTTCAAATGACATATTTTCTTATGTAGATGCATTTTCATCTGCAAAAGAAATATGTGATCAACTTGAAAATCTTTGTGAAGTAGGAGACAAAATGAAAAGAAACATGAGAACAAATCATGTCTCAGCCTATGAAAGTTTAAATGTTCACCAAATGAAACACTCATAGATGCTTACAACAGATTAACAAAAATTTTGAATGAACAAAAAAAGCATGGAGTTGAAAAAACCAATGATGAAAGAAATGTAAAATTTCTTGATGCTTTACCAAGAGAATGGAAAAATCTTGCCTTGACCATAGCTTCTACATTAGAGCTAGGAAATCTAAACCTATATGATCTATATAGCATCTTACTCCCAATAGAGCAACAAATCATTGAAAACTCAAAGTAGTATGGTGGACCTATAGCCTTAATATCAAACTCACAAAGATTAATCACCCCTGATCCACAACCCCCTAATTCGCACAACATAGTTTTAACATCATAAAAATCAGAAAATCAATCTGACTTTTCTGCATTTGCTGAAGCAGTAGCTTTGCTCACCAAAACTTTCAAGCAAAGAATAAAGGGAGGAATCTCTAGAACTCAAAAGAGTGATAAAGGAAAGATGGAAGCTAGATCCAAGGAAAGAAGAGCAGATGGCAAGTTAGAAGTAGTGTGTTATAGATGCAAACAAAAGGGTCATTATGCATCAGAATGCAAGAACAAAAAGCTAAAAGATCTAGCCTACTACGAAAAGAAACTAGAAGAAGCCAAGAAACAACAACAAGAAGTCAGCCTGATTGCAGGAACAGATACCTGGATGACTGATGACTCATCAGATGATGACCAGGAAGAAATGGCCAACTTTTGTCTTATGGAAAAACTTGATGAAGAAACTGCAGAACTCAATGTAAGTCAAAATGATTAAGAACTTCAAAATCAGTTAAACAAATTATTGAAAGATTTTCAAGAACTGCGAGAAAAATGCTTGGCAGAAACAAAAAAAATCTGATGAACTCAAAGACACACTGAAACTTTAACAAGAAAATGAAAACATTTTATATGAAGAAAGTCTGATCAAAGATACAAAAATCAATTTTTATGAAAAGGAAAGAAAAATTTTGTATACATAAATTCATAAAAATAAGGTAAATGTAAAAGGTTTTCAACAAGCAAAGGATTTCATTGACTACATTGAAACAACTTCAAAAAATCAGGGAGAAGGACTGGGTTATACTAAAACAACAAAACATAACCCTAGAGCTTCAAATAAACCACACTCTGAATCTGACATAGAATCAAATTTATCAGAAGAATCTGACTTTATAACATCTTGTTCTGAGTCAGATCCAGAATCAAAGAAAACTTGCTTCAAAGAAAAAATAAAACAAAAACAAGATCATACAAAAGAAAAAACCAAAAGGATCTTAAAAGAAATGGGTCAAAACACTTTTCAAAAACATCAGAAAAATGTGCTTTCATCAAAAGTCATCTCATCAGATATTCCAACAAGATAGGATGCATGTGTACTAATATTCTGAAAGTAATTCAACAGCATCTGAACAAAAACCAACAATCTGTCAATGATCCAGCATTGGACAGAAATCTCATTAAATCTGATCATATGTCATCAGATTTAATACGAAAAATTGATCAAAAATGCAAAAATACAAAACTTGAGAATTTCCTAACAGAAAAAGGAATATCTCATGATTTTTCTGCTCCTAGGACTCCTCAACAAAATGGGTTGTTGAAAGAAGAAACAAAACTTTGGTAGAAGCTGCTAGAATGATGCTTGCATATGCCAAATTGCCAACCTATTTCTGGGCAGAAGTAGTGGCAAATGCATGCTTTACACAAAACAGAACTATCATTAACAAAAGACATCAGAAAACACCTTTTCACATCATAAACAAAAGAGTACCACGTGTCAAATTTCTACATACCTTTGGATGTAGATGTTTCATTTTCAATGATTTTGATAGTTTAGAGAAATTTGACAGAAAAGTTGAAAAAGGAATTTTCTGGATATTCTTTCTCTTCAAAAGCTTATAGAGTATTTGTTTTAAATAGCAGGACAATAAGAGAAAGTCTGTATGTCTCTTTTGATGATTCATCAGAAACAGAAATTTCTGATGACATCGTCAGTTTTTCACAAAATCAAAATTCAATGAATAATGAACATCTTTTAACAGAACTAACAAATGAACTGCTTGGGTATGACTGGGAAGGAAATTATGAAAATTTACCAGAAAACCAGTCAAACTCCAACTCTGCAGAAAATACAGTAACCACAGATGAACTGCAAGGAGCAACAAATCAAACATCACACTTTGCATCAGAAAATCAAGAAGAACACACAAGCTCAGAACAGATGATCAGTCAGGAGGAAGCATGAAGTTCTTCACAAAATCAATCCTCTAATCCAGCAAATACCATTAGATGGATAAAGGGTCATTCAACAGAAATCATCATTGGAAACCCTCAAGATGGTATCAAAACAAGATCTGCAACTATTCATGAATGTCTTCATGCTGGTTTCTTAAGCCTAATTGAACCAAAAACAGTAAATGAAGCACTCAAAGATCCAGACTGGGTTCAAGCTATGCAAGAAGAGCTTGATCAATTTGAAAGAAGTCAAGTATGGAATCTAGTACCTTGACCAAGTGATAGATTTTTCATAGGGTCAAAATGGGTATCTAGAAACAAATCTGATGAACAAGGAGTAATTACAAGAAACAAAGCTAGATTGGTAGTAAAAGGGTACTGTCAACAAGAAGGAATTGAATACGATGAGACCGTTGCAGCAGTAGCAAGACTAGAGGCAGTTAGAATCTTTCTTGCTTATGCAGCTTCAAAAGGTTTCAAAGTCTATCAAATGGATGCCAAGTCAGCTTTTCTGAATGGTAAGATTGATCAAGAAGTTATACGAGCAACCAGAAGGTTTTGTTGATCCAAAATTTCCAAAACATGTTTATAAACTAAACAAAGCCTTGTATGGGTTAAAGCAAGCTCCAAGAGCATGCTATGAAACTCTTTCAAACTTTTTGATCCAATCAAGTTTTACCAAAGGTACTATAGACAAAACTCTGTTTCTCAAAACACACAAAGGACACACTCTGTTGGTACAAATATATGTTGATGACATAATATTTGGATCAACCAATGCAAATCACTGTAAAAAGTTCAAAAAGTTAATGACAAGTAACTTTGAGATGAGCATGATGGGAGAATTAAGTTTCTTTTTAGGTCTTCAAGTAAAACAAAAATCTGATGGAATATTTTTAAATCCATCAAAATATGTTAAAACAATTTTGAAAAAATATTCATTAGAAAATTGCTCATCATCAAAGACTCCAATGGCCACAGGAAATAAGTTAGATTCTGATCCGGATGGTGCAAATGTAGATCTTAAAACCTACAGAGGGATGATTGGATCACTCTTATATCTAATAGCCAGTAGACCTGACATAATGTTCTCAACATGCTTTCTGGCTAGATATCAGTGTAACCCCAAAGAATCTCACATAAAGGCAGTAAAAAGGGTTTTTAAGTATTTAAAGGGCACATCAGACCATGGATTATGGTACCCTAAGGGGACTAGTTTAGACCTAATTACATATCCAGATGCAGATCATGCAGGTTGTAAACAAGACAGAAAAAGCATATCTGGTGCTTGTCAGATGCTAGGAGAAAAGCTAGTATTTTGGGCAAGCAAGAAACAAAACTGTGTTTCCACTTCTACAGCTGAAGTAGAATATGTAGCAGCAGCAAGTTGTTGTTCACAAGTTTTGTGGATGCAAACACAACTCAAGGATTATGGAATGAATCTAACAAAGATACCAATTTTGGGTGATTCAAAGAGTGCAATAGCTATAACCTCAAATCCTGTTCACCACTCAAGAACCAAGCACATTTTCAAGAATCATTTCATAAAAGATCATGTGGAAAAGGGAAACATAGAAATGTATTTTGTCCCTACAGAAAACTAGTTTGCTAATATCTTTACAAAACCACTGGATGAGAAAAGGCATAACTATCTGATCAGCAAATTGGGAATGATCAATAAAAAGTCCAATGAAACAAGTCTATCCACAAACTTTTCTGATGAAGCTAAACAAGATTTTGAGGATTAATAAGTTTATTTTAATAGATCAGAAATCTGATGATCTCATCAGCAATCTGATCAATTCATCAGAAACAAAAAAAAATATATTTCAAGTGTCACTATCACATATTCTTTTGTACCATGCATGCACACATATCCTCTATATATTTTTATCATATTTCTATTTTTTTTGGATAACTTTTGTACAAAAGTCACTTTCTACTCACTTTGGATTATCAAATACATGAGAGATGTATATGTCACAGGGATAATTCACCACTTCTTTTATTTTTCTATTTTAGATTTTTTTCACCCCCATCACATCAGTTTTACACACTTACTCAACACGATTAAATGAAAGGGAGACTACACCTGTCCACTCAACAGAAAATTGAAAGTCTAGGGCGCTGCCTATTCTTAAATGAGGAGGGAGAATATGACAATTTTTATATAACGCCCTGCTATTTCATACTTTCCATATTTAGAGAGCTAGCCTTGTCTTTCTTTTTTTGGTAAACTTTGTACCTTGTGTTCGTCCTTTCGTTGTAATCGTTGTAATCATTGAAATCCGAGACTCGAATCATAATGAAAACTCGTAATTTTATTTCTATTCATGTTATACTTATTCATAATCATTTAATACTTACACACAATCAAACGTTTATGCTTGATACTGGAAAACGTGACAAACTTGCAAATACATGACTACATGCACCATAGGATACTCATACATGATTCATACACTTACCATACTTGCCTATACTTATTCTTATGTTAGAAATACTTGGAAACCCTTATAGTATGTTTATAATTCATAAATGACCCTTAAAACACCATAAAACTATCAAATATAACTACAGGGACCAAAACTGTCAAAAAACAAACATGTTAATTTCTCTCGCCACCCGCGACCGCCAAACCCTTTCTCTCTCACCTCCCGCCAGAGAACTGAATCCGCAGAAAGTTGTTACCAGCTCATGGATTGGCCAATTTTGTGTTTGTTTAGTTGTGTTTCTTGCGTTTAATCAACTCCTAACCAACCCTAATCACCTCCTATAAAACCCAACTCATTCCCACACTTCTTCCACTTTACAAACACTCTAAACTCACTCTCTAATCACTTCAAATCTGTTGCTAATCTCAGAATTTGGGCAGAAACATCAAGGTTTCCAAAGTGAGTTCTAGCTCACTTCCACTTCGTCTTTTTCATTGTTCTTTCTTTCTTAGCACTTGGGACACCTCTAGGATTGTTTCCTTAGGTTTTTCCATGGAAAACCAAGATGGAACTTCTTCATATTTGAGGTTGAAGTGCAATAAACTTTCTGATTTTAGAAAACTCTTTCAAAACTTATGTTTTCGTCAAACAACTTTGTGTTCTTGAGCTTACAATCAAAGCTATGATTAGTGAGACTAACCAAGGTTGTTAAACATGTAAATAAGAGTGTTTTAACACTCTAAACTTTATGTTTTTTAAGAGCTTTAAGCTCACAAGTGATGCCAAGCCAAAAGCTTGATGGTAGTGTGTCCACATTGGTTAGCTTGGGCTATCCTAACTTTGGGACCACACATCACTTGATGATTTTCATCATTATCCCAAGTAGTTTGCTAGTTCTAAAGTTTCACAACCCCGCCTAGCCGTTGACGTGTGTCGATGCGTGCTCCCCGGTTTGTAGTTCACTTGGCTACTTGGTATAGTGGCGACACACCTTACATTCTTGTTCATATGATTATTATTGTTAATCTTATTCATGACCCTCCTTGTGTCAATGACACTTGTGTGTGGTGGTGAATCCAATCGAGGTCCCAAAGTGGATGGTTAATCCTCCCACCTCCTACTTGAAATTACTTGACACTAAGAGGTACCTAAGTGGATGGTTCATCCTCCCACCTCCTACATGATTATATAACTTTATATATATACTTATGGACTATAATATAATCCTTAAAACCGAACCCTTGATAATGACTAAATAAGCATCTATCAAGTTAATAAGTTTATCACTATGTGTGTAGTTCCTTGTCAACGATTCTTATAGGTCTTGAACCTATGAAACCACACCTAATCCTTATGGATTATTACAAGTGTCAAGGACAAGTGCTAATACCATAGTGACTATTTTCATAAGAAATACTTTGTCACATTTTGTATCCTAAATCCGAATGCTCCATCATCATCCTTAATACTCATACGCCATTGTTTTCGTCTTGTAGGATAAATCGGTGTTCATTCCATCAAACAACTACTCTTCACGGATTCAAGTCAAAAAGCTTGCAAAACCGTGAGTACACTCGACCCATTTCTCTTTAATCACTTTGGGTGTAACATGTTTACCATATTCAAAATCACAACACATAAACTTTATGCAAATGCACGAAAACAATCCGTTATACATGAATACTTTGATACGTTACATGATGCTTATTATGTGGACATTCTTTATGTGATACTATAGTCATTAGCTTTATCTTAAGCTTCCATTCGACGTGTATAGCGCTATAGGAGTAATGCACCACCCTTAATCGTTGGTCATGTTGAATTATCTTTTTATGCGTAAGCAAGAGGGTTGACTAGAAATATTACATGCCATGTATGATGCTCTTGTACAAACTTAGTTGCCACATGGATTCATTTCAAACTTATGCTTATACGTATGCTTATTCTTAAACTTGTGTACTCGCCTTTGCTTTTGCATTGAAATGTATTTTTTAACATGTTACAGGTTGAAGAGGATGTTGCTATGAAAGAAGTAGCGTTGATGCTTAGATACACATATAGATGTTTTAGGTTTAAAATGTTGTATCAATTTTGTTATGTTATGTTATTGTTGTTGTATTTGACTTTTCCATGTTGTATTTGTCCTTCTTATATTGTATTGACAATTTGAGCTTATTAATGGAATTTGGTTTGAGTTAAATATTGTCGCAAAGTAGCGTTATGTGTGATGAGCAATCTATTTCATCTGACTCCGATGTTTCCGCCATGGTTGGGGTGTGACAGATTGCTATCAGAGCCATAACTATAAGAAATTAGTTAGAATTGCCATGTTCGACCTAGTCTATAGTTTAAGTGCCCAATTTTTGACCATTCTTGATTATGCTTAAAATTTTATGCTTCCTACCTTGCTTCTCCTCTTTTCTTTGGTCTTAATATTATCATGATGTCTTTCCTAAGGCATTCTTACACAAAATACACACAAGACTTGAAGACACTCGTAATACAAACGAGACGAGTTCACTAAAATAGGCGTGAAACCCACAATTTGGTGAACGACTTTCATTCCGCTACTCTTATTCTTTTTGCACGAATTTATACCATCAAGTTAAGAGTGAAATCCACACCTTGATGGCAAATTTCCAATTCATACTCTAGTGGAACCTTACCAACGAATCGGAACATGCTCTTCGTTTGGTAAGAACCAACCACACTTAGGGTACGAAATCGTCAAGTTAGGGTGAAACCCGCACCTTGTCAATTAAGTCCCATTCCTTGATTTTCGATCTTGCAAAGTTTCGATTTTCTGATCGGTTAGAGACGTGTAGTAACTGGAAGGGTAAAGTACCGTTAGTTGCTTCTCGATGAGAGTATTTTACCTATAGTCCAAAGCACGTTTCTCTAATTTGAAAGGATCTTCGATTCACTTTGGAATTGTCGACGTTTCTCTACCTGAAACATTCCCAAGTTTTATGAGCCTATTTAATATTTGTTACGTCGTTCATTTCAAAACCGTTGCACAATTCGCACGTTTATCGCAATAAAAACAATAATAACCCTCGTGAACACACTAAATTTATACTCTTTGTTCGCATTCATACGTGTTTAAACATGCTAATACTTGATGAAAACATGCAAACTATGTGAAACATACGTGAACTTACCTATGCTTATACATGCAAAACTTATTTTACATTATGATCAAGTCTCATCCTCTTTCTCTGTTGATTCTGTCCTTTCTAATTGTTCCTTGAATCTTAACGATCATACGTTTTCGATTGATCTCATACCCATGCAATTGGGAAGTTTCGATATCATAGTAGGCATGGATTGGCATATGCGAGTTCGTGCTGAAGTTGTTTGTTCCGCAAAGTTCATTCGTCTCTCTCTTCCTCAAGGTGATTCCTTACAAGTCTATGGCGAAAAACCTTCTAAAGGTCTCAAGCTAATGTCGTGTATTCAAGCGAACAAGTACTTACGTAAAGAGTACTTTGCCTTTCTCACCCATGTTGTGGAAAAGAAAGACAAACGCCCTAGCATAAGGGATGTTCCTGTCGCTTGTCAGTTTCCTGATGTCTTTCCGAGGATCTTCCTGGTACTCCACCTCCTCGATCCGTTGACTTTCGTATTGACCTTATCCCTGGTGCAACTCCTGTCGCCAAGGCTCCTTATCATTTAGCACCCTCAGAAATGCAAGAGCTATCGAGTCAACTTCAAGAACTTCTTGATAAAGGCTTTATATGTCCTAGTACTTCTCCTTGGGGTGCACCCGCTCTCTTCATCAAGAAGAAAGATAGATTATTCCGCATATGTATTGACTATCGTGAGCTCAACAAACTCACACTCAAGAACCGCTATCCTCTTCCTCGCATTGATGATCTTTTCGATCAACTTCAATGTGCGACTTGTTTCTCGAAGATCGACCTTCGTTCTGCTTATCATCAACTTCGAGTACTCGAAGAAGATGTGCCTAAAACCGCTTTCCGCACGCGATATGGACACTACGAGTTCGTGGTCATGCCCTTTAGTTGACCAATGCGTCCGCCGTGTTCATGGACCTTATGAATCGTGTGTGTAAACCGTTCCTCGATCGTTTCGTTATTGTATTCATCGACGATATTCTCATCTACTCCAAGATGAAAGAAGAGCATGGATGACATTTGCAACTTATCCTTCAGCTTTTGTGAACCGAACGTCTTTACACCAAATTCTCCAAGTGTGAATTTTGGCTAAAAGAGGTTCAATTTCTTGGTCACACCGTCAACGAACTCGGTATTCATGTTGACCCCGCAAAGATAGAAGCTGTCAAGAATTGGATTGCACCTAAGTCGCCTTAATAAATTCGTTCGTTTCTTGGCCTAGCTGGTAATTATCGTTGCTTCATCTCGAATTTCTCCAAAATCGCTGTTCCTTTGACGTCCTTGACCCAAAAAGATAAAACCTTTTGTTTGGGGTCCCGAACAGGAGGAGTCTTTCCAAACACTCAAGGACATGCTTTGTAATACTCCTATCCTTACTCTTCCCGATAGGAATGACGATTTCATCGTATATTGCGATGCTTCAAACCAAGGTCTTGGTTGCGTCTTATGCAACGAGACAAAGTTATCGCCTATGCATCGAGACAACTCAAAATACACGAGAAAAACTATACTACCCACAACCTTGAACTTGATGCAGTTGTTTTTGCATTAAAGATTTGGCGACACTGCCTTTATGGTAAAAGTTTACGGTCTTCACCGACCACAAGAGCCTCCATCATATCTTTGATCAAAAGGAACTCAACATGCGTCAACGCTGTTGGGTAGAATTGTTAAACGACTACGACTGTGATATTCGCTATCACCCTGGTAAGGCGAATGTCGTGGCCGATGCACTTAGTCGTAAGACTCATATTAAGAGTGTTCGTTGCTACCAAATCGTGGGGAAACTCAACGAATTGGTTCGACAAGCACAATTTACCGTCATTAACGAGGGTAACCTCGATAGAAAATTGAATTGTGGAGTCGAAAACCCACTCAAAGCTAAGCCGGATGGTATCCTTTACTATCATAGTCTCCCGACTGTCTCAATCTTCGGTCTACTTTGATGAATGAAGCCCACAAATCCCGATACTCCATCCACCCTGGTGCTGATAAAATGTACCATGATCTTTGTGCATCTTATTGGTGGCGTGGAATGAAGAGAGATATCGCCGTTTACGTCTCGAAATGCCTTACTTGTTCTAAGGTAAAAGCAGAACACCAACGCCCCTCTGGCCTGCTTGAACAACCAGATATTCCTGTCTGGAAATGGGAGAGTATTGCTATGGATATCATTACCAAACTTCCTCGTACTTCGTCTGGTCATGACAGTATCTGGGTTATCATTGACTGATTGACCAAATCCGCTCATTTCCTCGCCATTCGTGAAGATTACAAAGTCGAGAAATTGGATCGTATCTACACAAATGAGATCATTAGTCGTCATGGTACTCCTCTTGATATCATTTCCGATCGTGACGCTCTCGTCTTTGGCAAACGTTTCAATCCGCTCTTGGTACTCGTCTTAACCTTAGTACCGCCTTTCATCCACAATCCGATGGTTAAACCGAGCGTACAATCCAAACTTTGGAAGATATGTTTCGTTCTTGCGTAATTGATTTTGGCGGCAATTCGGATTCGCATTTACCCTTGGCCGAATTCTCGTACAGTAACAGTTATCACGCTAGTATTCACCTATTTGTTGGCATGAGATTGGAGATGTTCAGATCACCGGTCCTGAACTGATACGGGAGACGACGGATAAGATCTTACAAATACGTGATAATCTCCTCAAAGCTAGAAGCCGACAAAAGAGTTATGCTGATAAAAGACGCAAGCCTTTGGAGTTCAATGTAGGTGATCATGTACTTCTCAAGGTATCCCCTTGGAAGGGAGTAGTTCGATTTGGTAAGAAAGGAAAACTTGCACCTCGCTACGTGGGTCCTTTCAAGATTCTCGAGAGGATTGGCAAGGTTGCATATCGACTGGAACTACCTAACGAGCTCAGCAATGTTCATCATGTGTTTCATGTTTCAAACTTGAAGAAGTGTTTAGCTGAAGAAGGACTTCAAGTTCCACTTGAAGATCTTCAATTCAACGAGACATTGCATTTTGTGGAAAAACCGGTTGAAAATATGGACCGGGAACCAAGCAACTGAGGCGCAGTTGTATCCCTATTGTAAAAGTTCGTTGGGAAGGAAAACATGGCGCTGAATTTACTCGGGAACTCAAGAGTGAAATGAAGACTAAGTAACAGCATCTCTTCGTTGCATCTTCCTAAATTTCGGGACGAAATTTCCTAAAGGAGGGAAGACTGTAACGCCCTGCTATTTCATACTTTCCATATTTCGAAAGCTAGCCTCGTATTTCTTTTTTTTTTGGTAAACTTTGTACCTTGTGTTCGTCCTTTCATTGTAATTGTTGTAATCATTGAAATCCGAGATTTGAATCATAATGAAAACTCGTAATTTTATTTTTATTCATGTTATACTTATTCATAATCATTTAATACTTACACACAATCATACGTTTATGCTTGATACTGGAAAACGTGACAAACTTGCAAATACATGACATACATGCACCATACGATACTCATACACGATTCATACACTTAATCATACTTGCCTATACTTATTCTTATGTTAGAAATACTTGGCAACCCTTATAGTATGTTTATAATTCATAAATTACCCTTAAAACAACATAAAACTATCAAATATAACTCCAGGGACCAAAACTGTCAAAAAACAAACATGTTAATTTCTCTCGCCACACGCGACCGCCAAACCCTTTCTCTCTCACCCCCGCCAGAGACCTGAATTCGCAGAAAGTTGTTACCAGCTCATGGATTGGTCAATTTTGTGTTTGTTTAGTTGTGTTTCTTGCATTTAATCAACTCCCAACCAACCCTAATCACCTCCTATAAAACCCAACTCAATCCCACACTTCTTCCACTTTACAAACACTCTAAACTCACTCTCTAATCACTTTAAATTTGTTGCTAATCTCAGAATTTGGGCAGAAACATCAAGGTTTCCAAAGTGAGTTCTAGCTCACTTCCACTTCATCTTTTTCATTGTTCTTTCTTTCTTAGCACTTGGGACACCTCTAGGATTGTTTCGTTAGGTTTTTCCATGGAAAACCAAGATGGAACTTCTTCATATTTGAGGTTGAAGTGCAAGAAACTTTATGATTTTAGAAAACTCTTTCAAAACTTATGTTTTCATTAAACAACTTTGTGTTCTTGAGTTTATAATCAAAGCTATGATTAGTGAGACTAACCAAGGTTGTTAAACATGTAAATAAGAGTGTTTTAACACTCTAAACTTTATGGTTTTTAAGAGCTTTAAGCTCACAAGTGATGCCAAGCCAAAAGCTTGATGGTAGTGTGTCCACATTGGTTAGCTTGGGCTATCCTAACTTTGGGACCACACATCACTTGATGATTTTCATCATTATCCCAAGTAGTTTGCTAGTCCTAATGTGTCACAACCCCGCCTAGCCGTTGACGTGTGTCGATGCGTGCTCCCCGGTTTGTAGTTCACTTGGCTACTTGGTATAGTGGCGACACACCTTACATTCTTGTTCATATGATTATTATTGTTAATCTTATTCATGACCCTCCTTGTGTCAATGACACTTGTTTGTAGTGGTGAACCCAATCGAGGTCCCAAAGTGGATGGTTAATCCTCCCACCTCCTACTTGAAATTACTTGACACTAAGAGGTACCTAAGTGGATGGTTCATCCTCCCACCTCCTACATGATTATATAACTTTATATATATACTTATGGACTATAATATAATCCTTAAAACCGAACCCTTGATAATGACTAAATAAGCATCTATCAAGTTAATAAGTTTATCACTATGTGTGTAGTTCCTTGTCAACGATTCTTATTGGTCTTGAACCTATGAAACCACACCTAATCCTTATGGATTATTACAAGTGTCAAGGACAAGTGCTAATACCATAGTGACTATTTTCATAATAAATACTTTGTCACATTTTGTATCCTAAATCCGAATGCTCCATCATCATCCTTAATACCCATACGCCATTGTTTTCCTCTTGTAGGATAAATCGGCGTTCATTCCATCAAACAACTACTCTTCACGGATTCAAGTCGGAAAGCTTGCAAAACCATGAGTACACTCGACCCACTTCTCTTTAATCACTTTGGGTGTAACATGTTTACCATATTCAAAATCACAACACATAAACTTTATGCAAATGGACGAAAACAATCCGTTATACATGAATACTTTGATACGTTACATGATGCTTATTATGTGGACATTCTTTATGTGATACTATAGTTATTAGCTTTATCTTAAGCCTCCATTCGACGTGTATTGCGCTATAGGAGTAACGCACCACCCGTAATCGTTGGTCATGTTGAATTATCTTTTTATGCGTAAGCAAGAGGGTTGACTAGAAATATTACATGCCATGTATGATGCTCTTGTACAAACTTAGTTGCCATATGGATTCATTTCAAACTTATGCTTATACGTATGCTTATTCTTAAACTTGTGTACTCGCCTTTGCTTTTGCATTGAAATGTATTTTTTAACATGTTACAGGTTGAAGAGGATGTTGCTATGAAAGAAGTAGCGTTGATGCTTAGATACACATATAGACGTTTTAGGTTTAAAATGTTGTATCAATTTTGTTATGTTATGTTATTGTTGTTGTATTTGACTTTTCCATGTTGTATTTGTCCTTCTTATATTGTATTTACAGTTTGAGCTTATTAATGGAATTTGGTTTGAGTTAAATATTGTCGCAAAGTAGCGTTATGTGTGATGAGCAATCTATTTCGTCTCACTCCGATGTTTTCGCCATCGTTGGGGTGTGACATTTTAGTTCAACAAATCTGAAACCATATCTTAAAGTGGAGTAGAAGGATCTTAACCGGTGGATACATTTTGTAACCCTTGTGCAAAATTTCGAGCTTTCAAAAACTTTTTCTTTGCAGGCATTTCAATAACCGATACTTAAACGTTACCCGTTTAACGCAACGTACAGACCGGGACGAGGACATGAGCTAAACATACCCTAAATATCCTTTATATAACTTACCTATTCGATTATAGGAACTATTTATGACAAACTATGAAAGTCTGCCTATTCTCGTAGCGACGCACACTCCGAACAAGGACATAAGCTACACATACCATAAGTACCATTTACATAACTTAGGTATTAGTTTTGAGGGTTTAGGAATGACAAAAACACCTTTATGCAACTTCAGGGGCTCTTTTGCAAATTCTGTGAAACTATGCCAATTCGCGTATTTCGCTATCCGGAACATTTACGGACATCCAAATATTTTTCCCATCATTAAAATGTTGTATTTTAATGATTGGAATGCAAAAATATCATTCGTCACGCATTTACGGTCATTTGCGTGTCCGTTACGACTTTTGTCATAATTAACCGAAAACCGCAACCGTACGATCAAACGAACCGAAAACCGAAATATTTTTGGACACATTACAAGTTTCCTAAGCTTTATCGTCCTTAAAAAGCTTAAAAATCAGGTTAACAGGTGTTAGAAATGCCAAAACGCGACAAAACAAGTGCAGGGGCCTGTTCTGCCATTTTTGAAAGTTTGGCTGCCCAGCCCCCACCGTAAGCTACGCCCCACCATAGCCTACGGTGGTACCTGGGGACAGCAAGTTGTTTTCAAGGCAGCCAGCTGTTTTTCTTTGCTTAAAGCCCAAGAACTCGAAATTTCCAGCTTGTTTCCTTCATTTGACAAGTGTTAGAACTTCCCTTGATCATTGCCACCTCATGGGACACTTGTAATGATCTTGTGGCATCCAAAACACTATAAATATCAAGCCATTTTCATCATTTCAACTTGCTCATTCCTCATTTTCTTCTCCCACTCTCTTGGAGCTTGCTTCCATCTTTTGGAGGTCTCCTACTGAGTTTTCTTGA
Source organism: Scalesia atractyloides (assembly GCA_947069175.1). NCBI lineage: Eukaryota > Viridiplantae > Streptophyta > Magnoliopsida > Asterales > Asteraceae > Scalesia > Scalesia atractyloides. The sequence continues at coordinate 60,498,685 of CAMTDV010000017.1, forward strand.
GCTCTTCAAGTGTTCTTCAACACAAGTAAGTGCTCTCTCTTAGTCTTGTTTATTTCTTTTAGCTATTTTTTAGCTAAAAGTCAAATACTTGACTTTCTGTTTGACTATCGGTTCTGACCATAATTGGTCAAAGCAAAGTTCAATTGAACTTTGCAACGTGATCGTAATCATGAAGGTTATGATCCCTAGCGATTGCACCTTCCGATTACCAAGTCGAAGTGACGAGTCAAAGTTTCGGTCAAAGATGCGCATTATGTGCATTTTATGACGAAACTATTTCCGGGTATCAAAACGACAAGTTTTGATACCAAATCAGTTTTATAAACTTAGTTAGACATGTTTAACATGTCTAGCTAGTCATTTTTAGTTTAGTACTTGTTTAGGGTCGTAAGTCGAGCGGTCTTAACTACCGCTTTGACTTTTAAATCCGACCCGTTTAGGCACCTTTAGGATCCGACCAAGCCCATTATTATGACCATAGTATTATAGGGAATAACCCTCTGAGGTTATACCTTAAGGTCATACCGTTTGGTTAGTCAAATGACAAGTCGAATATGTATTCCTTATAATGCCGCCAATACCCTTTTTGCACTTAAATTAGTTTTGAACATATAAGAGCATTGTTTTGACATCTAAACTGATTATACAACTTATATAAACTAATTTTGGCATATTAGACTTGTCATAGGACATATTTAACCACCCGAACCCATAGTCACGTTTATGACCCATTAAAGTGGCGTAAACCACTTTAGTAAGCCGTAGCGAGTCAAAACACTTTGAAATGCTTCCAATTCAGAATTTGATATTATAAACCATAATATACAAGATCCAACTCTTGTTTGGTTTATATACCTCATTCTATCCAATCTCTCGTTTTCAAGTTCGACACACTAACATATAGTTATCCGATACACTAGGAACCACTTCAACACTTGAACTCTTGATCCTTTGAGCTTTCTTATATCATTTGAACAATATTTATACGCAATCCCAGGCGAGTACATTGCTCCCCCTCTTTTACGTTTTGCAAATGTTTTGGGGTGATTCATATGTGTAATCGATTTTTCTCAAATATATGGCATGTATGTGTTTACTAAGTGCTTTTTGTGTATTATTCCGATTATGCAACACAACGATTAACGATATGAACCAAATCCACGTAGGATCTATCTATCTTTATAGTAGATTCTTATTGGATATTTGAAGTATAGTCTTAAATCTTTCTATCTTCATAGTAAGATTTCGAAGAAGTACTTTGCACGATGATGATTATAGTTTGTGGGTAGAAATTGTTGGTGATTTAGATAACGAAACTAGAGTAATACAGTAAGAGCATGGTGGATACGCCGCTGGTACTTCCTATATATAAGTGTGCTTATTGTATTACCCTTCGTAGCCTTATCCGAATCACCATTAGGAATTAGGATATTTGTGATACAATGATTCACTGTGACCAAACCAAATCCTCGTAGCATCCATTTATCTTTATAGTTAGATCTTTGTGGGATGTTTAAAGTGCTAAATTGATGTCCTTGAGTGGATTCTTTGTGTACTTTAATGCGTATGTTATAATTCAATGTGACCAAACCAAATCCTCGTAGCATCTATCTATTTTCATATGTTAGATTCTTAGAAGGATATCCAAAGTACTATTATAAATCATTGATTTGATTTCCAATAGTACTCACACGAGTTATGACGGATTTTAGGATTGTTATTGTTATTCCTTGATATGATTTCTAATAACACACTCACAAGTTTATTACCGATTTCAATATTTTTTCAAAGATCAAAGTACAATTTTCAAAGGCATAAAAATTACTTAGTAATAATCGTAATGCCGTATACAAAACTCTTTTGTCACAAGTTTCACAATCAAGTTAATGTATTGCAATGCTAACCCTTTTTCGCCAATCTTTGGCTTCAAAAAGTCGATTTATAAATGACAACTCTCATAGTTGTCAAAGTATTGCAATACAAAACCTTTTGCCGTTTATTTGGCCAACAAAACTATGTACTCGCCAACATTGTTTATTGATGTCTCTTTTTCACATATGTTTCGGTTTCGATTATTCAAGCATGCTGCACATAGGAATGCATCCGGGCTTTAGACCTCTTTAAATCAAAAGACAATTTCATGTATTCTTTGTATTGTAAAACAATGTTAACAATAATGAAACAATTTAGTACTAGTAGTTGTGAGCAATTTGTAACATGACTCCCCGATATTTCCGCCGCGTCTTGTTGTAATACGCGATTGGGGTGTTATAGATTGGTATCAGAGCACTGGTTATAGGGAATTAGGTTATTAGAATGCGTTTAACCTAGTCTATAACCTTCTTAGGGGCCGAAACATGAGTAGCATTAGGATCTCTATCATAATCACCATCCTCATCCTTACTCGTGCCACAACTACTCCATGATTTACAAATCATCTATCCTTAGATGGTTTATCCTATATCCTTAGGCTTCATGCCTTAAGGTATTCCACAAAACATTTTCTCAAAACATTTTCATCAAAATATTTTTCAAAATGTTTTCACAAACGTTTTAATCAAAATATTTCTTGATCTATTTACCTCAAACATTTTATCAAAAGATTTCTCAAAATGTTTTACTCTCAAAATGTTTTCATCAAAATCTTGGGTTTTTATAATATAAACACATGCAATCTAAAAGGGTGAATGCCTGTACCCCGAGTTTTCTGTCTAAGGCTAGAGTGTTCGTACAAATCAGCATTATCGGATAAGTCACTCTTACCTTGGAACTCTTAGGGTGAGTGTTCACCTATAGGCTAAAGCATGTCTTCTCGAAACATTATGAAAACCCATCTACCTTGATCAGTCGAACGACTTCTAAACACCGCTACTCGTATGACACTACTTCGACATGTTACCTTCGGTAATATGTTACGACTATATTCAACCCTTCCGAAACTAATTTCACTTTTATCTCACGACACTTTCTAATCTTATTTAAATTTTCGAATACTACCTCTTATCTTTTATAATTACAAATTTTTATCATTGGATGAGAAATATTCAAATTTTATCCGCAAAATTTTAACTAAAAGTATTTCTATCTTAAAAATAATGAAATTTTTAGAAAAAGTAAGGAAATTTTTTAAACACAAACCATTAACTTGGTTTGTATTTTCTCATCCAAAAATATAACAAAAGTTTACTTTCAAACAGTTTTCGAAACAAAAGTCCACAACACTTTTTTCCTAAGTACAAGAACACGATTTTTGAACGAATACCAAGTCAAGATTTTCAATTCACTATGATGTCTTAAACTTATAAAAAATTTTATGAGAACTCACTTATTCTGATTGCATGAATGATTAATAGGTTCTATATAAAAGTTCACATGATTAAAGATGAACATGAAAAGTGAATTTTTTTGGAAATTTATATGCATGTATATATGTGTGTCGTGTATATGTATATATGAATGCATGCACATAAGTTTTGCTCACAAGTTCATAAATAATACATGCATACACCTAGCGGTGATTAAAGAATGATATGAAGTTGATTTGATGATGATATGTTATGGTATGAAAAAAATACATTTAAAACAGATCATAAACATTAAAATAATGTTATTTGATGTATTATGATGATACAAAGTCATGACATAAGTTTAGTAGCTTTGCATATTGTACATTAGGCTTAAAAAGTGGTAAATTGGGTGAAAATTGTGTGATCTATGTGCCTTATGTGAGACCTGCACTATCATGAGTATAACCACCATTTTAATCAGTAAATAACATGTATTGTGTTAAAATATCAAGTCGTTACGAGTTGGGATGCTTATAGTAAAGTTCGGTGCAAAACTATGCGTTAAAAACGGTAAAAATCGCCTTTTTAAGAGGTTTTTTTTTTATAAAAACTGTTTTAGATCAGTAAATAAACTGATATTTTTGGTATAAAAATAAGTAGTTTAACTTATATTAAGTATCTTTGGTGTTTGGCTAGTCATACGTGACTTCCGACGCCCGAAAACGTTACTGAAAATGCTAAAATACGCATATTTAAGGTACACGAACATGAGTAGTTTCATGCATGGATTGTATATTGAAGTGTGGTATGTGAACATGACATGCATTATGAGGAATGATAAGTAGTAGCATGATAATTGGATATAGATCTATGCATGCGTACTTGTGCGGTTTATATGCTAGATTCGTCAAAAGACATGTTAAAATGCAACTTATATGTTATAGAATGAAAATGATACATAGGCTAACTTGTGAAATTTATTGCATGTATAAAATAATTTAAGAATAATAAATTATATACTATGGTGAAATCCGTGCACTATGATATCCGATGATATGTTCAAATTTTGCGTAATTATGTAACCACGTGCAAACTATGATTATTGTATATAGACGAGTGCGTAACCGAATATAACATAATGACGATCATCAATAAATCGTTCAAGTTTATAAAATATTAATATATATATATATATGAACTCATATATATATATAAATATATATACAAATTGCCAACATAGCCAAAATAATAACTTTTTGAGAAAATTTTGAAGTTATGTGAAAAATCATAAATTTTGGAGAAACTTAGGGATTTTAGAAAAATTGATCATTAAAAACGTTCCTATTTGAAATTAGGGCGTGTAGATCAATATTGAGGAATTTGTGCTTATTAATTTAAAGCATCCGAAGGTGAGTACATAGTCCCCCTTTTACGTTTTCAAAGTTTTTGGGGTGATTCATATGTGCCTATTACTATTTTCAAGATTTCAAACCATTATTATACATCATAATATAAGTGTTCAAAACACCTCTTTTTCATCTTCAACTTATTTGATTAATTTTTCTTATCAAGGTATACAAAATCTACTATCATGCATTGTTGAATTGTGTCTTCAACAACACATTTCATATAATATATTTTCACAATGTGTGAGACTTGATTCATCAATTATACATTCATTGGCTTTGGCCAAGCCGACCGGTAGTATGTTATGGTACCATAGGATTGACAACCCCATTCCCGCTTCCTAGGTTTGTTTGGAAGTTTGTTTAGGGAATGACAAAAACTGAGCAAATCAACGATAATCCCCTTCTAAGGGATTAGACATCAGTCAGAACAAAGGTTTGAATGTATTTATCATCAAATCATGGTTTCTCACAATAAGACAATTGTTTTATGCAATACAAGTTATTTGATCACTTATTCAAAACAAGTTATTTGAACACTTATTCAAAACAAGTCATTTCATATCCAAAACCTATGTTACTCGCCAACATTTAATTGTTGACATGTTATTTTCACATATGTTTCAGGTGCAGATGTGTGATGATTTACAAGTTTGGATCATGTAGGAATGGACCAAGGCCTTAGTTGGTTTAAAATAAACAGTAGTTATTTGTAATGGGTTGTATTTTCCTAAGACAATGTTATGTAATCTAATTCAATATCACAAAACTTAATTACCATGTGTTGTGAAACAATTTGTAACGTGACTCCCTAATGTTTCCGCCGTGTGTTGTTGCTACTACGCGATTGGGGTGTTACAAGTTGGTATCAAAGCACTGGTTATAGGGAATTAGGTTATTAGAATTACTCTTGACCTAGACTATAACCTTTCTAGGACCCAAACGTGAGGTAACTTGCGTCTAGATTCATGAAATACACAAAACCATCACCTATCCTTAAGTGAATACACAATATACCAACATCAATCCTTATTCAATTCAAGCTTTCAAAAGTTTGCAAAATAAAATCAACATCTATCCTTAGATGATTTACTTTAGGCTTTTAGCCTCAAATGATTTTCAAAATCTTGTCAAAATTTAGGTTTTAATAATGTGAACACATGCAATCTGGAAGGGTGGGTGCCTGTACTCCGAGTTTTCTATCTAAGGCTAGAGTGTTCGTACAAATCCACTTAATCGGACCAGTATCTCTTACCTGGGAACTCTTGGGGTGAGTGTCCACTTATAGGCTAAAGCATGTCTTCGCTATACATTATAAAGACCCATTTACTTTGATTAGTCAGTGTATCGTTTATTTGTTTTAATTAATGAATAAATGGGTACAATCCTTCATTTTATATTCATTGTTTTAATTCCGTTTTTGAACCTCACTTGTTCTCATTCGTGTTTTCTAGAATGGCTCCTCGACGGGATAACGCTCAAAACGCCGAAATGGCAGCTCTAATCGCTCAACAAATGGCAGCTATACTCCCAAATCTCGTCACTCAGATAAACCAAGCTAACAATAACAATAACGCACCTACTCCTTGCAACTACAAACAATTTCACTCTACGCATCCCGACAAGTATTGCGGATTTGAAGGAGCTACTGTTCTCTTACAGTGGTTAGAAAGTATGGAAAGCACTTTCCGCCATTGTCAATGCCCCAATGAGCGAAAGGTTGAATTCGCCTCGAGTGTCTTTCAAAAAAGGGCACTCACTTGGTGGAACGACATTATGCGGGATAGAGGTGCGGATGTAGCTATGACGCTTACTTTGGAGGAACTAAGAACTCTTATGATGAAGGAATTCTGGCCGCGTCATGAGATAAGGGCTCTCGAGAATGAATTCCACGACCTAAAGCAAGACAGTGGAGAAAACCGTGCTTACACTGACCGATAGAGGAATTAAGTCTTCTGTGTCCCTCCATGGTCACGCCTTTGGATAAGGCGATTGAGAAGTACGTTGATGGTCTTCCTGATCCAGTTCAAGACATCGTCACAGGTAGCAATCCTACTACCGTTAGACAGGCCATTGAATTAGCAGCTACCCTGACTGATTCACAAGTTAAGAAGTGTAAACTCCATCGCAAAGGCGATAAGAAATCATCCGCCAAGAATGCTTAGGGGAAAAAGAAAGAGAACAAGACCGAAACCTCCTAGAATTCAAAGAAGCGCAAGGCTTCTAGAAACTTTGCTGTCACTACCCAAAACCCCGTTAGGCAAGCTGCCCCTAACCAACCAGTTCAAGCACCTGCCAAGAAGCCATACACAAGTACAACGCCTTTGTGTAACCAATGCAACTATAATCATTCAACGCATACACAATGTCGCAAATGCACTAATTGTGGTCGACTTGGTCATTTGGCAAACTATTGTCGTAATACTGACCGAAACCAAACTGTTCTGAATCCTGCTCCACCCATGGCTCAAAATCAAGAAAATCCTGCTCGACCTCATTACCCACCTGGATCCTGTTACAATTGTGGCGACCTTACTCACTACAGGAATAACTGCCCCAAGCTCGCAAATGCAGTTCAAGCTCATGGACGCGCATTCAATATCAACGCTGATGTGGCTCGTGCAAATAATAATGTGGTGAACGGTACATTCCTTATTAACAACCATCCAGCATCTATTCTTTTTGATTCGGGTGCTGATAAAAGTTTTGTATCCTTAGCATTTGAGCCTTTACTATCTTTACCTAGAACTAAACTAGGAAACCCTTACCAATGGAAGTAGCAAGTGGAAAAACAGTTGTGCTCGATTCAATCATTTGTAATTGCCAACTAAACCTCAACGGTCATCTCTTTCCCATCAACCTCACACCTATGCAACTCGGAAGTTTTGACATCATAGTAGGCATGAACTGGTTAACCACACATCGTGCCGAAATCATTTGTTATAAGAAAACCATTCGTATACCCCTTCCATCGGGCGAAACTTTAGAGATTCAAGGAGAAAGGTTTTCTAATAAACTCAAATTCTTAACCTGCACCCAAGCCCAAAAATACCTGCAAAAGGAATATGTGGCTTTCATGGTATATATTGTAGAAGATAAAGGCAAGGGTAAAAGTTTTCAAGACATTGCCATTATCCAAGAATTTCCCGAAGTTTTCCCTGAAGAACTACCTGGACTACCCCCGATACGACAAGTGGAATTTTGAATTGACCTTGTACCGGTGCCAACCCAATAGCCAAATCTCCTTATCGCCTTGCACCGTCCGAAATGCAAGAATTAGCAAAACAACTCCAAGTGGTTTCGGATAAAGGGTTCATTCGTCCGAGTCATTCCCCGTGGGGTGCTCCCGTGTTATTCGTAAAGAAGAAGGATGGATCTTTTCGAATGTGTATTGATTATCGTGAGCTCAACAAACTCACGATTAAAAATCGATATCCCCTGCCTCGCATCGATGATCTTTTCGATCAATTACAAGGGGCATCCTACTTTTCCAAGATTGACTCCATTCTGGGTATCGTCAACTTCGTGCACTCGAAGAAGATATTCCCAAGACCGCTTTTCATACCCGCTACGGACATTACGAATTCACAGTCATGCCTTTTGGTCTGACGAATGCTCCTGCTGTTTTTATGGACTTGATGAACAGGGTCTACAAGCCTTATTTGGATAAGTTCATCATTGTTTTCATTGATGACATCTTGATTTATTCAAAATCTCGGCCAGAACACGACCATCACCTCCGGTTGACAATGGAACTACTAAAGAAAGAGCAACCTTACGCTAAATTCTCAAATGTGAATTTTGGCTAAAAGAAGTTCAATTCTTAGGCCACATTGTCAACGAACAAGGTATACATGTAGATCCCGCCAAGATCACAGCAATCAAGGATTGGAGAACACCCACTACTCCTACCGAAATTCGTTCTTTTCTCGGTCTTGCTGGTTACTACCGTCGCTTCATTTCGAATTTCTCCAAGATCGCGGTTCCTCTCACTGCATTAACTCAAAAGAATAAACCTTTTGAGTGGGGACCCAAGCAAGAGGAAGCCTTTCAAACCTTGAAACACAAACTTTGTAACACTCCTATCCTATCCCTACCCGATGGCAATAATGATTTCGTGGTTTACTGGGATGCCTCCAATCTAGGCCTTGGCTGTGTTCTTATGCAAAGAGACAAAGGCATAGCCTACACGTTAAGGCAATTGAAGGTCCATGAAAAGAATTACACAACTCATGACCTTGAGTTAGGTGCGGTCGTTTTCGCTCTCAAAATTTGAAGACACTACCTCTATGGTACAAAATGTGTGATCTTCACATATCACAAAAGCCTCCAACATATTTTAAATCAGAGCTTAACATGAGACAACGACGTTGGGTTGAGCTTCTGGATGACTATGACTGTGAAATTCATTACCATCCTGGTAAGGCGAATGTCGTGGCTGACGCACTTAGTCGCAAAGAGCGTGTCAAACTCCATTGTGTTCGAGCCCAAACTGATATTCAAACATGTATATATCAAGCCCAACGTACCTCTGTGACCCAAGGCATGATGTCTGATGAAATTCCACGCAATCTTGAGCTTCAGTTGGAAACAAAAGATGATGGGTTACTCTATTTTATGGGTCATTTATGGATCCTAAACCGTGATAATCTACGCACTTTGTTGATGGATGAAGCTCATAAGTCTTGTTACACTATCCATCCTGGCACAGATAAGATGTACATGGATCTTCATACTCATAATTGGTGGCCTGGCATGAAGAAGGATATAGCTTTGTATGTGTCCAAATGTCTTACTTGTCTTAAGGTCAAAGTAGAACATCAGCGTCCCTCCAGTTTACTTGAACAACCAAAAAATCCTGTATGGAAATGGGAAAGCATCGCCATGGATCTCATCACCAAATTGCCACGCACTCCTAAAGGTCACGATGCAATTTGGGTAATCGTTGATCGCTTAACCAAATCAGCACACTTTTTGCCAATCCACGAGGAATACTCTGCAAGCAAACTTGCTAAAATTTATGTTGATGAGATTGTATCTCGTCATGGTGTTCCTTTGGATATCATTTCTGATCGTGACGCCCGTTTCTCTTCTCACTTCTATAAAACCATGCAATCTGCATTGGGAACCAAGGTAAATCTAAGCACCGCCTATCATCCTCAGACTGAAGGACAAACCGAAAGGACTATCCAAACACTCGAGGATATGCTTAGAGCATGTGTGATCGACTTTGGTGGTAGTTGGGATTCACATTTACCATTGATCGAGTTTTTCCTACAACAACAGTTATCATTCCAGTATCGGCATGGCTCCTTTCGAGGCTCTTTATGGTCGGAAGTGTCGTTCACCTGTCTGTTGGTTTGAAGTAGGTGAAGCCCAAATCACCGGGCCAGAACTCATTCAAGAAACACAGACAAGGTTCTAAAAGTCCGCGATAACCTTCTGACTGCTAGAAGTCGTCAAAAGAGTTATGCAGACAAACGACGCAAGCCGTTGGAATTCCAAGTTGGTGATCGTGTCCTTCTGAAGGTATCCCCTTGGAAAGGTATCACTAGATTTGGAAAGAGAGGTAAATTAGCTCCTCGTTTTGTAGGACCTTTCAAGATCATCGAAAAGGTCGGAAAGGTAGCCTATAAACTCGATTTACCTCCCGAATTGGGAAACATTCACCCAACCTTCCACGTATCCAATTTGAGGAAGTGCTTAGCTGACGAAAGTCTCCATGTTTCTCTTTACAAAATCCGTATTGATGACACTATGCACTTCGTCGAGAAACCCGTAGAAATCATGGACCGTGATGTCAAGAAACTAAAGCGCAGCCGGATACCAATTGTCAAGGTTCGCTGGGAATCCAAACGTAGCCCAGAGTTTGCTTGGGAACAAGAGGATCAAATGTAGGCGAAGTATCCACAGTTGTTCTCACAAGCCTCCACTAAGAGAATTTCGGGACGAAATTCCCAAAAGTAGGGGAGATTGTAACAATTGCAATTTTCAAAGCATTGTACAATTTCGATCGTTTTCGTACTTAGTAAAGTTTGATGTTTTATATCCTTATTTTACATTTATGACATTATTCACAGTGATTGGTATTAATTTATGATATTTGAAGTTTTAGCGAGTCCAAACTTTATTTAAAATTATGTTGGCAAAAATGCGATACAAGCTTATCGCGTAACAATCAAAGTGCGAAACGAATGTCGGTGACCGTTCCGATTAATATTAAAAATCATAAAAATATTCTGTTATGATTAAAATGTTATTTTTAATCATATTCATGAGGAATAATTATTTAAAACGCATAAAAATGCTACTCTGCGAATTTAAACGCATACTGCGTAGTTCAGCGCGTATACCCCGAATTACCAACAACGCAGCCACTCTAGGCAAATAAATTATTATTCAGCAATATTATGGCAATTTTATTTTTATAGAACAATAAAAATAATTTATACGCCCTAAACGCAGTTTAAACGCTAGATAAAGTGCCCAGTAATCAGTTAAATACCTGTGTAATGCATGAATACATATATATATATATATGTATGTATATATGATATGTGTGTGTGTACATAGGTGGCAGCCCATATGGGTGCCCACCTTCTTGCCTTTTCTTCCATCCTACCAAGTGTCAAGGTGAGCTTAAAGTTGTAATCATTTCAATTGCATGAACACTCCTTAAAATAACAACTTCCAAGATCAAATCTTCCACTCTCTCTCTCTTCCCAAACCGTAAATCCCCCCCTCTCTGCTCCATTGTTATTTTTGATGAGTTCTTGAAAATTCAAGCTCATTTCTAGCAAGTTTCGAGTTGCATTGAAGATCCAAGGGTGTTTCCAAGGTGTTTTCAAGTGATTTCAAGCTCCATATCATCAAAAATCTCATCATAACCCACTAATTTTCTTAAAGGTATAAACTTATTTTCAAAGTTATGTTCTTGCATTTTGATGAGGATGATGATGGAAGTTTCTCAAAACTTGGATTTCTTCACAAACTTAAACTTTAAACAAGAACATGGTTTTAAATAAAAAATGGAAGTGTATATATATGTATGCATGGCCGTGAATATATATGTATATATGTTAGTGGTTGTGTTTTGATTCTTGTTAAAATGATGATTCTTGAATGATGTGATTCTTGAAAAGTGATTGCATGCATGATTAATAGGTTCTATATAAAAGTTCACATGATTAAAGATGAACATGAAAAGTGATTTTTTTTTGGAAATGTATATGCATATATATATATGTGTGTCGTGTATATGTATATATGAATGCATGCACATAAGTTTTGCTCACAAGTTCATAAATAATACATGCATACACCTAGCGATGATTAGGGAATGATATGAAGTTGATTTGATGATGATATGTTATGGTATGACAAAAATACATTTAAAACAGATTATAAACATTAAAAATAATGTTATTTGATGTATTATGATGATACAAAGTCATGACATAAGTTTAGCAGCTTTGCATGTTGTACATTAGGCTTAAAAAGTGGTAAATTAGGTGAAACTTGTGTGATCTATGTGCCTTATGTGAGACCTGCACTATCGTGACTAACCACCATTTTAATCAGTAAATAACATGTATTGTGTTAAAATACCAAGTCGTTACGAGTTGGGATGCTTATAGTAAAGTTCGGTGCAAAACTATGCGTTAAAAACGGTAAAAATCGCCTTTTTAAGAGGTTTTTTTATAAAAACTGTTTTAGATCAGTAAATAAACTGATATTTTTGGAATAAAAATAAGTATTTTAACTTATTAAGTATCTTTGGTGTTTGGCTAGTCATACGTGACTTCCGACGCCCGAAAACGTTATCGAAAACGCTAAAATACGCATATTTAAGGTACACGAACATGAGTAGTTTCATGCATGGATTGTATATTGAAGTGTGGTATGTGAACATGACATGCATTATGGGGAATGGTAAGTAGTAGCATGATAATTGGATATAGATCTATGCATGCGTGCTTGTGTGGTTTATATGCTAGATTCGTCAAAAGACTTGTTAAAATGCAACTTATATGTTAAAGTATGAAAATGATACATAGGCTAAGTTGTGAAATTATTGCATGTATAGAATAATTTATGAATAATAAATAATATACTATGGTGAAATACGTGCACTATGATATCCGATGATATGTTCAAATTTTGCGTAATTATGTAACCACGTGCAAACTATGATTATTGTATATAGATGAGTGCGTAACCGAATATAACATAATAACGATCATCAATAAATCGTTCAAGTTTATAAAATATTAATATATATATATATATATATGAACTCATATATATATAAATATATACATATTGCCAACATAACCAAAATAATAACTTTTTTAGAAAATCTTGAAGTTATGTGAAAAATCATAAGTTTTGGAGAAACTTAGGGATTTTAGAAAAATTGATCATTAAAAATGTTCCTATTTGAAATTAGGGCGTGTAGATCAACATTGAGGAATTTGCGCTTATTAATTTAACGCATCCGAAGGTGAGTACATAGTCCCCTCTTTTACGTTTTCAAAGTTTTTGGGGTGATTCATATGTGCCTATTACTATTTTCAAGATTTCAAACCATTATTATACATCATAATATAAGTGTTCAAAACACCTCTTTTTCATCTTCAACTACTTTGATTAATTTTTCTTATCAAGGTATACAAAATCTACTATCATGCATTGTTGAATTGTATCTTCAACAATTACAAAAGCATGTTCACATTTCATATAATATATTTTCACATTGTGTGAGACTTGATTCATCAATTATACATTCATTAGCTTAGGCCAAGCCGACCGGTAGTATGTTATGGTACCATAGCATTGACAACCCCATTCCCGCTTCCTAGGTTTGTTTAGGGAATGACAGAAACTGAGCAAATCAACGATAATCCACTTCTGAGGGATTAGACATCAGGCAGAACAAAGTTTTGAATGTATTTATCATCAAATCATGGTTTCTCACAATAAGAAAATTGTTTTGTTCAATACAAGTTATCTTATCATTTATTCAATACAAGTTATTCGATCATTTATGAATACAAGTTATTTGATCTCTTATTCAAAACAAGTTATTTGAACACTTATTCAAAACAAATCATTTCGTATCCAAAACCTATGTTACTCTCCTACATTTAATTGTTGACACGTTATTTTTACATATGTTTCAGGTGCAGATGTGTGATGATTTACAAGTTTGGATCATGTAGGAATGGACCAAGGCCTTAATTGGTTTAAAATAAACAGTAGTTATTTGTAATGGGTTGTATTTTCCTAAAACAATGTTATGTAATCTAATTCAATATCACGAAACTTAATTACCATGTGTTGTGAAACAATTTGTAACGTGACTCCCCAGTGTTTCCGCCGCGTGTTGTTGCTACTACGCGATTCGGTTGTTACAGCTTGACTTTGGAATGGTGATTTTGAGCTTGAGTTTGAATCAGATGTGTTCGGAGTGTTGTTTGGAAATGATTGAACATTTGGTTGACTTTGAAAATAATTTCCAGAAGAATTAATGTTTGCACTGAATGCGGTTTGTATTTTAGGACTTTGAACTAGCAATCTTCTACAACTCCATCTCGTGTCCCTCAAGTTTCTCTATGAATTCCGATAAACTGTAGTTGTTGTAGTCACTCCCGTTCTTCAGCACCATCAGATAAGTAGACCACTCCCCCTCTGGTAGTGCGTCTGCTAACTTATCTATCAGCTCTTCATTTGACTTGTGAATCTCGTGCCTTCTAGTTGAACAACCAGATGACAATAGAGTTCTATCAGCTACTTCATCGACTCTCCTTTCATTATATTGAAGATGTCAAACTCCTTTTTGAGTAGATCCTTTTTGCTTTTTCGCATTTCCGTGCTACCATGATACTTTGTTCGTAACGCATTCCACAAAGTTTGTGAATAGTTATCATGTTGTAGTAACATCAATATATCCTCTTTAATCGATTGTAACAGAAAGCTCATCATCTTCTTTTCGTACACATACAAATCTTTTTCTGCAGGAGAAAACTTTGACATAGGAATCTCTATATGTTAAAATCTGAGTTTGGATTGATTGTATTGTTTTAACTAATTTGATAACAGAATGATAAATCATATAGGACTTTGCAGCGGAAGAACAGTTAAAACTTTATAACACAACCAACGAGAGAATAGTTTTCAACATAACATGTTTTCATTACTAGAAAGATTGAAATGATTACAAGGTAACTTACATGAATGAATCACTAAACTCCCCCTCAGACCGAGCTACACACAGAAAGAATGTCCAATAAAGTGAAAGTGTGAAAAGATAAATAGAAAAGTACAAGCACTGTCTATTTATAATACAATCCTAACCACTGATAGTCTGTGCTGACATCATCTTGAAAATGACATCTAACAGCAATAACGAACTCTAACCACTGCCTAACCTAAAACTAATAGCAACAAACTGATGACCCTAACCACCGATAGGCATAAAATCTGATGAAATATTGGCAGATGTTCTTAAAAGGATGATCAAACCTTTGAATTCCAGCAGACCTTTAACTTCTAGCAGATCTTTGACCCATCCGAGGTTCGGTGATACAACAGTCTTTATAACTGGCAGAGCTTTGGCACAAGGCAGTTCTTAGATCTAGCAGCGGTTTGGTAGCTGGTCTTTGAAAGGAGTGAATCTAAAATCTGTTTATTCTGGATCATACAGAGCAGATCTGTTTTGGCTCTCTATCATCTGTTCTTTTGTAGGGTTCAATCCCAACAATCTCCCCCTAGAACAACAGATGATGCCAAAACTCTTCTTTATTCATGATCTTTATATCTCATCAGTTTTTCCCTGATTTGTTCTTTGAATTGTGATTCAAAGTTCAAGGAATCTTCATCATCATCTTCATCCCTGCACAGTTGTAGTCCCAAAAGATCTTGAAGGTCAGCTATACCCAGGCTTAGTGCATCCTTCCTTGATAAACTCACAACTTTCCCATTGGACCTGAGTCAATAATGGGTATTTTTATCAGAGAGCCACTTTAGTATTTTTGAGTTCAATGGGTTTCTTGGGAGAGGAGTTATTTGTGATGAGAATGAAAAGGTGAACTTTTTGAAAGCCTTTGAAAAAGATCTTCAGATTTAGCTAAAGGCTTCAATGGTTCTTTATTCAAGTTAGGCAAAGGTTCCTTTGTGATAGACTGCTTACTTTTGTTAGCATCCTTTTGCTGATCTTGCTTATCCATCTGCACCTGCCTTTTCTTTTGGTTGAGGGCTTGGATGGTTGTTTCTAAGACCAGATCTGCACTGAGGTTCTTAACATCTTTCCAATCTGGTGCATTTTTTCTTATTTGAGAGTCTTTCTTCATTTTATCAATTCTATCTGCTTCTTGTTTGAGAGCTTGGATGGACCACTCCTTAAATTTCTCTTCCTCAGCTTGATAGGGTTTTTCTTTCATGATAAATCTTATGAGTTTTTCCCTTAGCTTCTTTTGAGGATCATCTTCTGGAGATTCTTTTGTCATTTTCTCATTAAGCTCTTTTGCAAACTCTTCTAATTTCTTGACTTTGCTTAGCTCATGCTGCTCCAATCTTGTTAAGTAAATATTACCTTTCCCTTTGCTTTCTTCTTTTGCTATGGTTTTGGCCTATCTAGTCTTTAGTTTTAGATAATCCTCAAGGGTTTTGGGATTTCTATAACCAAGAAGAGATGGGAAGGTTCTTTTGGATGGATCAGCTTCTGTATAGAATTGTAGCATCTCTCCTTTTACTGCAGCCAACTCTAAGGGATATGATGTTTCTATAGGAATATTTCTTTTTGGATTTTGACCTTTGAGTGACTCAGGAAAGCTGATTTGTTGTGATGATGAATGGGTGATAACTGGTTTTGGATTTGTTTGGACAACAAGTGAAGATGGTATGTCATCATTTTTCACTGAAGCCATTCTTCTTCTTTTTCTAGCATAGACCAGTTTTGGTGCAGGGGCATTTGTGCAAACCACTGCTGTCGTAACATCTGTTACTTTGACAGGTGGTTGCTGAGACGAGGAAGGCAATATAATTGAACTGTCAGTGGTTTGCCTTTTTGTACCAACAGTGGTTTTGGGACCAACAGTGGCACTCTTCATCTCCTTCTCTTTTATCCTGACATGACTTTGATTGATCCTCACTTGTGTATCTTCATCATTTGCTTGAATTTTCAGGGTATCATCACCTCCATTTTCCTTTTCTTTGACAGATGTTTCAGCAGAAGGTACTGAGAGATTTTCCTCAGAGTCATTTTTCTCCCCTTTTTTTAGCATCATCAACTCTTTCGGAGATAGGTGCAGGGTAAGTGCCAGGAATGAGAATTTTCTTGATCACTTTAAGCTCTAACTGTGTGTCTTTATACCTTGCCTCAACTTCTTCTTTGAATGTCTGAACTTTTGGATCATATAACTGATTAGCATGCTAAATGTGTTGTTGATGCAGAGGACACACTTGTGTTGCAGTTCTGGTGGCTTGAGCAGAGGATTGAGCAGTGTTTCGAGATTTTGCAGAGTGTAACATCTGTTGCAGCACATTTTTGATATCTCCCACTGATGCCTCAATCTTTGTGAATTATCCGTCAATTCCTTATGTTTTATCTCATCTCCTAAGTTAATAGGATCATCTGAGCTCCTACAGAGATGGCAGTTTTATCTAGGGTATCATAAGCATGTGATTTATTACTTGCTTCATCCTTAGATGCCCCTTTTTCTTGGTACCGGGGTCTTCCCACTGAAGCAGAGGTTACCTTGGTACCCTCAACAGTGGTTGCCTTCAAAGGAGACTTATATATGAAACTACTGTCCAGATGTAATTCAATGGATTCAACATCTGCAGTAGCTGCTCCAATTGAACTATCAGCAAGGATTTCGTGAAATTCAAGTGACGTAGCCTCCTCAACTGTTTGTGGGATAACCAGTTGAATTTTATCAGACACAACAATTTTGGAAGTTTTGCTCTCAGTGATGTGTTGGTGAGAGTGGCCTTTTTGTGACTGAATATCAAAGGCTTCAAACAGTGATGTGGTAGTTTTTGTGATTTGAAATGTGGAGAGTGGGGTGGAAAGCAGGTTTGTCCTGGGAGATGGACATTTTAACATACTCTCAAATGAGGGTGATGTTATCAGTTATGGGATCCCTGTGCTTACAACATGTTCCTTTTGTGAGAAATCATGAGGAGTTATGGTTTTGGGTGGAGATCTTTCTACCAGCTGCTGTGAGGAAGTAGCAGCAGTGGTTTTATGTGACTTTTGTGTTGTCACTGGATTAACTTCAGGGATCTCATCTTCAGGAAGATCCTTTTTGATAGGCTTGGTGGGTTTTGAAGGTTTCTTTTTGGTCTTTTTAGAAGTTTTTGGTGTGGGTTGCACAGTAGTGGTTTTGCTGCTGTGGTCACCAAGAGCAGTGGGCTCAGCAGCTGGAATCTGAGGAGCAGGTGTGGACTCAACTAAATTTTGCTCAGACTCTCCTGCTTGTGTTTTTGAAACTTTTGACTCTTTAGCCATAAGGCGAGTATATATTTCAGATGATAAGCTATTTATTTGAAAAGGCACGCCTTGAACAAGAACATGTGCACTCTCTTTTGGAATTTTCTGTTTTAAATAATAACTTAAAAACCTATGAAATAGCAGAAAAGAATTTTCCCTTTTGTTTTTCATATTTTCTAGATTTATTACCAGATCATTAAACAATACTTGGGAGTAATTGTAATCAGTCTTAGATATAATAGCATAACTCAAGTATTGAATTTTTAATGGTATTTCAACAAAAATCTCATAGGAGGTGGGAATTTTCCCTTTTTCATGGTTACTTTTGATAAATCTCCTATATACCCTTTTTTATTCAAAGCAATTTGATACTCACTTTTAGGGAAAGAAGTTTTACCTTCTAGATTGTTCATCTGAAAAACCTCTGAGATGGTTTGTGGGGGTTATTGGAACCAAAATCCCTCCCACTTTTGACGTGATTGCCCAAGGTTTTTGATTCAGACTTCCAATCGCAGCATTTGCCCATAAATCTCTAAGGGCATTTTGATAAATTGGTGCATTACAGGTTAACAGAGTCTTGTACTTTGAGGAAGACAGTAAATCGATGATTTTGTGAAACTCGGTATTCTTCTTCGTCTTCTCAAGAGTACAGAGATAATTATGTGGATTTTTGATGTTGAGAGTGTTTCGGTGGTTCCTGTGTTGATTTCGCTTTGGGTGCCATGATTATCAGATGAAATGATTTTGAGATTTTGAAAAGACACAGTAAAAGTGAAAACTCTGTTTGTGGATGAAATAGGGTTTTATAGAGTTTTCAAAAAGTGATGATGACGTGGCATCTGATGCAACGACTGTCATATAACATGTGTCCACGTGTAACCTCTGTTGGACAATGGAAGACAATTGTTTGGCTAACCACTGACAGAATAACTTATCAGTGGTTGTGACCAAAAGTTTAATACTATCAGAGGTTTCACATCAGTGGATAGATTTTTCTAAACAACAATGTTTTTGTGCTATCAGAGCTTTGAACAAACTTTAAGGATTTTATTGAAAAAATTCAATTTCAACTATTTTTAAGGATGAATTTCTGATTTTCTAAAAACATTTTATTGCTATTTACACATGGATCACAAGAAAATTTGTTTTTAATCCATGTTTAGCATTCCAAGCCTAGAAATCAAGTTGTCAGATGTGGAAGCATCAAGTGCTTTTGTCAACACATCTGCTAGTTGATCCTTGGTATGGACATGATGTAAAGAATTCAGACTTTTTCCATAGCAATCCCTCACAAAGTGATGTCTGATGTCATTGTGTTCGATAAAAATTTTGATAGTTTGCAAGGTTAGTTTTGACAGACCATTTCAAATGTCTTTCTGAGATTTTTCAATGACATAAGATTTTAACCTTTTTCAGTCAAAGCTTGATTTACATGCTTGTCCTTGTGTACAAACACTTTACAGGCTTTGACAAAGGTTGAATATCTCAGATGGTACAACTATTTTGTCTGTAGGGACATGTTTTCAAGGACACTTGAATCTGATTTGAACTGGTTATCATCCAGAGTCCTCTTGATTCATTATCAGAGGAAGCATCTTCCCTTTCTAAAAATAGGGTTCTACTTCAGGCAGGTACTTAAGTTTTGTCTATAAAAAACAAGCAAATCTCAAGGTGTATTATCTTCAACAAAAATTCAGAAGAGCAATACAAGACCTGATAAAAACATGAAATTTCTACTATAAAATTCATAGAAAATTTCATGATATGTGAATCAATTAGATTTGATAGAATTCCAGCGGTTCTTTTGAAGATTTTATGATTTAAAAGTTCATCTTAGTCATTCATATGAGACTGATATGTATCATCTTCATCAAATAACCTAGAAATCAACATAGACTCGAACACAAACAATAGAACCAACTAAATCATGAATCTCTATGCAATTTCGACTCCATTTCAACAATTAAGAATAGCACAATATCAATGGGATCGAGATGATCTTCTTATGTCAAATTGACGATTAGATCAAATTTGACTGACCAGGCTCTGATACCAATTGTTAAAATCTGAGTTTGGATTGATTGTATTGTTAACAGAAAGATAAATCATAAAGGACTTTGCAGCGGAAGAACGGTTAAAACTTTATAACACAATCAACGAGAGAATAGTTTTCATCATAACATGTTTTCATTACTCGAAAGATTGAAATGATTACAAGGTAACTTAGATGAATGAATCACTAAACTCCCCTTTAGACCATGCTACACACAGAAAGAATGTACAATAATGTGAAAGTGTGGAAAGCTAAATAGAACAGTACAAGCACTGTCTATTTATAATACAATCCTAACCACTGATAGTCTATGCTGACATCATCTTGACAATGACATCTAACAGCAATAACAAACTCTAACCACTGCCTAACCTAAACACTGACAGCAAAGAACTGATGACCCTAACCACTGATAGGCATAAACTCTAATGAAATATTGGCAGATGTTCTTCAAAGGATGATCAGACCTTTGACTTCCAGCAGACCTTTAACTTCTTGCAGATCTTTGACCCATCCGAGGTTTGGTGATACAACAGTCTTTATAACTGGCAGAGCTTTGGCACAAGGCAGTTGTTAGAACTAGCAGCGATTTGGTAGCTGGTCTTTGAAAGGAGTGAATCTAAAATATGTTTATTCTGCATCATATAGAGCAGATCTGTTTTGGCTCTCTATCATCTGTTCTTTTTTAGGGTTCAATCCCAACACTATACCATGCTCGTTTCTGGCCATTTGTACTTAGTTCCTATTGCAAGCCAGCAATGGAAATGAATCGCTTGCACCAGTTTTCAAACTTCTCTTTCCAGCTCTCATACTCATCAAGATTCATCAAGTTGGACGGCTTTACAGAAGTACCCATCTCATTTTCTATGTTGATTCGAGCAACTGCATTTGCAGCTTGAACAGTCGTGGTAGCGAACGCATTGAAAAACTCTAGTTCCATCTCGACAGGCTGAAAATTATACCTGAAACACACTCAAAAAACTTGAAAATTTGATTAGACCTAGAACAAGTTAGTACGAACTTAGATAGTGACAAGTTCGTGTGAACTTTGCACAAATATATCAATAAGATTCCTGAACAACTTCGTGTGAATAAGCCAACACGAAATTCAACAATTTGATGCAACATCGTGCAAAGTTTCAGAAAAACAGGCTCAACAATTTATATGGTAACTTCGTGCGAAGTTCTAAAAAAACACAATATTAACAATTTTGGTGCAACTTCATGCGAAGTTTTACTAAACAACTTCGGACATGTGTGTTCCAAAATCTTGATTTTTTGCAATTTTCGACATGAATTCGGTTGATTTGAGGTTTGAAAGTCTCAAGGGTTTATCATTAGGTGATTTAACATGACATATTTAAAATTTAGCCCATTTTGACCGTGAATTCATTAAAAAGGAGAAAAAAATAGAAGAAATGAGTAGAAATAGAAGATGTCTCGTGTAGAAATCAACAAATCAGGCCACCATAGCTCTGATACCACTTGTAGGATCGGGTTCCTCCGATAGCAAAGGTACCTAACTTGTTATCTACTCCATATATGTGGAATCTATATGAATTAGTGATGATTTACACAAGATATACGTTTAAAGTCAGTTTATTGATTGATTCAATGATACATTTGAGTTCCTAAACCGACAGAGCTTCGCCGTCAACTTTGCAAAAACTGTTACAAATAAAGAACCAAGACAGCTATTTATAGAGTTCCAAGTTCGCACCAAAGCAACCAGGCCAAGTTCGTACCAAGTGACACTTCGTGCAAACATGTCGTCTAACATACTTAAATAACTTCAATTCTAACATTTAATCCCTATTACATACAGACTCGATCTAAGACTTAGCCATTAGACATTCTGTACCAACAATCTCCACCCGCGTGGAAGAGTTTTTGGTGTCGACATGGCACATGGTTAATGGACGTGGATGTTAGCAGTTTAACCCCAAAGATTAACTTTTAAAATTCTAAAAAACTTAACTTTTTTAAAAATTCAAATTTTATACTATAAATACAACCCACTTATTCAGTTTTTTTACAAACTCCACCACTTCACCCAAATTTATACAAACTCTCAACCTTTTCCACTTCACCCAAAAAAACCAAGGATGACAGCCGTTGAGTGGACCGAAGAAGAAGATATCGCACTTTGCGAGTCGTGGGTCGAAGCTTTTGTTAGAAACTGAGTTTGATTGCAAACAAGTATTGATTATCACAATAAAACTCACAATAGGAAGTCATATCAATGACCGTTTTTCATTGATCTCTAAGGATTCAAATGCTTTACAACTCAATTGACTCTACAGACTCCCCCTCAACAGATCACATAAACAAAATAGTTCGTATAAGAGAAAGTGTGATGTGTGTGATAAATAGAGCACTAACATGTGTGATTTATTTATGCTAAGTACGAATGCTCTCTTCAGTGTTTGGCTAACATCACCCTGATAGTGACATCTAACATTCCTAACAGAAAAGATTTCATAGATTATACAAACATTTGTGAAACTCTTATCATCTATTTAAACTAGTCTAAACACTGTTACAAAATAAATACTGTTACATTGAGAAACCACTTTCTAAGCTATCCTCTGTTGGAGTTATCCAAACATTTGTTTGGCCATATAGATGTTTGGTCTTCTTGATCAGACCTTTGACTTCATTAGTCCTTTGGTCTTCAACAGTCTTTAGCTTCCAACAGATGTTGTTTCCTCTTGAACAACGGTTCCAAGCCTTGAACAAATGTTTGTTTTTGTCACACCCTGACCACGTAAAACAACAAACCGCGGTGGAAGTTGTTGGTGCACATATGTCTATTGCCTACGTCTAGGACGAGTCTGTTGTATAGATAGGGTTTCGCAGTGTCAAAAGTTAATATTTGAAAGATATGTTTTTGTTTGGAACAAGAATTTTCGCACGAAAATTCTTGGGGATTTTCGCACGAAAAATTCGTGCGAAAATCCTTGTGTCCTAGTTACTTGGTGCTGTCATGTCTTGCCTATAAATAGGTGACTTGGGATGTTCATTCAGGATGCTGTTTTGTTGATCAGAGGCGAAGCCTTGTTCGAGTCTGTAATATTTGAAAAGTTGATCAATACGAGATTCAGACGTGTTTAACAGTAATCATCATAATTGTTCTTTGTTTGTTACTCAGTTAACAATGAATTCCGCCTCTGTTAGCTGAGCAAATCTCACCAGAAGCTCATGAGTTGGGTCCGATCCTACACTCACAAGTGGTATCAGAGCCTTGAGGTCTGATTTGAGAACAAACAACTAAGTTTCAACTTATTCAACCTTCAAAGTTCAAGATTCATCCATTGGAAACTCGTCTTCTACCTTTTCTTGGAACTTAATCTAGATCTGAGGGATTTCATGGACAATTTGGACTAGGTTATTAGTATAAGGTGTTAAAATCAATACTAAACAGTTCACTGAAACATACAAACCTAAAATTCATCAAAATCATGATTGAAATTGCAGAAAACGTGAAATTGTGAACAAGTGTTCGAAACAGACAAGAATTTTCGCACGAAATACTATATTTCGTACGAGAATTATGAGGATAAAATTCTTAAAAGTTTGATCTTACAGCAACTATAACTTTTCGCACGAAATTGTGTTTTCGTACGAAAATTTCTTGTTCATTCTTGACTTTCGGTTTGCATCAGGCTAATCAGTCTAATCTGTTTTTCTGTTAAAAATATTTTTAAGATGTCAGGTGAGGAAGAATTTCATAACGCGTTTGCCACACAAGCAGTTACAACTTCCATAGCGGCTTAGAATATGAATCTCGAAAACGAAATGGGAACCACTACAAAGCCTTCGAAACTCATGAACATAGAAGATTACGAAAGTTGGAGTGAGAGATTCAAAAACTGGGTTCAAGCAACGAATTTAACCATTTGGTTTGCACTTGAGAACAAGTATTAAGCACCACTTAATGAACTTGGTCTTGAGAAAACAATGCCTCGCTTGTCCGATGACGAACGAGAAAAATACGTTAATGAGAAAAAGATGATGAATCTTCTGCAACAAGCGATAAAAGAAGATATATTAGTTCTTTTGCAACATGACGGCGATGCACAGTTATTATGGCTTACCTTACGATTAAGGGCACAAGGGAGTACTCATGTCAGAAAGGGAAAGAAAGCGCTACTGAACAAAGAATTTGAAGTGTTCAATCTCCTTCAAGGCGAAACAATGAAGCATCTCATAGAAAGATACTACCACCTGGTAGTTCAAATGAAGCCTATGGGAATTGTCAAA
The DNA here is from genome assembly GCA_947069175.1 of Scalesia atractyloides. NCBI lineage: Eukaryota > Viridiplantae > Streptophyta > Magnoliopsida > Asterales > Asteraceae > Scalesia > Scalesia atractyloides. The sequence continues at coordinate 60,523,189 of CAMTDV010000017.1, forward strand.
ACTAACGAATAAGTAGTTGATAAATTGGTTGATTCACTACCTGAAGGAGAATGGGCAACATATTTAACCATCCTGAAGAATGGAGCCGAGTATGATAGTATCAGTTTGCCAAGATTCATTGAAAAATTGGAAGGACATGAATTAGAAATGCAGAAAATGGAAAAGAGCAAGAAGTCGAACTCGCAACAGGATGTGGGTCTATACTACAAAGGAAATCCAAATATACCTATTCAGAATCCGAAAATTCAAACAACTGCTCTTCCAGCCTCCAATCAATCAAGCGGATTTCAATCATTTGCTTCCTTCAATCCAAATAATCACCTAGGGCAACAATCGTCTCTGTAAGATCCAAACATGTTTTAACCATAAAGACGCAGCGGAAAATACGAACCTTAAAATTTCTTTCATAGTACTTGTCCTAACATACTTAATAACCATTTAAGGACAATTCAGTTAAAATAATTTCATCATTCATCTTTTAATTTGTATATTTCAAATATAACATGCGACTACAATCAAGTGACCACGCTTCCGTACAATCCATGTTCTTTGACTCGATCTTCACCCGCTTGTCCCTTGTGATTAATAGAAATGATCCGTGTAACCTGCGGTCACCACATACATTCACATTAATAGTACTTGGTGACATTAAGCGTAATCTAAAAATATGTAATTAAACAGCCATATAACGTTTCATTCTTAAATGCATTTCATCCGGATAACTCTCAGACTTCAAATTTTACATTTCCGTATCAATCCTCCAATAATGATGTACCTGCAGTTCATTTCATTGTCTATAGCAACTTGATAAGTACCATTTATATTTGTACGTATGAAACCTATGCTTCTGAATGTACAAAATATATTCATTAGTACATATTAAATCTAAAATGCGTGCGGACATTTCTTTTATCCAAACCTTACATACACCTTGAAATTCTATTACATTCGAACCTACTAATCCTACCCCTAACTTACTTATTTACGAACCATGTACATACAAACATACACTTGTCATCATTTATCAATCATCCCCTTCTATAGTTCCTATCTATCAACATACCATTTAAGACCATAATTACATGCACACATACTTATATCATTCCCTTACATTCACATATATGAGTTTCATTCCCTCCCGACCTCACACAAACTCTTCGGTGTGGTTTGGGTTTTGGAAGCTTAACAAAGCTCGAGACATGAAATGACATTAATCAAGACCTCATATCATCTTAACACTAAACCCCATGCCCGAAAATTAAAGTTTTACTTCTTGACACATCATCTTCTAGATTTTGAACCTTTTACTTCTACCGTGAAGATTCAAACATAGACATTTAAATACGTCTTGCTACAACAATAATTACCTTGGTACTACCATTACGTATACCTTATTTCATGATTCCCTATATTCAAATATGCCATACTTCATCTATAATATAAAGAAGTGAGTTCGGAAATCACTTACTAATACATAGTAAATTTTGCTTACATTCGTACCGGGTTGAAACAACCCGTTCTTACTTTCGTTAAAGACATAACAACCAAAGATACAATCTAACGGGTTTAAAGATAGACATATTAATAATTTTATATGCATTCTTAAAATAGAAGTAAGACTAGCTTACCTTTGCCCATAGGATCTTGACTATCTTGTTGTCCTCATGACTCGTTGGCTTTTAAGCTCGTACACCTTGCTTATGTTTAAGTCAACATTTAATGGTTAGAATACATAACATGGAATTCAGTCAATACAACCATTAATATTCTTGTGATGTCATACCATACATGTAATCGGTTCAACAACAAGTTCGAAATCAATTGATTATCTACTAGTAACCCATTTTGACCCATTATGTAATTATTTGCATGAACTAGTTTGCTAGTCTTTTACACACTTAACACACACTTGAACGGATGTAATACATCAATTAGATTCAACTTATATTGTTCATCCAAAAGGTATACAAACACTCATCCTTAGTAAGTTTACAAAACTTACTTTTTATTTATAAAAATTCTTGTATAGCTGCTGTTTTACTGCCCTTTTTGACCCACTTACAATTTTTGTTAGCCTTTTATGTTCAAAGACAAATCGCAAACAATTCAAAGAGCTTTCCAAGCATATAAAATACACTATAACACGATTTTTGTATGATTTTATATGATTTTTATAAAATCAGGACAACTTATAAAAGTGTCACAATTCAGCTTGCTGTCAAAACAAAATGATCAACTTAACTTGTGGTTTTGACACGCCAAACATCATAACTAGCTTCTCATGTTCAAGTATGAAATGTAGTACGTGCTACTAGCGTTCTAACCATCTATCATACTGTTGGTCCAGAATGTCTATGTCTTAGTCTTATATCGAGTCTGTATAGATTAGATGTGAATCGGCTAGCTAAACGAAGTATTTATGAAATTTGGTAGAAAGTTCGCTTGAGATGGCTTGTTGATGTCAAGTTTGGCCGAACTTGACATAGTCAAGTTCGCCCGAACTCACCTCCTTACTAGCGAACTTGCTAACCTATAAATAGCTAGCTTGATCTTGTCATTTGTAACGTTGGTGCTCTGAGTAGCGAAGCTCTGTCAAACTGGAGATTTGAAGTTTATCAATAAAATTGACGTTTAACTGATTAATTCTTGTTATTTGGTAATCGTGTCATAATATTTCCGCTATTATGCACATTAGATATCAAATCTAGGTTCCTATACTATCAGGATTGGTCCTACAAGTGGTATCAGAGCTAGAATAGCCTGATTTGATTGATATCAAGACAAGCATAACTCTAATTCTACTCCATTCTTCTTATTTTCTTAACTTTTACACTAAATGAAGAGTTTACGGGCAAATTCTGTCCAAATTTGAATATGTCATGTTAAATACATCATAGATAAACCCCTGAGAGTTTGGAGATTAAAATCAAACGAATTGGTGTCAAATTGTTGCAAAAACCATGTTTGAAAAAGTGATTTTGATCGAACTTGTTAGCCAAGTTCGGCCGAATTTGACTTAGAAACTCACTTTCTGAGTGATTTTCTATCAAGTTCGCTCGAACATGTAAGTTTTTGAGAGAATTCTAGTTAAGTTCGCTCGAACTCACTAAAGTTTCATTGATATTTTATTAAGCTCGCTCGAACTTGATAAAAATCAGGAAATTTAAGCTAAGTTCGCCCGAACTTGCAAGTTCTCCTTGAAATCAGTTAGTAAGTTCGCTAGAACTTAATCTCTGGTCATTTTCAAAATAGAATACATAAGTTCGACTGAACTTGTGTTAAAACTGAAAATTCTTTATTCATCAACTACAAGTTCGACCGAACTTGTAGTAAGTCTAATCATTTTCAAAATTTGAACGTATTTTCAGTGTACGTGTGTCGATATTCACGATGGATGTTCTTCAGAGAGCGTTTATGTCAGGAGTGGGTACGTCCAATGCTAATGTGATACAACAAGTCAACCTTGACAACGAAATAGGCACGTCCGTCAAACCTCCGAAGTTAATGAGTATGGACGAGTATGAGGGATGGAAGGAGAAGTTCAGTTATTGGGTTTAAGCCATGCATTTCGAAAGCTGGGTGGCTATTGAGAGACGTTATGTCGTTCCGCTAGACGAAAATCAGCAAGTTCTGGAGAAGTACAAGTACTCCACAATACAAAAAGATGAATACATTGCTGAGAAAAAGATGATTAGTCTCATTATAAAATCTGTTAAAGAGGATATTTTGGACTTGTTGCCTGAATACACGACTACGAGTGAACTATGGTTATCACTGCAAAAGAAATACCAAGGAAGCGCAGAGATGATCAAGAGCAAAAAAGCTCTTATCATGAAGGAATTTGATATTTTTACCATGTTAAAGGGCGAGACAATGAAACAGATGATTGAGCATTTTTGTCATCTGAAAGTTCAAAGAGGAGACACGGTCTAGAGAAGACAGAACCAGAGTACATCGATAAGCTTGCAGATGCGTTACCGGACGGAGAGTGGACTACTTACCTTACCCTTTTGAATGAAAGTCTGAATTGGGAGTTCTCTAAGCTGGCTACATTCATCGACAAACTTGAAGGTCATGAGATGGAACTTCTAAAGATCGCAAAGTCTAAGAATGCTGACATTGTTCAAGATGTTGGTCTATATTACAAGAACGAAATGCAAGACAACATTTCAAGCCCAAAGATTCAAACAACATTCAGTGCAAACATGAATTCTTCGCCACAGAATCAAAATCAATCATATCCTCAATATGATCAAAGTCCATAGAGTTCTTCGTTTTCGAGCACTGGTTCAAATTCAACATATCAGAGTCAAACAAATCAGAATCAATACGAATTCTGATCCAAATGTGTACAAGTGTAACATTGCTGTCAACTTAAACAATGTTGTTTTTGAGCAAATTGCTAAGCAAAACATGACTCTTCTCGCTACAGTTCTAGAATCGTATGAAAGTCTGGTGGCCGGAAAAATTGGTAATCCAGAAATGACCGCAAAAGATTACGATCTGCTTGACGAAGAAGAACTTGAGTTGATGGATATAAAATGGTCTTTAGCTTCTATCATTCAAAGGGTGACAAAGTTTGTTGCACTCACTGGCCGAGATATCGGAAATTCAAGTAACAAGCTAGGGTTCGACAAATCAAAGGTCACTTGTTTCAGATGCCGACAGAAAGGGCATTTCAAGAGAGAATGCAAAAATCCTAAAGCAACGGGCAATCAGAGTCCATTTGGAGGTGGCAACGAATACTACAAGAAATCGCTACAGTATAAATCATTTCCAAAGAAGACTCAGGTTGATATTAAAAAAAACCATCCAACAATACCGAGAAGGCGATGGTTGCTACCAACAAAGATGATGGTTTTTATTGGAATTATTATATTGGGAAGAAGACAGGAGTTGCTTTGATGGCTGAAATTGTCAAAGATACATATGCTGAGGAAGCAGCACTGGAGAATGTGCTACTTGAATAGTATCTGCAACAACAAGAAGAAGAGGAAACTTATCTTCACATGAAGACACAAGGCATTTTATCTACTAACTCAACTTCTAGTTTGGCAGGTGATTTTGATGGAAGTTCTCAGGAGCAAGTGGTTGAAAAGGAATCGTTTGATGAAGAAGTCATTGATGCTACTCAAGAAATGAATGCTGAAAACCTCACGGACATTGCCAATAAAGAAATGATGGTGAATCTAACCAAGGTAGGTCCAGAGGTAAAGATAGTCGAAAAGGAAGTTGTCAAAGTGCAAATTGTGGAGGTTGAGAAACCTTGCACAAAATGTAACCAGCCATGTGCAAAATGCGCCGAAAAATCACAAATCATCCTTGAACTCAATGTACATAATGAACATTTCAAATACGATTATCGTACAATGAAGGAAGCGTATGACAAAATGAAAGATGATTATGGCAGGCTCAATAAAAAAATGTCGAACAACACGACACTGTGAGGATGTTAAAAGGGACAGTAATGGATAAACAAAAAGCAATAAATATCTACATTAACACCATTGCTGAACCAAACAACAACTCCAGGACATGAAAATTGAAACAGAACGTGTTCAACAACTTTTAAGAAGTTATACGACTAACGCTTATGTCACTGATCATATTCTTCCCATGATCTCATCGGAAGAAAATGATAAAGGTCTAAAAAGAAAAATGGTAGAGAATACAACAATGTTCCTCCACCCCTATGCGAGAAATATTGTCGCAAAACTATTGATGGGATTGATAAGGCACTCAACATTGAGTTATTATCTGAAAAGAAAATTGAGTTGCCGGAGAACATTGATGTAATCTATACTACATCAGATGATGAAAATAATGCAGTGGTTAAAAATGTAACTGAAAAAGTTCTGAATGATTCTGATGATGGCAGCTTTGAGAGCGCCACCTCGAGTTTGAACAGTTCTGACAAAAAATCCGAAGATGACAATACATCATCTGAAGATGATCTATGTGATGATCCTAACGTTGTCATGTACAAGGTTAAGGAATCTGATAGATTATACTTTGATGACAGTTTTCTGATTCGGAATGTCAAAGAAGAACAACTTGATAAACTGTTCAAACTGGTTGAAGTTACATAAGAGAACCTGGAGAAGAATGAAAAGAAATTTTATTCTAAACCCAAAAGAAATTACAATAACTACGGGAGATAGGGTGGTGATCATCCGAAAAACCAGAGAGCTGGGCTGGGTTTAGATGTGGACGAAGAACCGGTAAAGAAAATGTCACCATTTCACAAGTACAAAGATAAAAACATGAAATTTGTTTATGGGACAAGCACGGTTCAGGAGGAAAGTTTGATTAGGAGACAACCAAACCATGAGTTTAAGAAATAAAAGGAACTTCGAGATAAGGCCAAAGCCACAAGTGGTGTAAAATCCACTAGTGGACATTCACATGATAATCGGACTTGCTTCAAGTGCAATGAAGTTGGTCATATTGCACGAAAGTGTCCAAAATCAAAGCCGGCCTATCTTCGAAGGAAGGAAAGTTCAAATGTTGTAAAACCAAAGCAACCAGAGTTTGTAAAACCTGTCACCATTTTGAAAAGAAATAAATCAAAACCTGAAGTTAAACCTCAAACTGAAAAGAAATTTGAAAACTCAACTTCTGAAATAGGTGAAACTTCCAAGGTAAATGAAACAAAGTTTTACATAAAAAAGGCAAACATAAAATCACAAGCCTGGATTGCTAAGAAAAAGTCAACAACATCTGAGGTTATCAAGTATGAGCTTGTAAAGACTGATAACAAGCAAGAATCAAAATCTAAGGTCAAAACCGAAACTGTCAAATCAACAAAAGGTAAGAAGAAAGTGAACTTTGAAAATGTAACTGACAACGGAGGATCAGATGGAGATTATGAGGATGATTACCAAGCTTTTTATCCTAAACCCAAGATCAAGAAGGCTTAGATCGCCTTGTTTAACTAGATTTTAATATGTGCATGGGCTCCAAAGATCCGTTCTTTCAAAGTGGATTTTGGATAGTGGAGCATCCAGACATATGACAGGGATGAAAGCTCTTTTGTTCGACATTAAAGCTATTAACAACGGATATGTTGAAGTTGCCGGTAATCAGGGTGGAAGGATAGTCGCCGAGGGAAAACTCTCCAATGGCATAGTATCGTTTGATCGAGTGAACTTCATTGCTGAGCTCGAGAACAATCTTTTGAGCATTTCGCAGATTTGTGATAAACAGTTCACGGTGCATTTCAACGATAAAGAGTGTATGATTTTAAAGCCGGGTTTCAAAATACATGATGATTGGATTCTGATGCGAGCACCGCGCGAGAATGATCTATATGTCTTGGATATGGGTGTCGCTACCACATCATCAAAATCAACACAATGTTTTGTGACAAAGGCTACTGAGAAATATTCTATTATTTGGCATCGGAAAATGGGGCACATTCATTTACGTAAAATGAATTTTCTGGTACATAATGATCTGGTTGAGGGGGTTAATCTTCGGAGCTTCCATATGTCAGATCACTGCCTAGAATGTAAAAAGGGGAAGCAGATCAAAAAGTCACATCCGAAGAAAATTCTAAACTCAATCAAGTTGTCGCTTGAACGTCTCCACATGGATTTATTTGGTCCTGTAAACATTCGAAGTATTTCAGGAGACTTATACTGCTTGGTTGTCACATATGACTATTCGCGTTATTCGTGGGTTTTCTTCCAAGAATCAAAAGATGAAACGTTTGATACTTTGGTGATTCTTTTCAAGAAACTCGAGAATTTATATCATCTTCCTGTAAGACGAATCCGCAGTGACAACGGCATAAAATTCAAGAATAATAAAATGAAAGAATTTTCAACGCCAAGGGAATTCTGCATGAATTCAGTGCACCCTACACTCCGCAGCAAAACGGTGTAGCTGAAAGGAAGAACAGAACTTTAATTGAAACAGCAAGAACCATGCTTGCAGATTCGAAACTTCTAGTAGCTTTTGGAGTGAGGCGATTGCAGTGGCTTGCTACACGCTAAACAGGGTTTTAACTGTCAAACCATCAAAAAAGACATGTTTTGAAATGATTAACCGATGGAAGCCAAATTTGAAGTTTCTAGAGCCATTTGGTGCGCCATGTACTGTAATCGATCAAGATGGTAAATTCGGGGCTAAATCTCTTGAAGGTTTCTTCGTCGGGTATGCGAATCCGTTAAGAAGAGTATATGTTCCCTCGTTGAGAAAGGTAATTGAAGCACAACATGTTGATTGTTTCAACTATACGCATCCTATTCAAAGAAGAGGTGACGCATGGCTGTTCAACTATCAAGTTCTTTGGAAGTCATTCGACTTGCCGGAAGAACCTTCTGAAGAAAAATTGCAGCGTTATATTATCTTCAACAGTCGGCGAATCAAGAACAAATCATTAGACCAATTGTGGTTAATCAACCCACATTGGATTCTTCGTGTACCGGAGCAAGTCCTAGTAATAACGGTGTTCAAGTTGAAAATGTTTCTGAAGTAGAAGCAACACCGTCTATACTCCATCGAATGATTCTTCCGAACCAGAAAATGCTACAACAGTGCCAAGTATGCCTTAGAATCAGAATTCTGACTCTGATGAAGTGCCAACATTTGATGCTGATGGAGAATCCTCATCGGATGAAGAAGTAGAGCAGATATCCAACATGTTGAACCAATCTGCAAACCCGAGCAATTAGAACGAAGCATCATCTAGCGCTCCTAACGTTGAATTGACTGTTGATCTAAACATCTCAAATCAACAAAACTCAGTTGATGTTCCTAGCGAAGAAATGCCAAGATCATATTCTTACCATCCTTCAACGAATATCATTGGTGAATTACAAACTGGTGTGCATACACGAAGCCAAATCAACAAAGCACTTAGTTGTTTCTACACCCGAGTTGCTCCTACTCAAGACTACTGCTATTATTCATGTTTCATTTCTCCAATAGAGCCAAAAACTGTTAATGAAGCTCTGGGTGACGAGAACTGGGTGATAGCAATGCAAGGGAATTGTTACAATTCGAGAAATTGGGAGTTTGGAGGCTTGTAGACTTACCACCGAAGAAGAAAGCTATTGATACGAAGTGGATCTTCAAATGTAAAAGGGATGATCGGGGAGTGATTGTCAGAAACAAAGCTCGATTGGTTGTCAAAGGTTTCCACCAGCAAGAGGGTATTGACTACACATAAGTATACGCACCGGTTGCACGATTAGAGTCTATCTGCATTTTCCTCGCGTTCACAGCTTGGAAAGGTTTTAATGTGTACCAGGTGGATGTAAAATCTGCATTTCTCTACGGTAAACTTCGTGAATAAGTGTATGTCGGCCAACCACTAGGGTTCGTCGATCCGCTGAACAAGAACAAAGCTTAGCTCATAGACAAAGCCTTATATGGATTACATCAAGCCCCGAGAGCTTGGTACGAGATGTTATCACAACATCTTGTTGGAAACGGCTTTACAAGAGGCACAGTGGATAGTACATTGTTTACCAGAGAAATCGGATCTCATCTAATCATCGTATAAATCTATGTGGATGATATCATCTTCGGTTCAACAGATGATAGTCTTTGCAAAAAGTTCGAAAAGATCATGAAGAAGAAATTCGAGATGTCCTCCATGGGTGAAATGAAATTCTTTCTCGGATTACAGGTAGATTAGTTACCAGACGGGATATTCATTCATCAGACAAAGTATGTTCACGACATTCTCAAGAAGTTTGAAATGGATAGCTCGAAGCCGCTTTCGACTCCGCTGGCACTGAACCATGGGATTTGCATTGACGAGACTGGAACCAAAGTTGATGACACACTCTATCGATCGATGATAGGATCTCTGACGTATCTGACGACATCTCGCCCAGACATCATGTATCCTACCTACCTATGTGCGAGATATCAGTCTAGTCCTCGAGTGTCACACATGCAGATAGTCAAGCGAATTTTCCGATACTTGAAGGGATGTCCAATCATCGGCTTGTGGTATCCAAAGAATGACAATTTTGATCCTACAGGATACGCTGACTCAGACTTCGGGGTGGACAAGTTGAACTCTAAATCTATGACTGCGGGTTGCCAGTTCTTCGGAACTCGTTTGGTACAATGGAAATGCAAGAAACAGACCACGGTCTCTCTCTACCTGTGAGGCAGAATACATTTCTACTTCCACCTGTTGTTCTCAAATCCTCTGTATTCAACAACAGATGAGGGATTATGGTCTGCAGTTTCTTGATACGCCTTTATTTGTAGATAATAAGGCAGCGATCGATATCACGAAAAGTAATGTTAATCACTCACGCACTACACACATTGAAATTCGTTTTCACTTCATTCGTGACTGCTACGAAAGGAAGTTGGTGCGAATAGAAAAAATCCACACTGATGAACAAAAGGCTGATTTTTATACCAAAGCATTTCCTTTAACAAGATTTAAATATCTCATGAGGCTTAATGGTATTAAAAATTTGCTGACAGGTGCGGAAGCTGAGGTTGAATACGGATCGGACGACGAGTTCACGTGATCCACATTGGTTTGTCTAACTTTTAGATTAGTATTTCTTAAAAACTAAAATGCAAAATTATGTTTTTGGTTTTATGGGAAGAAAATTTTGAGAAAATACAAAAACATATGAAAAATGAAAAAGTACAAAAACACTGAAAAAGACAAAAAGAATTCGGTGTCACAAAAGGAAATGATAGTACATCAGTGGACTATCACAGTATGCTAAAGAAATGTAAAGTTTAAAAGTGATAAACAAGTTTTACTGTGGATGTGTCGATAGGTTTTACACATTCAGTAAATTGTTTCTGGGATATAAACTAAATTTAGCAACTGCTTAATCTTGTGGATTAACACATCTTGGATATATGGACTTAGTACTCCGAAATTTCGATTGAAGGGTTGCCTGATTCTGAGATACGAGGTCGTAATAGATAGTTGATATATGGGGTATTATACAAGTTCTTCTGATTTTGCGGAAGCAATAACCTAGAACTTCTATAATCTTTTGCTATAAACCCTTAAAAACTACATGCAAACTTGAAAAGAATCGAAAGATCTAATCATTTGCAGTGCTGAAAAGATTCCTCAAGTGGAACACACCTAAAGACGAGTCTTCATCTCTTTGTCTATACGGTAGTACTAACCTGAGCGCTCAAGGTCACGCATTAACCCCGAGACAGATATCAATTATGCTATATTCACATAGGGAATCTGGACTCGGGAGTATATTCAAGAAGTGGGAAACACGGTTAAGTCAAGTTTCCTAATTCATACGTAACATATCTTTGAACAATTGGGAAACGTGAAAAAGTTTAAGTGGACGAACATATCGACAATCTAGGCAAACCAGGTTAAAACTTAAAGTCATCTAAAGGTCAATGGTACTAGTGATATGTCTCATACAACTGATATGATCCTTAGACACGAATTCACAAAAATATGTCTGTAAATATGTTTGTACATAGTTTACATTGTTCTGTACATAGTTTATCTGCTTTACAGATTAAAACCAAAAAGATTTTCAGTGTGTTTTAGCATAAACTTACAAAAATACAAAAAGATTTTGTTTCTACATTGTTTTCAAGCAAACCAATGTTGGAGAACGGATCTTCGGAGTCTTGTAAGGTGCTAAACTGGTGGGAATCTATTTGACAACGGGCTGGGAGCTAATCTATAAAAACTGATAAGTCAAAACGATTAAAAGTTCATTAATTTGAAACTTTTTTTTTTGAAAAATTCAACAGTTTGTTCATATCGGGTCAAACCGGGGTCATTAACTTGGACTCGGCAGACAAATCGGTTAACCAAGGTCATTAGCTTGGACTTGGTCAACTGAGTGGAATTTCAGAACTGGTAAAATGAGAAAAGTTTAGGGACTTCATTGCAAAAATCTTGAAAGTTTGAAATTTGTTCAGGCAAGTTCGGCCGAAATTGCTTAACAGGTTTAAAGGTTTGTATTGAAACAAGTTTGATCGAACTTGTTTAGAAATGCTGAGAATAGGTAAGTTCGCCCGAACTTACCATGGGCTTTCAAGTGACTGGGCTTATAAGTTCGCCCAAACTTGCAATGGTATATATTGCAAGCAAGTTCGGCCGAACTTCATTATCAGTGTTCTTATTCTCTCTGAGCGAACTTAGAGTTTTAGAGCGATTGTGCAAAATTGTCAAGAATAAGTCATTGTGCTGCCAAAATTTGTATTGATTTAGGTGATTAGCACACTTATTGCAATGGCAGAGGTGGGAATGCAAGATTTGAACCATGAATAGAACTTAATCGCCTAACTCAGATCTGAACTTCTTAAAATCTGATAGATCTAGGGTACATATGGACAAATTGGACTTAAATTAGTGTTAATCAACAAAAAACGACCATGGATTTGCATTAGATTTGATTAGAATGAGCATAACAAGATGTTGCATGTTTGGTGGAGAAGATGACAAGTTCGCCCGAACTTGTTCATCAAGTCCGGCCGAACTTGCATCTTAAAAAATAAAGTCAATGTCAAATGATAAGTTCGACCGAACTTCAATTAAAACCTGAGTTTGAAAATTTTCTGTGAAGTTCGCTCGAACTTAGGTAGTAAAATCTGAAATGTTAACTACAAGTTCACCCGAACTTGTGTTGAAGTGAATGAACATGTTTTGTAAGCATGTTCGGCCGAACTTGACAAATCTTGTTTGTTATATCAACATCAAGTTCGCCCAAACTTGATGTAATGTTTTGAGATTTTGTAATTTTTCTCGAAATGCGTGCTAAATGTTTTGCGTCGATTTTCAGGTTCAAGTACCAGCGCGGGTAATCACGATGGATTTTTCCAAATTCCATAACACCTGCATTACGTTTGACAAGGCGTTGTGTCCATCACTGAAAGAATATGAAATTATTTTGAAGTTTCTGAAAGATTGTCCGATTCATCGCGCTATCATAGAAAGAACGGTGTCTTATCGATCACACACTTATCATTTTTGGATGAATGCAAGTCTTAGTGATGATAAGAAGACTATTACTTCGTCAGTACAATTCAGAAATGAGAACAAAGAGATCACAGTCACTGAGGAGGATATTCACAGGATCTTACAGTTTAATGATGACAAAGATGATCTTATTTTTCTGGACGAAAAGATGGTTCGAGGTTGTTTTTATCGAATGGGCTATAAAGGAAGCGTGAATAAGCCTACTTTGACGAAAGGGGAAGGTCCAAACCCCTACAAGCTTCTCATGCACGCAATCATTCACACATTCAGCCACCTTAAAGCAGGTCTCGATGACGTTCAAGATTATAGGGCTTGAATGGCTACGACGTTGATTCTGAAAAAGCCGTTCAACTATTCAAAGCTTGTTTTTACTGATATGTCGAAGAATATGGAAGATACGAGATTGTGTTTATATCCGAGGTTTGTGCAAACGCTCATCGACGAGAAGTTTACAGATATTGCACGTGATCCGAATGATATTCTATACTTCAGTCATCTCGATGAAACCACTGTGAAGAAGTTGTTCAAGTTTCAGAAACAGGATTCAGCACCAGTGGCAAAACCAATATTTGGGGCATTAAAGAATGAAAATTATGTTGCACCGGCTGAAAACAAATGGAGGAACGACGGTTGTGGTGATGAACAAGAATTAAATGCTGAAAAGGAATGGTTTAAAACGTTCAAGCCGAAAGCTCGCAGTGAATGGTTCTTAAAAGCTGAGGTCGAGAAGAAAAAGTAGCGTGCGTCTAAGAAAGTTGATACCATGCTTATTGATGAAGACGAGCCATAAAATGTTCAAGGTGAAGCTGGTTCTAGTGTTGCTGCTAACATAGAAAGTGACTGAGACAGGTACTCAACAAGATGATATTATATCGGCTACTTCTGACAAAGATGAAGAATCAAATGATTCGCTTGAGAAAAGGCAAAAGATTATTGATGCCGAAGCAGAAAAGGAAAGATTAACTAAAGGCGATGTTGATTACGAGCCTGAATTAGAAAAAGAGTCTGACGAAGAGAGACCAAAGAAAAGAGCAAAGCGTGTGAAGTCTGCAGTAGCTTCAACGACAAAGACTACAGGGTCTCCAAAGACCAAAGGCAAGAAAACAAAGAAAGCTGCAAGCAGGAGATATGTCGGAAAGCCAAAAAGCACAGAAGCAACACAAGAACCTTCTGGTGCACAGGAGAGAGGAGTCAGATAAGAACATCCTATACAAGAACCTCCTGTTATGGCTACAGTTGAAGCTGAAAGGCCAGGAGCAACACAAGAACCTCCTAAGTCTGGTTTACTTGAAGTTCCGGTGATTCAATCTCCAGATCCTAAAGTTGTTCATACTGAAAGTTCAACTCCAAGGAAATCAACTCCAAAGAAGTCTACTCCAAAGGCTGCTACTCCTAAATTAACACCAAAGTCAAATCTATTTGGTGATATTCCAAAATGTACCGGTGGATCTGTAGGATTTAGATTATTTATTTCCTGAAACAGATGTTGATATTCTTGAAAAGCGCGTGAAGATCTTTGAAGATAAAGCTGCTAAGAATGAAGCTGAAAAGGCTAAGCTAATCAAGAAAGTGACTCAAAGTTCTGTTGAGAAAGAAATGATGGAAGATAAGATCAAGGTGTTGAAAAGCGATCGTGAATTCTTTAAGGCACTGATTGAAAGGTTACAAGATGCCAATGAAAATATGCAGACAGAGATTCCTGAGCTGAAAACGATGCAAGCCCTAAATGATAGAAGATTCACAAGGATGCAAAAAGTGTTATCTAATAGTTTGGGCATTGATTTTATTGCTGAATACGATCAGATGGATAGGCAAGAAGCGAGAGAAAGAGCTGAGAAAGAGCTTGCAGAAAGCGGCAAAGGCAACGGTGTTGAGGGTGATGCACCAAAATCTTCTGAAGTTGAAAGGCCTGTTGATGAAAATGTTGAGAAAGCTTCTGAGTCCGAGATTTCTAAGGTTGACGAATCTGTCAAGCCTTCTGATACTGTGAATGTTTCTGAAGAAAAGGATGATGAAGAAGCTGAAAATGAAGAAAAAGATGATGAACCACCAACTGATGATCCAAAAGATGATTCTGATCATGATGGAGGAAATGATGATGATCCTAGTGGTACAAGGATAAAGGTGGTTGATGCAACAGTTAATGAAAGTTTTGACTTCTCTAATCTACTAAACGATGAAGCGAATGTGATGGATGATCAAAATCAGGGGGATCAGGACAAGCAGGCCCGTCAGATGAATTTGATTTGTCTAACACTATTACGTCTGCACAGCCTGTTACTGTAGTTCAGATAAAGCCGTTGATACTTATGCTTGAGCATAATGTCGAAGAAGGTGAGTTCGTGCACAACTATTCCAAAGAGGATTTAGCAAAGTTGATTAATGTTGATGCAGAATCACTTGATTTTGATTTCGAAGAGCAAGTTCTTAATGTGAATACATTTGAACCTAATGAGTATTTATCAACGAAGATACGAGGCAGATGAGTATAACAGAGTGATAGTGGAAGATTGGTCATCTGATGACGAGAAAGACGAAGTTGTGAAGTATGTTGGTCAAAATACAGATAGTTTTCCAACTTTCGAAGAGATGTACAAGCAGCTGAACGAGGATATGTTAAAGGAAAAGATAGAAGAGTCGATGCATGAAGGAAAAGTTCCGAAGCCAATGACAAAGGAGGAGATCGCTCAAGCTAAGAAATCCTGGTTTAAAGAGATGCCTCGTGAAAGAAAATTTCGACGACCACTAGCATTCTTTACCAGAGATAAAGATGTGTTATTAGGTGATATCCTAAGCTGGGGGTGGTTTAAGGTGCTGAATGTGTATGCTATCAAACGGGAATTTGGAGTTCAATACTTCAAATATCTGGCAGATTTCAAGACATTACCTTATTGGACGTTGAAGAGCTTGTTCAGACAAGAAATGTCACATACCACATGAAGTTTATCGATCAATTACTGTGGAAAATAATCAAGTTTGAAGCATCGCAAGGTTTCAAATACTGGAAGGCTTTTATACCGAAACGTCGTATCAAAACAAACAAAAAGACTGGGGAGAAAGATATTACGTTAATCATGAAACGTCCGAGAGCAATGAGAAACATGCCTTTGATGCCGATCGAACAAGACTTTTATCCTTTGTTCAAATGGTGGCAGATTGATCCGAATACTTGTGAAGCAGTGATTGTACTTCGGTTTGAAGATCATCTGGATATTACCAAAGAGAGAGTTGAAATGTTTGGAGTTTAAGGAATGAGAGGTTTGTGGAGAACGATAAGGATACTAGACCCGATGTGGCTAGTAAATTGCTCAAGAGAAGACATAAAGTATTTGTTCTACAGCAAGATTGTGTTCGAAGAACGTGAAAAAGAAAAGGCAATGCAATATCAGAGGGTTGTGAATGTATGTTATGCACGTGAAGTTAACTCTGGTAGGATGTGGGAATCAAGATGGAGAGATCTTGAACGAGTAGAGTTTTTAAAGGAAGAAAAGCATCTCGAAGAGATTCATGAAAGAGGTAGGCGGCAAGGCTCAGAAGGTACAAATTTATGACTAAAGTACCACCTACTGATCAGACGCCAGATCCAAAAAAGGAAAGACGAAAGAAGCCGTTCCAAAACTTCTTTGGTCGTACGCGTTAAAGTTTTATTGAAGAACAGAGTTTTGAATACTGATAAAAGACGAAGACGATATCCAAGGGGGAGTCTGTTGGTGCAGAATGTCTATGTCTTGGTCTTATATCAAGTCTATATAGATTAGATGTGAATAGGCTAGCTAAACGAAGTTTCTATGTAGTTTGGTAGCAAGTTCGCTTGAGATGCCTTGTTATTGTCAAGTTCGGCCGAACTTAACATAGATAAGTTCGCCCGAACTCACCTCCTCACTAGCGAACTTGCTAACCAATAAATAGCTAGCTTGATCTTGTCATTTGTAACTTTGGTGCTCTGAGTAGCGAAGCTCTGTCAAACTGGAGATTTGAAGTTTATCAATAAAATTGACGTTTAACTGATTAATTCTTGTTATTTGGCAATCGTGTCATAATATTTCCGCTATTATGGATATTAGATATCAAATCTAGATTCCTATGCTATCAGGATGAGTCCTACACATACACCCTAAACGGGGATGTTATGGTCTAGTTACAGCCATTATAAAACAAGTGCTTAAGAATAATTACTTCCAATCAGCTTAGTAAATCTTTTAAATTATGGAGCAAAACTCAACTTTAAATCGTCTAACCATGTTTATAGGCTAAACTAAGCATGCTAACTTAGTTTGACATATCATGGCGTACCCATTCAAGTCTTTGCTTCTCATTTGATCACGTATTCACCAGTAGGCTTAGTCTAGGCTTTTCATCAAACACTTGGTGTGCGTACTACTATCTAAGCATAATGTACAAGTAGTTCATGCCTAATCTTCCTAGTTCATACATAATTATTAAATCTTCTTACTAATCAACAAGTATCATTCACACATAAACATCAACATAGCAAAATCTCTAGTTCATCCAACTCATTCATATTAAACCATAAATCATCAAAACCCCAAGTTCTTGAACATGGTTCCTTTCATTAAAACTCCTAATTGACATGATTAAATCATTATTAACACTAAATTGAGTGCCTCAAAACCCAAATTCAACCATATCATTCTTTCAATTCATCCAATTAAGGGGAATTCCACAAAACCCACCAAGAGCTTCATTCAAAAGATTCAAGAGATGATTTGGGTACTTACTTAATGCTTAGGAGATGATGAACACTTCCAAACCCACGGATCGTCCATGCAAACATCCGAATTCCTTATATTCTCCTTCTTCCTTGATTAACACAAGAACACACATGTGTGTGTCGACCATGCTATCCCCCAAAAATTAAGTGTTTTTATAATAAATGTTACACATTGAGCCCTCCTAAATTGATGAATTCCTCCTTTTTATTCTAACTTTTTTTCTTTCTATTTAGCACATATTTTAACTAAGTTAATTAGACTAGGTTGACCACTTCATGCCATGTACAAGTAACTTACTAACAAACCAAACATTCAGGTTTTTTGGGCGTTACAAGTCTACCCCCTTAAAGGAGGTTTCGTCCCTGAAACCTTTGTCATTCCTACTTTTGCCTTTTCATTGTACTCATTCAAAGTGCATACCACAATATGTATACATTCAGGACCTTAGCAAAAGGTTTATTCATGAATAGACACAGTCACACGTATTGTCCTTACCTTCTTGAATTAAGCAAAATACTTTCATGCATTCATTTGATTATGGCAATTCGATTACTTCTACTTTACCCATAAATCATGCTTGATATTTCACTCTTACATTAGTTATACAAGTATTCCTCATGAACCTACCATAATATTCCATTATTAGCATTCCTTATAATTACTTCCATATTGACATAAAGGTCCGAATCTGACCACATGTATATTATAAACATTCGGGTATGGTATCTCTACCGCAACATGACTACTATTTCATACTCACTTATTTGTACTTAACCCGAGCTTCAAGCATCATACTACGATTGTTACCGACATGTACTACGCACATTCTTAGGTCGAATTCAAGATCATTTCATTCATGCCACTCTTATGATTAACTCCCTTTATGCACTTACTTTTACTATACATGTAAGCATGAAACGCAAGTTCATCGTACGAGTATTTAACCATTACCCCCCAAATTCATACTCAAGAATTTCGATATTTCCTCTTAATAACAACAATTATGGGTTGAAATTTCCTCCTAAATTGACCTTTAAAGGTCATACATTCCATATGATACCATACTTATTCTACCATTTGTTTATTTGTGGGTAATATTTCTATCTACCAATTCTTACTTATTAATCATGAGCTAAACATTGTACTAACCTCGACTTCATTACGTAAACAAATGATCCGTAATCCGGATGGATCCCCTTCTTCATAAGTACCTTTCATACCAGATTTCATGCATTCATTCGTGTAATATGTTCCCGCTCGTGAGCATCCTTTCATCGGTTTTACTACTTTCATCACGCCAAGAATTCCACCATTCTTATCTATAAAATTAACAGTTAGCACGTATCATTTCATATTTGCGTTCTACATGTTGTTTATTCACCCATGATTCTTTCACAAATTTCCCGCTCATATGTTATACCGTACCTTATATTTCATTTGCTAGTTGTACAATTTCTACAGTTTGACTTTTCAAGGTCAAACCACGAAATTATTATTTATTAAATATTGAAGTACACATTTGTACTTTTCTTTGATTTGGGCATACTTACAAAACATTGTTTT
This sequence comes from Scalesia atractyloides, assembly GCA_947069175.1. NCBI lineage: Eukaryota > Viridiplantae > Streptophyta > Magnoliopsida > Asterales > Asteraceae > Scalesia > Scalesia atractyloides. The sequence continues at coordinate 60,542,446 of CAMTDV010000017.1, forward strand.
GGCGTTTATTGTTAAAAATCTTCCTTCTTGTAAATACTTAAGTCATTTGTCCGGGTCTTAGCTCATTATTCATCCTCACTCTCATGATTCGATTATTACCATGCTAACATATAACTTTCTTAAATACATATTTCTTTCAATAAAATTCCTTTTGCCGAATAGTTATACTAACGTCATGTATTAGACCTTTCATGCTACTTCACCTTTACTTGCACTATAATTAACAACTCAACTTCACTGACTTCTTAGTGAATAAATCTGTAAATACATGCTTACCTACATTTTATCAATTTAATTTCTTTGACTCTTTAGGGGGTCATGCCATGGGTACATTCTAACCTACTTTTCATTCCTTACCCACGACTTGTCCACGCGTGGTTCTCATATACACTAGATGTACATCTACATTACTTTAGTCTAGCAATACATACCTAACCCGGCAAGGGTACTGATGATACTCACTTACTATGTTTATACATGCCTTAGTTGGGGAGAAGAATGCATTCCCTCCTTCATTCTAACTTTTCTTTCCTATCTGTCTGATCCGTATTAGCCTATGGACTTAACCTTCCATTCATACTTTTTGTTCATATATGTTTGATCCGTACTTACTTACAGATTCAAACATTTTCATTCTCATCATTCATTCTTACTTGTTTGATCCGTACTTACTTACAGATTCAAAGATTTTCATTCTCATCATTCGTTCTTACTTATTTGATCCGTACTTACTTACGGATTCAAAGATTTTCATTCTCATCATTCGTTCTTACTTGTTTGATCCGTACTTACTTACGGATTCAAACATTTTCATTCTTATCATTCGTTCTTACTTGTTTGATCCGTACTTACTTATGGATTTAAACATTTGATCCGTACTTACTTACGGATTCAAACATTTTCATTCTCATCATTCGTTCTTACTGGTTTGATCCGTACTTACTTATGGATTCGAACATTTTCATTCTCATCATTCATTCTTACTTGTTTGATCCGTACTTACTTACGGATTTAAACATTTTCATTCTTATAAAATTCCCCTCATTCTCTTGATAGTCCCACAATTTCTTTCACCTACACGTCCACCTACTACCCAATTTCACCGGATATACATGTGGCGATTATCATGATCTCACGAGTGTCATATGCTTCTTGCGCACTGGCCAGGTGCGAAATCCACATACTAGACTTGTGCCTTCATGTATTCATTACCTTATGCCCGGAGAAGTGGGTTTCAGTTCGTGCACATCAATAAGATCTTATCAAGGCAATATCAACGTTTATCGTTTAACATTAGCCTTCTCTCGGGAGATTCTCCCAACACCGGTACTCACATGTTGAAATTGCATACTTGGGTTTCATTTATCACATTACACGTCTTGGTATCGGTCCTAAACTGCATCCTTGAAACACCGTTCTTAATCGTCCAAGCCTACCTTACACATATAACATGGTTAGTTTCTTCATATAAATGTACATACCATACTTTCATTCACTTCTACCATCAGGTCGTGATCGAGTCTCGGATTATATGGGGCCCTAGTCACAAGAGCACACGGGGTTGAGTTCAAGTACTTACTTCTTTGTACTTGGTTTCACTCAACCCAGAGCTCTGATACCAACTTGTAAGACCCAAACATGTTTTAACCATAAAGACGCAGTGGAAAATACGAACCTTAAAATTTCTTTCATAGTACTTGTCCTAACATACTTCATAACCATTTAAGGACAACTCAGTTAAAAGAATTTCATCATTCATCTTTTAATTTGTATATTTCAAATATAACATGTGACTACAACCAAGTGACCACACTTCCGTACAATCCACGTTCTTTGACTCGATCTTCACCCGCTTGTCCCTTGTGATTAATAGAAATGATCCGTGTAACTTGCGCTCACCACATACATTCACATTAATAGTACTTTGTGACATTAAGCGTAATCTAAAAATACGTAATTAAATAGCCATATCATATTTCATTCTTAAATGCATTTCATCCGTATAACTCCCTGACTACAAATTTTACATTTCCGTATCAATCCTTCAATGATCCAACATTGATATACCTGCACTTCATTTCATTGTCTATAGCAACTTGATTAGTACCATTTATATTTGTACGTATGAAACCTGTGCCTCTGAATGTACAAAATATATTCATTAGTACATAGTAAATCTAAAATGCGTGGATACATTTCTTTTATCCAAACTTTACATACACCTTGAAATTCTATTACATTCGGACTTACTAATCCTACCCCTAACTTACTTATTTACAAACCATGTACATACAAACATACACTTGTCATCATTTATCAATCATGCCCTTCTATAGTCCCTATCTATCAACATACCATTTAAGACCATAATTACATGCACACATACTTATATCATTCCCTTACATTCGCATATATGAGTTTCATTCCCTCCCCACCTCACACAAACTCTTCGGTGTGGTTTGGGTGCATTTTGGAAGCTTAACGAAGATCGAGACGTGAAATGACATTAATCAAGACCTCATATCATCTTAACACTAAACCCCTTGCCCCGAAAATTAAAGTTTTACTTCTTGACACATCCATCTTCTAGATTTTGAATCGTTACTTCTATCGTGAAGATTCAAACATAGACATTTAAATATGACTTGCTACGACAATAATTACCTTGGTACTACCATTACGTATACCTTATTTCACGATTCCCTATATTCAAACATGCCATACTTCATCTATAATATAAAGAAGTGAGTTCGGAAATCACTTACTAATACACACTAAATTTGCTTACATTCGTACCGGGTAGAAACGACCCGTTCTTACTTTCTTTAAAGACATAACAACCAAAGATACAATCTAACGGGTTTAAAGATAGACATATGTATAATTTTATATGCATTCTTAAAATAGAAGTAAGACTAGCTTACCTTTACCCGTAGGATCTTGACTATCTTGTTATCCTCATGACTCGTTGGCTTTTAAGCTCGTACACCTTGCTTATGTTTAAGTCAACATTTAATGGTTAGAATACATAACGTGGAATTCAGTCAATACAATCATTAATATTCTTGTGATGTCATACCATACATGTAATCGGTTCAACAACTAGTTCGAAATCAATTGATTATCTACTAGTAACCCATTTTAACCCATTATGTAATTATTTGCATGAACTAGTTTGCTAGTCTTTTACACACTTAAAACACACTTGAACGGACGTAATACATCAATTAGATTCAAATTATATTGTTCATCCAAAAGGTATACAAACACTCATCCTTAGTAAGTTTACAAAACTTACTTTTTATTTATAAAATTCTTGTAAAGCTGCTGTTTTATTGCCCTTTTTGACCCACTTACGATTTTTGTTAGCCTTTTATGTTTAAATACAAATTATAGACAATTCAAAGAGCTTTCCAAGAATATAAAAGAAACTATCACACGATTTTTCTATGATTCTATATGATTTTTATAAAATCAGGACAGCTTATAAAAGTGACACAATTCAGCTTGCTGTCAAAACAAAATAGTCAACTTAACTTGTTGTTTTGACACGCCAAACATCATAACTAGCTTCTCATGTTCAATTATGAAATGTAGTACGTGCTACTAGCGTTCAACCATCTATCATACACCCTAAACGGGGATGTTATGGTCTAGTTACAGCCATTACAAAACAAGTGCTTAAGAATAATTACTTCCAATCAGCTTTGTAAATCTTTTAAATTATGGACCAAACTCAACTTTAAATCGTCTAACCATGTTTATAGGCTAAACTAAGCATGCTAACTCAGTTTGACATATCATGGCATACCCATTCAAGTCTTTGCTTCTCATTTGATCACGTATTCACCAATATGCTTAGTCTAGGATTTTCTTTTTTTGGGTAAAGGGTTTACCCCGGTAAATATTATATCAATCAACCAAAAAATAACAAGTGAGGCAGACAGAAACCTCAGTTCTCAAGTATGATAAGCCATACTAGAGTTCAACGAGCAATCATCCTACAGACGCTAGACACCAATTTAAAAAACACGTCACTCGACAATACACGTAACACTCAGTTACAAAAAAACACATGCAACACCATTAGCCATATTCATCATCATTTATCAGCAACCCTCTAGGAAGTCTCCATTCCTGTAGAAGAGCTCTAGTGTGACTCGTGTTCTTAAATTTCATCAAATGTAGCTTCATCCTAACTGTTGTTAGAATAACCTCAATGAGTTGATCTGCACTCCTTTTTTTTGTAGAAAACAATCTCTGGTTTCGTTCCTGCCACACGAAGTAAGTTGCCGCACCAACAACAAGCTTCCCAATAACATGAGTAGCATGCTTTGACTTCGCATATTGCACCAAATGATCAAAGATCCTTTCCCACTTGTTAGGCAGCAATCCCATTCCTGCTTTATCTCGAATACCATTCCAAATCTGAGCAGCATATACACACACGAAAAAAAGATGCTCATGGGAATCCAGACCAACCATGCACAACGAACAACACATGAGGTTATAATTAGTACTACCCGCCGAAGACCATCGACTCATGACATCCTGCGTTTTTAGTTTTTTGTTCACAAGCAGCCACATTAAAAAGAATGCCGAGGAATAGATTGGGGAAACCAAATAATACTCGCCCATGGGACTTCATTCTGGTGTAATCGAAATTCATCCCACCCTATAGCGGCACTGTAGTTCATCTCCTTTCCTGATCTAGTTCTCCACACAACTCTATCGTGAAAACCCGGGTTCAGTATAATACTTGGCATGTGTCGAAGAGCCGGAAATCGGTTCACCCACTCGGTCGGCCATCCCCATTCCCCATGGTCACATACATCCGCAACCTTCGAGTTCTTATAGAAACCAGCATTCGATATCATACGTGGCGTAATAAAAGAATTCAAAGGACATATCTCATCCCATTTATCAAAACAGACTAGCGTTTTGTTACAATCTCCCAGTTTCGTCCATACATGATGTTGAATAATCGGCCTTAGCTGTAACATTTTCCTCCAGCTCCATGTTATGTTATTTCGAATTGGTAAGTCCCAAAAACTTGGTGTGCGTACTACTATCTAAGCATAATGTACAAGTAGTTCATGCCTAATCTTCCTAGTTCATACATAATTATTAAATCTTCTTACTAATCAACAAGTATCATTCACACATAAACATCAACATAGCAAAATCTCTAGTTCATCCAACTCATTCATATGAAACCATAAATCATCAAAACCCCAAGTTCTTGAACATGGTTCCTTTCATTAAAACTCCTAATTGACATGATTAAATAATTATTAACACTAAATTGAGTGCCTCAAAACCCAAATTCAACCATATCATTCTTTCAATTCATCCAATTAAGGAAAATTCCACAAAACCCACCAAGAGCTTCATTCAAAAGATTCAAGAGATGATTTGGGTACTTACTTAATGCTTAGGAGATGATGAACACTTCCAAACCCACGGATCGTCCATGCAAACATCCGAATTCCTTCTATTCTCCTTCTTCCTTGATTCACACAAGAACACACATGTGTGTGTCGACCATGCTATCCCCCAAAACTACTGATTAAGTGTTTTTATAACAAATGTTACACATTGAGCCCTCCTAAATTGATGAATTCCTTCTTTTTATTCTAAATTTCTTTTTCTTTCTATTTAGCGCATATTTTAACTAAGTTAATTAGACTAGGTTGACCACTTCATGCCATGTACAAGTAACTTACTAACAAACCAAACATTCGGGTTTTTTTGGGCGTTACAATCTCAAAGTTCCAATCAACCACAACACAATCAGCAAAATCAATCCAACTCTAACCAGCGAATTTTTGCAGTGCAACATTGCAGTGAACCTCCAGAATGCTCAAGACTTCAATGAGCAAACCTCTAAGCAACACAATGTATTACTTGCAGCGGTTCTAGAATCCTATGAAATCCTAGTAGCTGGGAGAATCGGAAATCCAGAAATGACGAAAGAAGATTATGACCAGATTGATCCGGAAGAGGTGGAATTGATTGATATTATGTGGTGTATGGCATCGGTGGTTCGTAGAGCTCAGCGGTTCATGGAAATCACGGGAAGAGACGATTTGAGAAGTCTTGAGGGAAAACTCGGGTTTGATAAATCCAAAGTTACATGCTTTAAGTGCAGGAGAAAGGACACTTCAAGCGTGAATGTCCAAATCGTGAAGTAAATGGAAATCACAATCCATTTGGGGATGATTATTACAAGAAGGCAATTTACCATCGACCACAGCCAGAGAAAGGAATGGCGCAAATCGAAGATGGAGCTTCAAATTCAAAAGATAAAGCTCTAGTGGTCACACAAGAAGATGAAGGGTTCAACTGGAATAACTTTATCTTCAAAAAGGAAAGCCTTGCTCTCATAGACGAAATTATGGAAGAACCTAAAGCAACAGAAGACGAAATGGAAGAAGTTTTGGCAAATTACTTCAGATCGTCAACAGAAGAAGAAGAATGTCTCAGAGGTACTCCTAAACCCTGTTTGTTTAACACAATTCTTAAAACTTTTGCAGGTAGTTTTGTTTCTGGTCACAAAGGAGAGAGCCCTGAGGAGACAAAAACAGAGTGTTTGGAGGTGATTGATGTAACCAAGCCTGTTACACTAGAGAGCTTAACTGACATTGCCAACAAAGCACTCATGGCCAACGCAAAAGAGGTAGTCAATATGGAAGAACAGGTAGAAAAGGTTGAAGCAGCAAAAGAAACAATCAAAGCTCAAACTGTCGAAATGGTCAGCCCATGCTTGAAATGTGCCAAAGCATGTGAGCAATGTGCTGAGAAAGAGAAAACATTTAAAGAACCTAAAACATACAATGATAAGTTGTCATATGATTATAACACCGTAAAAAAATCATATGATAAACTCAGCATGACCATTCGACAGTATGAGAAAGTAGTCAAAGAAGATGACAAAACACTTTCAATGCTCAAAGCAACTTTGATGGACAAACAAATGGCCATTAATCTTCACATTAACACAATTGCTGAGCTAAAAAGTGAGCTGGAGAAAACTAAAATTGAAACTGAAAGAGTTAACGAATTGTTAATCAGTTTTTCTACCAACATGTATGTCCGTGATCACATTCTTCCAAAACCGGAAAATAACAAAGAAGGGAAGAAGAATGATAAAATCCATGGAAAATGTTACGATCATGTTCCACCCCCTATGTGGAATAGCTATGCTAAGAAACATCCTGACGGGGTGGATAAGGCGCTGAATTTGAATTTACTCACTGAAAAGAATAACCAGCTGCCCGAAAATCTTGATGTAACATATTCCAAATCTGAAAAAGGATTGTGAATCCGAGGTGGTAACCAAAGTGGTTGAAAATGTTTTTGAAAATGAGTCTGATAGCACAATTTATGATAGTGTTGAGTCAAACAATGAGAAATCAGAGTCAAGTTCACCTTCTGGAAGTGAGAAAAGCTTTCATGAAAATTTTATCATAGCATCAGATAATAGTTTAAATAATGATCTAATGTAGTGATCTACAAACTGAAAGGATCAGATAAACTATATACTGATGAAGAATTTCCAGTCTAGAACGTTAACTTTGACTATGTCGACAAATTCTTTAAACTCATTGAAGTTGACACATCTGATCTTGAAAAACAAGTTGCTAGTTTCTACTCAAAACCAAAGAAGTCTAACAAAACCATTCATCCAAGAGGTAGAAGTTACCCTGAAAACAAGAGGGATGGGTTAGGGTTTGAAAAGAAAAGAAATAACATATCTCGAAAGACAAATTTTACAAAGAAAGTTGAGTTTGTTTTTGGAACTAACACTGTTGAGAAAAAAGAAGTCATTAACAAACAAACCAACGATGAGTTTAAGAAGGAAAAGGAGCTTCATGAACAGGCTTTGGAACACACTGTTGGAAACGACAATAGAACATGCTACAGATGTAAAAGTTGGGCATATTGCACGACTATGTCCTCAAAATCGTTCAAAACCTATTCATGAACAAAAGAGGTTTACAGTAGATGAGAAGAAAAAGGGTCCAGAGTTTGTGCCAACAAAGATTTTAAAGAGAAAAGATAATTCCAGTTCTAATGAGGAACCAACAACTGAAATCATTTCAAAATATGAAGTTGGTGAAACATCAAAGAAAAATGAAAAGAAAGAATCTAATCTTTACATCAAAAAGGCATTTTCAAAGGCACAAACCTGGGTAGCCAAAGCAAAAAACATATCCTGTGACTACAAAATCAACCAATGTCCCAGTCAAATCAAAAGAAAAGACTGAATCAAAGACTGGACAATGGGTTGAGATTAAGAAAGATATCAAAATTGCCAAAGTTCCAAAGGCTGACATTACCATCCCACCCAAGACTGAAAGGGCTTGGGTCTCTCTCTTTAAGTAATATGTTTTTCATGTGTGCAGGGGCTTCCAAGGTCAATCATTTCAAAGTGCATCATGGAAAGTGGAGCTTCTAGTCACATGACAGTGATGTTGGCTTTGTTGTACAATGTAAAAGCCATCAAGGGAGGTTATGTTGGGTTTGCGGGAACACAGGGCGGCAGGATCGTGGGAGAAGGAATTCTAACGAACGGAGTCGTATCTTTTGACAAAGTGAACTATATCGCTGAGCTTGAGAACAATATATTGAGCATTTCACATATCTGTGATAAGAAGTTCACAACTCATTTCAATGACGAAGAGTGTCTTATTCTTAAGCCGGGTTTCATAATTCCCGAGGAGTGGATCCTCATGCGCGCTCCACGTGAAAATGATTTATATGTCTTAGACATGAGTGTCGCATCCACTACTTCAAAGGAAGGACATTGTTTTGTATCAAAAGCTATGGAAAAAGAATCAATTCTATGGCACAGGATGATGGGCCACATTCACCTAAGGAAGATGAATTGTCTGGTGCACAACGATCTAGTGGAAGGGGTGAATCTTAAAAGTTTTCACTTATCAGATGATTGTCTTAGCTACAAGAAGGGGAAACAACATAAGAAATCACACCCAAGAAAGTTACTAAACTCAATCAAGCTTCCACTAGAAAGGCTTCACATGGATCTCTTTGGGCATGCCAATGTGAAAAGTATCACGGAGATCTATACTGCCTTGTTGTAACCGATGACTACTCAAGGTTCTCATGGGTTTTCTTTCAAGAAAGCAAGAATGAAACGTTCGAAAATTTGATGATCTTGTTTCGAAAGATTGAGAATCTTTACCATTTGCCTCTCAAAAGAATCAGAAGTGACAATGGTACTGAGTTTAAGAACAACAAAATGCTCGAGTTCTGCAACGCTAAGGGTATTCATCATGAGTTCAGTGGCCCCTATACTCCTCAACAAAATGGAGTAGCTGAATGAAAGAACAGAACGCTTATCGAGACTGCATGCACGATGCTTGCTGATTCAAAATTGCTTATCAGCTTTTGGAGTGAAGCTGTTGCATCTGCATGTTTCACCCTTAACCGCGAAATGACTGTCAAGCCACACAAAAAGACATGCTTCCAACTTCTTAACCAACAAAAACCTAATCTGAAGTTCTTGGAACCTTTTGGATCACCGTGTACTGTTTTGGACCCGGAAGGAAAATTTGGAGCCAAATCTTTGGAAGGGTTCTTCGTGGGCTTTGCAAGTCAGCAAAAGAGATATATCTTCCAAGCATGAATCAGGTTATCATCGCTCAACAAGTTGATTGCCAAAGATACACAACGCCCATACAAAAACCTGGAGATCCTTGGCTGTTCAATTACGAAGGGTTGTGGAATTCGTTTGATCTGCTAGAAGAACCATTCGATGAAGAACTTATCTTGCTATTTCAACAACATCAGATATCTAATCAAGAGCAAGTAACAGGGCCACTGGTAATTTCTCCAACAGCAACACCTTCCTCGGAAGCAGGTCCGAGCAACACTCAGTCAGAACCAGTTGTTGCACCAGTTCAAGATATTGCAGAACCATCTTCCACTCAACCAGCTAATGCATAACCTGAACAAACTCCTACCTTTGATGATGGGGGATCCAGTTCCGATGAAGGATCAGAAGAGATTACAAGTTTCTTAACAATCAAGCGGGCGAAACTAGTGCTAGAAATGAGGCTACTTCTTCAGAACAAGTTGCTAATCAGAATATCACTAACCTGGATACCTCAGTAGATGTTCCAAGCGAAGTTATGCCAAGAACAGTCTCCTACCATCCGACAGACAACATCATAGGAGAACTGCAAGCTGGCGTGAAAACGCAAAATCAGATCCATAAGGATCTAAGTTGTCATATTCTAAAGTTGCTCCACTTCAAAATAGATTTTCTCATAGTTGTTTTGTTTCTCAGGTGGAACTAGGAAACTACAGAGATGCTCTTAAAGATGAAAGTTAGGTGGAAACATGCATGAAGAATTATTGCAGTTCAAGAAACTAGGAGTCTGGAAACTTCTTGACCTACCTCCGAAACAGAAAAAGATAAACACTCGGTGGGTTTCAAGTGCAAAAGAGATGATTGAGGAGTGGTTGTGCCTAACAAAGCTCGGCTCGTAGTTCAAGGTTTCATCAGCAGGAAGGGATAGACTACAACGAAGTCTATGCCCTAGTCGCACGTCTAGGAGCTATCCGCATTTTCCTAGCATTCGCCTCATGGAAAGGTTTTAAAGTGTACCAATTAGATGTGAAGTCTGCTTTTCTATACAGTAAGGTAAAAGAGGAGGTATACGTTGGCCAACCACCAGGGTTTGTCGATCCGATACACAAGGAAAAGGTCTACTTGCTGAACAAAGCACTATACGGTTTACACCAGGCCCTGAGAGCCTGGTACGAGACACTTTCCAAACATCTTCTTGCTAACCGATTCACCAGAGGAACAGTAGGCAACACTCTCTTTACCAAGGAAGTAGATGGATATCTGATTATTGTGCAAATCTATGTTGACGATATCATCTTTGGATCGACAAATGAACAGCTGTGTAAGGAATTTGAGAAAGTCTTGAAAGAGAAATTCGAAATGAGTGTTATGGGAGAGATGAAATTCTTTTTGGGGCTTCAGGTTGAACAACTTCTAGACAGTATTTTCATTCACCAGACGAAATATGTTCATGACGTGTTGGAGTGATTTGACATGATAGGAACTAAACCCACATCTATCCCTTTAGCCACAAACCACGACATTTGTCAAGACGAGCATGGAGAAAAAGTTGATGAAACATTATATCACTCTATGATCGGATCCTTGATGTATCTCACAACTTCAAGACCAGATATCATGTACCCCACATGCCTATGCGCCAGATATTAGTCAAACCCGAAGGAATCACATCTGTTGATCATCAAAAGAATCATGTGCTATTTGAAATGATGCCCAAACACTAGCTTGTGGTATCCACACCATGATGATTTAAACCTTGCGGGTTACTCTGACACTGATTTTGGTTGCTGCAAGCAGAACGCTAAATCTACAACGGCCGGCTGCCAGTTCTTCGGAACACGTTTGGTAACGTGGCAATGCAAGAAACAGACCACGGTCGCTCTCTCTACTTGTGAAGCTAAATACGTTTTAGCATCCAGTTGTTTTTCCGAAATACCGTGGATAAAAAAACAGATGAGAGACTTCAGACTGCAATTTCTTGATACGTCCATATACGTAGATAACAAAGCGGCTATTGATATCACAGTCAATCCTTATCAACACTCACGCACTAAACATATTGAGATTCGATACCACTTTATCCGTGACTGTCACGAGAAAAGTTGGTACAAATTGAGAAAATCCACACTGATGACCAAAAAGTAGATTTTCATACCAAAGCTTTTGACAGAGCAAGATTTCGAAATCTTCCAAAATTAAATGGTTTAAAGAATCTGACATCAGGGGATGTTTATGAGGTTGAATTTGAGGATGACGATGTTGTGATGTGATCCTCACTGTTAAGCCAAACGTTTTTCGGTAAATTGTTTCTATGCTTTCTTAAAAACAAAAAAACTCCAAAAATATGTTTTTGATTTTAGGGGGAGAAAAGGTTGTGAATGAGGAGATGATAGTACATCAGTGGACCGTTACAGTACGCTAAAGAAATGTATGGTTTAAAAGTGTCTAAACAGGTCTTTCTAAGGATGTGCCAGTAGGCTTCGCACGTTCAGTAAATTGCTTTTAGGATATAAATCTAAAAGGATAAACTGGTAAATCTGTGGCTTAACATCTCTCGGATATATCGGCTTGGTAAACCGAAATTTCGTTTGAGAGAATGCTAGATTCTGAGATACTACGTCTTTATATTTAGTTGATATCTGGGGTATTATACGAGTTCTTCTGATTTTGCGTCAGCAATGGCCTAGAACTTCTATAATACTTTCGCATTATTCACCCCAAGCTGCATAAAAAATGAAGAAAATGTCATAAAAAGATATGACATTGTGAAGTACAAAAATTAAAAGATTCCCAAGAGGAACACCACCAAAAGTCGAGCCTTCATCTCTTTCTCTGTACGGAAGTACTAACCTGAGCTCTCAAGGGTTCGCAATTCACCCCTCTATAGATATCAGTTAGATATATTCACATGTGAGATGAAATCTAGGGAATCTTGATGCGGGAGTATATTCTAGGGTGGGAAACACAGATTAAGCCATGTTGCTAATAATTATCGAACATATCTTGAAGCAGTTGAGAAACGTGTAGAGGTTTAAGTGGATCAGTATACTGACAATCTAAAGAAAATCTATTTAAGAACATAAAGTTTTATCTAGAGCAACGGTGCTGGTAATGTGTCTCAATAAACTGATATGGTCCTCTAAAACAAACTCGCAAAAATATGTCTGTAAATATGTTTGTACATGTTGCTTTAAGCGTCTTTTAGTTTAGATATATTCAAAAATTCAAAAAGATTTTCTATTCCTACTTTAGTTTTTGACTGTCGGTGATGGAAAACAGATCTTCAAAGTCAAAAGCGACAGAATGCAGAAGAAAATCTAAAGAATTATGGGCTGGGAGCTAATCTGGAAACAAAGTCTGATTTCGAACGTTTAAAAGTTCATTAATTTGAATCTTAAAATCAAAAGAAAATTTCAGTTTTGGTCAAAACGTGGTCAACCAAGGTCATTAACTTGGACTTGGTAACCAAAACAATTAAACAAGGTCATTAACTTAGACTTGGTCAACGGTGTGGATAATTAAAACTGAAAACGAACGAAAAAGTTGGAAACTTGGAATGTTTAAAAGATTTCAGAGAAGTGAAAATTTTCGCACGAAATTTGGTCTAAATTTTCGTACGAAAATGTAAACCACATTTTCGTACGAAAATCAGTAGTCTATATATAAGAAGAGATTGAAAGATTTCGTACGAAATCTTCCATCTGCTTCCTCTATTTTTCTCTGAAAAGGAACTAGTGTTTCTACTTGTTTATACCAGATTTGTCACGTTAGGGAGGTTGATCCGCACACCTCTCATAACGGTGAAGGTATACCATCGAAATCGAACCGTGAATTAGAGTGATTTCGACTAAATCGGACTAAACACGTAGTTCTACGATAAACAAGCCGGTAAAACTTAAAATTGAACTCACTAATCTTAAAATCGGCTACTTTAACCTAGTATTACCGTTTCAATTTCATAAAAATCACAATAATTACAAGTGTTTTTGTTTCGGTTCAAACTTAAAAAACTGTTGGAGACGAAGGATATTTTCGCACGAAAATATTGGATTTTTGCACGAAATTTTAAGATGCCAACATGTTAAATGTCTGTTATATTTTCGCACGAAAATGTGTTCATTGTCAGGAAAGATAATTTTCGCACGAAAATTACTAAGGTGTCTGTGTTTTGAGAATTTTTGTCGAACTTTTTCGTGTGTCTCTGTTTCACAGAAAACCGCACACGAGTTCCATCCTATGCACAATTCATGCTGCCTGATTGACAAAGACGTGCGGGAATTTGCTTCGTTTTCGCAGTATCTTGAATTTCTGGAACGACTACCGATATTCTATGCTCTCACACACAAGCATAGTGTATATGCGTCACATGTTGACCGATTCTGGAGTTCAACAGAGCTTCAAGCCGAACCACTTCAGCAGTTAGAACCGGGAAGGATGATGTTGGGGTTACTATCACAGAAGATCTTATCCGAACAGTTCTGCAACTAAGAGATGAAAGCGACTATCCTACAGGTTTTACAGAGAGGATGGTCAAAGGATGTTTCTTCCGCATGGGGTACAACGGTTATGTGAATTCAGCTCCTTTCAAGATCAACAGACTAGGACTACCTTACAGATTCTTAGCTCATTGTGTTACACGTGCCTTAAGTCACAGAAAAGGGGGTTGGGACGATCTCGTTGATTATCACATATGCATGATTGTGGCGCTCATTCTAAAGAAGCCATACAACTTCAGCAAGATGATTTTTGAGCAGATGGTCTTTAATATGGGAAAGGGTTGATTCTTGCCCTAGCTAAGGTTTATTCAGATGATTCTCGACCACTTACATCCTAATCTTGAGAAGATGAAAGACTCAAGTTTGGCAACACTTACAATCGACCTCCTCCAACAGATCAAACTCCTATTGCTTCTGAGGAGCGTCGAAAGCCTCCTAAACACTTTTTCAGAAGATCAAGTCATTTATGTTTGAAGTCTTTTGCAGAAAAGTTTTGAAGACTGTCCAAGACTGCGGCAACATCCAAGAGGGAGTCTGTTGGTGCACATATATCTATTGCCTACGTCTAGGACGAGTCTGTTGTATAGATAGGGTTTCGCACTGTCAAAGGTTAATATTTGAAAGATATGTTTTTAGTTTGGAACAAGAATTTTCGCACGAAAATTTCATGCGAATATCGTGTCCCAGTTACTTGGTGCTGTCATGTCTTGCCTATAAATAGGTGACTTGGGATGTTTGTTCCGGATGCTGTTTTGTTGATCAGGGGCAAAGCCCTGTTCGAGTTTGTAATCTTTACAAAGTTGATCAATACAAGATTTAGACGTGTTTAACAGTAATCATCATACTTGTTCTTTGTTTGTTCACTCGGTTAACAATGAATTCCACCTCTGTTAGCTGAGCAAATCTCACCGGAAGCTCACTAGTTGGGTCCGATCCTATACTCACAGAAACGTCGGGGAGTGTCGTAACAAAAGTATTGTTTCAACAACCATGTAATTAAAGTTTTGCATATAACATTAAGTTTGATTAAATTGTCTTGGAGTAAAGGAAAACAAAACGTAAATTAAATTGTCTTTGCGAAATTGCAACAACATTATTATTGTCTTGTAGATTTTAAGTCACTAAAGCCCAAAGTCCATCCTAAGTGTCGCATGAATCAACCTCAAACATTAGCTCCCGAAACACATGTGAAAATAGGTACGTCAGCATAATAATGCATGTGAGATACATAGGTTTTATTGATGAGGATTCATGACTTGAAAGTTAAAATAGATTTTTAACGAAAAGTAGTCATGAACCTTATAAAGTATTTTCTTTTATAAAATCACAAGAAAATTCAATGTTTAAAAGAATCGATGCATAGTAAATAAATGTCCAATAAAAATGAATTGTATAAAATTTGTCTTGTTTTGTAGTAAAATATCATGTCTTGTGTAAAAGATGTCATGTTTTGTAAAAAAATGTCATGTCTTGTACTTACCGAAGTGGTTTAGATAACGCCACGATATGTAATATAATAAAGCACTTATATATAGGAAGTACCAGCGGCATATCCACCATGCCTTTATCATATTACACACGTTTCGTTATTTAAATCACTTACCAAAAATCATCAAGTTATGTATTGTTTATACCAATGTCAATTGGCATGTGTAAACAATGTCTAATGTTAGTGTAATCCATGTCTCGTATGTCAAATGAAGTGTAACAACCATTGTCTTGTATGGCAAGTAAAAGGCTATACTCAAACCATATGAAATAATGTCATTTATAATCAAATGTCTTGTGTAACCAAATGTCGTGTACAAAACGTTGTCTTTGAACAAAACAAAAGTTTAAATAAAAAATTATGTTTTGAAATCCATTGCTTTATTTCATACGAACATTTATCAGGGTTTTGTTTATCGCATACATTCAAGCCTTGAGACTGTCGGATAAACCCTTATTAAGTCAAAGGTTTATCAAAAATGTATTCGGATTCTGTCATTCCCTACTTCCAAACAAACATAGGAAGCGGGGAACGAGATTTGTCAAGTCCTATGGTACCATTACATACTACCGAGTGGTGTGATCAATGTTAATGAATGTATCATGTCTCGTTAAACATACCAAATGTCATAGTCAATGTAAGAAATGTCATGAAAAATGTCTTTAAACCATGTACTAAATATGTTAAGTTAACATATGAAGTAGAAATGTCCATGAAATCAATGTGCTAGCATTCTCAGTCAACATACATAGCAAAATGCAATGTAAATCAATGTGCTCATATGCTAAGCCAACATATGCCGCAAAAGTATCTTTGAAATCAATTTGCTAGCATGCTCAGTCAACACACATAGCAAAGCAAAACTGAAATCATGTACTATATGTGTACTATATAAACATAGCAAATATTTGTCATGAAAACATTAAAGTAACGAGTAAGCACATGTGTATCACCCCAAATCATTTGAAAGCGAAAAGAGGGGACTATGTACTCACTTGGGATTGCAAAAGTACCCTTGTTCAAGATGGATATACAAAGCTCAAGAGTCCGGGCAAATCAAGTGAGTCCTAATATCGGATAATTATGTAAATGTCGGGACGTTAATCGGAAGATTTGGATAGAATGAAACCTTATAAACAAAATGAGTGTTGGAACTCATATGAAATGGTTTAATAGAGTTAACATTCTGATTTGGAAAGGATCCTAAGTGCTTTTGACCTGTTATAACTCGTTAAGGTAGTTTATGTAACACCCCGACCGCGTAAAAACAACAAACCGCGGCGGAAACGTCGGGGAGTCATGTTAATAGATTATTTCAACAACACGTGGTAATTAAAGTTATGTTTTATTGAATTTTGAAATTTCATAGTTACATTGTCTTGGAATTTTAAAACAAACTAAATAAACTATTATCTTTCATATTTGAAGGTACTAAGTCCGCGTCCGACCCTACATGAGCATGTATCGACATCAAACTTGGTTTCCTGAAACATATGTGAAAACGTGTCAGCAAAAAAATATGCCAGCGAGTACATAGGTTTTGTGAGTGCGTCAAATTCATGGCCTTGAATATGTATTGCAATACCTCGTCGGACTACTAGAGTCGTTAATTGAAAACCTTGTTATCAAAAGTATTTGGTATTGCAATGATAATTAACCAACTAAAGCAAGTTAGTTATAGTTTATAAAAGACTTGTAGCCATGAATCTTGACTAAAACATTTGTTTTGTAAATTCGAGTAGTAAATCATCTTGAAAGAAACTTGTTATGGTTTATATGATAAAGTGAATATCATTGCTTGTCATTGTTTGTAAACCTTTGTTTCAAGTGATTTTAATAACGCCACGTATGTAATATGATAAAAACACTTATATACAGGAAGTACCAGCGGCGTATCCACCATGAATTTATCACATTACACACGTCCTGTTATCTAAATCACTTAGCAAAAACCAATCGTTCATTGTTCACGTCATAAACTAATCGTCCATTGTTCGTATCATAAACCAATTGTTCATCGTCCGTGTAAACAAATTGTCCTTGTTTTAATTATGAAAAGTTATGGTCATTTTGGTGAATACATTCAAACCTGTGTTGACTCGTCTATACCACCAAAGGGTATCTTTAAATTGCAATAACAAACCACCAAAGGTTTGTTAAAGTAAACAGCTTCAGTCGTTCCGCAAACTTCCCCAAAAACACCGGGAACCTTGGTAACGGGATTGTCAGTCCTATGGTACCATAACTTACTACTGGTCGGCTTGGCCAAAGCTACTGAATCTCATTCATGTCATGTATAAAACGCACCAACAAGTTCGTTCACATTATTGAAATCGTCATGTTTATATAAACCATAGCTTTTGTTTTGTAAACTTAAAAATGGTTTAGCACATATGAATCACCCCAAAATATTTGCAAAACATAAAAGAGGGGACCTATGTACTCACTTGGGGTTGCAAAGTAACCTTGAATAAAAGATCAAAACAAGCTCAAAAGCCCGATAAATCAAACGTGTCCTAAAATCGGATAACTATGTAAATATCAGGGCTTTAATCGGCGGATTGGATAGAATGAGGTCTTGTAAATCAAATGAGTGTTGGTACTCATATGAAATGGTTTAACAAAGTTTACATTCGGATTTGAAAAGGATTCCTAAGTGCTTTTGACCCGTTATGACTCGTTAAGGTAGTTTACGCTACTTTAACGGATCATTTACGTAAATACCTATTCGGATGGTTAGATATGTGTTATGGTAAGTCTTATATGCCAAAACATGTTTGATAATGTTATAACATCACTGTATTTGGCAAAACATTGGTTACATAGGCTTAAATCGATTTATGCGCAAAAAGGGCGTTTTGGTCATTTATAAAGGCATAACTAACGAATTAACATAATACTAACCAAACGACGTGACCATAAGGCATAACCTAAGTGGGTTATTCCCTATACAACTATGGTCACAAATATGTGTTTGGTTAGATCCTAAGATTGACCAAACGGATTGGATTCGAAAGTCAAAGCGGTGGTCAAGACCGCTCGACTTACGACCCTAAATAAGCACTAACCTAAAAGTGACGAGTTAGACATGTTAAACATGTCTAATTAAGTTTTAAAACTGATTTGGTATCAAAACAAACCTAAAAATGTTTTGTCGTAAAATGCACATAATGCGCGCTTTTGACCGAAACTTTGACTCGTCACTTTGACCAGTAACGTGGTAAATCAGTAGGCATGATTGCTAAGGATCATAACCATCGTGATTATGATCACGTTGCAAAGTCCAATTGGACTTTGCTTTGACCAATTCATGGTTTAAACCTAAAGTCAAGCAGAAAGTCAAACTGTTTGACTTTTGGCTTAAAATAGCCAAAAGCAATGAATAAGACTAAGGATGAGATCTTACTTGTGTTTAGGAACACCCAAGATCTCAGAGAACTCAGTAGGAGGCTTCCTTTTGATCAGGAAACAAACTCCAAGAGTGTGGGAGGTGAAAAGAAAGAAATGAGCAAGTGTGAAGGTTGAATGATGGAACTATTTATAGTTGAGGATGATCAAGGAGATCATTACAGGTGTTAGGGCTTGTTCTAGGATCATTCCAGGTGTTTAGAGAGGTGTCAAGACCAGGGAAAGTGTGGCAATTTTGAAAGATTAGTGTCCAAGGAAGTAAACAAGAAACAGCCAAGTTTCTGCTGAGCTGGGAGGTCCTTACGGACCGTAAGGGCTATGGGCTTACGGTCCGTAAGCCCCTTAGCTGACGACAACTTTTGAAAAATGACAGAACAGGCCCCTGAACTCGTTTCTTCGCGTTTTGTCACTTCTAACACCCGTTAACCACATTTTTAAGCTCTATAAGGACGTTAAAGCATAGGGAACTTAAAGTATGTTCAAGAATGTCTCGGGTGTCGGTTCGTTCGGTCGTAGGGTTATGGTTTTCGGTTAATTACGACGAAAATCGTAACGAACGCGCAAATGACCGTAAATGCGCAACGAATGATATTTTGCATTCCAATCACTAAAATGCAAGATTTTAATGATTACAAAAATTTTTGGATGTGCGTACATGTTCCGGATAACGACATACGCGAATCAACATAGTTTCACAGAATTTGCAAAATAACCACTGAGCTTGAATAAACTTGTTTTTGCCATACTAAAGCCCTCAAAACTTATTTCTAAGTTATGTAAAGGGTATTTAGGGTATGTTTAGCTTATGTTGTTGTTCCAGAGTGTACTTCGCATTAAACTGATTACGTTTGCGTAACAGTTTGCGATTTCACTTCTATAAGTTGTTTAAGAGTTCGGAATCGTGCAAGAATTGAATACGCGCAATTGTCACGATAGAAATACAAATCTCGTAAATAAAACATAAAAGTTTCATTGATTGATAATTCGTTTGGAATTTGTTACATGATAGAATCACCACAAATGTCACAGTCTCCGCTACTTTAGGAAATTTCGTCCCGAAATTTAATTCGAATAAACTGTGGAATCAGATGTGGGTATTTCGCTTTCATTTGATCCTCTCGTTCCCAAGTAAATTCTGGGCCATGTTTGGATTCCCAGCAAATTTTGACTATCGGTATACGTCTGCGCTTCAGTTTCTTGACTTCACGGTCCAAAATCTCCACGGGTTTCTCGACAAAGTGCATAGTGTCATTTACGTGAATTTTGTCGGGGGGGGGGGATGTGAAGATTTGTGTCGGATAAACACTTCTTTAGATTGGACACGTGGAATGTTGTTATGACCTGAGTTTGGATTGATTGTATTGTTTTAACCAAATTGATAACAAGATGATAAGTCTTGAAGAACTTTACAGCGGAAGAATAGCTAAAACTTTATAACACAATCAACGAGAAAATAGTTTTCATCATAACATGTTTTCATTACTCAATAGATTGTAATGATTACAAAGTAATGTAGGAATGTCCACGAACAGCTCGGGAACCTAAGTTTGCTATTTATTGTCCAATTAGGCGGAAACTAATGACAAGTTAATTGAATAACAAGAATTACTCATTTAAAGATTGTTTTTCATTGATCTAAAGTTCAATACATTCGATATCCGGATCCGGCAGAGCTTTGCCTCTAAGATGCCAAAATTACAAGGTGTTACAAATGAAAACCTAAGGCTCCTATTTATAGAGTTCTAAGTTCGCTCATGAAGTACCAAGTTCGCCCGAAGATGCTTAAGTTCGCCCGAACTTGACCTTAGTCAAGTTCGGCCGAACATGACCTCTCAAGACCTACTTCCAGCAAACTTGTCCTATTCTACTCTTAAATACGCCTAGTTTCTAACATATTAAGCTCTAACCACTCAGACTCGATACATAATGATATTAATGACAAGGCAACAGACATATGCACCAACAGACTCCCCCTTGGATGTTGCCGTAGTCATCTTGATGTAGACATCCTTTTGATATATGCACCAACAGGCTCCCCCAGACATCCTCTCTTTGGATATTGTCGTAGTAATCCTTGACATTTAAAATCTTCTGAGTCTTTATCTTCGTTCTTGAATAACTATAAACTTTTTTGATCATCAGTTTGCATCTTTATCTTCAATTTCTTGATAACTTTTTAACCTCCAAGCTCCCCCTTGCTGTGAGCTGTGCTCCCCCAATCTTTGAGCTTTATATTCAATCACATTTCATCTTGCTCCCCCTAAAACTTTACTTCCTGTTTCAAAGTACTTGGGAATTCAAATAAACATTTTAGATTCTAACTTTGAAATTTTGTACCACATGTATTACATACCACCTGTACAAAACTTGTACTTCAAATTTTAATCTTCATTTTCAATTAATCAAGTTCAAATTAATGACCTTGAAACATTTTACATTTAAAATCTTCAACCTTCAATTATTGAAATGAAATCCACTTAGTTGATCAAGTCCAAGTTAATGACCTTGATTAACTAATTTTGTTTACCAAGTCCAAGTTAATGACCTTGGTTAAACCGTTGTGAACAACTGATGTTTTTGTCAATTTTAAAGTTTCAAATTAATGAACCTTTTCTTACCAGAATTTGATGATCCGTTCACCAACATTGGCTCGTTGAAAATCTTTTTGGATTTTAAAAAATAAGTAAAGTATTTACAGAACTTTTAACAAGAAAACTAAACTATGTACAAACATATTTACAAACATATTTTTATGAATTCGTGTCTAAGGATCATATCAGTTTTATTGAGACATATCACCAGTACCGTTGACCTTTAATGACTTTAAGTTTTAAACTTGTTTACCTAGATTGTCGATATGTTTGTCCACTTAAACTTCATCACGTTTCTCAATTGTTCCAAGATATGTTAGATATGATTTATGAAACTAGACTTAACTGTGTTTCGACCTTCTGAATATACTCCCGAATCCAGATTCCCTAGATTTTATCTTACAGGTGAGTATAGCGTAATTGATATATGTATCTGGGTTATGCGAGGCCTTGAGAGCTCAGGTTAGTACTACCGTACCGACAAAGAGATGAAGGCTCGTCTATAAGGAGTGTTCCACTTAAGGAATCTTTTCAGCATTGAAAATGATTAGATCTTTCGGTTTTTTCAAGTTTGCATGCTATTTGGGGTTTTTAGCAAAAAGCATTATATAAGTTCTAGGCTATTGCTTCCGCAAAATCAGAAGAACTTGTATAATACCCCAGATATCAACTATCTATATAGACCTCGTATCTCAGAATCAGGCAACCCTTCAATCGAAATTTCGGAGTACTAAGTCCATATATCCAAGTTGTGTTAATCCACAAGATTAAGCAGTTGTAAAATTTAGTTTATATCCAGAAAACAATCTACTGAACGTGTAAAGTCTACCGACACATCCACAGTAAGACTTGTTTATCACTTTTAAATTTTACAAATCTTTAGCATAATGTGACAGTCCACAGATGTACTATCATTTCCTTTTTTACACTAAATTCTTTTTGTCTTTTTCATGTTTTTGTATTTTCAACTTTTTCATATGTTTTTTATTTTTCAACAATTTTAAAATTTTCTTACTCCCCCTAAAATCAAAAACATATTTTTGGATTTTAGATTTAAAGAAATTCTTCTAAAAATGTAACAAACCAATGCGGATCCCGTGACCTCGTCGTCCGATCCTTTTTTTCAATCATGTATCTGCAATTGTTTAACAAACAATCATTAGACTCATTTACCACTTGTAAAAGCATTTTGAACTTGTAAGAACTTTTTAAATCTGTTTTTCTATTCAACGGTGTGGATTTTCATAATTCAGACTTTTTAAAATTTTCTTCTTTTAACAACCACTTGTAATTTCAAAAACTTTTCTTCATAACTAATCCCCTTCAAAATGACAAAGATATAACATTTCTGGATAAGTTAAAACAAACTGAAGCTTCCTTCATCCTGAATTATCTCTAATAAAGTAGATCTAGGAACTCCTTTACACGAAAGTAACTACTTGAATAAAGAAACCCAAGCCTTTTTGGTCTTGGGTGTCACACCCCGACCCGCATCGGAAATAAGAGTCGGGGCATAATTGGGTTATCACCAAAGCACATGACATTTACTATTATGTTTCATAATTAAATGATGTCAAAGTTACATTTCTCAAACATCCAAACATGTTCATTCATTACAAGGGAAAATAACCAAAGATAATAATCCCAAAAACTAAATCGTTTTATTTCTTCTAATCCAGGTCCTATATGTTCCTAGCTGCTGCTGGTTCACCTGTATCATGTGTAAAATGGGAGGTTTTTTTTGGGTCAACATAAGTTGGCGAGTGAACCTTATAGATAAACATTTGATAATGATTTTATGGTTAGTTTATCAATAAAATATTGTGCATAATCATAAAAGAGCACATGTATGTAATCAAACATTGGCAAATATTAGATACAATTATAACATACATTAACATTTGATAGCATACATGAACATACCAATATCATATGATAACTAACATAAATGAACTGTGCGATCAAGGCTCAATCAAACGGAGCCGATCGTATTGCATGAACTGGAAATGTAAATTGAACTGTGCGCTCAAGGCTCAATCAAACGGAGCCGAACGTATTGCATGAACTGGAAATGTAAATTGAACTGTGCACTCAAGGCTCAATCAAACGGAGCCGAGCGTATTGCATGTATTGAAATGTAAAATGAAATGACCGATCAAGGCTCAATCAAACGGAGCCGATCGTGCGGGCACGCCCTGATCAACCGCATAATAAAATGGGGATCAAACTCTACCTCGATGGATGGGGAGCTACGGCCTCGGCAATTGCATGTACTGAAATAATAACTTGCATCTAATAATGACTACTTAACAGCAACAAACTAATACACATGTCATGTTATGATGTATGCACAATAATTTCGTTATAATATGTAAATAAGCAAAGACACATGATACACCCCAAAATCGTCATTAAAACGGGGAATTTGAAAGGTTCACTCACATTGGGTGCGTTGGATTTGAGATGGTGAGATGCGCACGATTTAGACGAGCGAGTCGATGAGGAATACTAACCTAAATAATAATGGAAAGATATATTAAATGGATAGATTTTATTAAGGATTTTAATGGGATTTTTAGATATATTTTTGTGAGTTTATGGCTATTTTCTATCTTTAAAAATGTTATTTTTAAGTATTTTTAATTGATTTTTAAATTAAAATAAACAAATAAATATTTAAAAAAAATATTATTTTTTTTTACTGTTTGACCGTTGACCGTTGACCGGTTCGGTCAGCGGTAAATGTTTGCACCAAGCGGGATTCGAACCGGTGACCTTCCGTTCACGCGCACGTAGCTCTACCAATTGAGCTAGGTGACTAACCCATTAGAAACCCAGTTTTAATTATATTTATATACTTATTCGAATTTACCGAAAATTCCTTTATTTTGCAAAAAGTTTTAATCTCATGGACCGGTGCTTGTGACGGGACTCGAACGCGCGACGTGAAGTTTATTTTGCACACAGTCCACCGCTGGACAGTGTGTCTAACCCGGTTATATTCTTGATTTATATTATACTTAACAACTACCCGCTCTAACCCGGTTAGTTCATGAATAAAAAGAAATGTTGTTTCGTAAAGCGTGTGCATATTAAGAATCGAACTCGCGACGTGATTATAAAATGTGCACACAGTCCACCGCTGGACTGTGTGTCTAACCCGTTTATAAACCGAATTTTAATTACTCTTATATTCTGAAATAGATTCATCTTCTTCGTTGGATTACAACTGTCAGCGTAATTCAACTGATTAAGGTTGATTTTGCGATTTACTAAGATCTTAAACACTAACAGTAATTCAAGAGTAAGGAATGGAAAGAGTTTAAAGAACAGGATTTACCGATTGGAGATAAACACAGAAATCCGGCGAAGGTTTTGTCGGTACAGGAATTGAACTCCGACTGTTGAAACAATTAACAATGTGGTTCGATTATTTATAGAACTAAATCACCTAAACAAAGTTTAAGTGAAATGCAGGATCTCTTACCAGTTCACAGTGGGATTCCGGCAATTTCAGAAACTTTCCGGCGAAAGTGAGATTTCCGATAAACATTGACTAAGATTGATTCTGATGATGGAATTGTGTTAGAGATTGACCAATCACATGTTTTAAACAAAAAGAGTCGAAGGAATTACCGTGAGAATGCGAGTCCCGGTTTTCCGGTGAGTTGTAGAAAAATTCCGGCGATCGGATTCAGAGGATCTTACAGTTCAGAATCTTGACGAAAATGAAATTGAGTGTTGTTGTGATAGTTATGAATCGCGCAAATGATCAGGACTTGGATTAAATCAGAGTTTGGTACGTTTTCGGTTTCAAATACCGGAAATGATGAAGTCTTTAAGTTCATTCAATTCGGACTTAATTAGAAACCGATATTCATCGGTTATAAGCTAGCCAGACGATTTCGAACGGATTTGGCGATCGGTTTACCGATTTCCGTTATTCAGATAACATTAACTGTTAATTCGAGTTTGCGTATAAGACCCAATTGTTTTCCTAAGGTTAACAGAAAACACTTGGCGGCGGAGTGGTTTGGGGACGGAATGATAAGTTGTTGGAGTGCTTCAGCTAACCCGGGTTCGAGTCCGGTCAGCTACAAATGTTTTTTATTTATTTTATTTTAACTTTTTATCAAATATAATTTTTATGGTTTAGTTTATTGATTAATTATGTAATGTTTAAACCCAAAATAATCATAAATAATTAATGAAATTTCATAACTTGGTACAAGATTACAAAACGGAGCGGGTTTTGGAGACCCGATTTTTGCAAATGTTACAGTATCCCCTACTTTTAGGAATTTCGTCCCGAAATTTAAACAGTTGAAGTAGTAGGGAAAAGATGAGGGTATTTTTCACGCATTGAGTCTTCACGTTCCCAAGTAAACTCAGGTCCCCGTTTCGACTCCCAGCGTACCCTAACAATAGGAATGCGACTTCGTCGTAGACGCTTTTCTCCATAGTCCATAATCTCCACTGGTCTTTCAATAAAATGCATGGATTCATCAATCTGAATATCCTCCAGTGGAATATGAAGATTCTCATCAGCGAGGCACTTCTTCAAGTTCGACACGTGGAATGTGGGATGAATCCTGTCGAGTTCTTCCGGTAGGTCAAGCTTGTATGCTACAGGACCTACTCTTTCGAGTATTTTGAAAGGTCCTACGTAACGTGGTGCTAGCTTTCCCTTTTGACTAAAACGAACTACTCCCTTCCACGGTGATACTTTTAAAAGCACATGATCACCAACGCTAAACTCCAAGGGCTTCTGTCGTTTATCTGCGTAACTCTTTTGATGACTTTGAGCCGCTAGAAGATTGTTTCGGATTTGATGAATCTTATCTGTGGTTTCTTGGATCAATTCTGGACCAGTAATTTGTGCTTCCCCAATTTCGTGCCAACAAACAGGAGATCGGCACTTCCGACCATATAAAGCTTCAAAAGGTGCCATGCCGATGCTAGAATGATAACTGTTGTTGTACGAAAATTCGACTAACGGTAGGTGGGCGTCCCAATTTCCCTTGAAGTCTATGACACATGCTCTAAGCATGTCCTCAAGAGTTTGAATGGTGCGCTCAGACTGTCCATCAGTTTGAGGATGGTAGGCGGTACTGAGATCTAATCGAGTGCCCATAGCGGATTGTACTGCTTGCCATGTTCGTGAGGTGAAACGACCATCACGATCAGAAATAATACTTAATGGTACTCCATGTCGGCTGACGATTTCGTTGATATAAATACGAGCAAGCTTTTCGTTCTTGAAATCTTCTCGAATAGGAATAAAGTGAGCTGATTTTGTAAGTCGGTCTGTAATCACCCATATAGTGTCATACTCACTAGAAGTGCGAGGTAACCCGGTAATGAAATCCATGGTTATATTTTCCCACTTCCAAACAGGTATTTCTGGTTGGACTAGAAGTCCTGAGGGTCTTTGGTGTTCAGCCTTTACTTTAGAACAAGTGAGACACTTGGAAACAAAAACGGCAATATCTTTCTTCATTCCATGCCACCAATAGGTGTACCGTAGGTCTTGATACATCTTATCGGCTCCTGGGTGTATAGAATATCGCGTCTTATGAGCTTCATGCATGAGTGTTTCACGAAGATTGATGTGGTTAGGAATCCATATACGATCTAGGTAATACAAAATACCATCAGATTTAGTTTCAAGTTTTAGCTCGGCTCCACAGGACATCTCTTTTTGTACATCTTCCTCTGTTATTGAAACGTGTTGAGCTTCTCGAATTTGATCCTTAATATTGGTTATAATTTGCGAACATAGAAGATGAATGGAGTTCGCATAACCCTTTCGACTAAGTGCATCAGCCACCACATTTGCTTTACCAGGGTGGTATCTGATTTCACAGTCGTAATCATTTAGGAGTTCGACCCATCTTCGTTGCCTCATATTTAACTCTTTCTGATTGAAGATATGTTGAAGACTCTTGTGGTCAGTGTATATTTCACACTTCGTACCATAAAGATAGTGTCTCCATATCTTAAGAGCGAATACAACGGCTCCAAGTTCAAGGCCATGAGTGGTGTAGTTCTTTTCGTGTGTCTTGAGTTGCCTTGAGGCATAAGCTATGACTTTTCCTCTTTGCATGAGAACGCAACCTAATCCTTGCCCTGACGCGTCGCAATAGACTACAAAATCATCACAACCTTCAGGAAGTGTGAGGATCGGTGCATCACAAAGTTTTTGCTTAAGAGTTTGAAAAGCTTCTTCTTGCTTGGTCCCCATACGAATGGTTTTCCCTTATGGGTTAAAGCCGTGAGTGGCACCGCAATGCGAGAGAAGTTTGAAATGAACCGACGATAATAGCCAGCTAGTCCAAGAAAAGACCTTACTTCAGTTGGTGTTCGTGGAGCTTGCCATTCTTGAACTGCTTTGATCTTTGATGGGTCCACATGTATTCCTTTGTCATTGACTACATGCCCGAGAAATTGCACCTCTTTTAACCAGAATTCACATTTAGAGAACTTGGCATAAAGCTTTTCCTTTTCTAGAAGTGCAAGAACAAGTCGCAGATGACGCTCATGATCAGCTTTAGATTTTGAATAGATAAGAATATCGTCGATGAATACAATAACAAATCGATCAAGGTAAGGTTTGCAGACTCTATTCATTAGGTCCATGAAAACAGCTGGTGCGTTGGTTAATCCAAACGGCATAACCATGAATTCATAGTGACCATATCGAGTTCGAAAAGCAGTTTTAGGGACGTCTTCTTCATGCACTCTAAGCTGATGATAGCCAGATCGAAGGTCGATTTTCGAAAAGCAACTGCCACCTTGTAGTTGGTCAAGAAGGTCATCTATGCGAGGTAAAGGATATCGATTTTTGATAGTTAACTTGTTGAGCTCTCTGTAGTCGATGCACATGCGAAAAGATCCATCCTTCTTCTTTACAAAAAGTACAGGTGCACCCCAAGGCGATGAGCTGGGGCGTATAAATCCCTTGTCAGTCAACTCTTGCAATTGACTGGCTAGCTCTTGCATTTCAGAGGGGGCTAACCTATATGGAGATTTTGCCACTGGTGTAGCACCAGGTATAAGATCGATACGGAATTCGACATCTCTGATTGGAGGAAGTCCTGAAATGTCGTCAGGAAAAACTTGTGGAAAATCTTTTACAACAGGGATATCTTCAAGTTTCTTTTCGGAGGTCCCCTTCTTGATGATATGGGCTAAAAACGCGACATAATTCTTGGAAGGTATTTTTGAGCTTGAAGACAAGACATTAAGTTGAGCCCTTTCGCCGAGGTTTCTCCAATAATTCGAAGAGTCTGACCGTTTGAAAGAGGAATACGAATAAATTTCTCACGACATACAACTTCCGCATGATGCTGACTGAGCCAATCCATTCCGATTATGATGTCGAAACTTCCCAGCTTCATAGGAATGAGATCGACTGAGAAATCGTGGTCGTTTAGGGTGAGCGTACAGTTGCGTAAAATAGAGTCTAACGAAACTGGTTTTCCGTCCGCAACTTCCACCGTTATAGATTCCGCGAGCTTATCCCGATTTTTGCTTAAGATAGGTTCAAATTCTAATGACACGAAACTTCTATCCGCACCAGTATCAAATAACATAGAGGCATATCTACCATTTATAAGAAACGTACCGTTGACCACATTGCCGTCAGCTCTGGCCTAGTTTGCGTTAATATTGAAAGCCCTTCCTCTAGCAGGTGGAGGAGCTTGGTTTGCTTGATTCACAGGGTTGGCTTGGGTCTGAGCATGAATAATATTGACCAGCCTTGGACATGTGTTTCTGAAATGACTTGGATCGCCGCAATTGAAACAAGCCCGCATAGGTTGGCCCATAGGGTAATTGGGTTGATAGTATGTTTGGGCTAAATGTTGAGTGGGTGAAAATGGTTGTTGTTGTTGGGCTTGACCCATTAACTGTTGGTGGGTTTGGATTATAGGTTGGTGGCGGTTTGTTCGTTGAAGCGTGCGGCAGTTTTGAACAGTGTGTCCGGCGCGACCGCAGCCGGTACAGTATTGGCAAGGATAGTCAGGGGAGTGGTGATACTGACAACGGTTACATTTTGGTAGTGGCCCTGTGTATGATTTTCTGTATGGCACGGGTGGAGGAGTGGCTTGAGTGATGGGTGCAGCAGGAACAGGGGTGTTGGTTTGGGTGACTGCAAAGTTCCTGGCGTTACGCTTCTCTTGTTAGCAAATTTAGAGGAAGGAGTGTGGTGGTTTGAGGTTTGTCCCTCAGCAGGGGTTTTCTTCTTTTCCTCTTTGAACCTTCCATTGCGAATTCGGTTTTCGGTCAGTTCTGTTGCCAACTCCATGGCAGCTTCGAGTGTTACCGGTGAAACGCTGAGGACCGAATCTTGGATTTTCGAGGGAAGTACTCGAATGTAATGTTCGATCAGACGGTAGGTTGGAGTGAATAAGTTTGGAACCATTTGGTTCAACTCCAAGAACCTTTTGTTGTAAGTAGAGTGATCACCCTCTTTTTGCTTCAAGGCATGAAATTCATCTTCCAATTTCTTAATTTCACTTCTAGGACAGAATCGCCTAGTCATGATTTCCCTTAACTCCTCCCAAGTTAAGGCCATCGCATCATCCGTTCCCCTCTTTCCTTTCTCAGTATTCCACCAAGTGAGAGCTACGCCAAGTAGTCTCCCGGTGGCATAACGAACTTTGCGATCCTCAGGACAATCGCAGTTTAAGAAAACGTTTTCCATCTCCTCGAACCAATGTAGGAGAGCAGTGACTCCCTCAGTCGCTTCGAATTTTGGAGGATCACAGGACTTAAAATGTTTGTAAGAGCATTTGATGGTAGGAGGGTTGTTGATGATCTGGTCCTGTCGTTGAGGAGGGTTAGTAGGATTTGCAGCAAGGGCTTGTTGTACTTGTACTATGATGTCAGGCAATATCGTGGCCATTTGATTCGCGATATGAGTGGCCAAACGTTCCCGAGACTTTTCCGATTTCCTACTCCTTCGATGCGGTCTAGACGACATCTACAGGATCATAAAATGAGAAGATTGTGAGTTTATGGTATCTTTTTAGGTGTCATGTGTCTTTAAGAAAATGAAAATAACATAAATATCAATAATGCAACTACATCCAAAGGATGTCTTGGGTTCGCTCATGTTGGGCCTCAAATGTCCCCCATACCTTCACCTACATAGTCATGTGGGCCCCCATGGCTATTGGCTTGGTAGGATTCACATTAGTATTGGCAATTTAACACTCGCATCACCCGAATGCAAACCACAAAATATGTTCATGAGATGTTTGGTCGGAACGTGTCCAGGTGTAGACACAATGACAACTCAAAGTGGGATTTGTTCTCACGACGTTTGGTATAGCATGCTTTGGCCTAATAGGTATTTCGTACTCTCATCGTTAGTCCCCAGGTAGACAAACTGGTCCTTTAATTTGGATTTATACGAATGCCAGCCTAGACAGGACGTTCCGACTACCGGTACTAGTACCCTTCCAGTTACTACATGCCCGTCATGAGAACTCACTTTGATGAGATTTAAAACACGAAAATCATTGTAAAATCATTCATGATGTGGTGTGTGCTTGCATGGATGTGATATGTTATGATCATACGATTTCATGATAGACATTATTTGATAATACATACTTATGAACATGCTTGAACAATATCAAATGTAACATTTAACATAAACATATAAACATCATGAAATTTGGCATATAACACACAAAATTTTTATCAGTTTCTAATCGACTATAGTATAGGCTCTAAGGGTCTAATAACCTATCCTATATCCCTATAGTCATGGCTCTGATACCAATCTGTCACACCCCGACCCGCAGCGGAAATAAGAGTCGGGGCATAATTGGGTTATCACCAAAGCACATGACATTTACTATTATGTTTCATAATTAAATGATGTCAAAGTTACATTTCTCAAACATCCAAACATGTTCATTCATTACAAGGGAAAATAACCAAACATAATAATCCCAAAAACTAAATCGTTTTATTTCTTCTAATCCAGGTCCTATGTGTTCCTAGCTGCTGCTGGTTCACCTGTATCATGTGTAAAATGGGAGGTTTTTTTTGGGTCAACATAAGTTGGCGAGTGAACCTTATAGATAAACATTTGATAATGATTTTATGGTTAGTTTATCAATAAAATATTGTGCATAATCATAAAAGAGCACATGTATGTAATCAAACATTGGCAAATATTAGATACAATTATAACATACATTAACATTTGATAGCATACATGAACATACCAATATCATATGATAACTAACATAAATGAACTGTGCGATCAAGGCTCAATCAAACGGAGCCGATCGTATTGCATGAACTGGAAATGTAAATTGAACTGTGCGCTCAAGGCTCAATCAAACGGAGCCGAACGTATTGCATGAACTGGAAATGTAAATTGAACTGTGCACTCAAGGCTCAATCAAACGAAGCCGAGCGTATTGCATGTATTGAAATGTAAAATGAAATGACCGATCAAGGCTCAATCAAACGGAGCCGATCGTGCGGGCACGCCCTGACCAACCGCATAATAAAATGGGGATCAAACTCTACCTCGATGGATGGGGAGCTACGGCCTCGGCAATTGCATGTACTGAAATAATAACTTGCATCTAATAATGACTACTTAACAGCAACAAACTAATACACATGTCATGTTATGATGTATGCACAATAATTTCGTTATAATATGTAAATAAGCAAAGACACATGATACACCCCAAAATCGTCATTAAAACGGGGAATTTGAAAGGTTCACTCACATTGGGTGCGTTGGATTTGATATGGTGAGATGCGCACGATTTAGACGAGCGAGTCGATGAGGAATACTAACCTAAATAATAATGGAAAGATATATTAAATGGATAGATTTTATTAAGGATTTTAATGGGATTTTTAGATATATTTTTGTGTTAGAGATTGACCAATCACATGTTTTAAACAAAAAGAGTCGAAGGAATTACCGTGAGAATGCGAGTCCCGGTTTTCCGGTGAGTTGCAGAAAAATTCCGGCGATCGGATTCAGAGGATCTTACAGTTCAGAATCTTGACGAAAATGAAACTGAGTGTTGTTGTGATAGTTATGAATCGCGCAAATGATCAGGACTTGGATTAAATCAGAGTTTGGTACGTTTTCGGTTTCAAATACCGGAAATGATGAAGTCTTTAAGTTCATTCAATTCGGACTTAATTAGAAACCGATATTCATCGGTTATAAGCTAGCCAGACGATTTCGAACTGATTTGGCGATCGGTTTACCGATTTCCGTTATTCAGATAACATTAACTGTTAATTCGAGTTTGTGTATAAGACCCAATTGTTTTCCTAAGGTTAACAGAAAACACTTGGTGGCGGAGTGGTTTGGGGACAGAATGATAAGTTGTTGGAGTGCTTCAGCTGACCCGGGTTCGAGTCCGGTCAGCTACAAATGTTTTTTATTTATTTTATTTTAACTTTTTATCAAATATAATTTTTATGGTTTAGTTTATTTATTAATTATGTAATGTTTAAACCCAAAATAATCATAAATAATTAATGAAATTTCATAACTTGGTACAAGATTACAAAACGGAGCGGGTTTTGGAGACCCGATTTTTGCAAATGTTACATTGGGTTGAACTTGATAATCAACATAATCAAATTCGTAACCATTTCGTAATCAAAATTTTCATCAAACATTTCGTTCAATGTTAATTTTGAAACTTTATCGACCTTTTCTTTTTCTGTCTGTTTTATAAAGTCATTTTTCAACTTTGAAAGATCATTTTTAATGACTGCTTCTTTTGATTTGACATTTTCAGTTTTAGCAGCAACAGACTTTTAAATTTCAGAAGATTTCTTTTTAGCAATCCAACATTGTGACATAATCTTGCTTTCTTAATATAAAACCGTGAATCATCGTTTTTGTTTTTGTTTGACTTTGAAGTTTCACCTTTCTCAAAAACTGAATTTTCAAACTTAGATTCATTTTTGGGTTTTATTTCAGAAACACATTCATTTTTGGATTTCACAATCTCTGGTTGTTTTTGCTTTTCTTCTTTAGACACATTTTTTCCTTCGTGGTAACACAGGCTTTAAATTTAGACACTTGCGAGCAATATGACCAATCGTATTGCACTTGAAGCAAGTTCGACTATCAGAAGCATGTCCATTAGTGGGTTTTACTCCACTTCTGGGTTTGATCTTAGCCTTGTCCCGAAGTTCTTTCTCTTTCTTGAATTCAACATTCGATTGCTTACCGAGCATACCTTCTTCTTGAATCGTATTCGTTCCGTATACAAACTTTATGTTTTTACCTTTGCATTCCTGGAATGCTGACTTTTCTTTCTTCGATCTCGAAACCCAGTCCTGCTCTCCTGTCCTCAGGAAAATCACCACTACCCTTTCGGTTGTTATTAAAGTTCCTTTTGGGTTTAGAATAAAATTTCTTATGATTTTTATCGAGATCATCTAACGAAACTTCTACAAGTTTGAAAAATTTATCAAGTTGATCTTCTTTCACATTCCGAATCGGGAAGCTATCATTGAAATATAATCTATCAGAATCCTTAACTTTGTACATGACAACGTTAGGATCATCACTTAGATCATTTTCAGATGCTATATCGTCATTTCCGAACTGTGAATCAGAACTGTTATCATCAGAATCATTTCCCAAAACATTCTTTACCACATTTTCTACAACTGCTTTTCGTAAAGTCTACTTCAATGTTCTCAGGCAATTGTTTTTTCAATTCAGATAAAAGTAGTATATTAAATGCCTTTTCAATTTCATCATCCTTTTTGCAAGAATAATATTCAAGGAATGGTGAAGGAACACTTCCGTATCCTTTACGCTTTGGTATACCGTCATTTTCCTCCGATTTGATAGTAGGAAGAATGTGATCAATGACATAAGCATTTATGGTGTAGCTTTTCAAAAGCTGTCTTACACGTCCTGTTTCAATTTTTATGTCATGAAGCTCACGTTTTGTTTCAACAATAATGTTGATATACATGTTAATTGATTTTTGTTTTTCAATCACTGTTGCTTTTAATATTTTTTCATTAGCAACAATTTCAAGATTAGCTTTTTCGACATTTTTATATTTGCCTTGTATCTTGTCATAAGGTTCTTTCATGTTTCTGTAATCATAACGAAAAATTTCTTTATGTTCAGTTAATTCTCTTATGACTTTGACCTTATCAGGGCATGGTTCACAAGGAGTTGCGCACTTTGTGCAAGGTTTTTCAACCTCCGCAACTTTCACAACTTCCTTTTAGACATTCTTACCTCAGCTTTTACCTTTTCGGTCTCTGCTTTCAAAGCTTCTTGTTTCTGCATCTCGGCATAAGCTATTTCTTCTTCCTCAGTTCTCCGCATGTATGCTTCCAATATTGCATTTTCCAAAGCAGCATCAAGATATGAAGTTTCAGCTTCATTCACAACTTCTGCCATCATAACAACTCCAGTTTTCTTTCCGATGTAACTGTTCCAGTCAAAACCATCTTCTTCTATATTAGCAACAAGAGCTTGTTCAGTTGTCTTTGAAGATTTTTCTTCAATATCAACTTGTGTCTTCTTTGGATATGGTTTGTATTGAAGAGCTCTCTTGTAGTAATCATTGCTGCTATCGAATGAATTTTGGCTTCCACTTGCTTCTTGATTGCTACATTCGCGTTTGAAGTGTCCCTTTTGTCAACACCTGAAGCATGTGACTTTCGTTTTGTCAAATCCAAGCTTGTTGCTTGATTACCAATATCCCTCCCAGTAAGCGCCACGAATTTCGTAACTCTTTGAATGATAGACGCAAGACTCCACTTGATATCCATGAGTTCCAACTCTTCTTCATCCACTTGATTGTAATCCTTGGTAGTCATTTCCGGATTACCGATCTTTCCAGCAACAAGTCCTTCATAAGATTCAAGAACAGTAGCAAGAAGTGCGATGTGTTGTTTCGCCACTTTTTCAGGAAATACATTCTTCAAATCTACCGCAATGTTGCACTGGAAAATATTCGAGTCAGAACCAGATTGGCTTGTCTGACTTTGAAATGAAGGGCTTGAACTAGAACTTGGATAACCAGCATAAGGAGAACTTTGATTCAGAGAAGACTTTGCATTTGCACTAAAGGCCGTTTGAATTTTCGGACTTTGAATTGGAGTATCTTGAATACCTCCTTTGTAATAAACACCGACATCTTGAACAACATTAGCGTTCTTTGACTTTGCAATCTTCATCAATTCCATTTCATGACCTTCTAATTTGTCGATGAAAGATGACAACTTGAAGTATCTCTAGGATGGACTATTCTTCAGAATCGTCAGATATGTCGTCCATTCTCCTTCTGGAAGTGCATCGGCCAACTTCTTGATTTGCTCTTCGGTAGATCTTTTGATGTCATGTCTTTGCATCTGGACCATGAGTTGACAGCATCTATCGATCATTTGCTTCATAGTTTCACCTTTAATCATCGTAAAGATCTTGAATTCTTTCTTGATTAAGGCCTTCTTGCTCCTGATCATTTCGTCACTTCCTTTGAATTTGTCACCGAGAGAGTGCCATAATTCTTGAGAAGTATTAAACTCTTGCAATAATATCAAAATATCTTCCTTTACTGATTATTGAATCAAGCTAATCATCTTCTTCTCAGCAACATGTTGTGCTTTGTCGCCTGGTGAAAACTTGTTCAATGGAAGATCTTGATCACGCTCATCTTTTGGCCATTTGTAGCCATCCTCAACTGCAACCCAGCTGTCGAATTGATTCGCTTGTATCCAATTTACAAACTTTTCTTTCCATCCTTCGAATTCGTCTATACTCATTAGCTTCGTTGGCTTTTGAGTAGTACCCATTTCGTTCTCGATATTCATCTGATTCGCCGCAAGGATATTAGCATTTGACGAGGAAGCCACTTGAGAAACAAACACGTTGTGAAAATTTTCCATTTTAACAATCTAAAGTTTTATCTGAGAAAAACGATCAAAACTCGAAAAATGATTAGAAACAGGTAAGTTCGGTCGAAATTATGTGAAAACAATTGATTGATTTCAGTTTTTCACAAGTTCGGTCAAACTTATATGACAAAGTTCAAATTTTATCTCACAACCTCAAGTTCGGTCGAACTTGATGTAGATTTTGAGAGAAATCAACTTTCAAGCGGACTTGTGTAAAGATTGTAATGAAAACAGTAAGTTCGGTCGAACTTTCACTTGAATTTCAAGAGACAAACTAAGTTCGGTCGAACTTAAGTGAATCTTCACTAGAATTATATCAAGTTCGGTCGAACTTGAACAACTTCAAGCAAATATCAACAAGTTCAAGCGGACTTAAGCTCAAAACCTTGAAACACTAATCAAGTTCGGTCGAACTTGATGAAAATCAGTAAGATTTTAATCAAGTTCGGTCGAACTTGATGTTAAGTTCGGCTTTGCAACTTTTTGGTATCAATTCGATTGAATTTGATGTCCAAACTCTCAGGGGTTTATTAACAGTGTGTTTAACATGACATACTCAAAAATCACCCATTTTTGACCATGAAATCATCAAGTATGTGAAAATGTTAAGAAAAATGATAGAATGGAGATGAAATAGAGAGATTCTTGTCTTGATTCTAGCAAATTTAGCTATCCAGGCTCTGATACCACTTGTAGGAATGTCCACGAACAACTCGGGAACTTAAGTTTGCTATTTATTGTCCAATTAAGCGGAAACTAATGGCAAGTTAATCGAATAACAAGAATTACTCATTTAAAGATTGTTTTTCATTGATCTAAAGTTCAATACATTCGAGATCCGGATCCGGCCTTCGCCTCTAAGATGCCAAAATTACAAGTTGTTACAAATGAAAACCCAAGGCTCCTATTTACAGAGTTCTAAGTTCGCTCATGAAGTACCAAGTTCGCCCGAAGATGCTTAAGTTCGCCCGAACTTGACCTTAGTCAAGTTCGGCCGAACATGACTTCTCAAGACCTACTTCCAGCGAACTTGTCCTATTCTACTCTTAAATACGCCTAGTTTCTAACATATTAAGCTCTAACCACTCAGACTCAATACATAATGATATTAATGACGAAGGCAACATACATATGCACCGACAAGTAACTTACATGTATGAATCACTAAACTCCCCCTCAGACCGAGCTGCACACAGAAAAGTTGTACAATACAGTGTAAGTGTGTAAAAGCTATATAGAACAGTACAGGCACTGTCTATTTATAGTACTAACTTAACCATTAATCGTCTATGCTTACATCATCTTGACAATGATATCTAACAACAATAACAAACTCTAACCACTACCTATCCTAAACACTGATAGCAAAGCACAGATGACCCAACCCGCTGATAAGCATAAACTCTGATGAAATATTGGCAGATGTTCTTCAAAGGATGATCAGACCTTTGACTTCCAGCAGACCTTTGACTTTTAAGCAGACCTTTGACCCATCAGAGGGGCAGTTGTTAGAACTAGCAGCGGTTTGGTAGCTGGTCTTTGAAAGGAGTAAATCTAAACTCTGTTTATTCTTGATCATATAGAGCAAACCTGTTTTCGCTTTCTATCATCTGTTCTTTTGTAGGGTTCAATCCCAACAATCTCCCCTAGAATTGATGATGCCAAAACTCTTATTTATTCATGATCTTTATGTCTCATCAGTTTTTCCGTGATTTGTACTTTGAAATGTGATTCAAAGTTCAAGGAATCTTTATCATACTCATCCCTGCACAGTTGTAGTTCCAATAGATCTTGAAGGTCAGCTGCACCCAGGCTTAGTGCATCCTTCTTTGATATACTTACAACTTTCCCATTGGACCTGAGCAAAGTCAATACATGGGTCTTTTTATTAGAGAGCCACTTTAGTATTTTTGAGTTCAATGGGTTTCTTGGGAGAGGAGTTATTTGTGATGAGAGTTGAAAAGGTGAATTTTTTGAAAGCCTTTGAAAAAGATCTTCAGATTTAGCTAAAGGCTTCAATGGTTCTTTATTCAAGTCAGCCAAAGGTTCCTTTGTGACAGCCTGCTTACTTTTGTTAGCATCCCTTTGCTGATCTTGTTTATCCATCTGTAGTGGCCTCTTCCTTTGGTTGAGGGCTTGAATGGATGTTTCTAGGACCAGATCTGCACTGAGGTTCTGAACATCCTTCCAATCTGGTGCAGTCTGTCTTATTTGAGGGTCTTTCTTCATCCTATCAATTCTATCTGCTTCTTGTTTGAGAGCTGGGATGGACCACTCCTTAAATTTATCTTCCTCAGCTTGATAGGGTTTTTCTTTCATGATAAATGTTATGATATTTTCCCTTATCTTCCTTTGAGCATCATCTTTTGGAGATTCTTTTGTCATTTTCTCATTAAGCTCTTTTGCATACTCTTCTAATTTCTTAACTTTGCTTAGCTCATGCTACTCCAATCTTGTTAAGTAAGTGTTACCTTTCCCTTTGCTTTCTTCTTTTGCTATGTTTTTGGCTTGTCTAGTCTTTAGTTTTAGATAATCCTCAAGGGTTTTGAGATTTTATAACCAAGAAGAGATGGGAATGTTCTTTTGGATGGATCAGCTTCTGTATAGAACTGTAGCATCTATCCTTTTACTGTAGCCAACTATAAAGGATATGATGTTTCATAGGAATATTTCTTTTTGGATTTTGACCTTTGAGTGACTCAGCAAAGCTGATTTGTAATGATGATGGATGGGTGATAACTGGTTTTGGATTTGTTTGGATAACCAGTGAAGATGGTATATCATCATTTTTCACTGTAGCTATTCTTCTTCTTTTTCTAGCATTAACCAGTTTTGGTGCAGGGGCATTTGTGCAAACCACTTCTTTCGTAACATCTGTTGTACTTTTAGTAGTATCAACATCTGCTACTGTGACAGGTGGTTGCTGAGATGAGGAAGGCAATATAATTGAACTGTCAGTGGTTTTGGAACCAGCAGTGGCATTCTTCATCTCCTTCTCTTTTATCCTGACATGACTTTGATCGATCCTCATTTGTGTATCTTCATCATCTGCTTGAATTTTCAGGGTTTCATCACCTCCCTTTTCCTTTTCTTTGATAGATGTTTCAGCAGAAGTTACTGAGAGATTTTCCTTAGAGTTATTTTTCTCCCCCTTTTTGGCATCATCAACTCTTTCGAAGATAGGTGCAGGGGTAGTGCCAGGAATAAGAATTCTCTTGATCACTTTAAGCTCTTCATGTGTGTCTTTATACCTTGCCTCAACTTCTTCTTTGAATGTCTGCACTTTTGAATCATATAAATGATTAGCATGCTGAATGTGTTGTTGAAGCAGAGGATACACTTGTGTTGCAATTCTGGTAGCTTGAGAAGAGGATTGAGCAGTGTTTCGAGATTTTGCAGAATTTAACATCTGTTGTAGCACATTTTTGATATCTCCCACTGATGCCTCAATCTTTGTGACTTTATCCGTCAATTCCTTATATTTTATCTCATTTCCTAAGTTAATAGGATCAACTGAGCTCCTACCAGAGGTGGTAGTTTTATCTAGGGTATCATGAGCAATTGATTTATCACTTGCTTCAACCTTAGATGCCCCTTTTTTTTTTGTACTGGGGTCTTCCCACTACAGCAGAGGTTACCTGGGTAGCCTCAACAGTGGTTGCCTTCAAAGGAGACTTATATATGAAACTACTGTCCAGATGTAAATCAATGGATTCAACATCTGTAGTAGCTGCTCCAATTGAACTATCAACCAGGATTTCATGAAATCCAAGTGATGTAGCCTCCTCAACTATTTGTGGGATAACCAGTTGATTTTTATCAGACACAACCATTTTGGAAGTTTTGCTCTCAGTGATGTGTTGGTGAGAGTGGCCTTTTTGTGACTGACTATCAAAGGCTTCAAACAGTGATGTGGTGGTTGTAGTGATTTGAAATGTGGAGAGTGGTGTAGAAAGCAGGTTTGTCCTGGGAGATCGACATTTTAACATACTCTCAAATGAGGGTGATGTTATCAGTTGTGGGATCCCTGTGCTTACAACATGTTCCTTTTGTGAGGAATCATGGGAGTTATGGTTTTGGGTGGAGATCTTTCTACCATCTGCTGTGAGGAAGTAGCATCAGTGGTTTCGTGTGACTTTTGTGTTGTCACTGGATTAACTTTTGGGATCTCATCTTCCAGAAGGTCCTTTATGATAGGTTTGGTGGATTTTGAAGGTTTCTTTTTGGTCCTTTTAGTGGTTTTTGGTGTGGGTTGCAAAGAAGTGGTTGTGCTGATGTGGTTACCAAGAGCAGTGGGCTCAGCAACTGAGGTCTGAGTAGCAGATGTGGACTCATCTAAATTTTGCTCAGACTCCACTGCTTGTGTTTTTGAAACTTTTGACTCTTTGGCCATAAGGCGAGTATATACTTCAGATGATAAACTGTTTATATGAAAAGGCACACGTTGAACAAGAGCATGTGCACTTTCTTTTGGGATTTTCTCTTGTAAATAATAACTTATGAATCTGGGAAATAGCAGAAAAGCATTTTCCCTTTTGTTTTTCATATTTTCTAGATTTGTTACCAAATCATCAAATAATATTTGGGAGTAATTGTAATCAGATTTAGACAAAATGGCATACCCCAAGTATTGAATTTTCAATTGTATTTCATCAAACCCAGTGGTCTTATTGGAAACACATGTGAGCAGGGTATGAAATAAAAATTTCATAGGAGGAGGGAATTTTCCCTTTTTCATAGTAGCTTTTGATAGATCTCTTGTATAACCTTTGTTTTAAAAAAAATTGATACTCACTCTTAGGGAAAGAAGTTTTACCTTCTAGATCGTTCATTTGAAAAACCTTTGAGATGGTTTGTGGGGTTATTGGAACGAAGATCCCTCCCAATTTTGGCGTGATTGCCCAAGGTTTTTGATTCAAACTTTCAATCGCAGCATTTGCCCAGAAATCTCGAAGGGCATTCTGATAGATCTGTGCGTTACATGTTAACAGAGTCTTGTACTTTGAGGAAGACAATACAACAATGATTTCATGAA
Source organism: Scalesia atractyloides (assembly GCA_947069175.1). NCBI lineage: Eukaryota > Viridiplantae > Streptophyta > Magnoliopsida > Asterales > Asteraceae > Scalesia > Scalesia atractyloides. The sequence continues at coordinate 60,584,021 of CAMTDV010000017.1, forward strand.
ACTCTGTATTCTTCTTTGTCTTCTCAAGAGTACAGAGATAATTATGTGGATTTCTTTATGTTAAGAGTGTGTTTCGGTGGTTCCTGTGGTAATTTCGCTTTGGGTACCATGATTATCAGAGAAAATATTTTTGAGAAATTTTGAGGGCATAGTAGAAGTAAAAAACTCTGTTTGTGGATGAAATAGGGTTTATAGGGTTTAAAAAAATGATGATGACGTGACATCTGATGCAACGACTGTCGAATAACATCTGTCCACGTGTAACCTCTGATTGACAATGGAAGACAGTTGTTTGGCTAACCACTGACAGAGTAACCTATCAGTAGTTGTGACCAAAAGTTAACACTATCTGAGGTTCCACATCAGTGGATAGGTTTTTCTATCCGATGAGGATTTCAGGCTATCATAGCTTTGAACAGAGTTGGGGATTTATTGAAAAATTTAATTTTAACTATTTTTAAGGATGAATTTCTAAAAACATTTTATTGCTATTTACACATGGATCACAAGAAAATTTGTTTTTAATCCATGCTTAGCATTCCAAGCCTAGAAATCAAACTGTGAAATGTGGAAACATCAAGTGCTTTTGTCAACACATCTGCTAGTCGATCCTTGGTATGGACATGTTGTAAAGAAATCAGACCTTTTTCATAGCAATCCCTCACAAAGTGATGTCTGATGTTAATGTGTTTGATAAGAATTTTGATAATTTGCTAGGTTAGTTTTGACTGACTAAAATGTCCTTCTGAGATTTTTCAATAACATAAGTTTTTAAACCTTTTCAGTCAAAGCTTCAATTACATGCTAGTCCTTGTGTACAAAGACTTACATGCCTTGGCAGAGGTCGAGTATCTCAGATGGTACAAATTATTTTGTCTGTAGGGACATGTTTTCAAGGAGAATTAAATCATATTTGAACTAGTCGTCAACCAGAGTCCTTTTGATTCACTATCGGAGGAAGTATCCTCCCTTTCAAAAATAGGGTTCTACTTCAGACAAATACTTAAGTTTTGTCTATCAAAAACAAGCAAAACTCAAGGTGTAATATCTTCAACAAAAAAATCAGAAGAGAAATACAAGACCTGATATAAACAAAAAATTTCTACTATAAAATTCGTAAAAAATTTCGTGATACGTGAATCAAATAGATCTGATAGATTTCTAGCAATTCTTTGGAGAAATTGATGAATTAAGAGTTCACCTCAGTCATTTTTATGAGACTGATATGGATCCTCTTCATCAACTAATCCTGGAATCAACAAAGACAATAAAACCACATGAATCGTAAATTTCCACACAATTTCGACTCCGTTTTCAACAATTAAGAATAGCACAATATAAATGAGATCGAGCTGATCTTCTTATGTCAAATTGACGATTATATCAAATTTGACTGACCAAGCTCTGATACCAATTGTTAAGACCCAAGTTTGGATTGATTATATTGTTTTAACAAAATTGATAACACAATCAACGAGAAGAACTTTACAACAAAATTGTAATGTTTTAACAAGATGATAAATCATGAAGAACTTTACAGCGGAAGAAACAGTTAAAACTTTATAACACAATCAACGAGAAAATAGTTTTCATCATAACATGTTTTCATTACTCAATAGATTGAAATGATTACAAAGTAACTTACATGTATGAATCACTAAACTCCCCCTTAGACCGAGCTACACACAGAAAAGTTGTACTATAAAGTGTAAGTGTGTAAAGCTAAATAGAACAGTACATGCACTGTCTATTTATAGTACTAACCTAACCACTGATAGTCTATGCTGACATCATCTTGACAATGACATCTAACAACAATAACAAACTCTAACCACTACCTATCCTAAACACTAATAGCAAAGCACTGATGACCCTAACCGCTGATAAGCATAAACACTGATGAAATATTGGCAGATGTTCTTCAAAGGATGATGAGACCTTTGACCCATCAGAGGTTTGGTGAATCTGCAGACTTTACAACTGGCAGAGCTTTGGTATAGGGCAGTTGTTAGAACTAGCAGCGGTTTGGTAGCTGGTCTTCGAAAGGAGTAAATCTAAACTCTGTTTATTCTGGATTATATAGAGCAGACCTGTTTTGGCTTTCTATCATCTGTTCTTTTGTAGGGTTTAATCCCAACAAACAACGATCTTGAATGGTCCAACGTATCATGGTGCAAGTTCTCATTTCTTTACAAATCTGACAACTCCTTTCCAAGGGGATACCTTGAGTAGGACGTGATCACCAACTTGGAATTCCAGGGGTTTGCGCCGTTTGTCCGCATAACTCTTTTGAAGACTTCTAGCTGTCAGAAGGTTATCGTGTATTTTCTTGACCTTGTCTGTTGTGTCATGAATAAGTTCAGGTCAAGTAAATTGGGACTCTCCAACTTCATTCCAGCAGACAGGTGAACAACATTTTCGATCGTATAAAGCTTCGAAAGGCGCCATGTCGATGCTAGCGTGATAACTATTATTGTAGGAGAATTCAATCAATGGTAGATGCGAATCCCAACTACCACCAAAGTCGATCACACACGCTCTAAGCATATCCTCCAACGTTTGAATTCTTCTCTCGGTTTGTCCATCCGATTGAGGATGATAAGCAGTGCTCAGATTTATTTTGGTTCCCATAGCAGTTTGCCTGGTCTTCCAAAAATGACATGAGAACCGAGCATCTCTGTCAGATATAATGTCCAAAGGAACACCATGACGAGATACAATCTCATCGACATAAATCTTGGCGAGTTTGTCAGCAGAGTAATCCTCACGAATTGCCAAAAAGTGTGCTGACTTTGTCAGACGATCAATGATTACCCAAATAGCATCATGACCTTTAGATGTGCGGGGTAGTTTTGTGATGAGTCCATCGCAATGTTCTCCCACTTTCGTACCGATATTTCTGGTTGTTCAAGCAAACCAGATGGGCGTTGGTGTTCAGCCTTGACTTTAAGACAAGTTAGGCATTTTGATACATACAAGGCAATGTCTTTCTTCATACCCTGCCACCAATACAGGGTACGAAGATCCTTGTACATTTTGTCTGCACCAGGATGGATTGAATAACGAAACTTATGAGCTTCGTCCATTAACAAGGTGCGGAGATTATCTTGGCTTGGAACCCACAAACGGTTCAAATAATAGAGTAATCCATTGTCTTTCGTTTCGAGTTGAAGTTCGAGAGTTTGAGGTAGCTCATTTTTCAACAAGCTTTGGTTCACACATGTACGTTGTGCTTGCAGGATACATGTCTGGATATCAGATCGAATTCGAACACAATGAAGTTTGACACGTTCCTTACGACTGAGCGCATCGGCCACAACATTCACCTTACCAGGACGGTAGCGAATTTCGCAATTGTAGTCGTTTAAAAGTTCGACCCAGCGTCATTTTCTCATGTTCAACTCCTTTTGATTGAATATATGTTGGATACTTTTGTGGTCCGTGAAAACCACACACCTCATACCATAAAGGTAATGTCTCCAAATTTTGAGAGCAAAAACTACAGCACCTAACTCAAGATCATGAGTCGTGTAGTTCTTCTCGTGGACTTTCAATTATCTTGACGCATAGGCTATGACTTTATCTCGTTGCATGAGAACACAACCAAGGCCTAGACTCGATGCGTCACAATAGACAACAAAATCATCGTTGCCATCGGGTAAGGATAGAATAGGAGCATCGCAAAGTTTTTGTTTCAGAGTTTGGAAGGCTTCCTCTTGTTTGGGTTCCCACTCAAAAGGCTTATTCTTTTGAGTCAAAGTGGTGAGGGAACCGCGATCTTTGAGAAGTTCGCGATGAATCGACGGTAATATCCTGCAAGACCAAGAAATGAGCGAACTTCTGTGGGAGTAGTGGGTGTGTTCCAATCCTTAATCGCAGTGATTTTGGAAGGATCCACATGTATACCTTGCTCGTTGACTATGTGTCCCAAGAACTGAACTTCTTTTAGCCAAAACTCGCACTTGGAGAATTTGGCATAAAGTTGTTCTTCTTTAGTAGTTCCATAGTTAATCGTAGGTGTTGTTCGTGTTCGGCTCGAGACTTGGAATAAATAAGAATGTCGACGATGAAAACAATGATGAACTTGTCCAAATAAGGTTTACAAACCCGATCCATCAAGTCGAAAGGCATATCGAGTGCGAAAAGCAGTCTTGGGAATATCTTCTTCAAGCACACGAAGTTGATGATGTCCAGAACGTAGATCAATATTTGAAAAACAAGTAGCACCTTGTAGCTAATCAAAGAGATCATCAATGCGAGGTAGGGGATATCGATTTTTGATCGGGAGTTTGTTGAGCTCACGATAATCGATACACATACGGAAAGATCCGTCCTTCTTTTTCACAAATAGGACAGGAGCGCCCCAAGGTGAATAGCTCGAAAGAATGAATCCATTATCAGATAGTTCTTGAAGCTGTTTTGATAACTCTTGCATCTTAGACGGTGCAAGACGGTATGGAAACTTAGCAATTGGGTTGGCACCAGGTGCCAGATCAATGCGGAACTCTACTTGACGTACAAGAGGTAAACAAGGTAATTCTTCAGGAAACACCTCAGGAATAATCCCAAACAACAAGGATCTCTTGAATGATTTTACCCTTGCCTTTCTTCTCCATGATATGCGCTAAGAAAGCTACACAGTTCTTTCGTAGATATTTCTTGGCTTGGGTACAAGTCATGAGTTTAAGATTACTAGTGGGTTTCTCTCCACGAACTTCTAAGACTTCACCAGAGGGAAGAGGTATTCGAAGTATCTTGTCAAAACAAATAACTTTGGCATGATGGTTGGTTAACCAATCCATTCCTATGATGATGTCGAAACTCCCGAGTTGCATTGGTGTGAGGTTAATGGCGAAAAGTTGGTTATTGAGGTTCAATTGGCAATCACGAACGACAGAATCTAGTTTAAGAGGTTCGCCATTAGCTATTTCGACTGTCAAGGGCTTTCTTCCTAGTTTAGTTTTTGGCATTGAAAGCAATGGTTCAAAGGCTAAGGGCACGAAACTCCTATCGGCACCCGAATCGAAAAGAACAGAAGCAGGATGGTTGTTGACAAGTAACATACCGTTAACGACTTCGTTATCAGCACGGGCCTCGTTGGCGTTAATGTTGAATGCTCGTCCATGAGCTTGATTGGCATTGGCTAGTTTAGGGCAATTGTTCTTGTTATGGCCCACCTCGCCACAACTAAAACATTGTAACATCCGTCAAAAACGGATTTTACCAAACCCGCTCCGTTTATTAACCGAACAATCAGTAAAAAATTTCGTTGCTAATTTAATGCCCAAAATAATTTTAAATGATACATAATCAATTATTATATGGGAATATATAATTAGTTTTTGAAAAACTGTTAAAAATATGAAAATAAAAATAATAAGTTCCTGCCGGGTTTCGAACCCGGGTCAGTAACCGGTCCAGCAAAGTCTTAACACTCAACACTTAAACCACTGCGCCACTGATGTTTCTTGTTAAATGTTAGAATCATTTAATTGATTACATGTCTTTCCGAATTCAAAAACCGGCGCCCAAATGCAGTCGTCGGAAATCCCGGCGATCTCGCCAATAATTTACGACTTTTTCAATTATAACGTAAACATTTACTAGGACATCGGTTATAACCGACGCCTGAGTCTGCGACACCAACTATAACCGCCGGAAAATGTAATGACTTTGAATCAAGTCGGAAATTGGACCAAATTCATCGACGACCTGCACTATAAATACCTCCTCGAACCTCTGCAAGCTTTTTCGCTCAAAACCGCACCCTTTCTCGGCGAAAATTTACTCGCCGGAATATTTCTGCACATCGCCGGAAAACTGAGTCCTTCACTTCTAAGCCTTACTAAACCCCCTGAGCTTATACCGAAGTCACCCACATCCTTTTCAAGCGTTCTGAAGACTCGCTGCTGCAAGACACACGTCGCCGGAAGTGGTTGCTGTCGCCGGAGTTTCGCCGGAGAATCAGAGGAATCCAGTCGGTATATCTCACGCTTAAATCGTCCCTTCTTTTTATTTAATCTCACCTGTAATTAACTAAAAAACGCTAAAGAAACCGATTAAAACATTGAACCAGTCTGACTTCCGATTATGGTTAAAACTGACGAAGAAGACGAAGTTCGGTAACATATAAGTATAATTAAAATCAAGTTATTACTCGGGTTAGACACACAGTCCAGCGGTGGACTGTGTGCACATTAAACACACTAACGTCTCGAGTTCGAATCTTTTCCCACACACGCTGCCTTAATAAAAATGTCTTTTTTGTTAATCGAACCGGAGACACTGTTGTATATGTTAAGTTTATTAATAATCGGAATAATAACCAAGATAGACACACAGTCCAGCGGTGGACTGTGTGTATGTTTAAATCACACGTCACGAGTTCGAGTCCGGTCTACTGCACCGACTCGGACAATTATCTACCTTTTTAAATAAGTCAGAAATGAAAATACTTAGTTTGTATTTAAGTATAATAAAAATTGGTTTATATAACATGTTAAACACACAGTCTAGCGGTGGACTGTGTGTTAACGCAACCCACAGGTCCCGGGTTCGAGACCTGTGGTGCGCACCGAGTCACGGATTAAAATCGTTTTTAAGAAATAAAGGATTTTCTGATTTATCTAATTAATGTATAAATATAATTAAAAACATAAATATTTCGGGTTAGACACGTAGCTCAGTTGGTAGAGCTGCGTACACGCGTACGGGAGGTCTCGGGTTCGAGCCTCACTCAGCATACATATACTCGCATTCGAACTGGTCAAAGTCAAAGTCAAAGTCAACGGTCAAAAAAAGTCAACTTTTTTTATTATTTTTAATTATTTATTTTAATTAAAAATCAATTAAAAATACTTAAAAATATCATTTTTAAGGTTAGAAAATAGCCTTGAACTCACAAAAAATACACCCAACAATCCTACTAAATGGATCAATAAAATCCGTTTACTTACCGAACCATAATGCTATTTATCTAGGTTAATTTCACTCGTGATTAAAACCACTTCGCGTGCATTCAACATCATCAACCGAACGCACCCACTGTAAGTGAATCTTACAACTCCCCCTTTTTAATTACACGTTTTGGGGTGTGTCATGTGTCACAAAATAATTAACTCGTTTATTTAAACTTGTGCCATACCCTATCGTGATCTAAACTTAGATTGTTTATATTGTTGTGATTACGTATTTCATTTTGTCAAATTATATGAAATTCATTCATTAAGCCCATCAGTTCCTCGTGGGAGACGAGTTGAACAAGGCGTGCCTCAAAACCAATCCATTATTGTTCATGTGTATATCATTGAGTTTATATTGTTTGTAGTTATGTCTTTCATATTATCATGTTTATGCAATTCATTCATTAGGCCCATCAGTTCCTCGTGAGAGACGAGTAGAGCAACGCGTGCCTCTAAACGTTCCATTATTGTTCATGTGTGCTTTATTTAATATCTAATGATTGTTGAATAAGTTTACATCTATTTTTACTCATGTGTGGTTGTGCACTCATTTCATAATCAATTAAATAAACTTGTTCAAATGTTTTCCATAGGATTCACTCGCCAACTTTTTGTTGATCCAAAAACCTTTTTACACATGATACAGGTGAACAGGATGAAGCAAGGAAAACATAGGAAATGCCTTAGAAGAAAACAAAGAAGCTTAGATTGATGTTAGGTCATGATGTAATTATAGTTGTAAATTTCCTATTAAATTGTATTTAATGAATATGAAACGTATAATAAATGTCATGAGCTTTGATGATAACCCAATCATGCCCCGGTCACCTTTTCCGCTGCGGGTCGGGGTGTGACAAACATGACCCAGGTGGAAAGTGAGGTCAAACGGGATTCGCTTGGGGTTGGACAGGATTCTCTGTAGCTTGGTTTGGAACAGATCGACAAACGTTGGCCAAGTGACCAAATCTTCCACAAGTAGTACCTTGACGACATGGTTGATGAACTTGGTGGTGACCGTTGCACCGATTGGACAACGGTGCAGTACCAACATATGGCTTCCTCATAGGAGGTTGAGCTGGTTGGTTTTGGGGAGCAGTTGGAGCGGGTTGTGTAGTAACAGCAAAGTTCTGAGAAGCCTTACGCTTCTTCGATCGTTTAGAAGGCTCGGCTTTGTTTCCCTTTTGTTTCTCTTGAGTGGTTTTGGTGGATGATTTCTTATCACCTTTGCGATGAAGGTTACCCTTTTTGACCTGAGACTCGATCAAAGTTGCAGCTAGCTCAATGGCATGTCGGACAGTGGTTGGGTTACTTCCGGTAACAATGACCTGAACAGGATCAGGCTGTCACACCCCGACCGCGTAAAACAACAAACCGCGGCGGAAACGTCAGGGGGTGGAGTAATAGAAGTATTGTTTCAACAACCATGGAAATTTAAAGTTTTGTATTATTGATTCAAATTGTTTACATTGTCTGAAATTTAACCGAAACATAACATAAATTTATTTGTCTTGCTAATTTTTAAGTCTCTAAAGCCCAAATCTGTCCTAAGTGTCACATGAATCATCCTTAAGCATTAAACACATGCGAAAATAGGTACGTCATCATAAAAATGCCTGTGAGATACATAGGTTTTGTTGATGAGGATTCATGACTTGAAGTTAAAATAATTGTTTAACGAAAAGTAGTCATGAACCTTATAAAATGTTTTCTTTTACAAAATCATATGAAAATCAATGTGAAAATCAAATGATATAGAAGAAGGATGTATGGTTAAATAATTAACCGGAAGATAATGAATTGTATAAAATATGCCATTTGTAAAACAATGTCTTGTGAAAAATATATGATATTTGTACCAAATGTGTCATGTCTTTGTCTTTGTCGAAGTGGTTTAAATAACACTACGATATGTAATATCATGAAAGCACTTATATATTTGGAAGTATCAGCGGCGTATCCACCATGCTTTTATTATATTACACACATATCGTTATTTAAATCACTTATCAAATAACCACCAAAAATGTCTTGTCAAACAAATGTCAAATGTCATGTGTAAACAATGTAATATGTCACAATGTTAGGTATAAACCATGTCTTGTATGGCAAGTAAAAAGACTTTACTCAAGCCATATGTATAATGTCGTGTATAACCAATGTCATGTACAAAACAATGTCTTGAATAAACCGAAGTTTTAAATCAAAAGTCATGTTTTGCAAAACCAATGCTCTATTTGATATGAACATTTATGTAGTTATGTTTATCGCATACATTCAAGCCTTGAGACTGTCGGAAAAACCCTTATCAAGTCAAAGGTTTATCAAAAATGTATTCGGATTCTGTCATTCCCTACATCCAAACAAACCTAGGAAGCGGGGAACGGGATTTGTCAAGTCCTATGGTACCATTATATACTACCGGGGGGCGTGATCAATGTTAATGAATGTATTATGTCCCGTTAAACAAACCAAATGTCTTAGTCAATGTAAGCAATGTCATGAAAAATGTCTTTAAACCATGTACTAAGTATGCTAAGTCAACATACGAAGTAGAAATGTCCATAAAATCAATGTGCTAGCATGCTCAGTCAATATACATAGCAAAATGTAATGTAAATCAATGTGCTCATATGCTAAGTCAACATATGCTGCAAAAGGTGTCTTTGGAATCAATGTCTTATCATGCTCAGTCAATATCCATAGCAAAACATAATTGAAATCATGTACTATATATTGTACTCGTTGAACATAACAAGTATATGTTATGAAAAACAAGAAAACATGAAAGTAGCAAGTAGGCACATGTGTATCATCCCAAAACTTTTGAAAACGTAAAAGAAGGGTCTATGTACTCACTTGGGGTTGCAAAAGTATCCTTGTTCAAGAAAAATAACAAAGCGCAAGAGTCCGAGGAAAATCAAGCGAGTCCTAATATCGGATAACTATGTTAATAAGTCGGGACATTAATCGGCGGATTGGATAGAATGATGTCTTATAAATCAAATGAGTGTTGGAACTCATATGGTATTATTTAATAAACTCAACATTCTGATTTGGAAGTGATCCTAAGTGCTTTTGACCCGTAATGACCCGTTAAGGTAGTTTACGCTACTTTAACGTGTCATTTGTGTAAACGCATGATTGGATGGTTAAACATGTTCTATGATGAGTCTTAAATGCCCAAACATGTTCAATAATGTTGTAATATCAGTTTATATGTCAAAACTTTAGCCACATATGCTTAAAATGAATTTATGCACAAAAAGGGCATTTTGGTCATTTATAAAGGGCATAATAACGACCTATCATAATACTAACCAAACGACGTGACCATAAGGTATAACCTCAGAGGGTTATTCCCTATATAACTATGGTCACTATATGAGTTTGGTCAGATCCTAAGATCGACCAAACGGGTCGGATTCGAAAGACAAAGTGGTGGTCAAGACCGCTCGACTTACGACCCTAAACAAGCACTAAACTAAAAGTGACGAGTTAAACATGTCTAACTAAGTTTATAAAACTGATTTGGTATCAAAACAAAGTGTTTTGATATCTAAAAATAGTTCTGCCGAATAATGCGCACTTTGCGTATTATTGACCGAAACCTTGACTCGTCACTTCGACTAGGAAAACGTGGTAATCAGTAGGCATGATCGCTATGGATCATAACCATCGTGATTACGATCACGTTGCAAATTCCAATTGGCCCTTGAATTGACCAACTAATGGTCAAAACTGAAAGTCAAACACTAAGTCAAACTGTTTGACTTTTAGCTCATAATAAGCTAAAAGACTGAAGAAGGCTTGGTTAGAGCACTTACTTGCACTCAAGGAAGCCAAGATTACTAGAAAAACTCAGATGGGAGGCCTCCTAATTAGGTAGCAACTCCACTTAGAGTTTAGAGAGAAGAAAGATGGAAATGAGCAAGGAATTTGTTTGAATATCAGGGGTATTTATAGTTGTGGAGGATGAATTTGATTATCACAAGTGTCAAGGACCATTCTAGGATCATTCCACATGCTCAAAGACGTGTCAAGACCAGGCTAGAACTTGTAGATCATGAATCTTGGGTTTCAAAGCTGTAAAACAGCTGTCTGCCATTTTTCTGCTGTAACTGGGCATCCCCCACACATCGCAGGAGATCTTAGGGGGTCTCTCACATGGCGCCTGGGATTCCTAAGTTTCAGAATTGGCAGAACAGGTCCCTGCAGCCTAAAACTTGTTTTTTGACGCATTTTGACACTTTTAACACCCGTTAACCCTATTTTTAAGCTTTACAAGGAAGATAAAGCATAGGGAACTTGAAAAATGCTCGGAAACTTTTTGGATGTCGGTTCGATTGGTCGTACGGTTGCGGTTTTCAGTTAATTACGACGAAAATCGTAACGAACGCGCAAATGACCGTAAACGCGTAACGAGTGATATTTTTGTATTCCAATCATTAAAATGCTATATTTTAATGATTACAAAATTTATTGGATGTGCGTATATGTTCCGGATTAGGAAATACGCGTAACGGCATAGTTTCGCAGAATTTGCAAAATAGCCCCTGAAGTTGCATAAGCATGTTTTTGCCATACCGAAGCCTTCAAAACTTATTTCTAAGTTATGTAAAGGATATCTAGGGTATGTTTGGCTTATGTCATTGTTCCAAAGTGTACGTTGCATTAAACTGATTACGTTTGCGTAACAATTTGCGATTTCACTTCCAGAAGTGATTCGAAAGATCAGAATTGAACAAGAATTGAAATATGAAATACCCATATATAAATACATAAATCTTGGAATAAAATACAATATTATAAAATTACAAAGTCGTTCAGAATAATACGATGATTAAAATACACAGATGTCACACAGGCAAACCATCGATATACTTCTCGATCGCCTTATCCAAATGCGTCACCGTCGAAGGACAGAGTAAAGTCAACTCCTCGTACCGATCAGTATAAGCACGATGCTCACCACTATCGTGTTTGAGATCATGGAATTCGTTTTTGAGCGCCCTCTGTTCATGACGAGGACAGAATTCCTTCATCATTAGAGCCCTAAGCTCCTCCCAAGTTTGAGCTAAGGCCACATCAGCACCTCTGTCTCTCATAATACCATTCCACCACGTAAGAGCTCTCTTTTTTAATTAACTTGATGCAAACTCAACCTTTCGCTCATTTGGACATTGAATAAATCGGAACGTGCTTTCGAGACTCTCAAACCATTGCAGAAGCCCAGCGGCTCCCTCAGACCCAGAAAACGATAGGGGTTTAGCCGAACAAAATTGTTTATAGTTGCCCGGAGCTAGTGCATTGTTATTGTTATTATTGTTGTTGTTCGCTTGATTTAGTTGGGTCACAAGATTTGGGAGTACAACAACAATTTGCTGAGCGATAATGGCTGCCATTTCGGCATTTTGGGTTGCATCACGTCGAGAAGGCATTCTAAGAGAAATCATGGAGGAAGATATGTGAGATTGACATTGAAATAAATCAAGAGAGGTATTGAAAATATCGACGAAATTAGGATGGTGGTCACTCGTTCGTTTCTCAAAACAAACAAATGACATACGGTGACTAATAAAAGTAAATGGGTCTTTATAATGTATCGCGAAGGCATGCTTTAGCCTATAAGTGGACACTCACCCCAAGAGTTCCTAGGTAAGAGTGCCTGGTCCGATTAAGTAGATTTGTACGAACACTCTAGCCTTAGACAGAAAACTCGGGGTACATGCACCCACCCTTCCAGATTCCAGGTGTTCACATTTATAAAACCCAAACTTTGACGAGATTTGAAAACCTTGAAGGCATAAAGCCCAAAAATGATTCATTTAAGAATATATGTTTTTCTTTACAAAAAGTTTTCGGAAAGATTTTGTGACTTTTGTATTGTTTTTGGTAATCACCTAAGGATTGGTGATAGTATTGTATTTTATGAATCTAAACGTAAGTAAACTCGCGTTAGGGTCCTAGGAAGGTTATAGTCTAGGTCAAAGCAATACTAATAAGCTAATTCCCTATAACCAGTGCTTTGATACCAATCTGTAACACCACGACCGTGTAAAAACAACAAACCGTGGCGGAAACATCGGGGAGTCATGTTAACAGATTGTTTCAACAACACGTGGTAATTAAAGTTATGTTTTATTGACTATTGAAATTTCATAGTTACATTGTCTTGGAATTTTAAAACAAACTAAATAAACTATTATCTTTCATATTTTAAGGCACTAAGTGCGCGTCCGACCCTACGTGAGCATGTATCGACATCAAACTTGTTTTCCTGAAACATATGTGAAAACGAGTCAGCAAAAAAATATGCCGGTGAGTACATAGGTTTTGTGAGTGCGTCAAATTCATGGACTTGAATATGTATTGCAATACCTCGTCGGACTACTAGAGTCGTTAATTGAAAATATTGTTATCAAAAGTATTTGGTATTGCAATGATAATTAACCAACTAAAGCAAGTTAGTTATAGTTTATAAAAGACTTGTAGCCATGAATCTTGACCAAAACATTTGTTTCATAAATTCGAGTAGTAAATCGTCTTGAAAGAAACTTGGTATGGTTTATATCTTAAAGTGAAAATCGTTGCGTGTCATTGTTTGTAAACCTTTGTTTCAAGTGATTTGAATAACGCCACGTATGTAATATGATAAAAACACTTATACATAGGAAGTACCAGCGTATCCACCATGCTTTTATCACATTACACACGTCCCGTTATCTAAATCACTTACCAAAAACCAATTGTTTATTGTTCGTGTCATAAACCAATCGTCCATTGTTCGTGTTATAAACCAATTGTTCATCGTCCGTGTAATCAAATTGTCCTTGTTTTAATTGTGAAAACTTATGGCTGTTTTAGTGAATACATTCAAACCTGTGTTGACTCGTCTATACCACTAAAGGGTATCTTTAAATTGTAATAACAAACCACCAAAGGGTTTGTTAAAGTAAACAGTTTCGGTCGTTCCCCAAACTTCCCCACAAACACCGGGAACCTTGGTAACGGGATTGTCAGTCCTATGGTACCATAACTTACTACTGGTCGGCTTGGCCAAAGCTAATGAATGTCATTTGTGTCATGTATATAACGCACCAACAAGTTCGTTCACATTATTGAAATCGTCGTGTTTATATAAACCATAGCTTTTGTTTTGTAAACTTAAAAATGGTTTAGCACATATGAATCACCCCAAAATATTTGCAAAACATAAAAGAGGGGACCTATGTACTCACTTGGGGTTGCAAAGTAACCTTGAATAAAAGATCAAAACAAGCTCAAAAGCCCGAGAAACCAAACGTGTCCTAAAATCGAATAACAATGTAAATATCGGGGCTTTAATCGGTGGATTGAATAGAATGAGGTCTTGTAAATCAAATGAGTGTTGGTACTCATATGAAATGGTTTAACAAAATTTACATTCTAATTTGAAAAGGATTCCTAAGTGCTTTTGACCCGTTATGACTCGTTAAGGTAGTTTACGCTACTTTAACGGATCATTTACGTAAATACCTGTTCAGATGGTTAAATATGTGTTATGATAAGTCTTATATGCCAAAACATGTTTAGTAATGTTATAACATCAGTGTATTTGGCGAAACATTGGTTACATAGGCTTAAAACCGATTTATGCGCAAAGAGGGCGTTTTGGTCATTTATAAAAACTAACCAAACGACGTGACCATAAGGCATAACCTCAGAGGGTTATTCCCTATACAACTATGGTCACAAATATGTGTTTGGTCAGATCCTAAGATTGACCAAACGGATCGGATTCGAAAGTCAAAGCGGTGGTCAAGACCGTCGACTTACGACCCTAAATAAGCACTAACCTAAAAGTGACGAGTTAGACATGTTAAACATGTCTAATTAAGTTTTAAGTTCATTTTACGCATTAGTCAAGTTTTAAATTTATAAAACACGATATTATACTAACACTAAACACACACTTGGGCAAGTGCACCCATCGTGAGCGTAGTATAGCGTTGGTAAGATACCGAGATCGTCAAAGGACACAAGAGCTTTTAATACCGGTATATCGTCAACGTCTAATCAATCTAAATTTTTTATAAAAGTTTCAAATATAAAAATTAAAAATTAAAATAGAAAGATAAATAAAATAAAAGAAAAGATAAACAAGATAGAATCACTTGGATCCAACTTGTCTTTAATGTATCCTTTGATGATTTTCGCACTTTTGGACTTTTTAAGAGATTATCTTAGTTACAGTAGTAGGCCCCTCTTTTGAAGGTGATGTTACCCTCAACCCAGTGGTTTGAGTCAGCAGGGATACAATCCAAAGGGTCGGAATATTTGTAGGAACGTCCACAATTAGCACGGGAACCTAAATTTGTTATCTATTGTCCGATTAGGTGGAAACTAATGACAAGTTAACCAAATAACAAGAATTACTCATTTAAATGTTGTTTTCATTGATCTAAAGTTCAATACATTCGAGAACCGGATCTGACAGAGCTTCGCCGTCTTTGTGCCAAAATCTCTCCACGTTACAAATGAATCACCAAGGCATCTATTTATAGGTGTATAAGTTCGCTACTGAGTGAGGAAGTTCGGGCGAACTTGACATCTCATAACCAACCTCGAGCGAACTTGTCACTAACTTAAATACGCCTACTTTCTAACAGATTAAGCCCTATTCACTCAGACTCGATATACAATAACGTAGGCAACAGACACATGCACCAACAGACTCCCCCTTGGATGTTGCCGTAGTCATTTTGACTTTTAAAATCTTCTGAGTCTTCCGATCTTTAGCTCTTGAATAAACTTTATCATCATGATCTTTATATCCTCTTTCTCTTTCTTTGAGCTTTGTCTTGATAAAACTTTTAATCAACATGCTCCCCTAGCTTTAAGCTTTAGTCTCAGACTCCCCTTTGCTTTGATCTTTAGACTTCAACCTCCCCCTAGCTTTGAGGTTTCTGAAATCTTTTGACAATGTTTTATTCAGCTCCCCCTAAAACTTTACTACATGTCTAAATAAATTATAATATTCAAATAAACATTTCAGATTCAATATTTTGAAATTTTGTACTATCAACATTTCAAACTTTAATCTTTACTTCAATCTTTTCAAAAATGTTAATTGTTTCAAGTTCAACTCAATGACCTTGAATACATTTTACATTTAAGACCTTCAACTTTCACATTTTTATTATTTGATTTGTAAAAATCCATTTAGTTGATCAAGTCCAAGTTAATGACCTTGATTAACCAAATATATCAACCAAGTCCAAATTAATGACCTCAGTTTGAAAAACCGTTATGAACAATCTGATTTTAAAGTTTCAAATTTAATGAACTTTTAAACATTCATCAGATTTTCTTACCAGACTTCAAAGATCCATTCTCCAACATTGGCTCGTTGAAACTAACGTAGAAACAAAATCTTTTTGTATTTTAGAAAATTTATGCTAAAACATACTGAAAATCATTTTGCTTTTTATTTTTAAAAGCAAGTAAAGTATTTACAGAATTTTTAACAAGTAAAGTAAACTATGTACAAACATATTTACAGACATATTTTTGTGAATTTGTGTCTAAGGATCATATCAGTTTTTTGAGACATATCACCAGTATCGTTGACCATTTTGAAACTTTAAGTTTTAAACTCGGTTACTTAGATTGTCGATATGTTTGTTCGCATAAACTTTTCAACGTTTCTCAATTGGTCCAAGATATGTAAGGATATGATTTAAGAAACTTGACTTAACTGTGTTTCCCAATTATTGAATATACTCCCGAATCCAGATTCCCTAGATTTCATCTTACAGGTGAATATAGTGTATTTGATATTTGTCTTTGAGGTTAATGCGAGACCTTGAGAGCTCAGGTTAGTACTACCGTACAGACAAAAGAGATGAGGGCTCGTCTTTAAGGTGTGTTCCACTTAAGGAATCTTTTAAGCATTGCAAAGGATTAGATCTTTTGATACTTTTCAAATTTTGCATGCTAATTTGGGGTGTTTTTAGCATTATAGAAGTTCTAGGCTATTGCTTCCGCAAAATCAGAAGAACTTGTATAATACTCCAGATATCAACAATCTATAAAGACCTCATATCTCAGAATCAGGCAACCCTTCAGTCGAAATTTTGGAGTACTAACTCCATATATCCAAGATGTGTTAATCCACAAGATTAAGCAGTTGCTAAATTTAGTTTATATCCCGGAAACAATGTACTGAACATTTAAAGTCTATCGTCACATCCACAGTAAGACTTGTTTATCACTTTTAAACTTTACAATTCTTTAGCAACTGTGATAGTCCACTGATGTACTATCATATCCTTTTTGACAACCAAATTCTTTTTGTCTTTTTCAATGTTTTTGTACATTTTAAATTTTTATTGTTTTTGAATTAACTTTTTCATATGTTTTTTATTTTTCTAAAAATTTTCAAATTTTCTTACTCCCCCTAAAATCAAAAACATATTTTTGGATTTTAGGTTTTAAGAAATTCTTCTAAAAATGTAACAAACCAATGAGGATCCTGAAAACTCGTCGTCCGATCCTTTTTTCATCTTCTGCATTATCACCTGTTAGCAGAAACCACTTGTAAGAATCACTTGTAGGAATCAAATTTTAAATGATTTTTCAATATAACAATCAGTGTTCTTTTCAACGGTGTAGATTTTCTCAAATTTAAAATTTTTCTTTTTTTAACCACTTGTAATTTCAAAAATGTCAAAGATTATGACTTTCTAGATAAGTTAAATACTCATGGAGCTCCGTTATCCTGTATCAAACTTTGATATAGTGGATCTTGGGACTCCTGCACAACAAAGTAACTATTTGAAAAATGAAACCCAAGCCTTTTTGGTCTTGGGTTGGAAAAAATAACAATCTTCATAATCACTTTCCAAACCATCATCATATTCAAAATCATCATCAAACATTTCGTTCAATGTTGACTCTGAAAATGTTTTGTCCTTTTCTTTCTTTGTCTGTTTGATTACTGACTCGGTTGTTTTAACATTTTCAGTTTTGTCAGCAACAGACTTCGGTTTTTCAGCCGATGAAAGCCTTTTCTTAGCAACCCAAGATTGTAGTTTGCTTCCCGCTTTCTTGATATAGAACCTAGAATCTTTGTTTTCATTTAATTTTATTTTACCTTTTTCAAAAATTGAGTTTTCAAACCCTGAACTCGTTTTAGGTTTCACTTCGTCTTTAGATTCATAGTTTCTATTTAACTCTGTGACAGATTTCACAATCTCTGGTTGTTTTTGCTTTTCATCTTTTGATTCGGTTTTTCTTCATGGAAACACAGACACTTGCGAGCAATATGACCAACAGTATTGCATTTAAAGCAAGTCCGATTTTCAGAAACATTTCCACTAGTGGGTTTCAATCCACTTGTGGACTTGGTTTTAGCCTTGTCCCGAAGTTCTTTCTCCTTTTTGAATTCTCGTTCGATTTCTTACCGATCATACTTCTTCTTGAACCGTATTCGTCCCATACACAAACTTCAAGTGTTTACCTTTGTATTCATGAAATGACGACTTCTGATTCTTTCTCGGTTCTTCTTCACTTTCCTCTAAACCCAATCCTGCTCTCCTGTTCTCAGGAAAATCACCACCAAACTTTCGATAATTGTTAGCATTCCTTTTGGGTTTTGAGTAAAATCTTTTCTCGTTTTTCTCAAGATCATCTGATGAAACTTCTACAAGTTTGAAAAATTTATCAAGTTGATCCTCTTTCACGTTCCGAATCGGAAAACTATCATCGAAGTACAATCTACCAGATTCCTTAATTTTGTACATGACAACTTTAGGATCATCACTTAGATCATGTTCTGATGATGTATCTTCATCTTCAGATAGTGATTCCGAGTTTTTCAAACTTGATTTGGTGCTTTCAGAGCTGCCGTTATCAGAATCATTTCCCAACACATTTTTAACCACATTTTTTACTACCACTTCATTGTCATCATTTGATTTCGTAAAGTCTACGTCAATGTTCTCAGGCAAATTAATTTTCTTTTCTGACAAAATGAGTAAATGAAATGCCTCTTCAATCTCATCATCTTTCTTGCAGGAATAACTTGCAAGAAATGGTGGAGGAACACTTCCGTATTCTATACGTTTGATTTATCACCATTTTCCTCCGACTTAATCGTTGGTAAAATGTGATCAATGACATACGCGTTTGTGGTGTAGCTCTTTAGAAGCTGTCTTACCCATTTCGTTTCTATCTTTATGTCGTGAAGCTCACGCTTTGTCTCAGCAATGTACATGTTAATTAACTTATGTTTTTCAATTACAATTTCATTTAACATTTTAACATTAGCATTTAGCTCACAATTAGCATTATCAACATATTTATATTTGCTTGATATTTTGTCATAAGCTTCTTTTATGGTTCTGTAATCAGAATGAAAGTTTTCGTTGTTTACAGTAAATCTCTTATGACTTTGACTTTATCAAGACATGTTTCACAAGGATTTGCGCACTTTGTGCAAAGTTTTCAACCTCCACAATTTTCACAACTTTCTTTTCAGACATTTTTACCTCAGATTTTACCCTTTCTGCCTCTGATTTCAAAGCTTCTTGCCTTTGCATCTCAAGATAAGCTAATTCTTCTTCCTCAGCTGTCTGCCTATAACCTTCCAGAATGGAATTTTCCAAAGCAGCATCGACATATGATGTATCAGATTCATCCACTAACTCTGCTATCATAGCAACACCAGTTTTCTTTCCGATGTATCTGTTCAAGTCAAAACCATCATCTTCATGATTGGCAACAAGAGCTTGTTCGGCTTTCTTTGCAGGTTTATCTTCTACTTCGACTTGTGTTCTCTTTTTATATGGCTTGTATTGAAGAGCATTCTTGTAGTACTCATTATTGCTGCCGAAAGGGTTTTGATTACCACTTGCTTCTTGATTGCTGCATTCTCGTTTGAAGTGTCCTTTTTGTCGACACCTGAAGCATGTGACTTTAGACTTGTCAAATCCAAGCTTGTTGTTTGAATTACCAATGTCCCTTCCAGTGAGCGCCAAAAATTTGGAAACTCTTCTGATAATGGATGCAAGGCTCCATTTGATATCCATTAGCTCCAATTCTTCTTCGTCCACCTGATCATAATCTTCAGCGGTCATCTCTAGATTACTGATCTTTCCAGCAACAAGACTTTCATATGATTCGAGAACGGTAGCAAGAAGTGCTATGTGCTGTTTAGCCACCTTTTCTGGAAAAAAAATCATTCTTCAAATCAACTGCTGTGTTGCATTGGAAAACATTTGAATCAGAACTAGTTTGGTTTGTCTGATTTTGGAATGATGAGCTTGAACTTGCACTTGTATATCCAGCATATGGAGAACTTTGACTTGGAGAAGAATTTGTATTTGCACTAAATGCTGTTTGAATTTTCGTGCTTTGAATCGGAGTATCTGGAATACCACCTTTGGAATAGACACCGACATCTTGAACAACATTAGCATTATTTGATTTTGCAATCTTCATCAATTCCATTTCATGTCCTTCCAATTTGTCTATGAAGGATGACAACTTGAAATGTCTCCAAGATGGAATATTCTTCAGAATCGTCAGATATGTTGTCCATTCTCCTTCTGGAAGTGCATCAGCCGACTTCTCGATTTGCTCTTCATTAGATCTTTTGATATCATGTCTCCGCATCTGAACCATGAGGTGATAGTATCTATCGATCATCTGCTTCATTGTTTCACCTTTTATCATCATGAAGATCTCAAATTCTTTCTTGATTAAATCCTTTTTGCTTTTGATCATTTCATCACTTCTTTTGAATTTTTCACAAAGAGAATTCCATAATTCTTGCGAAGTATCATATTCTGGTAATAATATCAAAATATCTTCCTTCACTGATTGTTGTATCAAGCTGATCATTTTCTTCTCCGCAACATAATTATCTTTGTTAGTATTTGAAAACTTGTTCAGCGAAAGATACTGATCACGCTCATCCTTTGGCCATTTGTAACCATCCTCAACTGTAACCCAGCTGTTGAATTGAGTTGCTTGTATCCAATTCACAAACTTTTCTTTCCACCCTTCAAATTCGTCCATGCTCATTAGCTTTGGTGGTTTCAATGTAGTACCCATTCATTGTCGATATTCATCTTGTTTGCCGCAAGAACATTAGCATTTGATGAAGTAGCCATTTGAGAAACAAACACGTTGTGAAAATCTTCCATTTTGACAAACTGAAAACTTATCTGAAAATACAATCAAAAACACTCGAAAATTGTTTAGTAACAGACAAATTCGATCGAACTTGTGTGAAAACAGCTTTTAATTTCAGGTTTTCACAAGTTCGGTCGAACTTATGTGACAAGATTCAAATTTTCTCACACAACCTCAAGTTCTGTCGAACTTGATGTAGATTTTGAGAAAAATTGCACTTTGAGCGAACTTGAGAGAAAGTTTCAAGAAAAACAATAAGTTCAATCGAACTTAAGAAAATTTGTCAAGAAAGAGCTAAGTTCGAGCGAACTTAGACAAATTTTCCACAGATCTTATACAAGTTCGATCGAACTTGATAAAATTTAGAGAATTTTAAGCTGAGTTCGAGCAGACTTGATGTTAAAGACTTGAAAATTTATCAAGTTCGGGCGAACTTGAGTAAAATTTAGAGAATTTTAGTCAAGTTCAGTCGAACTTGGTCTCAAGTTCGACCAACATGATTTTCCAAATCATGGTTTTTTCAACTTTTCGATATCAATTCGATTGAATTTGATGTCCAAACTCTCAGGGGTTTATCACAACTGTATTTTACATGACATATTCAATTTTTAGCTGATTTTGTCCATGAAATCATCAAATATGTGAAAATGTTAAGAAAAATGATAGAATGGAGATGAACTAGATAAATTCTTGTCTTGATTCCAGCAAATTTAGGTATCCAGGCTCTGATACCACTTATAGGAACGTCCACGATTAGCACGGGAACCTAAATTTGTTATCTATTGTCCGATTAGGCGGAAACTAATGACAAGTTAACAAAATAACAAGAATTACTCATTTAAATGTTTTTTTCATTGATCTAAAGTTCAATACATTCGAGAACCGGATCTGACAGAGCTTCGCCGTCTTTGTGCCAAAATCTCTCCACGTTACAAATGAATCACCAAGGCACCTATTTATAGGTGTATAAGTTCGCTAGTGAGTGAGGAAGTTCGGGCAAACTTGACTTAGTCAAGTTCGGCCGAACTTGACATCTCATAACCAACCTTGAGCGAACTTGTCACCAAACTAACTTAAATACGCCTAGTTTCTAACAGATTAAACCCTATTCACTCAGACTCGATATACAATAACGTAGGCAACAGACATATGCACCAACAATATTGGAAGACAAATAAGTATGTTATTAATGCGAAAAGTGGTAGGCCCCTCTTTTGAAGGTGACGTTACCCTCGGCTAAGTGGTTTAAGTCAGCAGGGATACAATCCCAAGTGGCCGGTTTAAAATATTAATAGTAGTTTACATATGAGGGGTTCAACCCGTTCGCACCCCCGCCATCCAATACCTTTGGGGTATTGAAGGAGGTCCTAATAAGCTCGAACCAAGTCCTCGCATGATCTATACACTGAACAAGACAAGAATATTTGGTGCATAATGTCTATGTCTTAGTCTTATATCGAGTCTGTATAGTATATAGCTGAATAGGCTAGGTATACGAAGTATTTATGTTTGTTTTAGACAAGTTCGCACATGAAGATCATGTATAGGCATGTTCGACCGAACTTGCATAGGCAAGTTCGGGCGAACTTGTGTCCTTTGGAGCGAACTTGTTAGCTTATAAATACCTAGCTAGCCTACTTCATTTGTAACTTTGGCATTTCAGAGGCGAAGCTCTGTCAGTTTGTAACCAAAAACGTTTGATCTATAAAACTGACGTTTAATTAGTTAAATCTTGTCTATTGGTAAACACGACGTAATATTTCCGCTATTATGGACGTTAGATATCAAATTTAGGTTCCTAAGAATCGAGGATCGGTCCTACAAGTGGCATCAGAGCTAGAACAGCCTGATTTGATAGTATCAAGACAAGAACACTTCTATTTCTACACCATTCTTCTTTTTCTTAACTTTTAAACATAAAATGAAGAATTCACGATCAAAATCTTTTGAATTTTGAATATATCATGTAAAATACAACAAAGATAAACCCTTGAAAGATTGGAGACCAAATTCAACCGAATTCATGTCGAAATTTTGAAAAAACCATGTTTTTGAAAATCTACTTGATAGAACTTGTTGGCATGTTCGGCCGAACTTATACTTAAACATCACTTTTCAAGTGATTTTTAGCAAGTTCGCCCGAACATGAGTAGTTTTTGACCAAATTTCAGCTAAGTTCGCTCAAAGTTACACATTCATTGATTTTACATCAAGTTCGACCGAACTTGTGTAAATTTCAAAGAAAATTTATGTAAGTTTGCCCGAAGTTACTAGATTTTTATCAAATTCTTGAAGATAAGTTCGCCTGAAGTTCTGTAGGATTTGTTTCTCAAGTTTGACCGAACTTTAAGAAAAGTTTTCAAGACAAATCTAGCAAGTTCGACCGAACTTGTTAGAAAAGCTGAGAATTCTTCATTTGTTGCTACAAGTTCGACCAAACTTGTAGTGGGACTAATTATTTTCAAAGTTTTTGAAAATTTTCAGAGTGCACGTTTCGTTATTCACAATGGAGGATCAACTAAGAGCTTTTATGTCCGGAGCTAGTTCGTCAAATGCCAATGTGATCAATCAAGTCAATCTTGATAATGAAATGGGAACGACTGTCTAACCACCCAAGCTGATGAGCATGGACGAGTACGAAGCATGGAAAGAGAAATTTACTTACTGGGTTCAAGCCAT
The DNA here is from genome assembly GCA_947069175.1 of Scalesia atractyloides. Classification (NCBI taxonomy): domain Eukaryota; kingdom Viridiplantae; phylum Streptophyta; class Magnoliopsida; order Asterales; family Asteraceae; genus Scalesia; species Scalesia atractyloides. The sequence continues at coordinate 60,607,840 of CAMTDV010000017.1, forward strand.
GTACTTCGCTGGCTGGGTGTCAATTGAAAGAGGCTACACTGTTCCGGTAGATGAACATCAGCAAGTCCTTGAAAAGTACAACTATTCGACAGTACAGAGAGACGAATACATTGCTGAGAAAAAGATGATCGGTCTCATCCAACAGTCTGTCAAAGAAGATATCCTGATTTTGCTACCAGAGTATACTACTGCAAGAGATCTTTGGTTATCTTTACGGAAGAAGTATCCAGGCAGCGCTAAAATGATCAAAAGCAAGAAGGCACTTATCCTGAAAGAGTTCGATATCTTCACTATGCTAAAGAATGAGACCATAAAGCAAATGATCGAGCAATTCTGTCATCTTAAAGTGCAAATGCAAAGATACGGTCTTGAAAAAACAGAACAGGAATACATCAACAAACTTGCTGACGCACTACCAGAGGGTGAATGGACTACGTATTTGATGGTTCTGAAGAACAGTGATAAGTGGGAATTTTTCAAGTTGTCGACGTTTACTGATAAACTCAAAGGCCACAAAATGGAACTTCTGAAGATGGCGAAGTCAAAAAACGCTAATGTTGTTCAAGACGTCAGTCTGTATTACAAAGCCAGAATGCTAGATAGTGTTTCGAGTCCTAAAATTCAGACGGCTTTTAGTGCAAACATGAATGCTTCTCCACAAAATTAGAATCAATCGCAGCCTCAGTATGATCAGAGTCCTTAAAGTTCTTATTCAAGCACTGGTTCAAATTCAACTTATCAAAGCCAAGCGAATCAGAATCAACAACAAAGTTCTGATCCAAATGTATATAAATGCAACATCGAAGTGAATTTAAACAATGTTGTTTCAGAACAAGTTGCAAAACAACATATGTCACTACTCGCTACTGTTTTAGAATCTTATGAATGTCTTGTTACCGGTAACATTGGAAACCCCGAGATGACCGTAGAAGATTATGACCAGGTAGACGAGGAAGAACTCGAACTAATGGACATCAAATGGTCCTTAGCTTCGATCATCAGGAGAGTGACAAAGTTCGTTGCACTCACAGGCCGTGACATAGGAAATTCAAGCAACAAATTATGTTTTGACAAAACCAAAGTCACTTGCTTTAGATGCCGTCAAAAGGGGCATTTTAAAAGAGAGTGTAAAAACACGGAAGCAACCGGAAATCAAAGTCCTTTCGGAGGAGGAAATGAATATTACAAAAAGGCACTTCAATATAAACCATTTCTGAAGAAAACTCAGGTTGAAATCCAAGAAAAACCTGACAATAGCACCACTGAGAAAGCTATGGTGGCATCCAGTGAAGATGATGGTTTTGATTGGAATTTTTACATTGGGAAAAAGACCGAAGTTGCTTTGATGGCGGAGATAGTTGAAGATAATTCTGCAGAGGAAGTAGTGGCAGCAGCAGAAGCAGCAGCTTTCGAACAAGCTCTTCTGGAACAATACTTACATCAACAACAAGAAGAAGAGGAATATATTCATACGTAGAGAAAGGAATTTTATCCTCTAATTCTTGTGACAGTTTTGCAGGTCATTTTGATGGAAGCTCGAAAGAACAAGTAGTTGAGGAGAAAAAGATTGATGAAGTGATCATTGATGTCACTCAAGAAATGAAAGTCGAAGACCTCAAGGACATGGCAGATAAAGCTTTAATGGTGAATCTAACCAAGGTAGGTCCAGAGGTAAAAATTGTCGAGAAAGAAGTTGTCAAAGTACAAGTTGTTGAGGTTGAGAAACCTTGTACAAAATGTACTGAACCTTGTGTCGAATGTGCCAAAAATCAAAGATCATCGCTAAAAACAATGTGTATAACGAATTGTTGAAATACGATTATCGCATAATGAAAAATGCGTATGATAAAATGAAAAATGATTATGGCAGACTAGACAGAAATAACATCGAACAACATGATAATATAAGGGTGTTGAGTGGAACAGTATGGATAAACAAAGGGCAATTAACATTTATATTAACACCATTGCTGAAACCAAACAAAAACTTCAAGACATGACAATAGAAACTGATAGAGTTCAACATTTGTTGAGAAGTTATACCACAAATGCATATGTTATTTATCACATTCTTCCGACAATCTCATCGGAAGAAAAACCTAAAAAGAAAACTGGCAAAGAATATAGCAATGTACCTCCACCCCTTTACGAGAAGTACTGTTGCAAAACCGCAGACGGGATGGATAAGGTACTCAATGTTGAGTTACTTTCTGAGAAAAAAGATGAGTTGCCAAAGAGTATTGATATAATCTATGCTAAATCTGATGATGATAACAATGCTGTGGTTAACAAAGTAGTTGAAAATGTTCTAAGTGATTCTGATGACGGAAGCTTCAAAAGCGCCAACTCGAGTTCAAAGAATTCCGATTCAAAGTCTGAAAATGACGATAAGTCGTCAGAGGATGGACTAAGTGATGATCCTAATATTGTAATGTACAAAATTAAGGATTCGGATAGACAATACTTTGATGATAGCTTCCCGATTTAGAATGTGAAGGAAGAATTGCTTGATAAATTCTTTAAACTCGTGGAAGTCACATAAGAAGAATTGGAAATTAACAAACGAAAATTCTATTCCAAACCTAAAAGAAACAACTACCGAAGGAATGGTGGTGAGCATCCGAAAAACCGGAGAGCAGGGTTGGGTCTAGAAGAATCAGATGAACCAGTAAAGAAAGTGTCACCATTTCATGAATATAAAAACAAAAACATGAATTTTGTATATGGGACAAACACGGTTCATGAAGAGAGTTTGATTGGTAAACAATCAAATGATGAGTTTAAAAAGGAGAAAGAAATTCGAGATAAAGCCAAGGTTACAAGTGGTGCCAAAACATCAAGTGGGATAAAACCACTCACTAAAGGACATCTACTTGATAATCGGACATGTTTCAAGTGCAATGAAATGGGTCATATTGCACGACAATGTCTGAAATCAAAACCGGCTTATCCTCGAAGAAGAGAAATCAAATGTTGAAAAACCAAGGTATCCAGTGTTTGAAAAACCAATCAAGATTTTGAAAAGAAATGAATCTTTGCCAGAAGTTAAACCTAAAATAGAAGAGATGTTTGAGAATTCTACTTTCGAAAAAGGAGAAACTTCTAGGGCAAACGAAAACAAATTTTATATCAAGAAGGCTAATATCAAATCTCAAGCCTGGATTACCAAGAAAAGTTCAACAACATCTGGTGTTATTAAGTCTGAGCTGGTAAAGACTGATAACACAAAAGAATCTAAACCTGAAATCACTAAGTATGAGCCTGTTACTAGTGATAGCAAGAAAGAATCAAAATCTGAAATCATAATTGAAACCACATCTGAAATTGTCAAAAATTCAAGGGGAAATAATTCAAAAGATAAAAAGAAGGTAAAGTTTTCAAACATAAACATCATAGAAAATTCAGATGAAGAATTCGATTATGCTGATGAATGTGAATTTGATTTTGATGATGGTTATCTAATTCAACCCATGACCGAAAAGGGTTGGGTCTCGCTTTTTAAATAGTTTGTTAAAATGTGCAGGGACTCCAGAGATCCGTACTTTCAAAGTGGATTTTGGATAGTGGAGCGTCCAGGCATATGACGGGAATTAAGGCATTGCTATTCGACATTAAAGCTATCAATGGTGGATATGTTGGATTTGCAGGAAATCAAGGTGGAAGGATAGTCGCCGAGGGAAAACTCTCCAATGGCGTAGTTTCATTTGATCGCGTTAACTATATTGCAGAACTTGAGAACAATCTTCTGAGTATATAGCAGATTTATGACAAGAAATTTACAGTCCATTTCAATGACAAAGAGTGTATTATCTTGAAGCCGGGATTCAAAATACCAGATGAGTGGATTCTGATGCGAGCACCGCGAGAGAATGATTTATATGTTCTTGATATGGGTGTTGCTACCACTTCATCAAAATCAGCATAATGTTTTGTATCAAAGGCTACTGAAAAAGATTCTATTCTTTGGCATCGTAAGATGGGGAATATTCATTTGCGAAAAATGAATTTCTTGGTTCATAATGATCTTGTAGAAGGCGTAAATCTTCAAAGTTTTCAGATGTCTGATCATTGCTTGGAATGCAAGAAGGGAAATCTCATCCAAAGAAAATTCTAAACTCAATCAAGTTTCCATTAGAACGTCTCCACGTGGACTTATTTGGTCCTGTAAATGTTCGTAGCATCTCAGGAGACTTATATTGCTTGGTCGTGACAGATGACTATTCGAGATATTCATGGGTATTCTTTAAAGAATCAAAAGACGAAACATTCGAGAACTTGGTTAATCTATTCAAGAAACTCGAGAATCTTTATCATCTATCGGTCAGACGCATTAGAAGGACAACGACACAGAGTTTAGGAATAACAAAATAAAGGAATTCTGTAACGTAAAAGGGATTCTGCACGAGTTTAGTGTTCCCTATACTCCACAGCAAAATGGAGTAGCTGAAAGGAAAAACAGAACTTTAATTGAAACTGCAAGAACCATGCTTGCAGATTCTAAACATCCTATCAGCTTCTTGAGTGAAGCGGTTGCTGCAGCCTGCTACACGATAAACAGGGTTCTCACTGTCAAACCAACAAAGAGAACATGTTTTGAGATGATAAACCGACGGAAGCCAAATTTGAAGTTCCTAGAACCATTCGGTGCACCATGTACAGTAATAGACCATGATGGCAAATCTCTTGAAGGTTTCTTGTCGATATGCGAGTCCGTTGAGAAGAGTATATATTCCTTCATTGAGAAAGGTTATTGAAGCACAGCACATGGATTGTTTCAACTACACAGATCGTATTCAAAGGAAAGGTGACGCGTGGCTGTTTAACTATCAAGACCTTTGGAAGTCATTTGACTTGCCCGAAGGACCAACTGACGAAGAAGTTGCAGCGTTATACTACCTTCACCAATCAGCGAATCAAGAACAAAATGTTTGACCAATTGTGGTTAATCAACCCAAGTTGGATCCATCTTCTTCTAGCGCAAGTTCAAGCAATAGTGGTGTTCCGGCTGAAAATGTTTCTGAAACATTATCAACATCTGCTACTTCTCCAACAAATGCCTCTACTGAACCAGTGAATACAACAACGGAGCCCAGTATGCCTCAGAATCAAATTTCGGACTCAGATGAAGCTCCAACATTTAATGCTGATGGGGAATCATCTTATTCAGAAGAAGAAGTGGAGCAGATAACAAGTCTTCTTAATCAATCTGCAGTCCCGAACAACAGAAATGAAGCTTCATCAACCTCTCCAAACATTGAATTGGTTGTTGATCTCGACATCACGAATCAGCAAAACTCAGTAGATGTTCCAAGTGAAGAATTTCCGCGATCATATTCCTATAATTCGTCAACAAATATTATCGAAGAACTTCAAACTGGTGTTAGAACTCGAGGGCAAATTAATAAAGCACTCAGTTGTTTCTACACACGCGTTGCTACAACCCAGAACTATTGTTTCTATTCATGTTTCATCTCTCAGATTGAGCAAAAGACAGTTAATGAAGCTTTAGCCGATGAAAACTGGGTACAAGCAATGCAAGAAGAATTATTGCAATTTGAGAAGTTGGGTGTGTGGAAGCTTGAAGACCTACCAGAAAATCAGAAAGCAATTGATACAAAATGGGTCTTTAAGTGTAAACGTGATGATAGAGGGGTTATTGTTCGTAACAAAGCTAGGCTTGTTGTCAAGGGATTTCACCAGCAGGAAGGGATAGACTACACGGAAGTCTATGCACCAGTAGCTCGATTGGAATCTATTCGAATTTTTATAGCTTTCACATCATGGAAAGGATTTAAGGTCTATTAATTGGATGTCAAATCGGCTTTTCTGTACAGCAAATTACAGGAAAAGGTGTACGTTGGACAACCACCAGGGTTTGTTGATCCACTTAATAAGAAGAAAGCGTACCTACTAGATAAAGCTCTTTATGGACTACACCAAGCCCGAGAGCTTGGTACGAGATGTTATCGCAACATCTTGTCGGAAACAGCTTTATCAGAGGAACTGTGGATAGTACTCTTTTCACCAGAGAAGTTGATGGCCATCTAATTATATTTAAAATCTACGTTGACGACATTATCTTTGGATCTACAAACGATAGTCTCTGCAAGGAGTTTGAGGGAATCATGAAAAAGAAATTCGAAATTTCATCGATGGGCGAAATGAAGTTCTTTCTTTGTTTGCAAGTAGATCAGCTTCCGGATGGTATTTTCATTCATCAGACTAAGTATGTACACGGCATCTTGAAGAAGTTTGGAATGGAAAACTTGAAGCCTCTATCTACGCCTCTTGCTCTAAATCACGACATTTGTGTTGACGAGACTGGAGCCAAAGTTGACGAGACGTTATGCAGATCAATGATTGGATCGCTGATGTATCTGATGGCATCGCGCCCAGATATTATGTATCCAACCTGCCTATGCGCCAGATATCAGTCAAGCCCAAGGATCTTACACATGCAGATCGTGAAGCGTATCTTCAGATATCTGAAAGGATGCTCAAGCACCGGCTTGTTGTACCCGAAGAACGATAATTTCGACCTCACAGGCTATGTTGATTCCGATTTTGGTGTAGATAAGTTGAACTCAAAATCAACTACAGCGGGATGCAAGTTCTTTGGAACAAGAATGGTAACCTAGCAGTGTAAGAAACAGACTATGGTCACTCTCTCTACCTGTGAAGCTGAGTATATCTCGGCCTCCAGTTGTTGTTCACGGATTCTGTGGATTCAACAGCAGATGAGAGACTTTGGTCTGCAATTTCTAGACACTCCGCTGTATGTTGATAACAAGGAGCCATCGATATAACTAAAAATTCGGTTCATCATTCACGCACAAAACACATTGAAATTCGTTATCATTTCATTCGTGATTGCTACGAAAAGAAATTGGTGCAAATAGAAAAAATCCACACTGACAAACAAAAGGCTGATTTTTATACCAAACCATTTTCTTTGTCACGGTTTAAATACTTGCTGAGAATTAACGGTATGAAAAATTTGCTGACAGGTGCGGACGCTGCGGTTGAATACGGATCGGATGACGAGTTCGTGTGATCCACATTGGTTTATAAATATCTTTCTACTTTAGAATTTTGTTAAAACTAAAATCCAAAAAGATGTTTTTGATTTTAGGGGGAGAAATGTTAGAGAAAATACAAAAACATTCGAAAATTTTAAAATCCAAAAACATATAAAAATTCAAAATGTACAAAAACATTGAATAAGACAAAAAGAGTTCAGCGTCATAAAAGGAAATGATAGTACATCAGTGGACTATCACAGTATGCTAAAGAAATTTAAAGTTGTAAAAGTGATAAACGAGTCTTACTATGGATGTGTCGATAGGCTTAACACGTTCAGTAAATTGTTTTCGAGATATAAACTAAATTTTACAACTGCTTAATCTTGTGGATTAATACATCTCGGATATATGGGCTTAGTACTCCGAAATTTCGTTTGAAAGATTGCCTGATTCTGAGATACGAGGTCTTTATAGATAGTTGATATCTGGGGTATTATAAAAGTTCTCCTGATTTTGCGGACGCAATGGCCTAGAACTTCTATAATACTTTCGCTATAAACCTCTAAACTGCATGCAATATTGAAAAGAATCGAAAGATCTAATCATTAGCAATGCTAAAAAGATTCCTTAAGTGGAACACACCTTAAAGATGAGCCTTCATCTCTTTGTCTGTATAGTAGTACTAACCTGAGGTCTTAAGGTCTCGCACAACCCAGATACAGATATCAATTACGCTATATTCACCTGTAAGATGAAATCTAGGGAATCTGGATACGGGAGTATATTCAAGAAGTGGGAACCACAGATAAGTCAAGTTTCATGAATTCTACCTAAACATATCTTGAAACAGTTGAAAAATGTGGTAAAGCTTAAGTGGACAAACATATCGACAATCTTAGTAAACGAGTTTAAAACTTAAAGTCTATTAAAGGTCAACGGTACTGGTGATATGTCTCAATCAACTGATATGATCCTTAGACACGAATTCACAAAAATATGTCTGTAAATATGTTTGTACATAGTTTACATTGCTTATCACATTGTATTTCAGCTTTACAGATAAAAATCAAAAAGATTTTCGGTGAGTTTTAGCATAAACTTACAAAAAATACAAAAAGATTTTATTTCTACATTGTTTTCAGCAAACCAATGTTGGAGAGCGGATCTTCGAAGTCTGGTAAGGTGCTAGAACTGGTGGGAATCTCTTTGACAACGGGCTGGGAGCTAATCTGTTAATCTGAAAAATAAAAACGATGAAAAGTTCATTAATTCGAAACTTTGATTTTGAAAATATCAACAGTTTGTTCGTAACGGCTCAAATCGGGGTCATTAACTTGGACTCGGCAGACAAATCGGTTAACCAAGGTCATTAGCTTGGACTTGGTCAACTGAGTGGATTTTCATAACTGATAAAAGTTGGAAAGTTCAGGGGTTTAAATTGAAAAATTGAAAAAGTTTAAAATTGTGGTTTGGCAAGTTCGACCGAACTTGCTAAACAAATCAAGTTTAACAAACAGCAAGTTCAACCGAACCTGCAGATGGCTATGTTGTTTTATTGTTAAGTTTGCCCGAACTTAACTGGGCTTTCATAATTGGGCTTAGCAAGTTCGCCCAAACTTGACTTGGTATAAACACCAATCAAGTTCGGCCGAACTCATTTATCAGCAAACACACTCTCTGAGCGAACTTGAGCTTTGAGAGAATTTGAACAATTTTGGCATTTTCACACCGTTACGCTGTCCAAATTGAGTCGGTTTTTGGTGATTAGCACACCAATCATCATGGCTGAGGTGAGAATTGACCATTGGACTGTGTTTGAACCATTAATGAACGAAACTTGATAAAAAAACTTAAAAATCTGATAGATCTAGGAGGTGTTGGTTAAAATTGAACATAGATCCTTAATCTACACATAAAATCGACCGTATAACATGTTTTGATTGGAGTGAAACGGCGGTTTAACTACTTTGAACAAGTTGGTCTTTAGAGAAGACGACAAGTTCGACTGGACCTGTCTTAAATATGAGTAAATGAAATCTTAATATCTTCGACCGAACTTGATAATTTGTATTTGAAAGATTTAAATGGATGTTCGACCGAACTTACATCAAAAGAACTTATCAAACTGGTGCAAACAAGTTTGACCGAACATAGGTTTGAAAGTCTGATTTATTGTTGTATGTATAAGTTCGCCCGAACTTATATACTGAACATGTGTTTTGAACATGTTCGGGCGAACTTAGTTAAAACAGATTGTTATAACATATATATCAAGTTCGCCCGAACTTGATATAAATGTTAGAAATATTTGTGAAATTTTTCTCGAAAATCGTGCTAATTGTTTCGCATCATTATTCAGGGACATGTACCAGCACGTGTAAATTCTGTTGAGTTCTCCAAAACTCACAATACGTGCATTACGCTAGACAAGTCTATATGTCCGTCACTGAAGGAGTAAGACAGTATATTGAAGTTTCTTGAGGAAAGTCATATTCGCCGAGCTATCACAGAGCGCACCGTAATCACATATCGTTCACTTCTGGATGAACGCAAGTTTAAGCGAAGATGAAAAGACGATCACTTCATCTGTGCAAGTCAGCACTGAAGCTAAACTAATTTTGTGTGACTGAAGACGATATTAGATGGATTCTGGAATTCAAAGATAATGAAGTCGATCCGATTCATTTAGACGAGAAGATGGTACGTGGGTGTTTCTTCCGTATGGGTTATAAGGGGAGCGTGAATAAACCAATGCTGAAGAAAGGGGAAGTGCCAAACCCCTACAAGCTTTTGATGCATGCTCTAATTCATACATTCAGCCATCGTAAAGCCGGATTAGATGATGTTCAAGACTATTTGGCTAGCATGGCAACGACGCTTATTCTGAAGAAGCCGTTCAATGTTTCTAAGATGGTTTTTACTTACATGTCAAAGAACATGGAAGATTCAAGGCTATGCCTATATCCGAGATTTGTTCAGATGTTGATTGACGAGAAGTAACCCAACATTGCACGAGATCCAAATGAAGTGCTTTATCTAGTTCATCTTGATGAAACGACTGTAAAGAAGCTTATCAAATTCCAAAAGCAAGCTTCAGCTCCTGTTGCGAAACCAGTGTTTGGAGCTATAAAAGATTCAAATTATATCTCGCCACCTGATAACAAGTGGAGAAAGGATGGTAGTGATGACGAGAAAGAGCTTAAAGCTGAGCAAGAATGGTTTAAGGAATTCAAACCAAAGGCAAGGAGCGAATGGTTTTTAAAGGCAGAAGCTGATAAGCCTAAAGAGAAACGTGCTACGAAGAAAGTCGAAACTATGCTTGTCGACGAGGATGAACCTGAAAATGTTGAAGCAATTGCTGGATCGGGCTCTGCAGTGGTTATTGAGAGTCAAGAAACTGTGAAAACGACTCAAGATGATGTGATTTCTGCTACTTCTGAAAATGAAGAATCTGATGAAGAAGTTCCTGCCAAAGAGCCAGAAAAGACTGAGGCAGAGATTAGAGCAGAAAAGGAAAGAAAATTGGATGCGGATTTTGATCCTAACACTGAAAAAGAATCTGACGAGGAGAGACCGAAGAAAAAGTCTAAGCGTACAAAGTCTCCAGCAATCGAAATCTCTAAGAAGACTACAGGGTCACCTCATACCAAAGGGAAAAGAAAAGCAAAGAAAGCTCAGAAAGCTGTGGAGCAAGAGGTACAAAAGTAAGGTGAAGGCACATAAGCCATGCAAGAACCTTCTGGTGCTCAGGAGATAGGAGCCACACAAGAACCTCCTCCACAAGAACCTCCTGTTATTGTTCAGGCTGAAACTGAAAGGCCAGGAGTCACACAAGAACCTCCTGTGTCTGGATTTGTTGAAATTCCTCTCGCTGAATCTCCTATTGATCCAAAGACTTCTGTTCCTGTAAGTTCTACCCCTAAGAAGTCAACACCGAAAACTGCAACACCTAAAGATTCAACGCCAAAGACACCAAGGGGAAATCTGTTTGGTGATATGCCACATGGTCCAATCAGTCTCGAAGACTTGGATGAATTTTTCCCATAATCTATGTTGAGATGCTAGAGAAACGTGTAAAGGTGTTAGAAGAAAAAGTGGCATAGAATGAAGTCGAGAAAGCTGAGCTTATTCAGAAGATAAATCAAAGTGCTGTTGAGAAAGAAATGTTAGACGACAAAGTGAAGGTGTTAGAAAATGAGCGTGAGTATTTCAAAGCACTAATTGAGAGTTTGCAAGACGCAAATGAGAAGTTGCAAACTGAAATAGCTGATCTAAAGACTATTCAAGCATTGAACGATCGAAGATTCAACAGATTGTAGAAAGTGTTAGCAAACAATCTGAATATTGATTTTATTGTTGAATACGATCGCCTGGATCGTCAGGAAGCAAAAGAGCGTGCTGAGAAAGAGTTAGCTGAAAGTGGTAAAGGAAAGCAGGTTGAGGGTGAAGCCCCTAAATTTTCTGACACTGGTGAGAAGTCTTCTGATGTTCCAGAAAAACCAATAAAAGATATTTCGAAAGCTTCTGAGTCTAATATTCAAAAGGTTGACGAATCTGTCAAGCCTTCCGATTCTATCGTTGTTACTGAAGAAAAAGACGATGATGAAGCAGAAAAGGAAGATAAGAATGAAGATGAAGAGGAAGAAGGTTATGAGGATTGGAATGCTGGGGATGATGACGATGATTTTGATCAAGGTGGTGATGATTTTGATCAGGGAGGTACAGGTTTAAAGATCAATGAAGTCAAAGTATCTGATGAGTTTGATTTTTCTGATCTTATGAACGATGAGTCGAATAGGATGGAAGATAAAAGCCAGGGGAAGTCAGGGCAGAAAGGGCCAACTGATGATGATATTGATTTGTTAGATATCGATCGTTCTGCGAAGCCTGTGATTGCAGTACCTATGAAGCCTTTGATGCTAATGTTGGAACACAATGTGGAAGAAAGTGAATTTATACATAATTACTCAAAAGAATATTTGGCGAAACTAGTTGAAGTTGAAGCTGAGAACTTAGAGTTTGATTTTGAGGAAGTTATGAATGTTAACACATTTGAACCGAAAGAGTATCAGTATGAGAGAAGGTTTGAAGCTGATGAGTACAATCGAGTGATAGTTGAAGATTGGTCCTCAGATGATGAATCAGATCAGAAAGCTAAGGATGTTGGTCAAAATTCAGAAAGTTTTCCTACATTAGAAGAGATGTACAAATAGCTTAATGAAGATATGTTGAAAGATAAGATTGCTGAAGCGTTACGAGAAGGAAAGATTCCTAAACCGATGACAAAAGAAGAGATAGCTGAAGTGAAAAAGTCCTGGTTCAAGGAGATGCCATGTGAACATAAGTTTCGACGTCCACTAGCATTCTTCACCAGAAATAAAGATGTTTCTTTGGGAGATATACTGAGTTGGGGTTGGTTTAAAGAGCTCAACGTATATACAATCAAAAGGGAATTTGGAGTGCAATACTTAAAATATCTTGCTGATTTCAAGACATTGCCGTACTGGGATATGGAAGAGTTAGTACAAACAGTGAATGTTACTTATCATACGAAGACAATAGATCAGTTGTTGTGGAAGATGATTAAGTACGAAGCTGTTAAAGGTTGGAATCACTTGAAGCCGTTTATTCCAAGACGAAGAGTAAAGATCAATAAGGTTACAGGGGAAAAGGACATAACGTTAATTATGAAACGTCCTAGAGCCATGAGGAATATGCCACTTATGCTGATCGAACAGGAACTTCTATCCTTTATTCAAGTGGTGGTAGATAGATCCAGCTACTTGCGAAGTGGTGATTGTGTTAAAATTTGAAGATCATCTAGAATATTGCTAAGCAACAAGTTGAAGTGATGGGAGGGTATGAGAGGTTTGTGGAGGACGATAAGGATTCTAGATCCTATGTGGTTGGTTAACTGCTCGAGAGAAGATATAAAATGCCTTTTCTACAGCAAGATTGTTTCTGAAGAAAGAGAAAAGGTACAGGCGATGCAGTATCACAAAGTTGTTAACGTTTGCTATGCACGAGAAGTCAATTCTGGAAAGATGTGGCAAACGAACTGGAGGGATCTGGAGTTAGTGGAATTTCTAAAAGAAGAAACCAGAAATGAGGCGTTTAAAGAAAGAATGGAAAAAGCGGTAAGGCAAAGTTCGCTAAGAATGGCTAACTTTAAAAGACCACCACCAACTGATCAAACGCCTGATCCAAAGCAAGAACAACGAAGGAAGCCGTTCAAGAACTTCTTCGGTCGTGTACGTTAACGTTTAAATGAAGACAGAGTTTTGAAGACTGATAAAAGACGAAGATGATATCCAAGGGGGAGTTTGTTGGTGCATAATGTCTATGTCTTAGTCTTATATCGAGTCTGTATAGTATAGAGCTGAATAGGCTAGGTATACGAAGTATTTATGTTTTTTTAGCCAAGTTCGCTCATGAAGATCATGTATAGGCACGTTCGGCCGAAGTTGCATAGGCAAGTTCGGGCGAACTTGCATAGGAAAGTTCGGGCGAACTTGCATAGGCAAGTTCGGACGAACTTGTGTCCTTTGGAGTGAACTTGTTAGCTTATAAATACCTAGCTAGCCTACTTCATTTGTAACTTTGGCATTTCAGAGGCGAAGCTCTGTCAGTTTGTAACCAGAACGTTTGATCTATAACTAACGTTTAACTGATTAATCTTGTCTATTGGTAAGCACGACGTAATATTTCCGCTATTATGGACGTTAGATATCAAATTTAGGTTCCTAAGCATCTAGGATCGGTCCTACAAGAATTTTACCAAACCACCCTTCTAACCCCCCACCAGGTTAGTTAACACACTTTATATAGAACGTAAAGACACGAATGCGCAAATCAATGACATCATGAAGAAATGGTAGGAAAATTCACTTTAACATAAGAAACTAGTTATTAAAGTCATTAATACAAACCCAAATAAAACGTGCCGAAAGATAAAAAATCAAAAGTAATACATTAAAGACTTGTCTTCACCAAGTGATGTAAGAGATTAGCCAAGCATGGCCTTTGATTGACAAAAACCCTTACAATCAATCTTGGATCTCGAGACTACTACACACTCTTAAGATGGAAGATGGATGGGGTGGTGGGTGTTGGTGTTGTAGTGGTGGTGGAGTGGTGGCAAAGTGAGAGAGAAGTGGTTTGCCAAGCGATGCCTTTGAAGGGAACCAAGCACCCCTATTTATAGTCAAAACAGAGGCCGGCCATGGCCCCGTGTCCAGTGGGCACGGCCCGTGGCCATCATCCTTCTCTTTCTTCATTAATTGCATCTGACAGCAGAGGGCCCCACACGACCCGTGGCCTCTGGGCACGACCCCATGGTCAACTGTTCGCTTTACTATCTGGATTCAGCAAATCTTATAGTTGACCACGCCCCATGTTGGTCTGGGCACGGCCCCGTGGTAGGCGTAGAAGCTTCTGCAGGTTTTGTCTTGAAGTGTAAGGTCTGACCACGCCCCGTGTTGGGTGGACACGGCCCGTGGTCGTCTTCTGTAACCTTATTTTTGTCTTTTGGGGTGTTGCTGAGGGGTCGGGTGTGGTTCGTTATTCCTTCTTTTGGTATTTATGTTGGTTTCGGCTGCTTATTTGCTTCTTTTGTTCTTTTATGCTCTTTTTATCCTGATAATACAAAAGGAACAAAGAAACGTGTTTTTTCCAACATTAGTACTAAAAAACGGTTAGTTTTATGCCTCAATTGATGTAATTTATATGTTGCATTTTGCACACATCAAATATCCCCACATTGAATCTTTGCTTATCCTCAAGCCAAACTTTTTAAATGTAGCTTACACACCCAAATGGAATAGGTAGAGAAGAAGTTATGTGACATCCCAGAAAATCAGGTATCAACACCAATCCGGCTCTTTATATTGAACATGTTAATTTTTTTAAATATAACTAAAATGCTCTCGGTTACTAGTGGGTTATAAATTGTGTAACGTCTAAAACCCGAACTAAACTCGAAAAAGCCCAACCCACCACCCATTCCCTTTTTCGGCCCAACTAACCCAACGCCCCCACCCCCTTGCATTTTATAAAATACGTATGTGTGCATGAGAGTTTATAAAAAAAATTTAGCAAACCTTAAACTTCTTTCTCCCCCTCCTGGTGCGACGATAGAGGATCAAGACCCCCCCCTAGTCGATCTTGTGAATCTTTAGGATCGGACCCAACTTAGTGAGGTTCGGGTCAGACTTGCTTAGCTAACAGTGGCAGAATTCATTGTTAGTTGATTGAACAAACAAAGAACAAGTGATGATTCCTGTTTAACAGTCTGTATATTGACAAACGTTGAAACGATTATAGACTCGAGCAGGGCTTCGCCACTGATCACCAAAAACATCATACTAGACAAACATCCTAAGTCACCTATTTATAGGCAAGACTTGATAGCAACTAGGGACTAGGATGCTGGATTTTCGCACGAAATTTTCGTGCGAAAATCCTTACAAATTTTCGTACGAAATTATTAACAATCATACAAAAACTTCAAAAGTAAACTTCTGACGCTACGAAACCCTATATGTACATCAGACTTGTCCTAGACACAGGCAATAGACATATGTGCACCAACAGACTCCCCCTTAGATGTTTCCGTAGTCTGGGACAGTCTTCAAACTTTTTCTTCAAAAAAAACTTTAAACATATTTGTCTTAATCATCCGAAAAATCGCTTGCGTGGCCTTCAACACTCCTCTGAAGCAATAGGAGTTTGATCTGTAGGAGGAGGTCGGTTGTTAGTGTTCCTGAACTTGAATCTTTCACGGGTGGCCAGCTTTCGTCGAGCTTCAATTCTTTCTTCATTCTTATCTTTCTTCTTTCTTTATTTATCATTTTTTTATATATATGTATTAACCTACTATGAAGTGTCTACGTCAATCCTAACAATTCTTTCTTAATGCAAACAGCAACCACGATACTATAACACTTTTATGGCACCTTATCCATTGTTATAACTCTTTCTTCTTCACAATTTCAAAAACCTGCAACTCGGATCTTAGATTTGTAATAATAAAAAAAATAATAACCAAATATCAAGATCTGAACAGTGGTTGATAAAAAGTGTTCGACTTTTTGCAGATTTATAGAACTAGATAACCTTCCCTCACAATTCAGATAACATTTCAGTTGAGTTTACTACTTTTAAACAATCCAAAATTGATATCACAGTGATCGAAAGAAATAAACTGAAACAAACTGAAATTGATTGTAAACTATTCCAAACGAATACTCTTGAACAGAGGCTCAAATCAAAATCAAACAAAATTGTCCGAAACTTGAAACAATACGCCGAATCACAACAAAACCTATCAAAATTCAATTGAATTGTTAGAAATCACACCGAAACTGAATCAAAACAGTCCGAGAAACAAGATCTACACACCGAAAATGTTTAAAATTCACCGGAAACTAATCGATTCAGTTCGAAACTCGATCGAACCAAAATACAACGAATCAGTCCGAAACTTAAACTGAAACACAGGAACTTCAAATGAAACAGTCCATAACAAACAGAAATGATCCGAAAATCAATCGATACAGTCCAAAATACACTAACAACACCTCGAAAGACACCGAAACTTGTCCGATTCGAATCACGATTACACGTAGAGCTTCGATAGCTCTGATACCAATTGTAGTTCCGGATCGGTTCACCGAAGAACTCAAGATCTGTGTTTAAACGGTTTTACGTGCGGAATCCGTAAAACCGAGTTGTAATCGTGAACACGAATCATATATAATCAACGTTTATTATGATTCAACGTAAACCGGACCGAGTTTCGATGCTATATGATACTAATTCGACTAGATCTAAATGTTGAAGATGAAGCTTTGAATGAGATCTGCTTGTACTCGTTTCATGCGGATCTACTTTGTGCAAGCCCTTTCATGATATATATATATATATATATATATATATATATATATTGCATGCATTTCGTGCGAATCATGTTAAGATTCGTACAAAAATAAGTTCCCAAATCATAATACCATGCATGAATATCTTGTGATATCATCATGATACTGATCATCTTCGCTCCTTCGTATCGCGTCGTACTGAATCCTAACCTGGACTAAACAAACCTAACAAAACCTAGCGAAACCTCTGTCAGGTATATTACAGATTCAAGACTCTTGACATTACACGTACAAATAGATTTCTAGTATGGCCAAACGAATAGTGCACTAACAGATCTCTACACTCCCTCTCTCTAGTCTCCTAGTTATTTGATTCAAGGTAGTGTGTTATCATGTGTTTTGATTTGAGTCCTTTGATGTTCTTGACTGCGTTTTTGTATGATGATTTATACTTGGTGTTTATGAGAATAATTATAATCTAGGGCTTGCTGGAATCATGTTTGAGTATGTTTGGATCGTATGATTACATGTTTAGTAACTAGGGTTTTGTGTCATTACAATGGTATGATGATTTCTTGTGAAATTGAATTGCTAGGGTTTGATTTGATTATTAAGTATGATGTTGAACATGATAAATATGTTATAAACGACTATAAACCTGCTGTGAATCATGTTTTTGGTGTCACGGGTACATTAGTTAATGGTTTGCATGAGCGGGTAATTGAAAACAGATTCTTTCTGAAATCTGCAGCCAACTTCTGTTGGCTATAACTGGGTCATAACCTATCGAAAACTGAGTTTTCTTGAGTCCACAAAGTATAGTTTCGAAATACGATTCAAACAGCGCTAGAATCATATTTTTCTGACGTCGTTTACTATTTTAAATGGAATTTTTTGTAACAGTGCGCTGGGCTGTTCTTTTTCTGCAGAAATTGCAGGTCACGATTTCAGTCATATCTAAGGGTATATTGGGACATAAGTTATGAAATATAAATTATAGAAATATGCGAGTAAAAAGAAGTTCTCCAACTGGAATCACCTTGTTTGGAGACTCGGTGATTTTTAAATAAAATAAACGGTGGGCAGGGTAGGAATCGTAACAATTCAAACCACTGCCTATTGCTCGAATTGTTACCAAAAATGTGTAAACAATTAGACTTTGAAAATTTTACAGAAACACGCCGAGACCTTTTCACATGTCTATTTTTTTTGGGAATTTATGATAACCTGTAACTATTTTATAAAAATACCCGAATACAACCCAGTTTTGAGTATTAAAGCTGAACGTATTAAGTCGCAATGTGTGCATCTGATTGTTAGTTGTGTTATCTGAGAATGATCGAACATGTTTAATGTCAACATTAAATGTCGTTTAAGTTGTTGTATGCTACGACCATCTATATATTCATAGACATATACCGTTTGAACGAAAACATATATATGTGGGATATATATTTAAGTTGTCAACGTGATTGCATGATAAGTGTTAGATACGTGTAAGGATTTCGTGTCTTTCATGAGCACACTAATAAACTAAATGGTAATCATGTTAGGACGTGATTGACCGGCTCCACCTCGCGTATTTCTTTCTATAACTTAATCTGCCGAGCTAATCTAAGGTGCGTTCACACTTTTATAAAAGCATGTATTCCTGGTGGCTTGGGAAAGGAATAAAAAAACAATTACGTATTATCCTTGGGTAGAATACAGGAAACCTTGTCCCCTTTGGGTGAGACAACAAGTTAATTTACTATTATATCACATGTCTTAAGCGTACTAGGCGGAAACTCTATCTGAAAGTCCCTACACATTTTATACCGATCAATCGCCGAGCCAATGGCGAACGGGTTATTAGTTGAATAGCGATATTAGGTCTAACAAGCCTCACACCATGCCGCAGAGGACGGGCATGGACTAATATACTTGGGCACTAGTCTATGACGATAGACATTGACGCGGGGCACTAAACATAACCACAGTTAGTAGTCGGTATGGTAACGGGTTTAGTAGCTTAAAAGGTGGGGTAGCTCCCCATGACATGTTTTATAAGAACAGAGTAATTTAACGAACTTATGTTTTTGTAACAACACTAAACAACTGTGAACTCGCCAACATTTTTTTGTTGATCCGTTACTAAATGCTTTGCAGGTCGTTAGGTACTTACCAGAGCTTGCACAGAGGGCTGGTCGTTGTGGGAAAAAAAACCATTTTTGGGTTCTTATGAAACTTTACGAACTTTTAAAATTTTGATTTGGGTTTTAGATATTATGCTTCCGCTGACACTAAAATTTAGTTTTGGATATTTTTTTTCGTAAGCACCAATCGTATTGATTGTGATGGACTTTATTTAATTTCACTTATTGTTCAATATGATTGGTGGCATCATCCTGGTCAGTCACACGCCTCGCGGTAATACTCCCCATGCGGATTTTGAGGGTGTGACAGATTGGTATCAGAGCCATTGGTTATAGTGAACTAGGTTTAAAAACTTTTGAAAACCAGACTATAACCGTTCTTTATTGAAAAACCACAACGACACCACACTCTGGATTGCAAGGATCGTCATACATATATGCATACATTATACTTGTACTTGACATTTACGTGTGCATTAGTTTCTTTACAACACTATGAACTTTTTGTGCGAACTAAGATAGTTAAGAATGATTTTTTTCCTAACTCTAAACCGAAACCACAACATGCTAGTGGTAAGCTACCAGTCCTTCCAGAACAACCACCTCAATCACAATACCCAACCAATTTACTCAAAACCAGATGGTTGCAAGCTCGGCTTGAAACAGTTCTAAACAATACAACCATCGCTTACATTCGTGTACAACGCCCATGATTTAACGTTACCAGAAAACGTTTCGAAAAGTCGTCCTCAACATTTTTCTCACATCCCAAAATAACCCCTAGCAGAGAATATAAGTTTCTACGGAGTCATACCTTTGTGTACATGACGTCCTTGACGTGTCTATTTCTCTTTGAACTCATGACACAAAATGCGGGTAGAATTTTGTTTCACCCATAACTTGACCATACGACATCCATTTCTTGCGTTCACCCTATCCACGCGATGGTCTCGACATGCCCCACATCTAAAAATTATCGGCTCTATCCCTCGATGCCGCCACTGCTACCAGAACCCATATCTGACTCTCCGTTCGTTCGGTTTTGCACGTCGATATTCGAGTAGACCAAAACTGACCGAAACGAACTCGGATTTAGGCGAATAATATGTCCACGTGTTCGTGTCGTCAAACCCCATCATCTTAACCTGTCTCCATCGCCGGAAACCATCGCTACAGTCGCCAAAAAATGAAACAGTGGTTGGAAGTCACAGTTTTGCGCGTTTGTTATCGCGTTGCTTGAAACCATATCATCCGAACTCCGTTTTCGACAAACGATATATCCACATGATCGTGACGCAAGAACTTTTATCCCGTGCCATTTCTGTTTCCAGACGCTGCTGTGTTGGCGCCGGTGACCGGAATGGTGGTTAGAATTCTTCGGTTATATGTCGGATTTTTTTGGTTTTTCGGTTAATACTTCGCCTAAGCATCACCAACCTCCTGTTACTTCAATATACAACTGAAATAGCGAAACACTAACAACCATATAATAATCCCTATCAATCACAAGGCTACCCCACTACCCTGTTAGGCGGTTAACTTGATTTACCCCTTCGCATACCCAATTCAACAAATGGATGTCTCCTAATGATTGGATGGTCTTAGGGACATTGGGAGAAGGAGATATGCATTAGTCAACCCACTGATGAATGCAATGATTTAGACCTTTATCTTACCCCTTATATTGCAAGAGTCATTATTCTATGAGGGTTTCTCTTTTTATGCGGATCTTTTTACTAGCCTTTGCACTGTCCGATGTATACTGTTTAGTGTGATATCCAATTACTATTATCGACCTAGATAAATCTATCATCCATTTATCACGATGACACTACGTCCTTGCTTCTTGATGCGGGAACTCCAATAAGATTGCGCTCTAGCTTAGAGAATTTGTTAAACTCAATTTTTGATCCTTGGTGAACAATTCTTGAACCCTGAAGATGGTGTTGTGCTGTTGATACGACCATATCTTTTCGAACATGTTTTCGCATCCTCGTAATGTAACCTTTTGACGGCGTATACGCTATTTCAAATTCATGCACACGACTTAGTTTAACCCTTTGAATTTGGTTGCTTATCGGCTTGATAAATCGCAAACTTATTTAAGTTCATGGATCAAGGTGAATTATTCCCCCTTCGCACACGGGCGAGCTCAAAAACTTTGACAGACGTTTCAGTAAACCTTGACATTACAAACTCGTGAGGCAACTATTCTTCTCTTGTTAATATTTGTTATGCCAACACCCTTGACGTAACACTTTTATCGGCGAATAATGTTCCTTATTTCTATTTTATACCACTTGCGTACGACCAACCACATCCTCGAAATCAGATAAATCTTTACTACTGGTCCTAAAACAATTATGTTTTGCATCAAGTTGAATGCATTGTCTACGGCTACACTTTGGTATGTTCTTTGCATTTTATCTTGTTGCACTTAAATGAATACCATAGTTCTTATCTAAGCCTGGCATACCCAAATCTTCGCTTGGTTAAATCACCCCCTACAAATGTTACTCGAGGATCAACGAGCCACTTCCTCGCTATCAAAGAAACCGATAAGTTTACCAAGCTTGCCAACATATACTTGAAGGAGAAGTTGCTAGACACGGTATGCCAATTTCAATCATCTCTGATCGTGACCCACATTTCGCGTCTGATCTATAGCAAGCTATGCACAAATGATTTGGCCCACGTCTAGACAAGAGCACAACCTAGCACCCACAAACCGATGGTCAAACTGAGCGCCCTAGGAGACTGCTAAGAGCATGTGTCATTGATTTTGGTAACAGTTGGGAAAGACGCCTACCTATGGTGAAATTCTCTTATAATAATAGTAATCACACCGGTATTCATGCCGTACCGTTTGAAGCGTTGTACGGATGGAAATGCCGATCACCTCTTTCAAGAGCTTAAGATTGATGACCAACTCCATTTCATTGAGGAACCCATTGAAATCATGGATCGAGATTTCAAAACTCTTAAACGTAGCAAGATACCTATAGTTCGAGTTTATTAGAACTCCCGTCGTGGCCCGGAGTTCACCGGGGAACGAGAAGATCAAATGAAACGCAAGTATCCTCGGTTGTTTGGGAAAGATGAGTCCAGTACTGAAGCTACTACTGAATTTTAAGACGAAATTCCAAACCAACAGGGGGATGAATGTGACACCCCACGAAAACGCTCAACACAACTAGCTTCCTCAGTGACTGTGTGCTAAATTTTCGAGATGAAAATTCCTTCAAGTTGGGGATAAAGTGACATCCCAGAAAATCAGGTATCAATTCCGATCCGGTCTTTATATTGAACATGTTTATTTTTTTAAATATAATTAAAACTCTCTCAGTTACTAGTTGGTTATAAATTGTGTAACGTCTAAAACCCGAACCAAACTCGAACAAGCCCAACCCATCAACCATTCCCTTTTTCGGCACAACTAACCCAAACAGCCCCACCCCCTTGTATTTTATAAAATACGTATGTGTGCATGAGAGTTTAAAAAAAATAGCAAACCCTAATCTTCTTTCTCCCCTTCCTGGTGCGACGACAGAGGATCAAGACCCCCCCCTCTCACTCGATCTCTACACTCCCTCTCTCTAGTCTCCTAGTTATTTGATTCAAGGTTAGTGTGTTATCATGTGTTTTTATTTGAGTTCTTTGATGTTCTTGACAGCGTTTTTGTATGATGATTTATACTTGGTGTTTATGAGAATAATTATAATCTAGGGCTAGCTGGAAATCATGTTTTAGTATGTTTGGATCGTATGATTACATGTTTAGTAACTAGGGTTTTGTGTGATTACAAGGGTATGATGTCTTGTGAAATTGAATTGCTAGGTTTTGATTTGATTATTGAGTATGATGTTGAACATGATAAATATGTTATAAACGACTATAAACCTGTTGTGAATCATGTTTTTGGTGTCACGGGTACATTAATTAATCGTTTGCATGAGCGGGTAATTGAAAACAGATTCTGTATGAAATCTGCAGCCAACTTCCGTTCGCTATAACTGGGTCATAACCTATCGAAAACTGAGTTTTCTTGAATCCACAAAGTAGAGTTTCGAAATACGATTCAAACGGCGCTGGAATCATATTTTTTTGACGTCGTTTACTATTTTAAATGAAATTTTTCGTTACAGTGCGTTGGGCTGTTCTTTTTCTGCAGAAAGTGTAGGTCACGATTTCAGTCATATCATTGGGTATGTTGGGACATAAGTTATGAAATTTAACTATAGAAAATATGCCAGTAAACAGAAGTTCTCCAACTGGAATCAGCTGGTTTGGAGACTCGGTGATTTTTAAATATAATAAAAGGTGGGCAGGGTAGGAATCGTAACAATTCAAACCACTGCCTATTGCTCGAATTTTTATGAAAAAATGTGTAAACAATTAGACTTTGAAAATTTTACAGAAACACTCCGAGATCTTTTCATATGTCATATATTTTTTTGGAAATTTATGATGACTTGTAACTATTTTATAAAAATACCCGAATACAACCCAATTTTGAGTATTAAAGCTGAAACGTATTAAGTCGCAATGTGTGCATCTAATTGTTAGTTGTGTTATATGAGAATGATTGAACATGTTTAATCTCAACATTAAATTTCGTTTAAGTTGTTGTATGCTACGACCATCTATATATTCATATACATATACCGTTTGATCGAAATATATACGTGGGATATATATGTAAGTTGTCAACGTGATTGCATGATACGTGTAAGGATTTCGTGTCTTTCATGAGCACACTAATAAACTAAACGGTAATCATGTTAGGACATGGTTGACCGGTTCCACCTCGCGTATTTCTTTCCATAACTTAATCTGTCGAGCTAATCTAAGGTGAGTTCACACTTTTATAAAAGCATGAATTCCCGGTGGCTTGGGAACGGAATAAAACAACAACTACGTATTATCCTTGGGTAGAATACATGAAACCTTGTCCCCCTTGGGTGGGACAACAAGTTAGTTTACTATTATATTACATGTCTTAAGCTTACTAGGCGGAAACTCTATCTGAAAGTCCCTACACATTTTATACCGATCAATCGCCGAGCCAATGGCGAACGGGTTATTAGTTGAATAGGACTATTAGGTCTAACAAGCCTCACACAACGCTGCAGAGGATGGGCATGGACTAATATACTTGGGCACTAGTCAATGACGATAGACATTGACGCGGGGCACTAAACATAACCACAGTTAGTAGTCGGTATGGTAACGGGTTTAGTAGCTTAAAAAGGTGGGGTAGCTCCCCATGACATCTTTTATAAGAACTGAGTAATTTAACGAACTTATGTTTTTTGAACAACACTAAACAACTGTGAACTCGCCAACACTTTTTTGTTGATCCGTTACTACATGCTTTGCAGGTCGTTAGGTACTTACCGGAGGTTGCACGGAGGGTTGGTCGTTGTGGGAAAAAAACCATTTTTGGGTTCTTATGAAACTTTATGAACTTTTAAATTTTTGATTTGGGTTTTAGACATTATGCTTCCGCTGACACTAAAATTTGGTTTTGGATATTTGTTTTCATAAACACAAATCTTATTGATTGCGATGGACTTTATTTACTTTCACTTATTGTTCAATATGATTGGTGGCATGATCCTGGTCAGTCACACGCCTCGCGGTAATACTCTGCACGTGGATTTTGAGGGTGTGACAAGTTTTGTAGTTTGTCTTTGAGTGTCCGGAATCCAAGATCTTTATTTAAATTTTGTTTTTACTTTATTTACAATCCTATTTGTCATGACTTATTTAGAACGGTTTAAAGAAAATTATTTGTTTTGGGCATAACATGCCTCCTTTAAATTCTATTTATATACAAGTTCACGTACCTCAAAAGAGATCACTCAACACTCGGCCGAAGATGTATTTTGTGATATTGCTTGATTCCGGTTTGGAACTTACTTCTACCATATGCTTGCCAAACTATCAATCCTCCTCCTTTTAACTATAAACCTTTGCGAGTATCAAAATGACTTTGAAAGGGTTAGGCTTGGGCTATGGGTAGGTGATTTTTGGGTTAGCGGTTAGTAAAATGGCGGAAAACGTAAAAAGCGTCGGTTATTGCAAAAATTTTTTATTTCTTTAAACCAATCATTTTCAAACAAGATTTTTTTTGAAAGAACTTGTTTGGTTAAAGAGGTATGGTTTTTTTTCAACATAACCGGTGCTTTTTAATAAAATAAATGGGGAAAAAGGGTTTTGGTGGAAAATGGCGGAAAATGGATGTTTTGTTTTAGGGGTTTGAAATGAAAAGGGTTTAGGCTCAAATCTAGGGGGATTTTGGTAATGGGTAAAAAAAAAAGAAAATAATGGTTTTGAATGAAAGACGGGTTAGTCCTAGTGCCTCCATCATTTACTTGGGTTTATGTTGGTAAGGATTTGGAATGTATCTTCTTGGCAAGTTCTAGAGTCGTAAGAACCAAGCGGCTATTCACACAAGAAACGAAGATGAGCATTTAGTTTAAAGATGAATGTATGCTCGATAAAGGCTCAAAGCTCACTTG
Source organism: Scalesia atractyloides (assembly GCA_947069175.1). Classification (NCBI taxonomy): domain Eukaryota; kingdom Viridiplantae; phylum Streptophyta; class Magnoliopsida; order Asterales; family Asteraceae; genus Scalesia; species Scalesia atractyloides. Next base: position 60,633,396 of record CAMTDV010000017.1, read on the forward strand.
TTGTGGGAATGGGTTTGTAATGTGATCAAGTATATATAATCAAATTTTAAAAAAAATTGTCATGCCCTTTTTATAATTTTTCTTATTTGGTTCTTTTTATCACGACGCTATCGGTTGTAAATTTGTAAAAAACATTACTTTTTAGAACTTGTTATTCCCAAATTAAACCAAGACAAGTAAGAAAATGAAAAAAAATTGAAAAAGATTTGGGGTGATTAGCGGTTCCAATAGAGTTTTGTGTAAGACTTGTTATTAGGACTTGCTAGATTCAAAATGTTAGTTTCCCCACACACTTAAATTACACATTGTCCTCAATGTGTCCAAAAATGATTTTTCGGTTGATTGGAATGCGTAAAAGCGTGCTAAAAACAAATTTTTATGTTACTAGGCATCTGGGCACGAGCCCGTGTTGACTGGGCACGGCCCCGTGGTCATATTGGCAGTATCAAAACTTACAGAAGGCTACCCCCGGGGCGTGCCTAATGGACACGTCCCGCGGTCAGAGGCTAGAAGTCAAACAACAGCTTTTTAGGGTATGGGCACGGGCCGTGTTTGGTGAACACGACCCCGTGGTGGCAGTCTGCAATTATTGAATCTCAGGTTTCTGATTTTTACGTCTGGTATCTGGTCTAATTTAGCACTGATTTGCGATGCACTTGGACCTCCTGTACCTGTTTTACCAATATCACACCACTGAAAACATACTACAATACCAAATCCTAAATTACGAGTGTTTATCATCCACAATCACCACAAACAAAGAAAAATAAAATGCGGAAAAGAAAAAGTTGTTCGAAAGAGTAAATTGTTCAAACCACAGCTCGCAGGACGGAAAATTGTTCAAAAGGTAGAGGGATTAACCTGATACTGCATTTGCCACCCATCACCTCACCGCCATCGTCACCACTCAGTCCATATCCTCGTCCTAATTGTCCTCTTCACTATGATACGCCATGTGCTCCCGTATATATGTGATGTCTCCTTGCATAGCATTGATGGAATGTTCCACCGCTCCAACCCGGGTGTTGACATTGCTGGCCATGTTATATGTATTGCGGGTGCATAAGAGGTTTTCCTGCAAAAGGTCAGTTAAACTTTGAAAATTAGGAAACCCGCCTCCTTGATAGGAGGAGCCCGTCTAGTAGCCATGGTATTGAGGAGGAGGACGGTTGAGGTCGTCAGCGAGGGCTAGGACTTCTTCCGGGCCCCATGTATTTCCTTCAGCATTCCGGAAGCGGATAGTCTCGTCACCCATGTCTTGGATGAACCCTACGGATCGGCATATGTCGACATCAACCTTCTTGGACTTTACACTTTGAGTAAGTGACTTTGGAACACGATGGACATAGTTTTTGAATAGCTTGTAGATCCATCCCCCAAAGAAGATTGGTTGGGTGGATTAGCCAATTGTTTTAGGTGCATGTTCTTGAGGAGTATGTAGGTGACATCGAGTGGTTGACGAGTGTGGATACAGTGGAGGCATGTGAGGTCACGAAGGCTTACCACTCCCGAGCTATCTCGCCATTGATTCAGTGAGTTACTTAAGACCCGGTGGATGTATCGATAGAGCGGGTCTCGCAACTGAGAGCTTTTGGTGATGCTTGGGTTGTATGCTACTTCTCCAATTTCGGACCATGCTGTTTGCCGCATATTGACTGGGATTTCATGGAGACCACCCGTGAGATGCTCATCAGCTGATTCATCCTCGGTGTACAATCCGATGTTAACACCAAACTAGGCCATGGAGATGGAGAGAAGTTGCCCGTCACATCTGAATTGAACAACATTTGAATCAAATGGGTCTGCCTTGATGTCAAACTTGAAGGTGCTATAGAACTTCATGTTAAACTCGTAGATGGAGTGGAGCTTCTTTTCAAGAGCGGCTCGATGTGGGCCTGTTACCAGCATATCATATCGACCTCTTTGACCCACAGCGTCCAGGGCATCGTAACATGTTTGTCTAGGTCCTTCTTCCGGCCTCGTTTGAAGGATTTCAAAGCGGTTTTGGTACTCCCACTCTGATGTCTTAAACTTCAGAAACTTGTTTGCCATTGCTGCATGAGAGAACCAATGTTCAATCAGTGCATTAGGAATTAAATTTAAGTGAAAAACTAAAAACAGAGAGTTGAACACGGCCCCGTGGTGATTGACCACGGCCCGTGTTCATCTATTCTACCTGGCCATGCCCCATGGTTGCTGACCACGGCCCCGTGGTCAGGTCACTGTTACTGCAAAACTGAAAACTTTTGGTTGAGTAGGGCGGTTTTCCCCGAAAATGAAACCCCAAGTCCCGTTTTTCCAAAAACAACCCGTTTACCCTATCAATTTTAACCGTTTCGGTTAAAAAACAAGGGTTTGACTTACACTTGAAATCGGGTGTTTTGGTGATCAATCGTGGTTGATTTACTCTTTACAATATGAATGTATACTAATAATACTAGATTTATACAGAAGGGTTAACTAGGTTCTAATTCAAGAACCCTAGATTTTCCCCCAATTTTCTTGATGTTAGTCTACATGCAAATCGCTAAACTATCTAGAAAACGTGTAAGAATCATACCTCACGGACATTAAACAAAGAGAAAACATGAAATGAGACAGAAAATCGCCGGTGAACCAGAGAGTTTTCGGGGAAACGGGTCGTGGTGCAATGAAGAACAGTTAAGAGGAAGGGTTTATCTCTGTCTGTATGCCGAACACGGCCCCGTGGCTGATGGACACGGCCCCGTGGTCAGGCCATTATTTTTTACGTGTGATTAGCGACCGTTTTACTGAGAAAAGGTTCCCAAGTTATCTTACCTTTTTCGAAGTTCTCCCGATGTTTTCTACCTACGAGTCATAACGTTAATTTACATATAATATACATATACATACCTTTGTTTCATCATACCTTGCTTGTTTGAAGAGAAATTTCTTCCTCCTCATCCTCAATGAATCCTTGGTAGAGTTTAAGCCTTTGTCCGTTAACCTTGAATGGGACGCTTTTCGAGATTTAATCTCATCTGCACCGTGTGGGAAAATATGGGTGATGGAAAAAGGTCCCGACCTACTTTAATTTTCCAGGAAATAATCGAAGTCGTGAATTAAACAATAGCACTTGATCTCCCTCTCGAAATTCATAAGGTTTAATATGTTTGTCATGTAAATTCTTTATGCGTTCCTTATAAATTTCAGAGTTAGAATAAGCTTGAGTTCTCAATTCATCTAATTCGTTTAATTGATAATATCGATTTTTACCGGCGGTTTCATGGTCTAAGTTTATGTTTTTTAATGCCCAGTAGGCCCTATGTGTTATTTCTACTGGCAAATGGCAACTTTTTCCATAGACTAGCTTATATGGGGTGGTTCCTATTGTTATTTTGAAAGTGGTTCGAAAAGCCCATAAAGCATCGTCAAAATTTTCGGCCCATTCTTTTCTGGTTATCCCTACGGTTTTTCGAGTATTCATTTTACACCTCTATTGGTTACTTTGGCTTGTCCGTTTGTTTGAGGATGATAAGTGGTAGAAATTCGGTGATGGACCCCATATCGTGTTAAAAATTTTTCTAGTTGATGATTACAAAAATTGGTGCCTCTATCACTTGTTAAAGCTTTTGGAGTGCCGAAACGAGCGAATAATCGTTTCAGGAATCTTACCACAACCCTTCCATCGTTTGTTGGGAGAGCTTCGGCCTCGGCCCATTTTGACAAGTAATCCACAACCACAAGTATATATTTGTTTCCTTTTAATGGTGGGAAAGGACCCATGAACTCTAAACCCCATACATAAAAAATTTCACAAACAAGAATATCGTTTTGTGGCATTTCTTTTTTGGAAGAAATATTACTGGATCGTAGGCATGCATTACATGTCTTGACAAGATTTGTGCATCTTAGTAAATGGTTGGCCAATAGAATCCGGAATCAAATACCTTTCGAGCGGTACTAGTGGCTCCGTGATGTCCTCCGTACGGTCCTTCATGACAATGGCGGAGAATTTTTTCTGCTTCATTGCCATGTACGCATCGTCGGATGAGTTGGTCACAATTATCATTATAACATATTTTTATTTTGCTTGATATTTTGTCATAAGCTTCTTTTATGGTTCTATAATCATAACGTAAGTTTTCGTTGTGTACAGTCAATTCTCTTATGACTTTGACTTTATCAAGACATGCTTCACAAGGATTTGCGGACTTTGTGCAAGGTTTTTCAACCTCCACAATTTTCACAACTTCCTTTTCAGACATTTTTACCTCATATTTTACCTTTTCTGAGTCTGATTTCAAAGCTTCTTGCCTTTGCATCTCAAGATAAGCTAATTCTTCTTCCTCAGCTCTCTGCCTATAACCTTCCAGAATGGCATTTTCCAAAGCAGCATCGCAATATGATGTATCAGATTCATCCACTAACTCTGCTATCATAGCAAGACCAGTTTTCTTTCCGTTGTATCTGTTCAAGTCAAAACCATCTTCTTCATGATTGGCAACAAGAGCTTGTTCGGCTTTCTTTGCAGGTTTATCTTCTACTTCGACTTGTGTTCTCTTTGGATATGGCTTGTATTGAAGAGCTTTCTTGTAGTACTCATTGTTGCTGCCGAAAGGGTTTTAATTTCCACTTGCTTCTTGATTGTTGCATTCTCGTTTGAAGTGTCCTTTTTGTTAAAACCTGAAGCATGTGACTTTAGACTTGTCAAATCCAAGCTTGTTGTTTGAATTACCAATGTCCCTTCCAGTGAGCGCCACAAATTTGGAAACTCTTCTGATAATGGATGCAAGGCTCCATTTGATATCCATTAGCTCCAATTCTTCTTTGTCCACCTGATCATAATCTTCGGCGGTCATCTCTGGATTACCGATCTTTCCAGCAACAAGACTTTCATATGATTCGAGAACGGTAGCAAGAAGTGCTATGTGTTGTTTAGCAACCTTTTCTGGAAAAAAACATTCTTCAAATCAACTGCTATGTTGCATGGGAAAACATTTGAATCCGAACTAGTTTGGTTTATCTGATTTTGGAACGATGAGCTTGAACTTGCATTTGTATAGCCAGCATATGGAGAACTTTGACTTGGAGAAGAATTTGTATTTGCACTAAATGCTGTTTGAATTTTCGGGCTTTGAATCGGAGTATCTGGAATACCTCCTTTGTAATAGACACCGACATCTTGAACAACATTAGCATTCTTTGATTTTGCAATCTTCATCAATTCCATTTCATGTCCTTCCAATTTGTCTATGAAGGATGACAACTTGAAATGTCTCCAAGATGGACTATTCTTCAGAATCGTCAGATATGTTGTCCATTCTCCTTCTGGAAGTGCATCGGCCAACTTCTCGATTTGCTCTTCATTAGATCTTTTGATATCATGGCTCCGCATCTGAACCATGAGGTGACAGTATCTATCGATCATCTGCTTCATTGTTTCACCTTTTATCATCGTGAAGATCTCGAATTCTTTCTTGATTAAAGCCTTTTTGCTTTTGATCATTTCATCACTTCCTTTGAATTTTTCACAAAGAGAATTCCATAATTCTTGCGAAGTATCATATTCTAGTAATAATATCAAAATATCTTCCTTCACTGATTGTTGTATCAAGCTGATAATTTTCTTCTCAGCAACATAATTATCTTTGTCAGTATTTGAAAACTTGTTCAGCGGAAGATCTTGATCACGCTCATCCTTTGGCCATTTGTAACCATCCTCAACTGCAACCCAGCTGTTGAATTGATTCGCTTGTATCCAATTCACAATCTTTTCTTTCCACCCTTCAAATTCGTCCATGCTCATTAGCTTTGGCGGTTTCGATGTAGTACCTATTTCATTGTCGATATTCATCTGGTTTGCCGCAACAACATTAGCATTTGATGAAGAAGCCATTTGAGAAACAAACACGTTGTGAAAATCTTCCATTTTGACAAACTGAAAACTTATCTGAAAATACAATTAAAAACACTTGAAAATTGATTAGTAACAGACAAATTCGGTCGAACTTGTGTGAAAACAGCTTTTGATTTAAGGTTTTCACAAGTTCGGTCGAACTTATATGACAAGATTCAAATTTTATCACACAACCTCAAGTTCGGTCGAACTTGATGTAGATTTTGAGAAAAATTGCACTTCGAGCGAAGTTGAGAGAAAGTTTCAAGAAAAACAATAAGTTCGATCGAACTTAAGAAAATTTTTCAAGAAAGAGCTAAGTTCGAGCGAACATAGACAAATTTTCCACAGATCTTATACAAGTTCGGTCGAACTTGATAAAATTTGGAGAATTTTAAGCTGAGTTCGAGCGGACTTGATGTTAAAGCCTTGAAAAATTATCAAGTTCGGGCAAACCTGAGTAAAATTCAGAGAATTTTAGTCATGTTCGGTCGAACTTGGTCTCAAGTTCGTCGAACATGGTTTTCCAAATCTTGGTTTTTTCAACTTTTTGATATCAATTCGATTGAATTTGATGTCCAACTCTCAGGGGTTTATCACAACTGTATTTTACATGACATATTAAATTTTAGCTGATTTTGTCCATTAAATCATCAAATATGTGAAAATGTTAAGAAAAATGATAGAATGGAGATGAAATAGATAAATTCTTGTCTTGATTCCAGCAAATTTAGGTATCCAGGCTCTGATACCACTTGTAGGAACGTCCACGATTAGTACGGGAACCTAAATTTGTTATCTATTGTCCGATTAGGCGGAAATTAATGACAAGTTAACCAAATAACAATAATTAGTCATTTAAATGTTGTTTTCATCGATCTAAAGTTCAATACATTCAAGAACCGAATCTGACAGAGCTTTGCCGTCTTTGTGTCAAAATCTCTCCACGTTACAAATGAATCACCAAGGCAACTATTTATAGGTGTATAAGTTCGCTAGTGAGTGATGAAGTTCGGGCGAACTTGACTTAGTCACGTTCGGCCGAACTTGACATCTCATAACCAACCTCGAGCGAACTTGTCACCAAACTAACTTAAATACGCCTAGTTTCTAACAGATTAAGCCCTATTCACTCGGACTCGATATACAATGACGTAGGCAACAAACATATGCACCAACAATATTGGAAGACAATAAAGTCATTAATACAAACCCAAATAAAACGTGCCGAAAGATTAAAAATCAAAAGTAATACATTAAAGAATTGTCTTCACCAAGTGATGTAAGAGATTAGCCAAGAATGGCATTTGATTGACAAAAACCCTTACAATCAATCTTGAATCCCGAGACTACTACACACTCTAAAGATGGAAGATGGATGATGGTGGTGGGTGTTGGTGTTGTAGTGGTGGTGGAGTGGTGGCAAAGTGAGAGAGAAGTGGTTTGCCAAGGGATGCCTTTGACGGGAACCAAGCACCCCTATTTATAGTCAAAACAAAGGCCCGGCCACGGCCCCGTGTCCATCATCCTTCTCTTTCTTCATTAATTGCATCTGACAGCAGAGGGCCCCACACGATCCGTGGCCTCTGGGCACAGCCCCGTGGTCAACTGTTCGCTTCACTATCTGGATTCTGCAAATCTTATAGTTGACCACGCCCCATGTTGGCCTGCACACGGCCCCGTGGTGGGCGTAGAAGCTTCTGCAGGTTTTGTCTTGAAGTGTAAGGTCTGACCACGCCCCGTGTGGGTGGACACGACCCGTGGTCGTCTTCTGTAACCTTATTTTTGTCTTTTAGGGTGGGTCGGGCATGGTTCGTTATTCCTTCTTTTCGTATTTATGTTTGTTTCGGCTGCTTATTTGCTTCTTTCGTTCTTTTATGCTCTTTTTATCCTGAAAATACAAAAGGAAAAAAGAAACGTGCTTTTTCCAACATTAGTACTAAAAAACGGTTAGTTTTATGCCTCAATTCATGTAATTTATATGTTGCATTTTGCACACATTAAATATCCCCACACTTGAATCTTTGCTTGTCCTCAAGCAAAACTCTTTAAATGTGGCTTACACACCCAAATGGAATAGGTAGAGAAGAAGTTTTGTGACATCCTAGAAATCAGGTATCAATTCCGATCCGGGTCTTTATATTGAACATGTTTATTTTTTTAAATGTAATTAAAACGCTCTCGGTTACTAGTGGGTTATAAATTGTGTAACGTCTAAAACCCGAACCAAACTCGAACAAGCCCAACCCATCACCCATTCCCTTTTTCGGCCCAACTAACCCAAACAGCCCCCACCCCCTAGTATTTTATAAAATACGTATGTGTGCCTGAGAGTTTATAAAAAAAATTAGCAAACCCTAATCTTCTTTCTCCCCCTCCTAATGCGACGACAGAGGATCAAGACCCCCCCCCCTAGTCGATCTTGTGAATGCTTAGGATCGGACCAAACTTAGTGAGCTTCCGGTCAGACTTGCTCACCAGAGGCGGAATTCATTGTTAGCTGATTGAACAAACAAAGAACAAGCGATGATTACTGTTTAACCGTCTGTATATTGATAAACGTTGAAACGATTACAGACTCGAGCAGGGCTTCGCCACTGATCACCAAAAACAGCATACTAGACAAACATCCTAAGTCACCTATTTATAGGCAAGACTTGACTGCAACTAGGGACTAGGATGCTGGATTTTCGCATGAAATTTTCGTGTGAAAATCCTTACAGATTTTCGTACGAAAATATTAACAATCATACAAAAACTTCAAAACTAAACTTCTGACGCTACAAAACCCTATCTGTAGCAGGCAATAGACATATGTGCACCAACAGATTCCCACTTAGATGTTGCCGCAGTCTTGGATAGTCTTCAAAACTTTTTCTTCAAAAAACCTTTAAACATATTTGTCTTAATCATCCGAAAAATCTCTTGCGTGCCTTCAACATTCCTCTGAAGCAATAGGAGTTTGATCTGTAGGAGGAGGTCGGTTGTTAGTGTTCCTGAACTTGAATCTTTCATGGGTGGCCAACTTTCGTCGAGCTTCAATTCTTTCTTCATTCTTATCTTTCTTCTTTCTTTATTTATTATTATTTTTAAATGTATGTATTAACCTACTATGAAGTGTCTACATCAATCCTAACAATTCTTTCTTAATGCAAACAACAGCCACGATACTATAACACTTTTATGGCACCTTATCCATTGTTATAACTCTTTCTTCTTCACAATTTCGAAAACCTGCAACTCGGATCTTAGATTCGTAATAATAAAAAAAAAATAACCAAATATCAAGATCTGAACAATGGTTGATAAAAATTGTTCCACTTTTTTTTGCAGATTTATAGAACAAGATAACCTTCCCTCACAATTCAGATAACATTTCAGTTGAGTTTACTACTTTTAAACAATCCGAAATTGATATCACAGTGATCGAAACAAATAAACTCAAACTGAAACAAACTGACATTGATTGTAAACTGTTCCAAACGAATAATCTTGAATAGAGGCTCAAATCGAAATCAAACAAAAACTGTCCGAAACTCTGAAACAATACGCCGAATCAACCCAAAAACTATCAAAATTAAATAGAAATGTTAGAAATCACACTGAAACTGAATCAAATAAGTCCGAAGAACATGATCTACACAACGAAAATGTTTAAAATTCACCGAAAACTAATCGATTCAATTCAAAACTCGATCGAACCAAAATGAAACTTGATCGAAATACAACGAATCAATCTGAAACTTAAATTGAAACACAGAAACTTCAAACAAAACAGTCCGAAACAAACAGAAATGATCCGAAAATCAATCGATACAGTCCAAAATACACTAACAACACCTCGAAAGACACCAAAACTTGTCCGATTAGAATCATGATTACACGTAGAGCTTCCGTAGCTCTGATACCAATTGTAGTTCCGGATTAGTTCACCGAAGAATGCAAGATCTGTGTTTAAACAGTTTTACATGCGGAATCCGTAAAACCGAGTTGTAATCATGAACACGAATCGTATATAATCAATGTTTATTATGATTCAACGTAAACCTGACAGAGTTTCGATGCTATACGATACTAATACGACTCGATCTAAATATTGAAGATGAAGCTTTGAATGAGATCTGCTTGTGATCGTTTCGTGCGGATCTACTTTGTGCAAGCCCTTTCATGATATATATATATATATATATATATATATATATATATATATATATATATATATATATATATATATATATATATATATATATATATATATATATATATATATATATATATATATATGTATTGCATGCATTTTGTGTGAATGATGTTAAGATTCGTACGAAAATATGTTTCCAAATCATAATACGATGCATGAATATTTTGTGATGTCATCATGATACTGGTCATCTTCGCTCCTTCGTATCACGCCGTACTGAATCCTAACCTGGACTAAACAAACCTAACATAACCTAGCGAAACCTCTGTCCGGTATATTACAGACTCAAGACTCTTGACATTACACGTACAAATTGATTTCTAGTATGGCCACATGAATAGTGCACTAACAGATCCCTACACTCCTTCTCTCTAGTATCCTAGTTATTTGATTCAAGGTTAGTGTGTTATCATGTGTTTTGATTTGTGTTCTTTGATGTTATTGACTGCGTTTTTGTATGATGATTTATACTTGGTGTTTATGAGAATAATTATAATCTAGGGCTTGCTGGAAGTCATGTTTCATCGTGTTTGGATCGTATGATTACATGTTTAGTAACTAGGGTTTTGTGTGATTACAAGGGTATGATGATTTCTTGTGAAATTGAATTGCTAGGGTTTGATTTGATTATTGAGTATGATGTTGAACATGATAAATATGTTATAAACGACTATAAACCTGCTGTGAATCATGTTTTTGGTGTCACGGGTACATTAGTTAATCGTTTGCATGAGCGGGTAATTGAAAACAGATTCTTTCTGAAATCTGCAGCCAACTTCCGTAGGCTATAACTGGGTCATAACCTATCGAAAACTGAGTTTTCTTGAATCCACAAAGTAGAGTTTCGAAATACCATTCAAACGGCGCTAGAATCATAATTTTTTTACGTCGTTCGCTATTTTAAATGGAATTTTTCGTTACAGTGCGCTGGGCTGTTCTTTTTCTGCAAAATTGCAGGTCACGATTTCAGTCATATCTAAGGGTGTATTGGGACATAAGTTATGAAATATAAATTATAGAAAATATGCGAGTAAACAGAAGTTTTCCAACTTGAATCACCTTGTTGGAGACTCGGTGATTTTTAAATAAAATAAACGGTGGGCAGGGGTAGGAATCATTACAATTCAAACCACTGCCTATTGCTCGAATTTTTACAAAAAATGTGTAAACAATTAGACTTTGAAAATTTACAGAAACACGTCGAGATCTTTTCACATGTCATATATTTTTTTGGGAATTTATTATGACTTATAACTATTTTATAAAAATACCCGAATACAACCCAGTTTTGAGTATTAAAGCTGAAACGTATTAAGTCGCAGTGTGTGCATCTGATTGTTAGTTGTGTTATCTGAGAATGATCGAACATGTTTAATGTCAACATTAAATGTCGTTTAAGTTTTTGTATGCTACGACCATCAATATATTCATATACATATACCGTTTGAATGAAAATATATATGTGGGATATATATGTAACTTGTCAACGTGATTGCATGATACGTGTTTGATACGTGTAAGGATTTCGTGTCTTTCATGAGCACACTAATAAACTAAACGGTAATCATGTTAGGACATGGTTGACCGGTTCCACCTCGCGTATTTCTTTCCATAACTTAATTTGTCGAGCTAATCTAAGGTGAGTTCACACTTTTATAAAAGCATGAATTCCCGGTGGCTTGGGAACGGAATAAAACAACAACTACGTATTATCCTTGGGTAGAATACATGAAACCTTGTCCCCCTTGGGTGGGATAACAAGTTAGTTTACTATTATATCACATGTCTTAAGCGTACAAGACGAAAACTCTATCTGAAAGTCCCTACACATTTTATACCGATCAATCGCCGGGCCAATGGCGAACGGGTTATTAGTTGAATAGCGCTATTAGGTCTAACAAGCCTCACACCATGCCGTAGAGGACGAGCGTGGACTAATATACTTGGGCACTAGTCTATGACGATAGACATTGACATGGGGCACTAAACATAACCATAGTTAGTAGTCGGTATGGTAACGGGTTTAGTAGCTTAAAAAGTTGGGGTAGCTCCCCATGACATGTTTTATAAGAACAGAGTAATTTAACGAACTTATGATTTTGGAACAACACTAAACAACTGTGAACTCGCCAACCTTTTTTTGTTGATCCGTTACTACATGCTTTGCAGGTCGTTAGGTACTTACCGGAGCTTGCACAGAGGGCTGGTCGTTGTGGGAAAAAAAACCCATTTTTGGGTTCTTATGAAACTTTATGAACTTTTAAAATTTTGATTTGGGTTTTAGACATTATACTTCCGCTAACACTAAAATTTAGTTTTGGATATTTGTTTTCGTAAATACAAATCGTATTGTTTGTGATGGACTTTATTTACCTTCACTTATTGTTCAATATGATTGGTGGCATGATCCTCGTCAGTCACACGCCTCGCGGTAATACTCCGCACGCGAGTTTTGAGGGTGTGACAGATTGGTATCAGAGCCATTGGTTATAGTGAACTAGGTTTAAAAACTTTTGAAAACCAGACTATAACCGTTCTTTGTTGAAAAACCACAACGACACCACACTCCAGATTGCAAGGATCATCATACATATATGCATACATTATACTTGTACTTGACATTTACTTGTGCATTATTTTCTTTACAACACTATGAACTTTTTTTGCGAACTAAAATAGTTAAGAATGATTTTTTTTCCTAACTCGAAACAGAAACCACAACACGCTAGTGGTAAGCTACCAGTTGTTTCGGAACAATCACCTCAATCACAATACCCAACCTATTTACTCTAAACCAGATGGTTGCAGGCTCGGCTTGAAACAGTTCCAAACAATACAACCAACGCTTCCATTCGTGCACAACACCCATGATTTAACGTTACCGGAAAACGTTTCAAAAAGTCGTCCTCAACATTTTTCTCACATCCCAAAATAACCCCTAGAAGAGAAAATAAGTTTCTACGGAGTCATACCTTTGTGTACGTGACGTCCTTGACGCGTCTATTTCTCTTTGAACTCATGACACAAAATGCGGGTAGAATTTTGTTTGACCCATTCTTGACCATACGACATCCGTTTCTTGCATTCAACCTATCCACGCGATCCTCTCGACATTCCCCACATCTAAAAATTATCGGCTCTATCCCTCGATGTCGCCACTGCTGCCAGAACCCATATATGACTCTCCGTTCGTTCGGTTTTACACGTCGATATTCGAGTAGACCAAAACTGACCCAAACGAACTCGGATTTAGGCGAATAATATGTTCACGCGTTCATGTCGTCGAACCCCATCATCTAAACCTGTCTCCATTGCCGGAAACCATCGCTACAATCACCGAAAAATGAAACGGTGGTTGGAAGTCACAGTTTTGCACGTTTGTTATCGCGTTGCTTGAAACCATATCATCCGAACTCCATTTTGGACAAACGATATATCCACGTGATCGTGACGCAATGAACTTTTATCCCGTGCCATTTCTGTTGCCAACCGCTGCTGGAGTTGGCGCCGTTGACCGGAATGGTTGTCAGAATTCTTCGGTTATATGTCGGATTTTTTTGTTTTTCGCTTAATACTTCGCCTGAGCATCACCAACTTCCTGTTCCTTCGATCCACAACTGAAATAGCGAAACACTAACAACCATATCATAATCCCTATCGATCACAAGGCTACCCCACTACCCTGTTAGGCGGTTAACTTGATTTACCCCTTCACATACCTAATTCAACAAATGGATGTCTCCTAATGATTGGATGGTCTTAGGGACATTGGGAGAAGGAGATATGCATTAGTTAACCCACTGATGAACTCGATGATTTAGACCTTTATCTTACCCCTTATATTGCAAGAGTCATTATTCTACTAGGGTTTCTCTTTTTATGCGGATCTTTTTACTAGCCTTTGCACTGTCCGATGTATACAGTTTAGTGCGATATCCAATCACTATTATCGACCTAGATAAATCTATCATCCCTTTATCAGATGACACTATGTCCTTGCTTCTTGATGCAGAAACTCCAATAAGATTGCGCTCTAGCTTAGAGAATTTGTTAAACTCAATTTTTGATCCTTGGTGAACAGTTCTTGAACCCTGAAGAGGGTGTTGTGTTGTTGATATGACCATATCTTTTCAAACATGTTTTTGCATCCTCGTAATGAAACCTTTTGACGGCGTATGCGCTATTTCAAATTCATGCACACGACTTAGTTTAACCCTTTGAATTTGGTTGCTTACCGGCTTGATAAATTGCAAACTCATTTAAGTTCATGGATCAAGGTGAATTATTCCCCCTTCGCACACGGGCGAGCTCAAAAACTTTGGCAGACGTTTCAGTAAACCTTGACACTACAAACTCGTGAGGCAACTATTCTTCTCTAGTTAATATTTGTTATGCCAACACCATTGACGTAACACTTTTATCGGAGAATAATGTTCCTTATTTCTATTTTATACCACTTGCGTACGACCAACCACATCCTCGAAATCAGATAAATCTTTACTACTGATCCTAAAATAATTATGTTTTGCAACAAGTTAATGCATTGTCTACGGCTACACTTTGGTATGTTCTTCATGTTTTATCCTGTTGCACTTAAATGAATACCATAGTTCTTATCTAAGCCTGGCATACCCAAATCTTCGCTTGGTTAAATCACCCCCTACAAATGTTACTCGAGGATCAACAAGCCACTTCCTCGCTATCAAAGAAACCGATAAGTTTACCAAGCTTGCCAACATATACTTGAAGGAAGTAGTTGCTAGACACGGTATGCCAATTTCAATCATCTCTGATCGTGACCCACGTTTCACGTCTGATCTATAGCAAGCTATGCACAAATCATTTGGCTCACGTCTAGACAAGAGCACAACCTATCACCCACAAACCGATGGTCAAACTGAGCGCACCATCCAAACCCTAGGAGACATGCTAAGAGCATGTGTCATTGATTTCGGTAACAGTTGGGAAAGACGCCTACCTATGGTGAAATTCTCTTATAATAATAGTAACCACACCAGTATTCAGGCCGTACCGTTCGAAGCGTTGTACGGATGGAAATGCCGATCACCTCTTTCAAGAGCTTAGGATTGATGACCAACTCCATTTCATTGAGGAACCCATTGAAATCATGGATCGAGATTTCAAAACTCTTAAATGTAGCAAGATACCAATAGTTCGAGTTCATTAGAACTCCCGTCATGGCCCGGAGTTCACCTGGGAACGAGAAGATCAAATGAAACGCAAGTATCCTCGGTTGTTTAGGAAAGACGAGTCTAGTACTGAAGCTACTACTGAATTTCAGGACGAAATTCCAAACCGACAGGGGGATGAATGTGACACCCCACGAAAACGCTCAAATCAACTAGCTTCCTTAGTGACTGTGTGCTAAATTTTCGAGACGAAAATTCCTTCAAGTTGGGGATATCAATTCCGATCCGGGTCTCTATATTGAACATGTTTATTTTTTAAATATAATTAAAACGCTCTCGGTTACTAGTGGGTTATAAATTGTGTAACATCTAAAACCCGAACCAAACTCGAACAAGCCTAACCCACCACCCGTTCCCTTTTTCGACAACTAACCCAAACTGCCCCACCCCCTTGTATTTTATAAAATACGTATGTGTGCATGAGAGTTTAAAAAAATTAGCAAACCCTAATCTTCTTTCTCCCCCTCCTGGTGCGACGGCAGAGGATCAAGACCCCCCCCCCTCTCAATCGATCTCTACACTCCCTCTCTCTAGTCTTCTAGTTATTTGATTCAAGGTTAGTGTGTTATCATGTGTTTTGATTTGAGTTCTTTGATGTTCTTAACTCCGTTTTTGTATGATGATTTATACTTGGTGTTTATGAGAATAATCATAATCTAGGGCTTGTTGGAAATCATGTTTTAGTATGTTTGGATCGTATGATTACATGTTTAGTAACTAGGGTTTTGTGTGATTACAAGGGTATGATGATTTCTTGTGAAATTGAATTGCTAGGATTTGGTTTGATTATTGAGTATGATGTTGAACAAGATAAATATGTTATAAACGACTATAAACCTGCTGTGAATCATGTTTTTGGTGTCAGGGGTACATTAATTAATCGTTTGCATGAGCGGGTAATTGAAAACAGATTCTGTCTGAAATCTACAGCCAACTTCCGTTGGCTATAACTGGGTCATAACCTATCGAAAACTGAGTTTTCTTGAGTCCATAAAGTAGAGTTTTGAAATATGATTCAAACGGCGCTGGAATCATATTTTTTGACGTTGTTTACTATTTTAAATGAAATTTTTCGTTATAGTGCGCTGGGCTCTTCTTTTTCCGCAGAAATTGCAGGTCACGATTTCAGTCATATCTAAGGGTATATTGGGACATAAGTTATGAAATTTAAACTATAGAAAATATGCGAGTAAATAGAAGTTCTCCAACTGGAATCACCTTGCTTGGAGACTCGGTGATTTTTAAATAAAATAAAAGGTGGGCAGGGGTAGGAATCGTAACAATTCAAACCACTGCCTATTGTTCGAATTTTTACTAGTGGCTCCATGATGTCCTCCGTCGGTCTTCATGACAATGGCGGATAATTATTTCTGCTTCATTGCCATGTACGCATCATCGGATCAGTTGGTCAGCATAAATTTTGAAAAGATACGGATCTTCCCAAAAGTAATGTTTTACATTGGCAAATAAAATTTTCTTTGATGATGTGACCATCCTTTTACGACTATCCTACTAGCTAGGTAGTTGGCGTAGTCGTCGTACCATGGTTCTTCCCGATATTCCACCATCTCTAAATATTCCATTGGGATATTTTGTTGATGAGCCCGTCCCTAGTTGCCCCAAAGCTGGATCTTCCAAGCAAGATAGGTGATCTGCGGCGGTGTTCTCTGCTCCTCTTTTGTCTTTTATTTCGATGTCAAATTCTTGGAGGAGTAGGATCCACCTGATTAAACGTGGTTGGGCATCCTGTTTTTTTAAACAGATAACGAATGGCTACATGTTCTGTATAAACTGTTGTTTTAGAAAGAATAATATAAGAACGGAATTTATCAAAAGCAAATACTACAGCTAGTAATTCTTTTTCTGTTGTTGTATAATTTCTTGTGCATTATTGAGAGTTTTACTAGCATAGTATATTGGATGAAAATGCTTATCTTTTCATTGTCCCCAAACTGCTCCAACTGCAAAGTCACTTGCATCACACATGATTTCAAAGGGTAATTTCCAATCGGGCGCTATCATGATTGGTGCATTGACTAGCATTTACTTTAGTGTTAAAAATGCATGGTTGCAATCCTTGTCAAAGATAAATGGTGCATCTTTTTCAAGTAGTTTACTTAGAGGCCGGAGATTTTTGAAAAGTCTTTGATAAATCGTCTACAAAATCCGGCATCCATAAGAAAATTCTTATGGCTCTAACGGAGGATGGAGGTGGTAATCGAGAGATAGTGTCAATTTTTGGTCAATCAACCTCCATTCATTCGCTTGAGATTTTGTGGCCGAGTACTATTCCCTCCGTAACCATGAAATGACATTTTTTCCAATTAAGGGCTAGGTTGGTTTCCTCACATCAGGATAGCATTCGTTAAAGGTTATCGAGGCATTGGTCATATGAATCTCCAAAGATAGAAAAGTCATCCATGAAAACTTCCATTTTTTTTTATCATATCATGGAAGATGGCCACCATGCAACGTTGGAATGTTGCGGGGGCATTACATAAACCAAAAGGCATGCGTCGATAAGCGAAAGTTCCATAGGGGCATGTGAAGGTTGTTTTTTCTTAGTCTTACGGGGCTATCGGTATTTGAAAATAACCTGAAAAACCATCTAAAAAAATAAAATTTGTGACCGGATAGTCTTTCCAACATTTGATCAATAAAAGGTAAAGGGAAGTGGTCTTTCCTTGTTGCCTCATTTAATCTACGGTAGTCTATACAAACTGTCTATCCGATGATGGTCCTTGTTGGTATCAATTCGTTTTTTCATTGGTTACTACCGTCATACCTCCTTTTTTGGGAACTACTTGAACGGGACTCACCCATGGGCTATCAAAAATTGGGGATTGGTCCGGCATCAAGTAGTTTGATGACTTTGTTTTTAACCACTTCTTGAAAATTTGGATTGACTCTACGATGTGGTTGTATTACCGATTTGTAGTCATCTTCCATTAAAATTTTGTGTGTGCACATGGAAGGGTTTATTCCTTTTATATCTACAAGCTTCCACGCAATCGCGTTTTTATGTTTTCTTAAAAGTGAAATTAGTTTTTCTTTTTCTAAACCAGTTAATTTTGATGAAATAATTACTGGTAATTTACCATGCTTGTCTAGAAAAGTATATTCCAAACCTTTTAGGAGCTCTTTGAGCTCAAGTGGTGGGTCTTTAGGAGACTCCTTATTTGGTGCTCTTAGTTGAGGACCATAAAGGTTTGTTCAATGGCGTCTTCTTCTTGGACAAGTTGGTCGAGCTCTTCTTCCGTATCTGGTGGCTCATCTTCATCTTCAATTAAGGGGTCGTCGTTGCCGAATGGGTATTTCATGGGTTGGTAAAGATTGACATACCTTTTGTCGGCCCCTAATTGAATTGGTAAGTTGTTTTGCTTCCGGTTGATCAATGCTTGATGGGTTTTTATGAACGGTCGTCCCAATACAAGCGGGGCATCATCGAGAATGATGAAGTCGGTGGGGACTACCGTTTGGTTTGTTTGAATTAACACATCTTCAACTACTCCCGTTGATTTTATCATCTTTTGATTAGATAGAAAAATGGGGATTTGAAGTGGAGAAAAATCACTAATATTTAATTTTTCGAAATATAGTTAGGCATTATATTAACACAAAGATCTTTGTCGATGGTGATATTGCTAATAAAGCTATTTTGAAAGAAACATGGAACCAGTGTTATGTTAATTTCAAATTGTTCATCTTTTATTATCGTAGTTTGATCATTTGTTTATTTGATGCTAACTATTTCATCAACTTTAGTGTTAGTGTTTAACTCTTTTAAAAACTTAGCATGAGTGGGGACCAAACAATGGTTTTCGAAAGAATGTGGTAAAATGTTAATTTCTTTAAAAGTTGACTCTTTTTCAAAATTTTGGTTTGTTGACTTACCTTCTTCTTTGGTTGACTCATGCATAGGTTTTTTGCTTATTTGCTTTTCCATTTTTACTTCTTCGATTATTACTTCATTGGTACAAACAGCCTCTTCCTTTGCCTGGGATTCTTGTAGTAACCGCTCAAGAGTTTTGAGATGTTCTATTATTCTTTCGGCTTCGGGAAGGATAGTTGGTGGTGTGTCAAAATGAGTGGGATAAGTGTTCCAATCACAACTTGATTTTGGAAGTTCAAACCTAGGTTCGTCATAATAAGAATATGAGGAGGATGGTTGGAAAAAGTC
Source organism: Scalesia atractyloides (assembly GCA_947069175.1). Classification (NCBI taxonomy): domain Eukaryota; kingdom Viridiplantae; phylum Streptophyta; class Magnoliopsida; order Asterales; family Asteraceae; genus Scalesia; species Scalesia atractyloides. The sequence goes on from CAMTDV010000017.1 coordinate 60,652,847, forward strand.
ACAATATTGTACCGAATGGGGATTGTCGCAAATGGTACAATATTCTTCCTCATAATCATCCTCTATGTAGTAGTGAGTGTAATCTCCCGAGTATTGTTCCATAAGTGTCAGGATCTAAGTTTGAATCACTTGTAGTTTTTGTTTCTAAAGATAGAAAATGGATGAATATAAAAGATATGCAGCGGAAATAATGGAAAACTTTTACTACAAGCAATCTGTCGTTTGTTTTCATCATCATCATGCTTTCAAGTTGGTAAACTTTTCATGTGATTCACAAACTCCCCCTTAGCCAATTACAATCGTTTGATAGTAAGAAATATAAAAGATAAAGTGCGAAATGATCTTTTTCAAGAAGACAAGTTAACTGTTACAACGTTCACCTATTTATACTAACTATCTAACCACTGAGCATCTTTTGTGACGTCATGGTTGATAGTGACAGCTAACAAAATTGTAACCAACTAAAACACTGCTATACTAATACTATCAGTGCATAGCACTATTACATTGAATAAAGTAAAAACTAGTATAAGCACTGATCTCTATCCTCTGATCTTGTTTTCTACTAGCAGACCTTTGCTTCTTAATTCAATCACATGATAGGAACAGTTGTTTGAGGAAAGCAGTGTAAAGGTTGATAAGAGATTGTAACCTCTGATAGTTGAACCAAAGCTCGTATAGTGTATTTGGCTTTGATATAATATGTTCCTTTGTTAGGGTTCAATCCCAACAATCTCCCCCTGAAACAGATGATGCCAAAACACTTGATTATTCTTGGTTTTTATTCCTCAACGGAAATTCTCTAATTTGGCCTTTAAACTATAATTCAAAATTCAGAGAAACTTCATCATCTTATCCTTTTCGAGTGTCAGATCCAAAAGATATTTAAGCTCTTCTGCATTTAGCTTTTATGCAGCCTCCATGCTAATCTTAACAGCATCACCATTAGACTTGAGCAGTGTCAATTCGTGGGAGCCTTTTTCGACTTTCCACTTTAGAATTTTTGGGTCTTCTGCCTCACTAGCTTCATCTGTGTGATAGTCAACCATGTTTTTAATTCCCTCTTTGATGTGTTCAAACACTCTCTTGTGTTGATGCATATGTCTGTTGCCTACGTCATCATATAATATCGAGTTAGTATTTAGGAGCGAAATGTCGAAGTTTATGTATGTAAAGGGTCAAGTTCGCTTGAAATGTATATGTTGTAGTCAAGTTCGGCCGAACTTGACTACGCAAGTTCACCCGAACTTGCATCCCACAAGCGAACTTGCACTCCTATAAATAGGAGTCTTGACATTTCATTTGTAACATTCAGAGATTTTGTCACGACAGAGGCGAAGCTCTGTCCGAGTCTTTCCAGGATCTGTGACGTTGAATATTAATGAAACGGTGATTAAATAGAAACAAATGAGTGTATCCAATGTCGCCTATGCAAACAGATTCCGCACATTTACCTTAGGTTTTTCAGATTAGTGCCTGAACGATCTGTATAACGGACCTACAAGTGGTATCAGATCAGGATTGGCCTAATTTGAAGACACTGGATATAGAACATCTCATTTTCTACTGATTTCTTCTATTTTTAACTTTTCTTGGACAATTCACGGACAAAATGGACTGATTTTCAAGTATAATACGTAAAATCCATAATAGGAAAACCCTTGAAAAGTTCAGAGCTTAAAACAAACGAATTCATGCCGAAAAATTAAAAAAACCATTTTTGAAATCACAACTTCGCTAGAACTTAACATCAAGTTCGCTCGAACTTGACTGAAAAACTCAAATTTTTCATCAAGTTCGCCCGAATTTGACTGATTTTTCAAGGGTTTTACTCATGTTCGCTCGAACCTGACTGTTTTTTCATCATTTTTAGTCAAGTTCACCCGAACTTGATAAAAATTGGTTGATAGTCTAACAAGTTCGCCCGAACTTGCTATCTCTTGAAAATTCACATAAGTTCGCTCGATAATTGTTAGCATTCCTTTTGGGTTTTGAGTAAAATCTTTTCTTGTTTTTCTCAAGATCATCTGATGAAACTTCTACAAATTTGAAAAATTTATCAAGTTGATCCTCTTTCACATTCCGAATCGGAAAACTATCATCGAAGTACAATCTATCAGATTCCTTAATTTTGTACATGACAACTTTAGGATCATCACTTAGATCATGTTCTGATGATGTATCGTCATCTTCAGATAGTGATTCCGAGTTTTTCAAACTTGATTTGGCGCTTTCAGAGCTACCGTTATCAGAATAATTTCGCAACACATTTTTAACCACATTTTTTACCACCGCTTCATTGTCATCATTTGATTTCGTAAAGTCTACGTCACTGTTCTCAGGAAAATTATTTTACTTTTCTGACAAAATGAGTAAATTAAATGCCTTTTCAATCTCATCATCTTTCTTGCAGGAATAACTTGAAAGAAATGGTGGAGGAACACTTTCGTATTCTTTACATTTGAGTTATCACCATTTTCCGCCAACTTAATCGTAAGTAAAATGTGATCAATGACATACGCGTTTGTGGTGTAGCTCTTTAGAAGCTGTCTTACCCGTTCCGTTTCTTCTTTATGTCGTGAAGCTCACGCTTTGTCTCAGCAATAGTGTTAATGTACATGTTAATTGCCTTTTGTTTTTCAATTACAGTTGCATTTAACATTTTAACATTAGCATTTAGCTCACAATTAGCATTATCAACATATTTATATTTGCTTGATATTTTGTCATAAGCTTCTTTTATGGTTCTGTAATCACAACGAAAGTTTTCGTTGTGTACAGTCAGTTCTCTTATGACTTTGACTTTATCAAGACATGTTTCACAAGGATTTGCGCACTTTGTGCAAGGTTTTTCAACCTCCACAATTTTCACAACTTCCTTTTCAGACATTTTTACCTCAGATTTTACCATTTCTGCCTCTGATTCAAAGCTTCTTCCCTTTGCATCTCAAGATAAGCTAATTCTTCTTCCTCAGCTCTCTGCCTATAACCTTCCAGAATGGCATTTTCCAAAGCAGCATCGCAATATGATGTATCAGATTCATCCACTAACTCTGCTATCATAGCAAGACCAGTTTTCTTTCCGTTGTATCTGTTCAAGTCAAAACCATCTTCTTCATGATTGGCAACAAGAGCTTGTTCGGCTTTCTTTGCAGGTTTATCTTCTACTTCGACTTGTGTTCTCTTTGGATATGGCTTGTATTGAAGAGCTTTCTTGTAGTACTCATTGTTGCTGCCGAAAGGGTTTTAATTTCCACTTGCTTCTTGATTGTTGCATTCTCGTTTGAAGTGTCCTTTTTGTTAAAACCTGAAGCATGTGACTTTAGACTTGTCAAATCCAAGCTTGTTGTTTGAATTACCAATGTCCCTTCCAGTGAGCGCCACAAATTTGGAAACTCTTCTGATAATGATGCAGGCTCCATTTGATATCCATTAGCTCCAATTCTTCTTCGTCCACCTGATCATAATCTTCGGCGATCATCTCTGGATTACTGATCTTTCCAGCAACAAAACTTTCATTTGATTCGAGAACGGTTGCAAGAAGTGCTATGTGCTGTTTAGCCCCCTTTTCTAGAAAAAATTCTTCAAATCAACTGCTATGTTGCATTGGAAAACATTTGAATCAGAACTAGTTTGGTTTGTCTGATTTTGGAATGATGAGCTTGAACTTGCACTTGTATATCTAGCATATGGAGAACTTTGACTTGGAGTAGAATTTGTATTTGCACTAAATGTTGTTTGAATTTTCGGGCTTTGAATCAGAGTATCTGGAATACCTCCTTTGTAATAGACACCGACATCTTGAACAACATTAGCATTCTCTGATTTTGCAATCTTCATCAATTCCATTTCATGTCCTTCTAATTTGTCTATGAAGGATGACAACTTGAAATGTCTCCAAGATGGACTATTCTTCAGAATCGTCAGATATGTTGTCCATTCTCCTTCTGGAAGTGCAACAGCCAACTTCTCGATTTCCTCTTCATTAGATCTTTTGATATCATGTCTCCGCATCTGAACCATGAGGTGACAGTATCTATCTATCATCTGCTTCATTGTTTCACCTTTTATCATCATGAAGATCTCGAATTCTTTCTTGATTAAAGCCTTTTTGTTTTTGATCATTTCATCACTTCCTTTGAAATTTTCACAAAGAGAATTCCATAATTCTTGCGAAGTATCATATTCTAGTAATAATATCAAAATATCTTCCTTCACTGATTGTTGTATCAAGCTGATCATTTTCTTCTCAGCAACATAATTATCTTTGTCAGTATTTGAAAACTTGTTCAGCGGAAGATCTTGATCACGCTCATCCTTTGGCCATTTGTAACCATCCTCAACTGCAACCCAGCTGTTGAATTGATTCGCTTGTATCCAATTCACAATCTTTTCTTTCCACCCTTCAAATTCGTCCATGCTCATTAGCTTTGGCGGTTTCGATGTAGTACCTATTTCATTGTTGATATTCATCTGGTTTGCCGCAACAACATTAGCATTTGATGAAGAAGCCATTTGAGAAACAAACACGTTGTGAAAATCTTCCATTTTGACAAACTGAAAACTTATCTGAAAATACAATTAAAAACACTTGAAAATTGATTAGTAACAGACAAATTCGGTCGAACTTGTGTGAAAACAGCTTTTGATTTAAGGTTTTCACAAGTTCGGTCGAACTTATATGACAAGATTCAAATTTTATCACACAACCTCAAGTTCGGTCGAACTTGATGTAGATTTTGAGAAAAATTGCACTTCGAGCGAAGTTGAGAGAAAGTTTCAAGAAAAACAATAAGTTCGATTGAAGTTAAGAAAATTTTTCAAGAGAGAGCTAAGTTCGAGCGAACTTAGACAACTTTTCCACAGATCTTATACAAGTTCGGTCGAACTTGATAAAATTTGGAGAATTTTTTTTAAGCTGAGTTCGAGCGGACTTGATGTTAAAGCCTTGAAAATTTATCAAGTTCGGACGAACTTGAGTAAAATTCAGAGAACTTTAGTCAAGCTCGGTCGAACTTGGTCTCAAGTTCGTCCAACATGGTTTTCCAAATCATGGTTTTTTCAACTTTTCGATATTAATTCGATTGAATTTGATGTCCAAACTCTCTGGGGTTTATCACAACTGTATTTTACATGACATCTTCAATTTTTAGCTGATTTTGTCGATGAAATCATCAAATATGTGAAAATGTTAAGAAAAATGATAGATTGGAGATGAAATAGATAAATTCTTGTCTTGATTCCAGCAAATATAGGTATTTAGGCTCTGATACCACTTGTAGGAACGTCCACGATTAGCACGGGAACCTAAATTTGTTATCTATTGTCTGATTAGGCGGAAACTAATGACAAGTTAACCAAATAACAAGAATTACTCATTTAAATGTTGTTTTCATTGATCTAAAGTTCAATACATTCGGGAACCGGATCTGATAGAGCTTCGCCGTCTTTGTGCCAAAATCTCTCCACGTTACAAATGAATCACCAAGGCACCTATTTATAGGTGTATAAGTTCTCTAGTGAGCGAGGAAGTTCGGGCAAATTTGACTTAGTCAAGTGGCCGAACTTGACATCTCATAACCAACCTTGAGCGAACTTGTCACCAAACTAACTTAAATACGCCTAGTTTCTAACAGATTAAGCTCTATTCACTCAGACTTGATATACAACGACGTAGGCAACAGACATATGCACCAACAATATTGGAAGACAATTAAGTATGTTATTAATGCGAAAAGTGGTAGGCCCCTCTTTTGAAGGTGACGTTACCCTCGGCTAAGTGGTTTGAGTCAGCAGGGATACAATCCCAAGTAGCCGGTTTAAAATATTAATAGTGGTTTACATATGAGGGGTTCAACCCGTTCACACCCCCGCCATCCAATACCTTTGGGGTATTGAAGGAGGTCCTAATAAGCTCGAACCAAGTCCTCGTAGGATCTATACACTGAACGAGACAAGAAAATTACCAAACCACCCTTCTAACCCCCTACCAGGTTAGTTAACGTGCTTTATATAGACCGTAAAGACACGAATGCGCAAAATCAATGACATCATGAAGAAATGGTAGGAAAATTCACTTTCAACATAAGAAACTAGTTATTAAAGTCATTAATACAAACCCAAAAAAAAACGTGCCGAAAGATTAAAACTCAAAAGTAATACATTAAAGACTTGTCTTCACCAAGTGATGTAAGAGATTAGCCAAGCATAGCCTTTGATTGACAAAAACCCTTACAATCAATCTTGGATCCCGAGACTACTACACACTCTAAAGATGGAAGATGGATGATGGTGGTGGGTGTTGGTGTTGTACTGGTGGTGGAGTGGTGGCAAAGTAAGAGAGAAGTGGTTTGCCAAGGGATGCCTTTGAAGGGAATCAAGCACCCCTATTTATAGTCAAAACAGAGGCCCGACCACGGCCCCATGTCCAGTGGGCACGGCCCGTGGCCATCATCCTTCTCTTTCTTCATTAATTGCATCTGACAGCAAAGGCCCCACACGACCGGTGGCCTCTAGGCACGGCCCCGTGGTCAACTGTTCGCTTTACTATCTGGATTCTGCAAATCTTATAGTTGACCACGCCCCATGTTGGTCTGGGCACGGCCCCGTGGTGGGCGTAGAAGCTTCTGCAGGTTTTGTCTTGAAGTGTAAGGTCTGACCACGCCCCGTGTTGGGTGGACACAGCCCGTGGTCGTCTTCTGTAACCTTATTTTTGTCTTTTGGGGTGTTACTGAGGGTCGGGCATGGTTCGTTATTCCTTCTATTCGTATTTATGTTGGTTTCGGCTGCTTATTCGTTTCTTTCATTCTTTTATGCTCTTTTTATCTTGAAAATACAAAAGGAACAAAGAAACGTGCTTTTTCCGACATTAGTACTAAAAACAGTTAGTTTTATGCCTCAATTGACGTAATTTATATGTTGCATTTTGCACACATCAAATATCCCCACACTTGAATCTTTGTTTGTCGTCAAGCAAAACTCTTTAAATGTGGCTTACACACCCAAATGAAATAGGTAGAGAAGAAGTTTTGTGACATCCCAAAAAATCAGGTATCAATTCCGATTCAGGTCTTTGTATTGAACACGTTTTTTTTAACTATAATTAAGACGCTCTCGGTTACTAGTGGGTTATAAATTGTGTAACGTCTAAAACCCGAACCAAACTCGAACAAGCCCAACCCACCACCCATTCCTTTTTCGGTCCAACTAACAGAAACCGCCCCCACCCCCTTGTATTTTATAAAATACGTATGTGTGCATGAGAGTTTATAAAAAAATTTAGCAAACCCTAATCTTCTTTCTCCCCCTCCTGGTGCGACGATAGAGGATCAAGACCCCGCCCCCCTCTCAATCGATCTTGTGAATGCTTAGGATCGGACCCAACTTAGTGAGCTTCCGGTCAGACTTGCTCAGCTAACAGAGGCGGAATTCATTGTTAGCTGATTGAACAAACAAAGAACAAGCGATGATTACTGTTTAACCGCCGGTATATTGATAAAAGTTGAAAGGATTACAAACTCAAGCAGGGCTTCGCCACTGATCACCAAAAACAGCATACTAGACAAACATCCTAAGTCACCTATTTATAGGCAAGACTTGACAGCAACTAGGGACTAGGATGCTGGATTTTCGTATGAAAATATTAACAATCATACAAAAACTTCAAAACTAAACTTCTGACGATACGAAACCCTATCTGTACATCAGACTTGTCCTATACGCAGGCAATAGACATATGTGCACCAACAGACTCCCCCTTAGATGTTGCCGCAGTCTTGGACAGTCTTTAAAACTTCTTCAAAAAATAATTTAAACATATTTGTCTTAATCATCCGAAAAATCGCTTGTGTGGCCTTCGACACTCCTCTGAAGCAATAGGAGTATGATCTGTAGGAGGAGGTCGGTTGTTAGTGTTCCCGAACTTGAATCTTTCACGGTGGCCAGCTTTCGTCGAGCTTCAATTCTTTCTTCATTCTTATCTTTCTTCTTTCTTTATTTATTATTTTTTATATATATGTATTAACCTACTATGAAGTGTCTACATCAATCCTAACAATTCTTTCTTAATGCAAACAGCAGCCACGATACTATAACACTTTTATGGCACCTTATCCGTTGTTATAACTCTTTCTTCTTCACAATTTCGAAAACCTGCAACTCGGATCTTAGATTCATAATAATAAAAAAAATACTCCCTCTATCCCATTAAAAGTGTCATATTTTGAATTTTCAAAGTCTCTATTTATAAACTTTGACCTTAAATAATTTTGTTCGCGTTATATAATACTTGATCAAAGTTATATGATTTGTGTGTTTTTTACAACTGTTTTCATCGGGTTAATGTTCATCAAGTTTTATGTATCACAAAAAGTATATAATTAAAGTCAAAGTTTATAAATAAAGACTTTGGAAATTCAAAATAAGACACATTTAATGGGACGGAGGGAGTAGTAACCAAATATCAAGATCTGAACACTGGTTGATAAAAATTGTTCTACTTTTTGCAGATTTATAGAACAAGATAACCTTCCCTCACAATTCAGATAACATTTCAGTTGAGTTTACTACTTTTAAACAATCTGAAATTGATATCACAGTGATCGAAACAAATAAACTCAAACTGAAACAAACTGAAATTGATTGTAAACTGTTCCAAACGAATAATCTTGAACAGAGGCTCAAATCGAAATCAAACAAAAATTGTCTGAAACTCTGAAACAATACGCCGAATCACACCAAAACCTATCAAAATTCAATCGGAATGTTAGAAATCACACCGAAACTAAATCAAAACAGTCCGAAAAACACGATCTACACACCAAAATTTTTTAAAATTCACCAAAAACTAATCGATTCAGTTCGAAACTCGATCGAACCAAAATGAAACTTGATCAAAATACAACGAATCAGTCCAAAACTTAAACTGAAACACATAAACTTCAAACGAAACAGTCCCAAACAAACAGAAATGATCCGAAAATCAATCGATACAGTCCAAAATACACTAACAATACATCGAAAGACACCGAAACTTGTCCGATTCGAATCACGATTACACGTAGAGCTTCCGTAGCTCTGATACCAATTGTAGTTCTGGATCGGTTCACAGAAGAACACAAGATCTGCGTTTAAACGGTTTTACGTGTGGAATCCGTAAAACCGAGTTGTAAGTGTGAACACGAATCGTATATAATCAACGTTTATTATGATTCAACATAAACCGAACAAAGTTTTGATGCTATACGATACTAATACGACTCGATCTAAATGTTGAAGATGAAGCTTTGAATGAGATCTGCTTGTGCTCGTTTCGTGCGGATCTACTTTGTGCAAGACCTTTCATGCTATATATATATTGCATGCATTTCGTGCGAATCATGTTAGATTCGTACGAAAATAAGTTTCCAAATCATAATACCATGCATGAATATCTTGTGATGTCATCATCATGTGTGAGGAATGATGTCATCATCTTGGATGATGACATCATATTGATCATCTCCACTCCTTCGTATCGTGCCGAACCGAATCCTAACCTGGACTAAACAAACCTAACATGTAAAAACCCTCAAAAATATTCCCAGCAATAACCTGTAATTAAAACCCCTGGTATGCGCGATGAAAGTTGGATATATCAGAAAACTTAGCGGTTAAGAAACTTGGTGATTGACGAACCAACCGGCACAAAAGAACCCATATTAGATTCACAATTAAAAACCGAACCAAGTGGAATCAAGACCCGAGCATACGCGACAAGAACCAGCACGAAAATCGAGAAAAACACCCAATTGGACGAAAAAGGTGGCCAGGGACACGTGTCACGACCTCGTGCCACGTGTCAGACTCACATGGACACGTGGCAGACCTATGCCAGGCGACCGCCCCCGCGCGTCTTGCAACATTCCTGGGTATCCCGCGGGACGCGTGGGGGAAGACGGGCTATATAACCAGCAGGGTGGGACTGAAGTTTCTACACAAAATCGATCGAGAAACTCGTTCGTATACTCCCTCTAGCCCTGTTCTCTTGTAAACACCCCCGTAAAGCCCTAAACCTGATAAACTCTGCCACATTGTAAGTGTTTTAACCCTAATCACTGAGTCGATATTCTGTCCGATTGATCTAAAACAAGCAACGGATGCCAAAGTGCTGCCTGTATATAAGGCTATACTTTGTAAACTACGTTGGGGTTTTGTCTCATAATGTGTCGTTAAAGTTTAAGTTGGGTTGTTTCACTAACACGTGTTGCATTAGAATGTCATTAGGAACTCAGAAATAACACCGGGAAGCTCTAAGATAACAACCTTAAAACTACAAAGTGAGTCATTCTCCTTTTCTCAAATGCTTTGCAAACCCTAAATGTTTTCCAAGTTATATTACAGTGATTAAGTCTTTGTATTCTTACTGGGAAACTACTGTCAGTATGTGGGGTTTTGTACACAATACTTGATAATCTTCATTATTGGACAATGGGTTAGCCAACGAGTGATATGACCACAGTCACAGGAACTGCCACTGAGTGACAAATACTATTTAAAATAAGTTTCTTTGCTATTGGACAATGAGCTAGCCAATAGTAGTTTGGTAAGATAAACACATGTAAAAATGCTGTGAATGTAAGAATGTGTCATTTTGTAAAAATTGAATGAACTCACCAGTATTTCCTGCTGATAAAAATATTTTTAAAACATGTTTCAGGTGATTTCAGTAGATCGGATTAAGAGTTGGGATACAGCACCAAAAGGCTTAAAGGAGTGGCTTATTTTATCAATTAAATAAAGAAACGTTGTTTTATGAATTCGGGTTTATCCCTTATTAAAAGCTACCTTTATAAAACATGGGCTTTATTCCCATATGTTTAATAAATAAAATCCGGTATTCTAAACTCTGATATTTTTATCCTAACTACAGTCCTGATGAAATTTCCGCTGCAATGTTTTCAAAATAATCACCGGTACCACCTGACTGCCTCACGGCTCCCGCTCCCAGGGTGGGGTCGGGGGTTGTGACAGAAGGTGGTATCAGAGCCACAGCCACTGGTTTAAGCAATTAACTGTTGTGATAATACCTAAGCTTCAACAAAAGAGTTAGGAAATTGATATTAACTGGTAGCACCAGGATAGTGTTTAGACTTGAACTTAAAAAAATTGCACTTTTAAAATCCTGGTTTGAGAAAATTATTTTTTACGGGAAATACAATTACCTCCCAGTAAGATTGGGTATTGTGATAGACTCTCCAACTTGTTCGGGTAAGATGGGGTAGCCTCTCCGGAAAGACCGGGTAAGATGGGGTATATGTTATGTTAAGAAGTTACAGAATTCCCTAAAATAATACCATAACCTGATGTCTGACCTGTTTTTGAAATGTGAACTTGTTAATACATTAACCTTCTGAAGGGTATGTATATCACAATATATGAAACATATGATTGTGTAGATATGTATATCTATAAGGGAATCAAAAAAGCCATTTAGGTGTTATTTTAACCTTAAACAATAAAGTTAAGAGGTTAATACAAAACAACCTATATGTTATTTTTATATAAATTAAATGATTGTTTTGTTTTAATTATTCTATGATATTAATAATTGCAATTCAGATGTCGAATGAAGTATCACATAATCAAGAAGTTCTGCGAATAATGAAAATCCCTTAAACAAAGAGGCCATAGAAAACATAATCGCCCAAGGCATTGCTAATGCTATCCCGTTAATTATTGAGGCTGTTTAAAACCCCATAGAATCTACCAAAGCTGTGAGTAGCAAGCGTACTCATAGTAACAACTTTAGCCACAGCGTCAATGGAGATAATGATGATATTATCAAAACCCCATTACCTAAAAAGATGAAAACAATGACTGATGGATGTTCCTATAAAGAATTTCTAGCCTGTAAGCCAACAGAGTTTGCCGGCAGTGAAGGAGCCACAACCGCACTACGATGGTTGGAAAAGACGGAAGCTGTTCTTAAGATCAGCAAATGTGCCGACGAAGACAAAGTCATGTACGCTTCCAATCTCTTTAAAGATGAAGCCTTAGAATGGTGGAATACTATTCTTCAAGCAAAAGGAAGTGACATGGCCTATGCCATGAACTGGGGAGAATTCAAGGAAATGGCAGAAAAAAATTTTTGTCCTCCTTATGAAAAGGAACAAATGGCAAACAAGTTCCTAGATCATAAAATGGTCGATGTGAAGTGTCGTGAATATACGACAACATTCTTTGAATATGCTAGAATGGTACCAACTCTGGCTTCGCCAGAACCTATACTAATTTCTCGTTATATTTGGGGACTGATTAGTGAAATTCGCGATATTTCAAGGCAGCTAGACCTCAGACTATGGAGGAAACAGTCGACTAGCCAATACATTAACAAACGGACTAATCCGCACAAGAGAAGAAAAGAAGAAGAGGGAGTTAGCCCGAAAAATTACCCAAGAATTTGGTGCTGATGAGTCCTATAAGAAGAAGGGATCTGAACCGTCATTTGAGAAACGTATCTTCAAATACTGTAATAAAAAGCATTCAGGAAAATGCTACTTTAAGAGGAATCCCTATTGTAACCTCTGCAAAACACCTGGCCATAAGGAAGAACAATGCAAGAGGAAAAACCCAGTCTGTTTTAACTGTGGAGAAACATGCCATATCCGCCCATATTGCCAAAACTGACGAAGGTACCCGATAACAAGGCAAAAACAACAGACGGAGTTAAGAAGAACGTTCGAGCATTCGTACTTACTACGCAGGAAGCAGAAATGATTCCAGGACGTGATCACTAATATGTAATATCTAAGTTTAAGTATCACTTTACCCTAGTACAATCGAAGTTAATGAATAATGTTTTTCTGTTAACTACTTCATCTGTTCAGAACCATAACAAACTTGTTTGGTATTCACCTTCTTTGAATCATTAATTTTCATGATACCTTGTGGTGGCGTTTTTCGTCAACTTGAAGCTTGAGCTAATCCCGTTTGCACACACCGATGTGCGGGTTTATTTATCTTAAAACCCATCTTATTGATTCATTGTCATAAAACAATCTTAATACAATTATGTGTTAAGATAAGAATACACACCTTCATGTTATTTTTTGGTGTACCTCTAATGGTTCTTTTAATACTTATTGAAAATTCAATGATATTCACTTATTCTTTCATCATCAATTTAAAATCCTATGAGATTTATTTATGAATATTCGAATTTACTTCACTAAAACCTTTCAATTGATTACGAACACGATGAACTTGTTCGGTCACCGTAATTAGTAAACTATTTCGATAATTACGACACCTTGTGGCGTCGATATAAATTTGTAGCCTGAGCTAATCATAATCTTACAAAACTACGTATGCTTTTCGTTTGACTCATTTTTGAAAATAGTCTTAATACAACTATGTATTAAGATAATGATTCACTAAATTCTGTTGTGTTTCAAGTGTATCCCTGTCATTCAAATAATGTCAACACATTGACTTTTCCTCATAACATGGTTTGATTGTTGACACATCATCTTCATATTTCGGTTTCAGTTAAGCTTGTCAATTCTAAGTCTTTCTTGATTGACAACCAAGGTAAGTTTTCCTTTGACAGTGAATTCTATTGTTTCTAAAATCATTCACCTATTAGTCATAAATCTCTCTTTTGGTTTAGACCATGAAAACCTAGTCACTCTGATAATTATGTCATTTCACTTCGTTCATTTGATATCGATTTCTGGAAATGATTCAATTAAACCATTGAGTTCTATTCATTATAAACCTCGTATTCACAAAATTTGAAGATGTCCTGATTCATTTACCTTAATCCTATTAGTATTTATTAACGCGTGAGATAAATCAGAAATAACATCATAACCTAATCTCGAGGACGAGATTTGAAACAAGGTGGAGAGTATGTAACAACCCTCCAAAATATTCCCAGCAATAACCCGTAATTAAAACCCCTAGTATGTGCGATGAAAGTTGGATACTCGATCAGAAAACTTAGCGGTTAAGAAACTTGGTGATTGACGAACCAACCGGCACAAAAAAACCCATATTAGATTCACAATTAAAAACCAAACCAAGTGGAATCAACTCGAGTATACGCGACAAGAACCAGCATGAAAATCGAGAAAAACACCCGATTGGACGAAAAAGGTGGCCAGGGACACGTGTCACGACATCGCGCCATGTGTCAGACCAACGTGGACACGTGGCAGACCTATGCCAGGCCGACCGCCCCCGCGCGTCTTGCCAGAATCCATGGTATCCCGCGCGACGCGCGGGGGATGCTCAGATGGGCTATATAACCAGCAGCGTGGGACTGAAGTTTCTGCACAAAATCGATCGAGAAACTCGTTCATATACTCCCTCTAGCCCTGTTCTCTTGCAAACACCCCCTAAACCCCTTAAACTGATAAACTCTGCCGCGTTGTAAGTGTTTTAACCCTAATCACTGATTCGATTCTCTGTCCAATTGATCTAAAACCCAGCAACGGATGCCAATGTGCTGCCTGTATATAAGGCTATACTTTGTAAACTACGTTGGGGTTTTGTCTCGTAATGTATCGTTAAAGTTTAAGTTGGGTTGTTTCACTAACACGTGTTGCATTATAATGTCATTCGGAACTCAGAAATAACACCGGGAAGCTCTAAGATAACAACCTTAAAACTACAAAGTGAGTCATTCTCCTTTTCTCAAATGCTTTGCAAACCCTAAATGTTTTCCAAATTTTATTACAGTGATTAAGTCTTTGTATTCTTACTAGGAAACTACTGTCAGTATGTGGGGTTTTATATATAATACTTGATAATCTTCACTATTGGACAATGGGTTAGCCAATGAGTGATATGACCACAGTCACAGGAACTACCACCGAGTGACAAATACTATTTAAAATAAGTTTCTTTGCTATTGGACAATGAGCTAGCCAATAGTAGTTTGGTAAGATAAACAAATGTAAAAACTCTTAACGCTGTGAATGTAAGAATGTGTTATTTTGTACAAATGGAATGAACTCACTAGTATTTCCTGCTGACAAAAATATTTTTAAAACCTGTTTCAGGTGATTTCAGTAGATTGGATTAAGAGTTGGGATACAAAACCAAACGGCTTAAAGGAGTGGCTTATTTTATCAATTTAATAAAGAAACGTTGTTTTATGAATTCGGGTGTATCCCTTATTAAAAGCTACCTTTATAAGAAATGGGCTTGATTCCCATATGTTTAATAAATAAAATCCGGTATTTCTAAACTCTGATATTTTTATCCTAACTACGGTCCTGATGAAATTGCTGCTGCAATGTTTTCAAAATAATCACCAGTACCACCTGACTGGTTCACGGCTCCCGCTCCCAGGGTGGGTTCAGGGGCCGTGACATTACATAACCTAGCGAAACCTTTGTCCGGTATATTACAGACTCCAGACTCTTGACATTACACGTACAAATAGATTTCTAGTATGGCCACACGAATAGTGCACTAACAGATCTATACACTCCCTCTCTCTAGTCTCCTAGTTATTTGATTCAAGGTTAGTGTGTTATCATGTGTTTTGATTTGAGTTCTTTATGTTCTTGACTGCGTTTTTGTATGATGATTTATACTTGGTGTTTATGAGAATAAATATAATCTAGGGCTTGCTGGAAATCATGTTTCAGTATGTTTGGATCGTATGATTACATGTTTAGTAACTAGGATTTTGTGTGATTACAAGGTTATGATGATTTCTTGTGAAATTTAATTGCTAGGGTTTGATTTGATTATTGAGTATGATGTTGAACATGATAAATATGTTATAAACGACTATAAACCTGCTGTGAATCATGTTTTTGGTGTCACAGGTACATTAGTTAATCGTCTGCATGAGCGGGTAATTGAAAACAGATTCTGTCTGAAATCTGCAGCCAACTTCCGTTGGCTATGACAAGGTCATAACCTATTGAAAACTGAGTTTTCTTGAGTCCACATAGTAAGGTTTCGAAATACGATTCAAACGGCGCTGGAACCATATTTTTTTTGACGTCATTTACTATTTTAAATGGAATTTTTGGTTACAGTGCGATGGGCTGTTCTTTTTCTGAAGAAATTGCAGGTCACAATTTCAGTTATATCTAAGGGTATATTGGGCATAAGTTATGAAATTTAAACTATAGAAAATATGCGAGTAAACAGAAGTTCTCCAACTGGAATCACCTTGTTTGGAAACTCGGTGACTTTTAAATAAAATAAACGGTGGGCAGTGGTAGGAATCATAACAATTCAAACCACTGCCTATTGCGCGAATTTTTGTGAAAAATGTGTAAACAATTAGACTTTGAAAATTTTACAGAAACACTCCGAGACGTTTTTACATGTCATATATTTTTTGGGAATTTTGATGACATGTAACTATTTTATAAAAATACTCGAATGCAACCCAGTTTTGAGTATTAAAGCTGAAACGTATTAAGTCGCAATGTGTGCATCTGATTGTTAGTTGTGTTATCTGAGAATGATCGAACATGTTTAATGTCGACATTAAATGTCGTTTAAGTTGTTTGTATGCTATGACCATCTATATATTCATATACATATACCGTTTGAACGAAACTATATATGTTGGATATATATGTAAGTTAGTTGTCAACGTGATTGCATGATACGGGTAGATACGTGTAAGGATGTCGTGTCTTTCATGAGCACATTAATAAACTAAACGGTAATCATGTTAGGACGAGATTGACCGGTTCCACCTCGCGTATTTCTTTCCATAACTTAATCTGCCGAGCTATAAAGCATGTATTCCCGGTGGCTTGGGAACGGAATAAAACAACAACTACGTATTATCCTTGGGTAGAATACATGAAACCTTGTTCCCTTTAGGTGGGACAACAAGTTAATTTACTATTATATCACAAGTCTTAAGCGTACTAGGCGGAAACTTTATCTGAAAGTACCTACACATTTTATACCGATTAATCGCCGGGCCAATGGCGAACGGGTTATTAGTTGAATAACGCTATTAGGTCTAACAAGCCTCACACCGTGCCGCAGAGGACGGGCGTGGACTAATATACTTGGGCACTAGTCAATGACGATAGACATTGACGTGGGGCACTAAACATAACCACAGTTAGTAGTCGGTATGGTAACGCGTTTAGTAGCTTAAAAAGGTGGGGTAGCTCCCCATGACATGTTTTATAAGAACAGAGTAATTTAACGAACTTATGTTTTTGGAACAACACTAAACAACTGTGAACTCGCCAACATTTTTTTGTTGATCCGTTACTACATGCTTTGCAGGTCGTAGATACTTACCGGAGCTTGCACGGAGGGCTGGTCGTTGTGGGAAAAAAACCATTTTTGGGTTCTTATGAAACTTTATGAACTTTTAAATTTTTTATTTGGGTTTTAGACATTATGCTTCCGCTGACACTAAAATTTGGTTTTGGATATTTGTTTTTGTAACCATCAATCTTATTGATTGCGATGGACTTTATTTACTTTAACTTATTGTTCAATATGATTGGTGGCATGATCCTGGTCAGTCACACGCCTCGCGGTAATACTCCGCACATGGATTTTGAGGGTGTGACAAGTTTTGCGGTTTGTCTTTGAGTGTCCGGAATCCAAGATCTTTATTTAAATTTTGTTTTTACTTTATTTACAATCCTATTTGTCATGACTTATTTAGAACAGTTTAAATAAAATTATTTGTTTTGGGCATACTATGCCTCCTTAAAATTCTATTATATACAAGTTCCCGTACCTCATAAAAGATCACTCAACACTCGGCCGAAGATGTATTTTGTGATGTCGCTCAATTCCGGTTTGGAACTTACTTCTACCATATGCTTGCCAAACGATCAAACCTCCTCCTTTTTAACTATAAACCTTTGCGAGTATCAAGAGGACTTTGAAAGGGTTAGGCTTGGGCTATGGGTAGGTGATTTTTGGGTTAGCGGTTAGTATAATGGCGGAAAGCATAAAAAGCGTCGCTTATTGTAAAATTTTTTTATTTCTTTAAACCAATCATTTTCAAACAAGATTTTTTTATTTGAAAGAACTTGTTTGGTTAAAGAGGTATGGTTATTTTTTTCAACATAACCGGTGGTTTTTACTAAAATAAATGGGTTTGAATGAAAAAGGGTTTTGGTGGGTAATGGATGTTTTTTTAGGGGTTTGAAATGAAAAAGGTTTAGGCTCAAAAGGGGTTAATCTAGGGGGATTTTGGTAATGGGTAAAAAGAAAAGAAAATAATGGTTTTGAATGAAAGACGGGTTAGTCCTAGTGCCTCCATCATTTACTTGGGTTTATGTTGATAAGGATTTGGAATGTATCTTCTTGGCAAGTTCTAGAGTCGTAAGAACCAAGCGGCTATTCACACAAGAAACGGAGATGAGCATTTAGTTTAAAGATGAATGTATGCTGGATAAAGGCTCAAAGCTCACTTATTGTGGGAATGGGTTTGTAATGTGATCAAGTATATAATCAAATTTTAAAAAAAATTGTCATGCCCTTTTTATATTTTTCTTATTTGGTTCTTTTTATCACGACGCTATCGGTTATAAATTTGTAAAAAACATAACTTTTTAGAACTTGTTATTCCCAAATTAAACCAAGACAAGTAAAAAAATGAGTTTGGGGTGAGTAGCGGTTCCAATAGAGTTTTTGTAAAACTTGTTATTAGGACTTGCTAGATTCAAAGTGTTAGTTTCTCCCCACACTTAAATTACACATTGTCGTCAATGTGTCCAAAAATGATTTTTTTGGTTGATTCGAATGCGCAAAAGCGTGCTAAAATCAATTTTTATGTTACTGGGCATCTGGGCACGAGCCCATGTTGACTGGGCACGGCCCCGTGGTCATATTGGCAGTATTAAAACTTACAGAAGGCTACCCACGGGGCGTGTTTAATGGACACGTCCCGTGGTCAGAGGCTAGAAGTAAAACAACAACTTTTTAGGGTATGGGCACGGGCCATGTTTGGTGAACACGGCCCCGTGGTGGTAGTCTGCAATTGCTGAATCTCAGGTTTCTGACTTTTACGTCTGGTATCTGGTCTCGTTTAGCACTGATTTGCAATGCACTTGGATCTCCTGTACCTGTTTTACCAATCACACCACACAAAGCATACTACAATACCAAATCCTAAATTACGAGTGTTTGTCATCCATCATCACCACAAACAAAGAAAAATAAAATACAGAAAAGAGAAAGTTGTTCAAAAGTGTAAATTGTTCAACCCACGGCTCGCAGGCTGGCAAATTGTTCAAAAGGTAGAGAGATTAACCTGATACTGCATTTGTCACCCATCACCTCACCGCCATCGTCACCACTCAGTCCATATCCTCGTCCTCATCGTCCTCTTCACCATGATACGCCATGTGCTCCCGTATATATGTGATGTCTCCTTGCATAACATTGATGGAACGTTCCACCACTCCAACCCGGGTGTTGACGTTGCTGGCCATGTTATATGTATTGCGGGTGCATAAGAGGTTTTCCTGCAAAAGGTCAGTATAACTTTGAAAATTAGGAAACCCGCCTCCTTGAGAGGAGGAGCCCATCTGGTAGCCATGGTATTGAGGAGGAGGACGGTTGAGGTCGTCAGCGAGGGCTAGGACTTCTTCCGGGCCCCATGTATTTCCTTCAGCATTCAGGAAGCGGATAGTCCCGTCACCCATGTCTTGGATGAACCCTACGGATCGGCATATGTCGACATCAACCTTCTTGGACTTTGCACCTTGAGTAAGTGACTTTGGAACACTATGGACATAGTTTTTGAATAGCTTGTAGATCCATCCCCCAAAGAAGATTGGTGTGGGTGGATTAGCCAATTGGTTTAGGTGCATGTTCTTGAGGAGTATGTAGGTGACATCGAGTGGTTGACGGGTGTGGATACAGTGGAGGCATGTGAGGTCACGAAGGCTTACCACTCCGGAGCTATCTCGCCGTTGATTCAATGAGTTGCTTAAGACTCAATGAATGTATCGGTAGAGCGGGTCTTGCAACTGAGAGCTTTTGGTGATGCTTAGGTTGTATGCTACTTCTCCAATTTCGGACCATGCTATTTGCCTCATATTGACTGGGATTTCAAAGAGACCACCCGTGACATGCTCATCAGCTGATTCATCCTCGGTGTACAATCTGATGTTAACATCAAACTGGGTCATGGAGATGGAGAGAAGTTGCCCGGCACATCTGAACTGAACAACATCGGAATCAAATGGGTCTGCCTTGGTTCAAACTTGAAGGTGCTATAGAACTCCATGTTGAACTCGTAAATGGAGTGGAGCTTCTTTTCAAGAGCAGCTCAAAGTGGGCCAGTTACCAGCATATCATATCGACCTCTTTGACCCACAACGTCCAGGGCATCGAATATGTTTGTCTAGCTCCTTCTTCTGGCCTCGGTTGAAGGATTTCAAAGTGGTTTTGGTACTCCCACTCTGATGTCTTAAACTTCATAAACTTGTTTGCCATTGCTGCATGAGAGAACCAATGTTCAATCAGTGCATTACGAATTAAATTTAAGTGAAAAACTAAAATAGAGAGTTGAACACGGCCCCGTGGTGACTGACCACGACCTGTGTTCATCTATTCTACCTGGCCACGCCCCGTGGTCAGGCCACTGTTACTACAAAACTTCATTTTTCGACCCGGTTTCGAAAAGTTGAAAATTTTTGGTTAAGTAGGGGCGGTTTTCCCCGAAAATGAAACCCCAAGTCCCATTTTTCCAAAAACAACCCGTTTACCCTATCAATTTTAACGTTTTCGGTTCAAAAACAAGGGTTTGTGACTTACACTTGAAATCGGGTGTTTTGGTGATCAATCGTGGTTGATTTACTCTTTACAACATGAATGTATACTACTAATACAAGATTTATACAGAAATTTGAGGGTTAACTAGGTTCTAGTTCAAGAACCCTAGATTTTCCCCCAATTTTCTTGATGTTATTCTACATGCAAATCGCTAAACTATCTAGAAAACGTGTAAGAATCATACCTCGCGGACATTAAACGAAGAGAAAACGTGAAATGAGACAGAAAATCGGCGGTCAACCAGAGAGTTTTCGGGGAAACGGGTCGTGGCGCAATGAAGAAAAGTTAAGAGGAAGGGTTTATATCTGTTTGTATGCCGAACACGGCCCCGTCGATGGACACGACCCCATGGTCAGGCCATTTTTTTACGTGTGATTAGCGATCCTTTTCCTAAGAAAAGGTTCCCAAGTTATCTTACCTTTTTTGAAGTTCTCCCAATGTTTTCTACCTACGAGTCATAACGTTAATTTACATATATATGCATATACATACCTTTGTTTCATCATACCTTGCTTGTTTGAAGAGAAATTTCTTCCTCCTCATCCTTAATGAATCCTTGGTAGAGTTTATGCCTTTGTCCGTTAACCTTTAATGGAACACTATTTCGAGATTTAATCTCACCTGCACCGTGTGGGAAAATATGGGTGATGGAAAAAGGTCCCGACCTACTTTAATTTTTCGGGAAATAATCGAAGTCGTGAATTAAACAATAGCACTTGATCTCCCTCTCGAAATTCATATGGTTTAATATGTTTGTCAACTAATTTCTTTATGCGTTCCTTATAAATTTCAGAGTTAGAATAAGCTTGAGTTCTCAATTCTTCTAATTCGTTTAATTGATAAAATCGATTTCTATCGGCGGTTTCATGGTCTAAGTTTACGTTTTTTAATGCCCAGTAGGCCCTATGTGCTATTTCTACTGGCAAATGGCAACTTTTTCCATAGACTAGCTTATATGTGGTGGTTCCTATTGTTATTTTGAAAGTGGTTTGAAAAGCCCATAAAGCATTGTCTAAATTTTTGGCCCATTCTTTTCTATTTATCCCTATGGTTTTTTCGAGTATTTGTTTTAAACCTCTATTGGTTACTTCGGCTTGTCTGTTTGTTTGAGGAAGATAAGCGGTAGAAATTCGGTGCTGGACCCCATATCGTGTTAAAAAATTTTCGAGTTGATGATTACAAAAATGGGTGCCTCTATCACTTATTAAAGCTTTTGGAGTGCCGAAACGAACGAATAATTATTTCAGGAATCTTACAACAACCCTTCCATCGTTTGTTGGGAGAGCTTCGGCCTCGGCCCATTTTGACAAGTAATCCACAACCACAAGTATATATATTTGTTTCCTTTTGATGGTGGGAAAAGACCCATGAAGTCTAAGCCCCATACATAAAAAATTTCACAAACAGGAATACCGTTTTGTGGCATTTCTTTTTTGGAAGAAATATTACCTGATCGTAGGCATGCATCACATGTCTTGACAAGATTTTGTGCGTCTTTGTAAATGGTTGGCCAATAGAATCCTGAATCAAATACCTTTCAAGCGATACTAGTGGCTCCGTGATGTCCTCCGTACGGTCCTTCATGACAATGGCGGATAATTTTTTTTGCTTCATTGCCATGTATGCATCATCGGATGTGTTGGTCAGCACAAATTTTGAAAAGATACGGATCTTCCCAAAAGTAGTGTTTTAAATCGGCAAATAATTTTTTTCTTTGATGATGTGACCATCCTTTTACGATTATTCTACTAGCTAGGTAGTTGGGGTAGTCGGCGTACCATGGTTCTTCCCGATATTCCACCATCTCTAAATATTCCGTTGGGAATTTTTCGTTGATGAGCTCGTCCCTACGCCTCCAAGCTGGATCTTCCAAGAGAGATAGGTGATCTGTGGCGGTGTTCTCAGCTCCTCTTTTGTCTTTTATTTCGGTGTCAAATTCTTGGAGGAGTAGGATCCACCTGATTAAACGTGGTTTGGCATCCTATTTTTTTAAACAGATAACGAATGGCTGCATGTTCTGTATAAACTGTTGTTTTAGAAAGAACAATATAAGAACAAAATTTATCAAAAGCAAATACTACAGCTAGTAATTCTTTTTCTGTTGTTGCATAATTTCTTTTGCATCATTGAGAGTTTTACTAACGTAGTATATTGAATGAAAATGCTTATCTTTTCATTGTCCCAAAACTGATCCAACTGCAAAGTCACTTGAATCACACATGATTTCAAAGGGTAATTTCCAATCGGGCGCTATCATGATTGGTGCATTGACTAGCATTTCTTTTAGTGTTAAAAATGCATGGTTGCAATCCATGTCAAAGATAAATGGTGCATCTTTTTCAAGTAGTTTAGTTAGAGGCCTTGAGATTTTTGAAAAGTCTTTGATAAATCGTCTATAAAATCGGCATCCATAAGAAAATTCTTATGGCTCTAACAGAGGATGGAGGTGGTAATCGAGAGATAGTGTCAATTTTTGCTCGATCAACCTCCATTCCTTCGCTTGAGATTTTGTGACGAGTACTATTCCCTCCGTAACCATGAAATTTATTTTTCCCAATTAAGGGTGAGGTTGGTTTCCTCACATCGGGATAGCATTCGTTCAAGCTTATCGAGGCATTGGTCATATGAATCTCCAAAGATAGAAAAGTCATCCATGAAAACTTCCATGGTTTTTTTATCATATCATGGAAGATGGCCACAAATGCAACGTTGGAATGTTGCAGGGGCATTACATAGACCAAAAGGCATGCGTCGATAAGCGAAAGTTCCATAGGGGCATGTGAAGGTTGTTTTTTCTTAGTCTTCCGGGCTATCGGTATTTGAAAATAACCTGAAAAACCATCTAAAAAAAGAAAATTTGTGACCGGATAGTCTTTCCAACATTTGATCAATAAAAGGTAATAGGAAGTGGTCTTTCCTTGTTGCCTCATTTAATCTACGGTAGTCTATACAAACTCTCCATCCGGTGACGGTCCTTGTTGGTATCAATTCGTTTTTTCATTGGTTACTACCGTCAGACCTCCTTTTTTGGGAACTACTTGAACGGGACTCACCCATGGGCTATCAAAAATTAGGTAGATGAGTCCGGCATCAAGTAGTTTGGTGACTTCTGTCACACCCCAACCGATGGCGGAAACATTGGGATGAGACAAAAACTAGATTGCAAGAGACTTCATAACACAAATTTTGTGTCCATTACTTAGCAATTGTGTTTTTATAATGTTTGAAATCTAAAGTACAACAAGATTAAATTAATTAAAACTCAACGTGGTAATCTAGTATTCAAATTCCATTTCATCGATAATGATTGATACAAGTATTAGAACAAATACAACATATTTGAAAGTAAGTTACAATTTCAATACATCAAGTATATATATTGAATGCATTTCTAGGCAATCCTACTAGATTTCCCTTCATTATCAAACCTGCAACGTGTATTAAGAGCATAGATCAACACAAAGGTATTGGCAAGCATACAAGTTTGAATTTCGAGTATAAGACTAAAGTATAACATTGTACAACTTGGCAATTTATATTCGAATTGAATTTAGCATATGTAAACAATTAAGCATAATAAATAGCATGGATGTATAAGTTGGAACTAACACACGTAGGCAAACAAGGCATAGCAAATATCATAGGTATTCAAGTTGTATCTAACATGCGTAAACAACCTAACATAGCAAATAATGTACTCGATAAATTTAGTATTTAATTATAGTCGATCCCCCAAAGTGAGTTTTGTAATGATACACGTTGCACCCAAAATGCGTATAAAAAGGGTCGAGTATGCTCACCGTTTTGCAAAGTTTCCTTTGGTGATTCCGTAAACAGTTGGAGGTTGGAGCTTCAAAGCTTTCTTTAAACACTTAGTGTTTTCTTTTAGAACTCTTAGAGTTCTATTCCTTGCTTGGAAGATTTGAGAGAAGTAGAGAGGTTGAGAGAAGAATGGTTGGAACACTTATTGTCCTTTTAGAATTCTTATAAGTCTTGATTTAGAGAGATTGAGAGAACTAGAGAGATGGAGAGAAGAATGGTGTGAAGAAAATGGTAGAAGAAGGTTGGTATTTAGTCCGTCCGTAGTGGGGTGGTTTGGTTGGGTTTTTTGTGGCGAAAACGCCCCCAACACCACTACGGGGGTGCGTTTTGGGGTAAAACAATTTGAGGGGCGTGTTGTACATCCCGGCGTTGCCCAATTCCCTCTACACACACACATATATATACATACATATATATTTATAATTTAAGGGGTTATTAATTAATTGGGTAATGATGAGGTAGGGGTGTTTTGACTATGACATCTAATGTCAAAACGCCCCAAAACGCCCCATGCTGACGTGGCATGACACGTGTCTGACAACGCCCCTTCAGGGGCGTTTTGACTACACATGGCCATATAGGTAGAGAAGGTGGAAAGGGTGAAATATGATTGGTTAAGAAATGTGGAAGAGGATTGAAAAGATTATTGGTGGAGAAAGGAGGTGGAAAAAGGTGAAATATGATTAGTTAAAAAAAGTGAAAGAGTATTGAAAAGATTATTGGTGGAGAAAGGAGGTGGAAAAGGGTGAAATATGATTGGTTAAAGAAGGTGGAAGAGGATTGATGAGGTGGAAAAGATGATTGGTATATTTCTTGGTATTTCTTGAGTATATATTATGTAATTGAGTATATAAAAAGTATAAAAGTATAATTCAAGTATTGAGGATGTGCGTATAAGTATTTATACCTATAATTATGTCGGCTTGCATATAAATACGTATTTAAATGATCGGTTGTGTGAATAAAAAAAAAATGTATAAAATATGAATTTTATTATGATTAACACCTCGAACTGTGAGATTGGAATTAAAATACGAATGTAATGTTTTAAAATTATAATATGAATACGGACATTTTTAAAATAGAAATACGAAGATACGAGGCGTTAAACAAATAACGATTAATATATATATATATATATATACATTTTTATTATGTTTTAATGCCTCGAATTATGATACGAATATTTATTTTCTAAAATAAGGATGCGAAAAAGCGAGGCATTACAGTCTCCCCTACTTTAGGAAATTTCGTCCCGAAAATTTTTCAAGAGGAAGACTTTAAAAAGAGTTAGCATTTCGAAGTATGTTTGGGTATAACCGACAATAGCTCGCGAGTGATCGAAGTTTGTATTCGATGACAGGGAATCACCGGATTTCTCATGGCATGTTTTCACGAAGTTTGGTAATATGATGAGAACACTTATACATAGGAAGTACCAGCGGGGTATCCACCATGATCATATCATATTACGTTCGTTTCGCTAATCGATGCCAGGTTACGTTCTGTGTCACCAACAAGGTTTATTAACGTATTACAAGGGAGTATGATAACGTATAGGAATTTAAGTATGTAAGTATGATTGTATTTAAGTATGAGAGAGGTTATAAGTATGAGTATGATTGAAATGAGGTATTTAGTTAAGTAGATTAACGCATTATTGGCATGTGATATCACTGGTCAAACCATCGTGTCCGCAAGTATGTATGTATGGCATAACATGACCACAAATCCATGTGGTGGTGCGCTACTCCTATAGTGCTACACAAGCACTATACATGTTAAGTTGTGGCTTCTTACGAAGTTAATGACAAATTGTCAACCCAACGTGTCCGCTAGTATGTATGAATGTCTTGACATTACCACAAATCCATGTGGTGGTGCGCTACTCCTATAGTGCTTCACAAGTACTACACATGTCAAGGTGTGGCTTCATCCGAAGTTAATGACCAGTTTATCACATAAGGCTATCCAGTAATCCTGAATCAAATGTAACGTATGAGTATGCGTGTATTAATTTATTGTGTACAACGATGATTTTGAAATAACGAGGTAACAATTATTAAATCGCGTAAAAGTTGAATTAATATAAAAGAGAGGCTTGATAAGTAGCGGAGTGCTTCGGTTTAGAAACTTCGACTATTCCAAAGTGAATCGCAAGTCCTTTCGAATTAGGGAGACATGCTTTGGCCTAATAGGTATAATACTCTCGTCGCCAGGCGATTAACGGTATTTTATCCTTCCAGTTAGTACATGTCCCTAATCTGATCGAAGATATGAAACTTTGGCGAGATTGAAAATCGTAGAGCGGGACCAGTCATCAAGGTGTGGATATCAATCCTAGCTTGACAATTTCGTCCCCTAAATTGTGGTTTATTGAACGAAACAAGATATAATTTCGAATCGTCAATATGGATCCATTGGATTATGAAATGGAAACTCTCATCAATATATGGATATCACTCCTAACTTGATTGTGAATTTCGCGGAAAATATCATGTAAGGTGGATTGAAATTCGTCACCAAAGGTAGGAATCACCCCCGTTTTGATGAGTTATTTTGATTGTGGAATAAGAGGATCTTCAGCGTATAACGTTTTAGGAAAACACTTTGTATAATTGAGACAAAAGAAGAGATAGAAGCAAAGTAGGAAGAATTAATATTTTAGCAAGAATCAAGAACGGTCAAAGTTTTGTACTTAAACTACAGACTAGGTCGAACATGGCAATTTTACCTAATTCCCAATAGTTATGGCTCTGATACCAATCTGTCACATCCCAACCGATGGCGGAAACATCAGGATGAGACGAAAACGAGATTGCAAGAGACTTCATAACACAAATTTTGTGTTGATTACTTAGTAATTGTTTTTTATAATGTTTGAAATCTAAAGTACAACAAGATTAAATTAATTCAAACTCAACATGGTAATCTAGTATTCAAATTTCATTTCATCGATAATGATTTAATACAAGTATTAGAACAAATACAACATATTTGAAAGTAAGTTACAATTTCAATACATCAAGTATATATGTTGAATGCATTTCTAGGCAATCCTACTAGATTTCCCTTCATTATCAAACCTGCAACGTGTATTAAAAACATAGATCAATACAAAGGTATTGGCAAGCATACAAGTTTGAATTTCGAGTATAAGACTAAAGTATAACATCGTACAACTTGGCAATTTATATTCGAATTGAATTTAGCATATGTAAACAATCTAAGCATAATAAATATCATGGATGTATAAGTTGGAACTAACACACGTAGGCAAACAAGGCATAGCAAATATCATAGGTATTCAAGTTGTATCATACAACATATAAGTGTTCCCAAAAATGCGTATAAAAGGGTCGAGTATGCTCACCGTTTTGCAAAGTTTCCTTTGGTGATTCCGTGTAGAGTTGGAGGTTGGAGCTTCAAAGCAAAACACTTAGTGTTTTCTTTTAGAATTCTTAGAGTTCTCTTCCTTGCTTGGAAGATTTGAGAGAAGTAGAGAGGTTGAGAGAAGAATGGTTGGAACACGTAGTGTCCTTTTAGAATTCTTAGAAGTCTTTATTTAGAGAGATTGAGAGAATTAGAGAGATGGAGAGAAGAATGGTGTGAAAAAAATGGTAGAAGAAGGTTGGTATTTAGTCCGTCCGTAGTGGGGCGGTTTGGTTGGGTTTTTTGTGGTGAAAACGCCCCAAAGCGCCCCCCAACACCACTACGGGGAGCGTTTTGGGGTAAAAAATTTGATGGGCGTGTTGTACAAACCGGCGTTGCCCAATTCCCTCCACTCACACACATATATATACGTACATATATATTTATAATATAAGGGGTTATTAATTAATTGGGTAATGATGAGGTAGGGGGTTTTGACTACGAGAACTAATGTCAAAACGCCCCAAAACGCCCCATGCTGACATGGCACGACACGTGTCAGACAACGCCCCTTCAGGGGCGTTTTGACTACACATGGACTTATAGGTAGAGAAGGTGGAAAGGGTGAAATATGATTGGTTAAGAAATGTGGAAGAGGATTGAAAAGATGATTGGTGGAGAAAGGAGGTGGAAAATGGTGAAATATGATTGGTTAAAAAAAGTGAAAGAGGATTGAAAAGATGATTGGTGGAGAAAGGAGGTGGAAAACGGTGAAATATGATTTGTTAAAGAAGGTGGAAGAAGATTGATGAGGTGGAAAAGATGATTGGTATATTTCTTGGTATTTCTTGAGTATATATTATGTAATTGAGTATATAAAAGTATAAAAGTATAACTCAAGTATTGAGGATGTGCGCATAAGTATTTATACGTATAATTGTGTCGGCTTACGTATAAATACGCATTTAAATGATCGGTTATGTGAATAAAAAAGTATGTATAAAATATGAATTTTATTATGATTAACGCCTCGAATTGTGAGATTAGAATTAAAATACGAATGTAAGGTTTCTAAAATCAGAATACGAATACGGACATTTTTAAAATAGAAATACGAAGATATGAGGCGTTACACAAATAACGATTAATTATATATATATATATATATTTATTATGTTTTATTGCCTCGAATTATGATACAAATATTTATTTTCTAAAATAAGAATGCGAAAAAGCGAGGCATTACAACTTCATTTTTAACCACTTCTTGAACATTTGGGTTGACTCTACGTTGTGGTTGTATTACCGATTTGTAGTCATCTTCCATTAAAATTTTGTCTGTGCACATGGAAGGGTTTATTCCTTTTATATCTACAAGCTTCCATGCAATAGCGTTTTTATGTTTTCTTAAAAGTGAAATTAGTTTTTCTTTTTCTAAACTAGTTAATTTTGATGAAATAATTACTGGTAATCTACCATGCTTGTCTAGAAAAGCGTATTCCAAACCTTTTGGGAGCTCTTTGAGCTCAAGTGGTGGGTCTTTAGGAGACTCCTTATTTGGTTGCTCTTGGTTGAGGACCATAAAGGTTTGTTCAATGGCGTCTTCTTCTTGGACAAGTTGGTCAAGCTCTTCTTCCGTATCGGGTGGCTCATCTTCATCTTCAATTAAGGGGTCGTCGTTGCCGAATGGGTATTTCATGGATTTGACAAGATTGACATACCTTTTGTCCGCCCCTAATTGAATTGGTAAGTTGTTTTGCTTCCGGTTGATCAATGCTTGATGGGTTTTTATGAACGGTCGTCCCAATACAAGCGGGGCATCATCGAGAATGATGAAGTCGGTGGGGACTACCGCTTGGTTTGTTTGAATTAACACATCTTCAACTACTCCTGTTGATTTTATCATCTTTCGATTAAATAGAAAAATGGGGATTTGAAGTGGAGAAAAATCACTAATATTTAATTTTTCGAAAATATAGTTAGGCATTATATTAACACAAAGGTCTTTGTCGATGGTGATATTGCTAATAAAGCTATTTTGAAAGAAACATGGAACCGGTGTTACGTTAATTTCAAATTGTTCATCTTTTATTAGCGTAGTTTGATCATTTGTTAATTTGATGCTAACTATTTCGTCAACTTTAGTGTTAGTGTTTAACTCTTTTAAAAACTTAGCATGAGTGGGTACCAAACAATGGTTTTCGAAAGAAGGTGGTAAAATGTTAATTTCTTGAAAAGTTGACTCTTTTTCGAATTTTTTGTTTGTTGACTTACCTTCTTCTTTTGTTGACTCATGAGTAGGTTTTTCACTTATTTGTTCTTCTATTTTTACTTCTTCGATTATTACTTCATTGGTACAAACAGCCTCTTCCCTTGCTCGGGATTCTTGTAGTAACCGATCAAGAGTTTTGAGATGTTCTATTATTCTTTCGGCTTCGGGAAGGATAGTTGGTGGTGTGTCAAAATCAGTGGGATAAGTGTTCCAATCACAGCTTGATTTTGGAAGTTCAAACCTACATTCCTCATAATAAGAATATGAGGCGGATGGTTGGAAAAAGTCACAATATTATACCGAATGGGGATTGCCGCAAATGGTACAATATTCTTCCTCATAATCATCCTCTATGTAGTAGTGAGTGTAATCTCCCGAGTATTGTTCCATAAGTGTCAGGATCTAAGTTTGAATCACTTGTAGTTTTTGTTTCTAAAGATGGAAAATGGATTGAATTTAAAAGATATGCAGCGGAATTAATGGAAAAATTTTACTACAAGCAATTTGTCATTTGTTTTCATCATCATCATGCTTTCAAGTTGGTAAACTTTTCATGTGATTCACAAACTCCCCCTAAGCCAGTTACAATCGTTTGATAGTAAGAAATATAAAAGATAAAGTGCGAAATGATCTTTTTCAAGAAGACAAGTTAACTGTTACAACGTTCACCTATTTATACTAACTATCTAACCACTGAGCATCTTTTGTGACGTCATGGTTGATAGTGACAGCTAACAAAATTGTGACTAACTAAAACACTGCTTTACTAATACTATCAGTGCTTAGCACTGTTACATTGAATAAAATAAAAACTAGTCTAAGCACTGATCTTTATCCTTTGATCTTGTTTCTACTAGCAGACCTTTGCTTCTTAATTCAATCAGATGATAGGAACAGTTGTTTGAGGAAAGCAGTGTAAAGGTTGATCAGAGGTTGTAACCTCTGATAGTTGAACCAAAGCTCGGATAGTGTATTTGGCTTTGATATCATCTGTTCCTTTGTTAGGGTTCAATCCCAACAATCTCCCCATAGAACAGATGATGCCAAAACACTTGATTATTCTTGGTTTTTATTCCTCAATAGAAGTTCTCTGATTTGGCCTTTAAACTGTAATTCAAAATTCGGAGAAACTTCATCATCATCATCATCCTTTTCGAGTGTCAGATCCAAAAGATCTTGAAGGTCTTCTGCATTTAGCTCATATGCAGCCTCCATGCTAATCTTGGCAGCATCACCATTAGACTTGAGCATTGTCAATTCGTGGGAGCCTTTTTCGACTTTCCACTTTAGAATTTTTGGGTCTTCTGCCTTTCTAGGATGACTTTTATTGGTTGAGGTTTGAAGAGCTTTTTGTTGAACTATCTTTGTCAAATCTGCTCTGAGCTTTTCACTAGCTTCATCTGTGTGATAGTCAACCATGTTTTTAATTCCCTCTTTGATGTGTTCAAACACTCTCTTGTGTTGATGCATATGTCTATTGCCTATGTCACCATATAATATCAAGTCAGTATTTAGGAGCGAAATGTCGAAGTTTATGTATGTAAAGGGTCAAGTTCGCTTGAAATGTATATGTTGTAGTCAAGTTCGGCCGAACTTTACTAAGCAAGTTCGCCCGAACTTGCATCCCACAAGCAAACTTGCACTCCTATAAATAGGAGTCCTGACATTTCATTTGTGACATTCAGAGATTTTGTCACGACAGAGGCGAAGCTCTGTCCGAGTGTTTCCAGGATCTGTAACGCTGAATATTAATGAAACGGTGATTAAATAGAAACAAATGAGTGTATCCAATATCGCCCATGCAAACGGATGCCGCACGTTTACCTTAGGATTGTCAGATTAGTGCCCGAACGATCCGTATAACAGACCTACAAGTGGTATCAGATCAGGATTGGCCTAATTTGAAGACATTGGACATAGAACATCTCATTTTCGACTCATTTCTTCTATTTTTAACTTTTCTTGGACAATTCACAGACAAAATGGATTGATTTTCAAGTATAATACGTAAAATCCATAATAGTAAAACCCTTGAAAAAATCAGAGCTTAAAACAAACGAATTCATGCCGAAAAATTAAAAAAACCATGTTTGAAATCACAACTTCGCTCGAACTTAACATCAAGTTCGCTCGAACTTGACTGAAAAACTCAAATTTTTCATCAAGTTCGCCCGAACTTGACTGATTTTTCAAGGTATTTACTCAAGTTCGTTCGAACTTGTTTTTCATTATTTTTATTCAAGTTTGCCCGAACTTGATAAAAATTTGTTGAAAGTCTATACAAGTTCGCCCGAACTTGCTATCTCTTGAAAATTCACATAAGTTCGCTCGAACTTGCTATTTTTATAACATCTCAACACAAGTTTGCTCGAACTTGTTAAGTCTGTGACAAGTTCGCCCGAACTTGTCCAGGGTTTCTAAAAAAAACGTCTTGGACATTATATATCGTTAGATTCGTATTGACGAGACGAGTTTAAATGTTTTGAAAAATTTTAAACGTCTCGGACACTATATATCTTTAGATTCTAATCTGGTAAAAAGTGTTTTCTGAAAAATTTTAAACATTTTTAGCAAACCCATACGTTAATATTGTCGGTTAAAAATTCAAATTTTTACTAAAATTGTTTGTTTGCTAATCATTTTTCACTTGTTTTGAACGACAGATTAGTTTGGAAAACGAAATGGGGTCTATAAAGCTGCCAATGTTGATGAATTAGAAGAGTATGAAGCCTGGAATGAAAGTTCGTGAACTGGGTCCAAGCCATGCATTTCCACAGTTGGGTTGCGATTTAGACAGGTTATGTCGTTCCTAGAGATGAGAATCAGAAAATTCTGGAGAAGTGCAAATATTCTACTCAACAGAAAGATGATTATTTTGCTGAAAAGAAAATGATTAATCTTATCCAGCAATCGGTTTAGGAAGACATTCTGATACTTTTACCAGAATACAAGACTGCGAAAGAATTATTGACATCTCTGAAGAATAAGTTTCAAGAGAGTGTAGTGGTTAAGAACTGTGAAGCTCTGGTTTCAATTATATCCAAAAATGAGTCTTCAAGTTCTAAAACAGTCTGCCCGGTCTATGATGTAGACAATTATTAGGCAGATAATGCAAAACTCTTGAGTAAGATTGAGAGTTTGACATTAGAAAATAAAAAGTTAAAAGAAAATGAAAAGAATTTTGAAAACAAAATAAAAATTTTAGAAAACGAAAAATTCCAAATGGTAGTAGATTTTCAAAATGAAATAAAAATGTTTAAAAATGATTATATTGTTTTTGAAAAATTAAATATAGAAAATCAAATAGCATTAAATTCTCATATTGAGAAAATAGCTCAACTTGAAAAAGAAGTTGAGACTGTTATAAATAAAGCTGCTAATTCAGCAAAATTATTGAAAGGATTTATGACTTCATCATTAAAGTTAGAACATATATGTACAAAACCGATCAATGATAATAAAAAGAAAATTCCAATAAGTGACAATGTCACAAATTATGACGATGTCATAATTGAGGATTGTGATGATAATACCGATGATGAAAATGATAAAAAGGAAATATTTTTGAAACTAAAAGAAAAATTTCAAGAAAGTGTTCTACAATCTGCTGAAAAAGGTGAATGCTTAACGCAAAAATCTTTTAAGCAGAATGGAGAACAAAAACAACATGAAAAACAAAATTCTATAAATTTTCAAAACAAAAATAAATGCTCATCGGTACGGTCATCCAATCATTATAAAAACTTACAAAAATTGGAGAATAAGTGGTGCAGGTCGGACCATAGTGCTTCAAAGTCAAATCAATTTTACAGAAGAAGCAGGAAAGATGACTACTACATGTCAAATCAATGTGCTGATTTGGGTGTTTGGTCTGAATGGAGAGATTGGTATGATAATAGAGTGTGTTACAACTGTGGATTTGGTGGACACATTGCTATTAACTGCCTGAAAAAGAGATTTGATACGAGAATGCTATAAATGTCAAATCAAAGGTCATATTTCCAGGGGTTGTCCGACTAAGCTGAAAAGAAGATCGGTTAAATCTCAGGGGGAGAAAAGACCAGAGGAGAAGAAAACTGTAGAGAAGCCCAAAGAACAAAAAGTCAAGTTATCACAAGGACTAAAAGACATATTGAGAAAAAAGAGGAAAAAAGTTAGAGAGTATTTGTAAAAGATTTTGTCGTCGGATACGTCTAAAAAATCAGATAAAAGTTCTAATTATCATTTTACTCATAGTCAAGTAAAACGAATTCATCAGA
Source organism: Scalesia atractyloides (assembly GCA_947069175.1). Taxonomy (NCBI): domain Eukaryota; kingdom Viridiplantae; phylum Streptophyta; class Magnoliopsida; order Asterales; family Asteraceae; genus Scalesia; species Scalesia atractyloides. Next base: position 60,687,353 of record CAMTDV010000017.1, read on the forward strand.
TACAAATCTGAGGACAAAAGAGAGAGCAGTGGAGAAAAATTTGATAATTCAAATAGTTAAAAAATCAAAAAAAGTAAAATTTTTAAATAAAGTTTCTATCAAACTGTTTGAATATCAAAAAGAGTGTGAATGTTTGTTTACTTCAGATGTTAATAATTTTGGTAAACCTAAATCCAGAATTGATTGGTTTCCAATTCAAAACTTATTAAAGTTTGTTTGAATGTGCAGGATAACCAAGCTTCAAGCCAAAGGTCGTTTCAGAAGCAGTAGTTGTTCATACAAAGAGACAAGAGACAGGAGTGATATTCCACACAAACAAAATGGTAGTCTCGCGTTCACATTAGTAAAAAGTCGTTAAATGGTTAAAATGGAAGATTCTTATTTTCGATTTTATTAAGATGTTTTCAATTTTAGGGGGAGAAAAAAATTTTAAAAATTGTAAAAAATTCTTTTAAAATTGAAAAACATCGTTTCGAAATCATTTTAGATAGATAAAATGATGAAAAAGCCAAAAACAATAGAAAATATTAAAATATCAAAAACATTGAAAATGAAAAATGAGATTACTTGTGCGAATAAAGGAAATGATAGTACATCAGTGGACTTTCACAGTATGCTAAGGATTTGTAAAGTTTAAAAGTGATAAACGAGTCTTACTGTGGATGTGTCGATAGGCTTTATACGTTCAGTAAATTGTTTCCGGGATATAAACTAATTTTTTCAACTGCTTAATCTTGTGGATAAACACATCTTAGATATATGGACTTAGTACTCCGAAATTTCGTTTGAGAGATTGTCTGATTCTGAGATACGAGGTCTTTATAGACAATTGATATCTGGGATATTATACAAGTTCTTTTGATTTTGCGGAAGCAATAGCCTAGAACTTCTATAATACTTTATGCTAAAAACCCCAAACTGCATGCAAACTTGAAATGAATCGAAAGATCTAATCAATTGCAGTGATTAAAAGATTCCTTAATTGGAACACACCTCAAAGTCGAGCCTTCATCTCTTTGTCTGTACGGTAGTACTAACCTGAGCTCTCAAGGTCTCGCACAACCCAAATGTAGATATCAATTACGTTATATTCACCTGTAAGATGAAATCTAGGGAATCTTGATACGGGAGTATATTCAAGAAGTGGGAACCGCAGTTAAGTCAAGTTTCCTAATTCTAACTAACATATCTTGGAACAATTGAGAAATGTGTTATAGTTTAGGTGGATAAACATATCGACAATCTAGGTAAACAAGTTTAAAACTTAAAGTCATTAAAAGGTCAACGGTACTGGTGATATGTCTCAAAAACTGATATGATCCTCTAGCACGTTTTCTCACAAAAATACAAACTGCAATATTACATTTTAGTATGTTTACATTTCTGCATTCAATATTAAAAATCTAAAAAGATTTTCTCTCATATCTTACATGGAAACCTAATAATGTAGAATGTGAGTCGAACTAACGAGACTGTTAAGAAACTGTTTGTGTGTGGATATGTGTGATTGTTCTTAATCGTCAAATCTTAGAGATTCGGAGCATCATTGGAGGGGGAGCTAGATAAACATGTTGATTGAAGATAACAGAAAGCTTAAAGTAAGGGGAGAGCATGGATGATAAAGTTATTCAAGAAATAAAGATCAAGAGAATATTAAAGACTCAGGAACTTATTTGAAGAATGATGACTACGACAACATCCAAGGAGGAGTCTGTTGATGCATATGTCTGTTGCCTACGTCATCATATAATATCGAGTCAGTATTTAGGAGCGCAATGTTCGCTTGAAATGTATATGTTGTAGTCAAGTTCGCCCGAACTTGCATCCCACAAGCGAACTTGCACTCCTATAAATAGGAGTCTTGACATTTCATTTGTAACATTCAGAGATTTTGTCACGACAGAGGCAAAGCTCTGTCTGAGTGTTTCCAGGATCTGTAACGTTGAATATTAATGAAACGGTGATTAAATAGAAACAAATGAGTGTATCCAATGTCGGCTATGCAAACGGATTCCGCACGTTTACTTAGGTTTATCAGATTAGTGCCCGAATGATCCGTATAACGGACCTACATCTTGTCTTCTTCATTTATCTTTTCTTGCCTTTTTAATCGATTGAAAGCAAGGATGGAGGGGACAAATGATGAGATAGACTTTTTAGAGTGTTGAGCTTTATGAACATCATCTGATGGAGGATAAACTGGTTTAGGAGGCATGTTTGGATCTTTCTTCCTCCTCTCTTCTAACATCTTATAAGTATCCACCACTCGGGCTTCTCCCAACCTTATCACTTGGTTCCTTGAACCATAGTGATTCTATATCAACTCTTCTATCATCCTCTTAAGCTTTAAGGCTCTTTCAGGCATGTCTTTCTTATGTTTTTCCCAGTTAGGAGGAGTTGGTTTCTTGAGAGGATCTTTTAACATTTCTTGCATTCTTTTAATTTCTTTTCTCAGCTCATCTATACTCCAATCCTTGAACTGTGCCTTTGTTGCCTTATATTGCTTGTTCTTCATGATATATTCAATGAGTTCACTTTCAAGATATTGATCTTCCCTTTCTGACAACTTATTACTCAGATCTTTGACAAAATCTTGTAATACCCTGGCTTTGCTTAGTTGAAAAGACATGTTGGTCTGTATCTCTCTATCACTTTTACCAGCTGAGTCTCTTTTTGCTATATCCTCTGCTTGTTTCAATTTGAGTTCCAAATAATCATCAACATTTGTAGGTCTTGGGTAGCCATCAAGAGATAATATAGTTATTTTGTCAGGGTCTTCCTCAGAATAGAGGCTAGAATTTCTTCCCTGACTGCTGGTAAATCAAGAGGATATTTCTTTGCTGCAAGTATAACTTTAAGGGAATCAGTGGTTGGATTTGAAGATGGTGGAAGCATTGATGTGGAGATCAGTGGTTGTGATGATAAAGGAGTAGGAGCAGGAAGGATCTCTTCTTCATCACAATCTTTGTACTTCTTCTCCTCTTAAATTTGACTTCAGGTGATGATGGATGAGTTGGAATTCTTGTTGGTGTTGGTAGAGGTTGGGTAGATGCATTAAAAATGACCATGGCAGTGGATGAGATTGCATCTACTGCAACCTCTGCTGTGACAACAGACGTTAACACAACAGTTGCTGTAACATCTGCTTTGGTGGAAATGGGTATAGAAGTTGAAGTAGGTGAGCTTGATTTTTGGAGAGCAGAGGTTTTAATGGTTGGATTTACAACATGCTCAGTTTTGGAAGGTGTGGGAGCTGGTTGCCTTACTTTTCTAGCAGGTCTCCTCTTTGTTGAGGTACCAACCTCTTCCTTTTCTTTTTGCTGCTTAATCTTTTGCTCAACCAATACATTGGCATCAAGATACACTTTTCTCTTCTGCTTCTCATTTTCCTGGCCAAGATATCATCTGTTAGATCCCTTTTCTTTGAACCATCTGGCCTGGGTATATCCACTGTTGGCTTTGCCATTTGATCATCTATTGTAAGCTTCTTCTGTCCCAAAGGTTTCTCCCCCTTTTTGGCATCATCTTCAGTGTTTACAAAAATTATTGTAGGTGGAGCAGTACCAGTGGTTTGGAGAAGATGAGCTTTTATAGCTTTAATTTCTGCCCTTGTATCCATGAATCTAGCGTCAACCATGTTTCTTACTTCATGCATTTGATGCTTGTGTTGTTGATCATAGAAGTGCTTTTGTTGCTGAAACAGAGGGTCTAGGGCTTCTTTTAGATCAGCAGTGGTTAGAACAGAGCGTTGGCTCTTTGTAGCTTTCAACTGCTTCAAGAGATTTTTGATCTCATCAACAGAAGTTTCAATCTTTGATACTCTCTCTGTCAAATCTTTGTATTTTAGAACATCACCTAATTTAATAGGATCATCTTAACTTCAACCTTAGATGCCCCTTGTTCTTGGTACTGGGGACTTCCCACAACATTAGAGGTTACCCTGGTAACCTCAGCAGTGGTTGCCTTCAACAGAGACTTAATAATGTAACCACTGTCCAAAGGAAAACTGGGTAGTTTTGCAATTGTAGTGGCTGCTCTAGTTGAACTATCACCTTGGGTTACATGTAACCCAAGGGATGTAGCCTCTTCATTTGCTGATGGGCTAGCAAAGAATAGAGATTCAGACCCAACATCATGTTGAAGTATATTCTCAGTGATAGGTTGTTGAGAAGTGCTGGATAATGTCTGATATAGTTCTATTGCATTCAGCAAGGGTAAAATTTTTTTTGGTAATGATTTTATTGGAGAGGGGACATGTGTAGAAAGAGACATTGCCCTGGGCGATGGGTTGTGGATGATAGAACCAAGTGGTCTTAGAGCTTCATAATTTGGCGTCCCTGTATTTACAACCTGATCCTTTTGTGAGGATGTAAGAGGAGTTTCATAGCCAGGTGGAGATCTTTCAACCATCTGCTGTGAAGAAGTAACAGTAGTGGTTTGTGACTTTGGTGGTGTCACAGGTTTTACCTCTGGGATCTCATCTTCCAAAGGACCCTTTTTGGGTTTGGTGGGTTTTCTGGATATTTTTGTTGGTTTCTTTTTGGTGATTTTAGGTCTGGTTTTCAGAGTAGTGGTTGCAGTGCTCTGATCACCTAGAGCAGTGGGCTTAGTAGCAGGAAGGAGAGTTTGAACATTTTGTTCTTGTAAAATTGGCTCATCCTCCTCTACTTCTGTTTTGGAAACTTTTTCTTGATTTGTGAAGCGTGTAAAAGTTTCATGAGTTAGGCAGCCAGGTGTGGTCACTGTGCCTTGTTTACTTGCTTCAGATCTGATCTTGTCTTGCAAGTAAACACTCAAGAATCAAGGATGTATCAAGAAAGCTTTTCTTTTTGAGATATTTAAAATTATTTATCAAATCATGGAACAATACCTGGGAATAGTTAAAATCAGATTCAGTCAAAATTGTATATCCCAGATATTGTATATTCAATGGAATCTCATTGAAAGCAGTAGATTTTGCAGAGAGGCATGTTAAAAGAGTATGGAAAAAGAATTTCATCTCTGCTGGAAAATAAGGTTAAAAGATTGTCATACCTTTCAATTGGCCAGTGTAACCCATTTCCACAAACTCTGCTTGCATCTCTCTTAAAGAAAATGACACAGGATGTGCCATATCATTCAGTTGAAAAAATTGAGAGATTGATTGTGGACTAATTTGCATAGGTGTACCCCCAACCTTTGAGATTATTGAGTAAGGAATACCATCAGCGGATGTATTGACCTTAGCATTTTTCCAGAAATCTTGAAGAGAATCAATGTAAATTTTGGCTTTGACTTCGAGCATATGCTTAAATTTTGACTCTCTTAGAATCCGAATCATTGTGTGGTATTGTGTATTGGCTTCGGTTTCTTCTAAAATGCCCGTGTAATTGTGTGGGGTTTTGATAATCCGAATAAAATGTGGTGAATCTTGCTTTGATTTCTTTGATTTTGTTTTAGGAGCCATGATTTTGAATGCAAAACTGTTTTGAGATTTTTGGAATCGACACAGTTTGGTGAATCCTCTGTTCTCGATGAAACAGGGTTTTTATAGGATTTCTGAAAAAGTGATGATGATGTGGCATCTGATTCAATGACTGTCGAATAACGTCTGACCACGTCTAACCTCTGTTTGAAAATGGAAGGCAATTGTTTGGCTAAACACTGTTGGAAATTTTAAATTAGTGGATAAGAACAGTGGTTGCAACTATCAGAGGATACACTTTTTGACAGTGGATAGATTTTTCTAAACGAATAGTGTTTTTGTGCTATCAGTGCTTTGAACAGACTTTCAGGATTTATTGAAAAATTCAATTTTAAACTATTTTTACGGATGGATTTTGATTTTCTAAAACCATTTTTTGCTATTTACACATGGATCACAAAGAAATTTGTTTTTAATTCATGTCTAGCATTCTAAGCCTAGATATTAAACTGTCAAAAGTGTGAGCATCAAGTGCTTTTGTCAACACATCTGCTAGTTGATCCTTGGTATGGACATGTTGTAAAGAAATCAAACCTTTTTCATAGCGATCCCTCACAAAGTGATGTCTGATTTCAATGTGCTTGGTAGTGGAATGAGAGACGGGATTTTTGATGATATTTTCTGCTGCTTAACTATCAATTTTGAGTGGAGTCTTCAAAGTAGTGATACCAAAATCAAGTAATTGATTTTGAAGCCACAAGATTTGAGCAGTACAACTTGCAGCAGCTATATACTCTGCCTCAGCAGTGGATGTAGAAACTACAACTTGTTTTTTGCTTTGCCAAGACACTAAGCAATCACCTAGGAATTGGGCTCCTCCAGATGTGGACTTCCTTGTTGTTTTACATCCAGCAAAATCACTATCAGAATATCCTGTAACCTCAATGTTACCGTTAGCTGGATACCAGATACCAAGTGTGGGAGCACCTTTTATGTATCTGAATATCCTTTTTACAACAATAAGATCTGATTTTCTTAGCAATGACTGTGATCTGGCACAAACACATGTTGCAAACATGATGCGTGACCTTTATGCAGTTAGGTACAGTAAAGACCTAATCATGCTTCGATATAATGTTTGATAAACAAGGTCATCTTTGCCATCAAATGTGACTAGCTTGGATGTTGCCATGGGTGTGCTACAAGGTTTACAATCATCCATATCAAATTTCTTAAGTAGTTTTTTCACATACTTATTTTGATGGATGAAAGTGCCATGTTGCATTTGTTTGACTTGTAAACTAAGAAAAGATGCAACTCACCCATTGCACTCATCTCAAACTCTGCTGCCATGAGTTTTCTGAACTCTTCACACATGGCAGTGCATGTGGATCCAAAAATGATGTTATCCACATAAAATTGGACAAGCATCAGATCTTTTCCTTTCCATTTTAAAAATAGGGTTTTATCAATCCTACCTCTAGTGAAACCAATGGATAAGAGAAAAGTGGATAGAGTTTCATACCAGGCTCTGGGTGCTTGTTTTAGACCATATAGTGCTTTGTTTAACCTGTAAACATAATCAGGATGAAATGCATCTTCAAAACTAGGAGGTTGACACACATACACTTCTTCCTTAATCTTTCCATACAAGAATTCACTTTTGATGTCCATTTGATACACCTTGATGTTGTGGTTAGCAGCAAAAGCTAAGAACAGTCTGACGGCCTCCAATCTTGCAAGTGGAGAAAATGTTTCATCATAGTCTATGCCTTCTTCCTGTCTATAGCTTTGAACCATGAGCCTTGCTTTGTTCTTGACAATAATGCCCCTTTCATATGTTTTTTTCTTGAAGACCCACTTTGTGCCAATAGGACTTACATCTTTTGGCAGTGGTACAAGTTCCCATACTTGTTGTCTTTTGAACTGTAGGAGCTTCTCTTGCATGGCTTCTACTCAACTGTTGTCTTTTAGTGCCTCTTGGTACTTGACAGGTTGTGTGAGTGATAGAAAACCAGCAAAAAGACAAATGTTTTGGGATTGGCTTCTGGTGAGCACTCCCTCATTGATGTTGCCAATAACTTGATCCACATGATGGCTTTTGAGGAAAATCAATTCATCTTGATATGGGATAATGGCATTCTGAGGTGAAGCTTGCAAATGTGTATCATCTCAGCTATCCTCTGTTGGTGAATTTGATGGTCCAGCCTCTGATTCGAATGGTGGTGGAGGAATTGGTGGAATGGATGTGAAAGTGGGTTGACTTTTGTCCATTTGTTGTGGGCTTTTATCAACAAATGTTTGGTTCTGAGAGCTGGAAAAGGTTTGAGTATTAACCACTGTTGACCTAGCAGAGCTTTCAGCATTGCTACTAACATCTGTTCCTCTGCCTAAAGGATAGATTTTGAAATTTGGAAGAATGCAATCATATCCTTGCTCTGGATTTGATGACTCTGAAGTACCTGCATGGTTAGTCTTGGCAGACACATCTTCAAATGTAAATTTGGATAGGTTAAACAATTCAGCGGGATTTGCTGGGATTTTCAAAGATGAGAGTTCATTGAACTTTACATTCAGAGTTTCTTCAACACACTTGGTCCTAGAGTTAAAAACTCTATAGGCTTTGGCAGTGGTTGAGTATCCCAGAAAATAACCACAATCAACTTTGGCTGCAAACTTGGATATTGAATCCTTTAATTTAAATTGATGTATGGGCAGCAAAAAACTTTAAAATTAGAGATTAGAGGTTTGATTTTATAAATCAATTCATAAGAAGACTTTTGATGCCTAGGGTTTATCAAAACTCTGTTCTGAACATAGCAAACAGTGTTTACAACTTCTGCCAAGAAAGACAAGGGTAAACCAGAATCTGCTAGCATAGTTCTTGCTGATTCAATCAAAGTTCTGTTTTTCCTTTCAACAACCCCATTTTGTTCTAGAGTTCTAGGGATGCTATATTGCGTAACAATCCCTTTTGAATCACAGAAGGTATCCAACTCTGTGTTCCTAAACTCTGTCCCATTATCACTCATAAAAGATTTTTACAGGAAGATCAAATTGTTTTTCAACTTGTTTAACAAAGTTTTGCAAAATGTTTGTTGTTTCATTTTTAGAATGTAAAAAGAAAGTCCATGCAAACCTGGAAAAATCATCAAATATCACCAGGCAATACCTTTTGTGTCCTAAGCTCATGATTTCACAGGTCCAAACAAGTCCATATGAAGTAATTGTAAGCACTGACTTGTTTTGGACTCTTCAATTGACTTGTTAGAAATTTTATGTTGTATGCCTTTTAAACAGGAAACATAATGTTCTTCACAAGTAAATTGTTTGTGAGGCAAACTTCTGACAAGACATTATTTTGAGAGAGTGGAGATGGTTTCTAGATTTGTGTGACCTAGTCTTTTATGTCATAATGATGTTTCTTTGCTTGAAGCAACTGAGAACAAACATGTATTTGACATAGGATTATCTTTTACCATGTCTACCACAAAAACATTGCCTACCCTATTAGCAGTAAGTTGTGCTTTTCTCTCAACAATTATTTGATTAATCTTTTTAACAACCTCGGGGCCTACTATCTGATGAGTTTCCTTTGTGAAGAAGGACCCATAACCCTTATCACTCATTTTTGAGACACTTAGAAGATTGAATTTTAGATTATCAATGAGATTCACATTCTCAAACTTGAGTTTTCCAGCTGAGACACATCCTGACCCCAACACCTTCCCTTTTGAATTATTTCCAAATGATATATCACCCCCCTTCATGAGCTTTAAAATCTCTAAGCAGGGCTTTACATCCTGTCATGTGCCTGGAGCCCCCACTATCTACATACCAAAGATTGTCAAGGTAAGTAGAAGCTCCCTGCACATGTTTTTGAAATAATTAGTTCAGGTGAGTTTCCAAAGCCAGAATGGCTTTGCATGGGATATCAGATGATGCAAACTCAGGTTCAAATGAATGAGCAGTGGTTAAATTAGGTTTTTATAACCACTACTGTGATCCACTTCCTATCGACGATTGGTAACCATGAGGATGCCTATTTACCTTTGGCTTAGAAGACTTTTTGTAAGTCTCATAAACCAAAGGCACCTTTTGATAACTAGGCTGGCTTTTACCTCTTGGAAACTGGTTTGATGGAGGTGCATCTGTTACATGAATTTCTCTGTAAACAGAGGTTTGATTTAAGGCTTTTGTGACAGATGTTTCACTTGATTCAAAGTTCTGTTTAGATTTTTTTTTCAGAAAAGCTTGAACTTTCTCTTTCAAGATCTTTTGCTCTAATCTCTTTTACCTTTTGATGATAGATTCTGAGATAGGCACACTCTTGGGTTATGTGATTTGTTTTGTTGCAAATGGTGTATGTAGGAACGTCCACGATTAGCATGGGAACCTAAATTTGTTATCAATTGTCCAATTGGGCGGAAACTAATGACAAGTTAACCAAATAACAAGAATTACTCGTTTAAATGTTGTTTTCATTGATCTAAAGTTCAATACATTCGTGAACCGGATCCGACAGAGCTTCGCCGTCTCTATGCCAAAATCTCTCCCAGTCTTGCAAATGAAATCCTAAGGCACCTATATATAGGGATGCAAGTTCGTTGGAAATGGACATAGGAAGGAGTAAGTTTGCCCGAACTTTGGGTCGAACTTGGGTTAAGTTCGCCCGAACTTGCCTTCCCACATGCTTTCATGGGCGAACTTGGCCTAAACATCACATAAATACGCCTTGTGTCTAACAGATTAAGTCCTATTCACTCAGACTCGATACATAATGACGTAGGCAATAGACATATGCACCAACAGACTCCCCCTTGGATGTTGCCGCAATCATTTTGACTTTTAAAATCTTCTGAGTCTTTCGATCTTTAGTTCTTGAATAAACTTTATCATCTTGATCTTTATATCCTCTTTCACTTTTTTTGAGATTTGTCTTGATAAAACTTTTAATCAACATGCTCTCCCTAACTTTAAGCTTTAGCCTTCAGACATCCCTTTGCTTTGGTCTCTAGACTTCAAACTCCCCTTAGCTTTGAGCTTTCTGAAATCTTTTGATAATGTTTTATCCAGCTCCCCCTCAAATTTTACTACCTGTCTAAATAAATTATGGCATTCAACTAACATTTCAGATTCATTGTTTTGAAATTTTGTACCATCAACATTTTAAACTATAATCTTCACTTCAATCTTTTCAATTTAATGACCTTGAATACATTTTACGTTTAAAACCTTCAAATTTCACATTTTTATCATTTGTGAAAATCCACTTAGTTGATCAAGTCCAAGTTAATGACCTTGATTAACCAAATATATCAACCAAGTCCAAATTAATGACCTCAGTTTGAAAAAATGTTATGAACAATCTGATTTTAAAGTTTCAAATTAATGAACTTTTAAACATTTATCAGATTTTCTTACCAGACTTCGAAGATCCGTTCTCCAACATTGGTTCGTTGAAACTAATGTAGAAACAAAATCTTTTTGATTTTCAGAAAGTTTATGTTAAAACACACTGAAAATCTTTTTAATTTTTTATCTTGAAAAGCAAGTAAAATATTTATAGAACTTTTAACAAGTAAAGCAATTTAAAAAAAGTAAACTATGTACAAACATATTTACAGACATATTTTTTTTGTTAATTCGTGTCTGAGGATCATATCAGTTTGTTTGAGACATATCACCAGTACCATTGACCTTTTTGAGACTTTAAGTTTTAAACTCGTTTACCTAGATTGTCGATATGTTTATCCACTTAAACTTTACCACGTTTCTCAATTATTCCAAGATATGTTAGGGTATGATTTATGAAAACTTGACTTAACTGTGTTTCCCACTTCTTGAATATACTCCCGAATCCAGATTCCCTAGATTTCATCTTACAGGTGAATATAGCGTAATTGATATCTTTATCTGGGTTAGGCGAGGCCTTGAGAGCTCAGGTTATACTACCGTACAGACAAAGAGATGAAGCCTCGACTTTAAGGTGTGTTCCAATTAAGGAATCTTTTAAGCATTGCAAATGATTAAATCTTTCGATTCTTTTCAAATTTTGCATGCAGTTTGGGGTTTTTAGTAAATGCATTATAGAAGTTCTAGGCTATTGCTTCCGCAAAATCAGAAGAATTTGTATAATACCCCAGATATCAATTATCTATAAAGACCTCGTATCTCAGAATCAGGCAACCGTTCAATCGAAATTTCGGAGTACTAAGTCCATATATCCAAGATGTGTTAAACCGCAAATTTAAGCAGTTGCTAAATTTAGTTTATATCCTGGAAACAATTTACTGAATGTGTAAAGTCTATCGACACATCCACAGTAAGACTTGTTTATCACTTTTAAACTTTACAATTCTTTAGCATACTGTGATAGTCCACCGATGTACTATCATTTCCTTTTTGACAACCGAATTCCCTTTGTCTTTTTCAATGTTTTGGTACTTTTTGAATTTTTCAAATGTTTTTGGATTTTCAACTTTTTCATATGTTTTTGATTTTTCTAAAAAATTTTAAATTTTCTTACTCCGCCTAAAATGAAAAACATATTTTTGGCTTCTAGATTTTAAGAAATTCTTTTAAAAATGTAACAAACAAATGAGTATCCCGAGAACTCGTCGTCCGATCTTTTTTTCATTTTCTGCATCATAACCTGACAACAGAAACAAACCATTAAACTTTGTTAACCTCAACTTGTAGACACCACTTGTAAGAATCACTTGTAGGAAATCAATTTTAAATGATTTTTCAATATAACAATCATGTTCTGTTCAACGGTGTGGATTTTCTCAAGTTTTCAAAAATTCTTTTTAACTTTTCTTTTTCAACCACTTTGTAATTTCAAAAACCATCAAAGAATATGACTTTCAAGATAAGTTAAATACTCATGGAGCTCCGCTATCCAGATTTTACTTTAACAAAGTAGATCTTGGAACTCCTGCACACGAAGCAACTATTTGAATAAGGAAACCCAAACCTTTTTGGTTTTCGGTTTGACATGATAAGCATCATAACCATATTCTAACTCTTCATCATAATCAAAATCATCATCAAATATTTCGTCCAATGTCGATTCTGAAAACGTTTTGACCTTTTCTTTCTTTGTCTGTTTGATTACTGACTCAGTTGATTTAACATTTTCAGTTTTTTCAGCAATAGACTTTGGTTTTTCTGATGATGAAAGCCTTTTCTTAGCAACCCATGATTGTAGTTTGCTTCTTGCTTTCTTGATATAGAACCTAGAATCTTTGATTTCATTAAACCTTGAAGTTTCACCTTTATCAAATGTTGAGTTGTCAAACTTTGAACTCGTTTTAGGTTTCATTTCATTTTTAGATTCATAGTTTCTATTTGACTCTGTGACATTTTTCACAATCTCTGGTTGTTTTTGTTTTTCATATTTTGACTCAGTTTTTCTTCGTGCAAACACAGGCTTTAGATTCAGACACTTGCGAGCAATGTGACCAACATTATTGCATTTAAAGCAAGTTCGATTATCAGAACCATTTCCACTAGTGGGTTTTACTCCACTTGTGGACTTGGTCTTAGCCTTGTCCCGAAGTTCTTTTTCTTTCTTGAATTCATCATTCGATTGCTTACCGATCATGCTTTCTTCTTGAACCATGCTTGTTCCATACACAAATTTTATGTTTTTACCTTTGTATTCTTGGAACATTGCTTTTTGTTTCTTCTTCGGTTCTTCTTCTTCAACCTCCAAACCTAAACCTGCTCTCCTATGCTCAGGAAAATCACCACTATTTCCACGGTAGTTGTTAAAATTCTTTTTATGTTTAGAGTTAAATTTGTTTTCATTCTTGTTAAGATTATCCAATGAAACTTCTACAAGTTTAATCAGTTTATCAATTTAATCTTCTTTTACATTCCGAATCAGAAAGCTATCATCGAAGTATAATCTATCAGAATCCTTAACCTTGTACATGACAACGTTAGGATCATCACTTAGATCATGTTCTGAAGCTGTATCGTCATTTTCGGACTGTGTATCAGAACTGTTTGAACCTGAATTGGCGCTTTAAGAGCTGCCTTCATCAGAATCATTTCCCAATCACATTCTTTACCACATTTTTTACCATCGCTTCATTGTCATCATTTGATTTCGTAAAGTCTACGTCAATGTTTTCAGGCAATTGATTTTTCTTATCAGACAAAATAAGTAGATTAAATGCCTTTTCAACTTTATCATCTTTCTTGCATGAATAACTTGCAAGAAATGGTGGAGGAACACATCCGTACTCTTTACGCTTTGATTTCTCACCATTTTCCTCCAATTTAATCGTAGGTAAAATGTGATCAATGACATACGCATTTGTGGTGTAACTCTTTAGAAGCTTTCTTACCCGTTCCATTTCAATTTTCATGCTGTGAAACTCACGCTTTGTTTTAGCAATTGTATTAATGTACATGTTAATTGCCTTTTGTTTCTCAATTACTGTACCATTTAACATTTTTACATTAGCGTTTAGCATGTTCAACGTATTTATATTTGCTTGATATTTTGTCATAAGCTTCTTTTATGGTTCTGTAATCATAATGAAAGTTTTCGTTGGGTACAGTCAATTCTCTTATGACTTTGACTTTATCAAGACATGGTTCACAAGGACTTGCGCACTTTGTGCAAGGTTTTTCAACCTCCACAACTTTCACAACTTCCTTTTCAGACACACTTACCTTAGCCTTTACCTTTTCTGCGTCTGCTTTCAAAGCTTCTTGTTTCTGCATCTCAAGATAAGCTAACTCTTCTTCCTCAGCTCTCTATCTATATCCTTCCAGAATGGCATTTTCCAAAGCAGCATCGACATACTATGTATCAGATTCATTCACTACCTCTGCCATCATAGCAACACCAGTTTTCTTTCCGGTGCATCTATTCCAGTCAAAACCATCTTCTTCATGAGTAACAACAAGAGCTTGTTTGGTTGTCTTTGCAGATTTATCTTCTACTTCGACTTGTGTTCTTTTCGGATATGGTTGTATCGAAGAGCTTTCTTGTAGTACTCATTGTTGCTGCCGAAAGGATTTTGGTTTCCACTTGCTTCTTGATTATTGCATTCACGTTTGAAATGTCCCTTTGTCGACACCTGAAGCATGTGACTTTAGTCTTGTCAAATCCAAGCTTGTTGTTTGAGTTACGAATATCCCTTCCAGTGAGCGCCACAAATTTGTAAACTCTTCTGATAATGGATGCAAGGCTCCATTTAATATCCATTAGCTCCAATTCTTCTTCGTCTATCTGATCATAATCTTCGGCAGTCATCTATGGATTTCCGATCTTTCCAGCAACGAGACTTTCATATGATTCAAGGACAGTAGCAAGAAGTGCTATGTGCTGTTTGGCCACCTTTTCAGGAAATACGTTCTTTAAATCAACTGCTATGTACTGGAAAACATTTGAATCAGAACTGGGTTGGCTTGGCTGATTTTGGAATGAAGAGCTTGAACTTGCACTTGTATATCCAACATACGGAGAACTTTGATTTAGAGAAGAATTTGTATTGGCACTAATTGCTGTTTGAATTTTCGGGCTTTGAATCGGTGTATCTGGAATTCCTCCTTTGTAATAGACACCGACATCTTGAACAACATTAGCATTCTTTGATTTTGCAATCTTCATTAATTCCATTTCATGTCCTTCCAATTTTTCTATGAAGGATGACAACTTGAAATGTCTCCAAGATGGACTATTCTTCAGAATCATCAGATATGTTGTCCATTCTCCTTCTGGAAGTGCATCGGCCAGCTTCTCGATTTGCTCTTCATTAGATCTTTTGATATCATGTCTCCGCATTTGGACCATAAGGTGACAGTATCTATCAATCATCTGATTCATTGTTTCACCTTTAGTCATCGTGAAGATCTCAAATTCTTTTTTGATTAAAGCCTTTTTGCTTTTGATCATTTCATCACTTCCTTTGTGTCACACCCTGACCGCGTAAAACAACAAATTGTGGCGGAAATGTCGGGGAGGGTCGTAACAGAAGTATTGTTTCAACAACCACGGTAATTAAACAGAAACAAAACATAAATGTATTTGTCTTGCTTGATTTTAAGTCACTAAAGCCCAAGTCCGCCTAAGTGTCGCATGAATCAACCTTAAGCATTAGCTCCTGAAACACATGTGAAAATAGGTACGTCAGCATAATAATGCCTGTGAGATACATAGGTTTTGTTAATGAGGATTCATGATTTGAAGTTAAAATAATAGTTTAACGAAAAGTAGTCATGAACCTTATAAAATGTTTTCTTTTACAAAATCATATGAAAATCAATGTGAAAATCAAATGATATAGAAGAAGGATGTATGGTTAAATAATTAACCGGAAGATAATGAATTGTATAAAATATGTCATTTGTAAAACAATGTCTTGTGAAAAAAATATGATATTTGTACCAAATGTGTCATGTCTTTGTCTTTGTCGAAGTGGTTTAAATAACGCTACGATATGTAATATCATGAAAGCACTTATATGAAGTATCAGCGGAGTATCCACCGTGCTTTTATCATATTACACACATCTCGTTATTCAACTCACCTATCAAATAACCACCAAAATGTCTTGTCAAACAAATGTTAAATGTCATGTGTAAACGATGTAATATGTCACAATGTTAGGTATAAACCATGTCTTGTATAACAAATGTCTTGTATGGCAAGTAAAAAGACTTTACTCAAGCCATATGTATAATTTCGTGTATAACAAATGTCATGTACAAAACAATGTCTTGAATAAACCGAAGTTTTAAATCAAAAGTCATGTATTGCAAAACCAATGCTTTATTTGATATGAACATTTATGCAGTTATGTTTATCGCATACATTCAAGCCTTGAGACTGTCGGATAAACCCTTATCAAGTCAAAGGTTTATCAAAAATTTATTCGGATTCTGTCATTCCTACTTCCAAACAAACCTAGGAAGCGGGGAACGGGATTTGTCAAGTCCTATTGTACAATTACATACTACCGGGCGGCGTGATTAATGTTAATGAATGTATTATGTCCCGTTAAAAAACCAAATGTCATTGTCAACGTAAGCAATGTCATGAAAAATGTCTTTAAACCATGTACTAAGTATGCTAATTCAACATACGAAGTAGAAATGTCCAAAAAATCGATGTGCTAGCATGCTTAGTCAACATACATAGCGAAATGTAATGTAAATCAATGTGCTCATATGCTAAGTCAACATATGCCGCAAAAGATGTCTTTGAAATCAATTTGCTAGCATGCTCAATCAACATACATAGCAAAACATAATTGAAATCATGTACTATATATGTACTAGATGAACATAGCAAGTATATGTCATGAAAACGTGAAAACATGAAAATATCAAGTAGGCACATGTGTTTCACCCCAAAATATTTGAAAACGTAAAAGAGGGGTCTATGTACTCACTTGGGGTTTGCAAAAGTATCCTTGTTCAAGAAGAATAATTAAGCTCAAGAGTATGAGGAATCAAATGGTTCCTAAGATCGGATAACTATGTTAATAAGTCCGGACATTAATCGGTGGATTGGATAGAATGATGTCTTATAAATCAAATGAGTGTTGGAACTCATATGGTATGATTTAATAAACTCAACATTTTGATTTGGAAGTGATCCTAAGTGTTTTGACCCGTAATGACCCGTTAAGGTAGTTTATGCTACTTTAACGTCTCATTTGCATAAACACATGATCGGATGGTTAAACATGTCCTATGATGAGTCTTAAATGCCCAAACATGTTTAATAATATTGTAATATCAGTTTATATGTCAAAACTTTAGCCACATATGCTTAAAATGAATTTATGTGCGAAAAGGGCATTTTGGTCATTTATAAAGGGCATAATAACGACCTATCATAATACTAACCAAACGAAGTGACCATAAGGTATAACCTCAGAGGGTCATTCCCTATCTAACTATGGTCACTACTATGAGTTTGGTCGGATCCTAAGATCGACCAAACGGGTCGGATTCGAAAGTCAAAGCGATGGTCAAAACCGCTCGACTTACGACCCTAAACAAGCACTAAACTAAAAGTGACGAGTTAGACATGTTTAACATGTCTAACTAGGTCTATGAAACTGATTTGGTATCAAAACAAAGTGTTTTGACACCCGAAAATGGTTCCATCG
Source organism: Scalesia atractyloides (assembly GCA_947069175.1). NCBI lineage: Eukaryota > Viridiplantae > Streptophyta > Magnoliopsida > Asterales > Asteraceae > Scalesia > Scalesia atractyloides. The sequence goes on from CAMTDV010000017.1 coordinate 60,704,900, forward strand.
TATATTGCGCACTTTGCGTATTATTGACCGAAATCTTGACTCGTCACTTTGACTAGGAAAACGTGGTAATCAGTAGGCATGATCGCTATGGATCATAACCATCATGATTACGATCACGTTGCAAAGTCCAATTGGACATTGACTTGACAAACTAATGGTCAAAACCGAAAGTCAAATAGGTCGTCAAAATGTTTGACTTTTAGCTCATAATAAGCTAAAATAATGAACAAGGCTTGGTTAGAGCACTTACTTGCACTCAAGGAAGCTAAGATTACTAGAAAAACTCAGATGGGAGGCCTCCTAATAAGGTAGCAACTCCACTTAGAGTTTAGAGAGAAGAAAGATGGAAATGAGCAAAGAATTTGTTTGAAGATCAATGGTATTTATAGTTGTTGGAGAGCTTTAGGATCATGCCAAGTGTTAGGAGATGTTGTAGGATTATTACAAGTGTTTAGAGAGGTGTCAAGACCAGAGAAAGTGTGGCAAAAATGAGTTATAGGTTTCAAGTCAAATGACAAAGAAGCTGCCAAGTAGCTGCTGCCACTGGGCATCCCTCGCGCGTCGCGGGAGGTCTAGGTGACTCTCTCGTGTGGCGCCTGGGAACTTGTTTTAGTCCCTGCAGCCTAATAACTAGTTTTTTGACGCGTTTTGGAACTTTTAACACCAATTAACCCAATTTTTAAGCTTTATAATGAAGATAAAGCATAGGGAACTTCAAAAATGCTCGGAAACTTTTCGGATGTCGGTTCGTTTGGTCGTACGGTTGCGGTTTTTTGTTAACTACGACGAAAATCGTAACGAACGCGCAAATGACCGTAAACATGTAACAATTGATATTTTTGCATTCCAATCATTAAAATACTAGATTTTAATGATTACAAAAGTTTTTGATGTGCGTATATGTTCCGGAGTAGGAAATACGCGATTTGGCATAGTTTCGCAGAATTTGCAAAATAGCCCCTGAAGTTGAATAAGCATGTTTTTGCCATACCGAAGCCCTCAAAACTTATTTCTAAGTTATGTAAAGGGTATTTAGTGTATGTTTAGCTTATGCCATTGTTCTAGAGTGTATGTCGCGTTAAATTGATTAGGTTTGCGTAACGGTTTGCGATTTCACTTCCAGAAGTGATTCGAAAGATCATAATCGAACAAGGATTGAAAATATGAAATACCATATATAAATACATAAATCTTGGAATAAAATACAATATTATAAAATTTCAAAGTCGTTCGGAATAGTACGATGATTAAAATACACAGATGTCACAATCTCCCTACTTTTGGAAAATTTCGTCCCGAAATTTAATTAGAGGAAACTTGTGAGAATAGATGTGGATATTTCTCCTTCATTTGGTCATCTCATCCCATGTAAACTCAGGGCCACGTTTGGACTCCCAGCGAACTTTAACAATCGGTATACGTCTGCGCTTAAACTTTTTGACTTCACGATCCAAAATTTCCACAGGTTTCTCGACAAAATGTAACCTGTCATTAACACAAATTTCATCAAGAGGGATGTGGAGGTTTTCAGCAGCTAAACACTTTTTCAAGTTGGACACGCGGAAGGTTGGATGAACATTTCCAAGTTCAGGAGGTAGCTCAAGTTTGTAGGCCACATTTTCGATTTTCTCAAAGATCTTGAATGGTCCAACATATCTAGGTGCAAGTTTCCTTTCTTTCCAAATCTAACCACGGTTTTCCAAGGGGATACCTTGAGTAGGACATAATCACCGACTTGGAATTCCAAGGGATTGCGGCGTTTGTCCGCGTAACTCTTTTGACGGCTTCTAGCTGTCAAGAGATTAGCGCGTATTGTTTCTACTTTGTCTGTTGTGTTCGGAATGAGTTCAGGTCCAATGACTTGAGATTCACCGATTTCATTCAAATAGACAGGTGAATGACATTTTCGACCATAAACAGCTTCGAAAGGAGCCATATGAATACTAGTGTGATAACTGTTATTGTAGGAGAATTCGATCAAATAAAGATCAAAGCATTCACCATAATCTGATAGATCTTTTGAATAACTGATGAAATCGGTATGCAAATCCCAACTAAGCATATCCTCCAGTGTCTAGATTGTCCTTTCGGATTGTTCATCCATTTGAGGATGATAAGCAGTGCTCAGGTTAAGTTTGGTTCCCTTGGCAGATTGCATGGTCCTCCAAAAATGAGATGAGAATCGAGCATCAAGATCAGATACGATGTCCAAAGGAACACCATGGCGAAATATAATATCATCCACATAGATTTTAGCAAGTTTGTCGGCAGAGAAATCCTCACGGATTGCTATAAAGTGTGCTGACTTGGTTAGACGATCAACGATTACCCAAATGGCATCATGACCTCTTGATGTACGTGGTAATTTGGTAATGAGATCCATTACAAAGCTTTCCCATTTCCAAACTGGAATTTCTGGTTGTTCAAGCAAACCAGAAGGGCATTGATGTTCTGCCTTAACTTTGAGGCAAGTAAGAAATTTGGATACGTACAAGACAATGTCTTTCTTCATACACGGCCACCAATACTGGATATGAAGATCCTTATACATTTTGTCTGCACCTGGATGAATTGAATAACGAGGACTTATGAGCTTCATCCATTATCAAGGTGTAGAGATTGTCTTGACTTGGAACCCACAAATGGTTCAGATAATAGGATAACCGATTGTCTTTCGTTTCAAGTTGAAGCTCAAGATGATGTGGTAATTCATCACCCTTTATGCCTTGTGTAACACAAGTTCGTTGAGCTTGGGAGATACGGTTTTGAATATCAGATCGAACTTGAACACAATGTAGCTTGATTCGTTCTTTACGACTAAGAGCATCGACTACGACATTCGCCTTACAAGGATGGTAGCGTATCTCACAGTCATAGGAGTTCAGAAGTTCAACCCATCATCGCTGTCTCATGTTTAGTTCTTTCTGATTGAGAATGTGCTGGAGACTTTTGTGGTCCGTGAAAACCACACATTTTGTACCGTATAGGTAATGTCTCCAAATTTTGAGAGCGAAAAAAACAGCACCCAACTCAAGATCATGAGTGGTGTAGTAGTTCTCGTGAATCTTCAATTGTCTTGATGCATAGGCTATAACTTTGTTCCTTTGCATGAGAACGCAACCAAGGCCTAAGTTTGATGCATGACAATATATGACAAAGTCGTCGTTACCTTCAGGTAAGGATAAAATAGGAGCATTACAGAGCTTTTGTTTCAAGGTCTGAAAAGCTTCTTATTTGGGTCCCCACTCAAAAGGTTTATTCTTTTTAGTCAAAGCAGTGAGGGGAACCGCAATCTTTGAGAAGTTTGCGATAAAGCGACGGTAGTAACCCGCGAGACCAAGAAATGAACGAACTTCAGTAGAAGTAGTAGGTGTATCCCATTCCTTAATCGTGCTGGTTTTCGTGGGATCTACATGTATACCTGGTTCGTTGACAATATGTACCAAGAATTGAACATTCTTAAGCCAAAATTCACACTTGGAGAACTTGGCATAGAGTTGTTCTTTCTTTAGGAGTTCCATCGTTAAACGGAGATGTTGCTCGTGATCGGCTCGAGACTTTGAATAGATTAAAATGTCATCAATGAAGACAATGATGAACTTGTCCAAATAAGGCTTACAAACCCTATTCATTAAGTCCATGAAAACGACAGGAGCATTTGTCAGACCAAACGGCATAACAGTGAACTCATAATGACCGTATAGAGTGCGGAAAGCAGTTTTGGGAATATCTTCTTCGAGAACACGAAGCTGATGATACCCAGAATGCAGATCAATCTTTGAGAAGCACGTAGCACCTTGCAGCTGATCAAAGAAATCGTCAATACGGTGTAGGGGATATCGATTCTTGATTGTGAGTTTTTTGAGCTCACGGTAATCGATAAATATACGGAAGGATCCATCTTTCTTTTTCACAAATAGGACTGGAGTGCCCTAAGGTGAAAAGCTTGGACGAATAAATCCTTTGTCAGACAACTCCTGAAGCTGTTTAGATAACTCTTGCATCTCAGACGCTGCAAGTCGGTATGGGGATTTGGCTATAGGGTTGGCACTAGGTACAAGATCTATACGAAAGTCGACTTGTCGTGCTGGGAGTAAACCAGGTAGATATTCAGGGAATACCTCGGGATAATCCCGAACCATGGGAATATCTTGAATAGTTTTGCCCTTGACTTTCTCCTCTACGATATGTGCCAAGAAAGCAACATAGTTCTTTCGTAGGTATTTATCGGCTTGGGTGCAGGTCATGAGTTTAAGGCTACTGACGGGTTTTTCTCCACGAACATCTACGGTTTCACCCGACCGAAGGGGTATACGAACGATCTTATCAAAGCAAATCACCACAGCATGGTGTTTAAATAACAAGTCCATCCCTACTATGACGTCAAAGCTCCCGAGTTGCATTGGCGTGAGGTCAATGGCAAAAAGATGGTTATTAAGGTTCAATTGGCAATCACGGATGATAGAATCAAGAACAAGGGGTTCACCACTAGCTATTTCGACTGTCAAGGGCTTTCCTAGTTTGGTTCTAGGCATGGAAAGCAAAGGTTCAAAAGCTAGGGATATAAAACTCTTATTGGCACCCGAATCGAAAAGAATTGAAGCAGGATGGTTGTTAACAAAGAACGTACCGTTGACTACTTCATTGTCAGCCCGAGCCTTATTTGCATTGATTTTAAATGCTCGTCCACGAGCCGGGTTTGCATTTGCCAACTTCGGGCAGTTATTTCTGTAGTGGGTAAGATCCCCACAATTGCAGCAAGACCCAGGTGGATAGTGAGGTCGTGCAGGCTGCTGAGCAGGGTTTTGGGCTATTTGATTCTGGGTAGGAGCAAAACGACAAGTGTTGGCAAGATGACCAGATTTCCACAGTTAGTGCAAATGCGGTACTGTAAATGTGGTTGATGGTGACTGTTACACTTGTTGCACAAAGGTGCATTGCCAACATATTGTTTTTTGGCCAGTGGCTGAGCAGGCTGATTGGGAGCAGTTTTGTTTGGATGGGTAGTGAGAGCGAAGTTCTTAGAAGCCTTGCGCTTCCTCGACTTTTTGGAGGTTTCAGCTTTGTTACCCTTTTTCTTCTCAGACTTAACAGACGGTTTCCTGTCACACTTTCGATGAAGCTTACCCTTTTTGACTTGCGATTCAGTAAGGGTTGCAGCTAGCTCAATGGCTTGACGGACAGATGTAGGGTTACTGCCAGTGACGATGTCCTGGACATGATCTGGCAGACCATCTATGTACTTTTCAATCGCCTTATCCAAAGGCGTCACCATCTCAGGACATAATAGGCTCAACTCCTCATACCGATCTGTATATGCACGATGCTCACCACTGTCCTGCTTTAGGTCATGGAACTCATTCTCAAGCGCCCTCTTTTCATGACGGGGGCATAACTCTTTCATAATTAGAGCTCTAAGTTCCTCCCATGTCTGACCCATAGCAACATCAGCACCCCTATCTCTCACCACTCCGTTCCACCACGTGAGTGCCCTCTTATGAAATACACTTGAAGCAAACTCGACTTTACGATTATCAGGACACTTAACATGGCGAAAAATACTCTCAAGACTCTCAAACCACTGTAGGAGCCCAATTGCTCCTTCAGAACCACTAAACTTGAGTGGTTTAGCCGAGTTAAACTGTTTGAAGTTGCAAGGAGCATTATTATTGTTGTTAGCTTGGTTGATTTGAGTAATGAGATTTGGTATCATAGCAGCCATCTGTTGTGCTATGATAGTTGCTAGTTCGGTGTTAGGTGGTGGTACGTTTCGTCGAGGAGGCATTCTAAAAGGGAAAATATGAGAGAAGGCGAGTGAGATGAATGTGGGATAATGAGATGTCATAAATATCAACGAAATGAAAGGATGGTGGTCATTCGTTCGTTTCTTGCAACAAACAAACGACACAAAGTGACTAATCAAAGTAAATGGGTTTTTATAATGTATCACAAAGACATGCTTTAGCCTATACGTGGACACTCACCCCAAGAGTTCCCAGGTAAGAGTGACTGGTCCGATTAAGTGGATTTGTACGAACACTCTAACCTTAGACAGAAAACTCAGGGTACAGGCACCCACCCTTCCAGATTGCATGTGTTCACGTTATTAAAACCCAAACTTTGACGAGATTTTGAAAAACGTTGAAGGCAGAGAGAGCCGATGATTTGTTTTGGCTTTTAAAATGAATTATACTTTGTTTTTGGTGATCACCTAAGGATAGGTGATGGTATTGTTTTAAGATCTAAGCACAAGATAACTTGTGTTTGGGTCCTAGAAAGGTTATAGTCTACATCAAAGCATTACTAATAACCTAATTCCCTATAACCATTGGCTCTGATACCAATCTTTCTGTCACACCCCGATCGCGTAAAACATCAAACCGCGACGGAAATGTCGGGGAGTGTCGTAACAGAAGTATTGTTTCAACAACCATGGTAATTAAAGTTTTGTATTATTGATTCAAATTGTTTACATTGTCTGGAATTTAACAGAAACATAACATAAATCTATTTGTCTTGCTTGATTTTAAGTCACTAAAGCTCAAGTCCGCCTAAGTGTCGCATGAAACAACCTTAAGCATCAGCTCCTGAAACACATGTGAAAATATGTACGTCAGCATAATAATGCCTGTGAGATACATAGGTTTTGTTGATGAGGATTCATGACTTGAAGTTAAAATAATAGTTTAACAAAAAGTAGTCATGAACCTTATAAAATGTTTTCTTTTACAAAATCATGTGAAAATTAAATGATATAGAAGAAGGATGTATGGTTAAATAATTAACCGGAAGATAATGAATTGTATAAAATATGCCATTTGTACAACAATGTCTTGTGAAAAATAAATGATATTTGTACCAAATGTGTCATGTCTTTGTCTTTGTCGAAGTGGTTTAAATAACGCTACGATATGTAATATCATGAAAGCACTTATATATAGGAAGTACCAGTGGAGAATCCACCATGCTTTTATCATATTACACACATCTGGTTATTTAAATCACTTATCAAATAACCACCAAAATGTCTTGTCAAACAAATGTCAAATGTCATGTGTAAACGATGTAATATGTCACAATGTTAGGTATAAACCATGTCTTGTATAACAAATGTCTTGTATGTCAAGTAAAAAGACATTGCTCAAGCCGTATGTATAATGTCGTGTATAACCAATGTCATGTACAAAACAATGTCTTGAATAAACCGAAGTTTTAAATCAAAAGTCATGTTTTGCAAAACCAATGCTTTATTTGATATGAACATTTATGTAGTTATGTTTGTCACATACATTCAAGCCTTGAGACTGTCGGATAAACCCTTATCAAGTCAAAGGTTTATCAAAAATTTATTCGGATTCTGTCATTCCCTACTTCCAAACAAACCTAGGAAGCGGGGAACGGGATTTGTCAAGTCCTATTGTACCATTACATACTACTGGGCGGCGTGATCAATGTTAATGAATGTATTATGTCCCATTAAACAAACCAAATGTCATTGTCAATGTAAGCAATGTCATGAAAAATGTCTTTAAACCATGTACTAAGTATGCTAAGTCAACATACGAAGTAGAAATGTCCATAAAATCGATGTGCTAGCATGCTCAGTCAACATACATAGCAAAATGTAATGTAAATCAATGTGCTCATATGCTAAGTCAACATATGCCGCAAAAGATGTCTTTGAAATCAATGTGCTAGCATGCTCAATCAACATACATAGCAAAACATAATTGAAATCATGTACTATATATGTACTAGATGAACATAGCAAGTATATGACATGAAAACGTGAAAACATGAAAATATCAAGTAGGCACATGTGTTTTACCCCAAAATACTTGAGAACGTAAAAGAGGGGTCTATGTACTCACTTGGGGTTGCAAAAGTATCCATGTTCAAGAAGAATAATAAAGCTCAAGAGTATGAGGAATCAATGGTTCTTAAGATCGGATAACTATGTTAATAAGTCGGGCATTAATCGGTGGATTGGATAGAATGATGTCTTATAAATCAAATGAGTGTTGGAACTCATATGGTATGATTTAATAAACTCAACATTCTAATTTGGAAGTGATCCTAAGTGCTTTTGACCCGTAATGACCCGTTAAGATAGTTTACGCTACTTTAACGTGTAATTTGCGTAAACACATGATTGGATGGTTAAACATGTCCTATGATGAGTCTTAAATGCCCAAACATGTTTAATAACGTTGTAATATCAGTTTATATGTCAAAACTATACCCACATATGCTTAAAATGAATTTATGCGCGAAAAGGGCATTTTTGTCATTTATAAAGGGCCTAATAACGACCTATCATAATACTAACCAAACGACGTGACCATAAGGTATAACCTCAGAGGGTTATTCCCTATATAACAATGGTCACTACTATGAGTTCGGTCGGATCCTAAGATCGACCAATCGGGTTGAATTCGAAGGTCAAAGCGGTGGTCAAAACCGCTCGACTTACGACCCTAAACAAGCACTAAACTAAAAGTGACAAGTTAGACATGTTTAACATTTCTAACTAAGTTTATAAAACTGATTTGGTATCAAAACAAAGTGTTTTGACACCCGAAAATAGTTCCATCGTATAATGCGCACTTTGCATATTATTGAGTGAAACCTTGACTCTTCACTTTGACTAGGAAATCGTGGTAATCAGTAGGCATGATCGCTCTGGATCATAACCATCGTGATTACGATCACGTTGCAAAGTCCAACTGGACCTTGACTTGACCAACTAATGGTCAAAACAAAAAGTCAAACAGGTCATCAAATGTTTGACTTTTAGCTCATAATAAGCTAAAAGAATGAACAAGGCTTGGTTAGAGCACTTACTTGCACTCAAGGAAGCCAAGATTACTAGAAAAACTCAGATGGGAGGCCTCCTAATAAGGTAGCAACTCCGCTTAGAGTTTAGAGAGAAGAAAGATGGAAATGAGCAAAGAATTTGTTTGAAGATCAAGGGTATTTATAGTTGTTGGAGAGCTTTAGTATCATGCCAAGTGTTAGGAGATGTTGTAGGATTATTACAAGTGTTTAGAGAGGTGTCAAGACCAGAGAAAGTGTGGCAAAAACGAGTTATAGGTGTCAAGTCAAATGAACAAGAAGCTGCCAAGTAGCTACTGCCACTAGGCATCCCTCGCGCGTCGCGGGAGGTCCAGGTGACTCTCTCGCGTGGCGCCTGCGAATCCAAAGTTTTAGAATTGGCAGTTTTAGTCCCTGCAGCCTAAAAACTTGTTTTCCGACGCGTTTTGGCACTTTTAAAACCAGTTAACCCCATTTTAAAGCTTTATAAGGAAGAAAAAGCATAGGGAATTTGAAAAATGCTCGGAAACCTTTCGGATGTCGGTTCATTTGGTCGTACGGTTGCGGTTTTCGGTTAATTACGATGAAAATCGTAACGAACGCGCAAATGACCATAAACGCGTAACGATTGATATTTTTGAATTCCAATCATTAAAATATTAGAGTTTAATGATTACAAAAATTTTTGGCTGTGCGTATATGTTCCGGAGTAGGAAAAACGCGATTTGGCATAGTTTCACAGAATTTGCAAAATAGCCCCTGAAGTTGAATAAGCATGTTTTTGCCATACCGAAGCCCTCAAAAGTTATTTCTAAGTTATGTAAAGGGTCTTTAGGGTATGTTTAGCTTATGCCATTGTTCTAGAGTGTACGTCACGTTAAACTGATTACGTTTGCGTAACGGTTTGCGATTTCACTTCCAGAAGTGATTCAAAAGATCAGAATTGAACAATGATTGAAAATATGAAATACCATATATAAATACATAAATCTTGGAATAAAATACAATATTATAAAATTTCAAAGTCGTTCGGAATAGTACGATGATTAAAATACACAGATGTCACACTTAGAATTTCTCACAAAGAGAATTCCATAATTCTTGTGAAGTGTTATATTCTGGTTAAAGTATCAGGATATCTTCCTTCACTGATTGTTGTATCAAACTGATCATTTTCTTCTCCACAACATAGTTATCTTTGTCCGCATTTGAAAACTTGTTCAGCGGATAATCTTGATAACATTCATCTTTTGGCCATTTGTAACCATCCTCAACTGCAACCCAGTTATTGAATTGATTCGCTTGTATCCAATTCACAAACTTTTCTTTCCATCCATCAAATTCATCCATGCTCATTAGCTTTGGCGGTTTCGACGTAGTACCCATTTCGTTGTCGATATTCATCTGGTTTTCCACAAGAACATTAGCATTTGATGAAGAAGCCATTTGAGAAACGAACACGTTGTGAAAATCTTCCATTTTGACAATCTGAAGACTTATCTGAGAATATGATCAACAACACTCGAAAATTGATTAGAAACAGACAAATTCGGTCGAACTTGTGTGAAAACAGGTTTTGATTTCAAGTTTTCACAAGTTCAGTTGAACTTAAATGACAAAGTTCAAATTTTATTACACAACCTCAAGTTCGGTCGAACTTGATGTAGTTTTGAGAAAATTTTTACTTCGAGCGGACTTGTGAAAGAGTTTTTAAGAAACACAGGTAAGTTCGGTCAAACTTATACTTGGATTTCAAGAAATTTCCCTAAGTTTAGGCGAACTTATGTATATTTTCAACAGATTTTTATCAAGTTCCGTCGAACTTGATAAAAATTCAAGAAAAATTTCCAAAGTTCGAGCGGACTCGAGCTTTAACCCTAGAAATCCTATCAAGTTTGGTCGAACTTGATTAAAATTCAAAGAATTTTCGTCAAGTTCGGGCAAACTTGATGTTAAGTTCGGCCATGATGAGTTTTTGAAACATGGTTTTTGCAACTTTTTGATATCAAAATGTTTGAATTTGATGTCCAAACTCTCAGGGGTTTATCTATGATGTATTTTACATGACATATTCAAAAATCACCCATTTTTAACCATGAAATCATCAAGTATGTGAAAATTTTAAGAAAAATGATAGAATGGAGATGAAATAGAGAGATTCTTGTCTTGATTCCAGCAAATTTAGGCATCTAGGCTCTGATACCACTTTAGGAACGTCCATGATTAGCACGAGAACCTAAATTTGTTATCTATTGTCCGATTAGGCGGAAACTAATGGCAAGTTAACCAAATAACAAGAATTACCCGTTTAAATGTTGTTTTCATTGATCTAAAGTTCAATACATTCGAGAACCGGATCCGACAGAGCTTCGCCGTCTCTGTGCCAAAATCTCTCTCACTCTTGCAAATAAAATCCCAAGGCACCTATATATAGGGATGCAAGTTCACTGGAAATGGACATAGGAAGGAGTAAGTTCGCCCGAACTTGACTTAGTCAAGTTCGGCCGAACTTGCCTTCTCACATGTTTTCATGGGCGAACTTGGCCTAAACTTTACATAAATATGCCTTGTTTCTAACGGATTAAGTCCTATTCACTCAGACTCGATACATAATGATGTAGGCAACAGACATATTCACCAACAATGTATCTAGGGGATTTGGGTATAACACAAGTTTTGCTTATGTTAAAGGCTTTTAGAAGAAAACAATCTGCAGCCACATGATTTCTCTTTTCATAAAATTCACAAAACAAGTATTTAACCTTTTCTTTCCTTTTCCTATCAGACTTTTTGAGAGCAGTGACTGTAACCTATGCTGGCAAGTCTTTGATAGGGATCACCAGTGCTTTTGGTGCTTTTATACCATCAATGGTTGAAAAGTCCATTGGCTTGAAGTTTTCCAAAATATCACATTCATCTGACCAGGTTGGTTTAAACTGATATTTTTCAATTTCTTTATCTTTTGCTAAAACCTCTGAGTTTTCAAGAATGATTATGTTTCCATTTTTATCTGTGATTTTCATTTCTTCACCAGCCAAGTTTGTTGGGACTATTTCAACTGGCTCAGAATCAATTTTTGCAGCATTTTCACAAGTCCGATCGTAGTCTCTAAAGCCTATTCCAAACTTTATGTTGCTCTTGATTTGAGCATCAAGCATCAGCTCATAACCTTTACAAGACTCTACCCATTTTTCACAAGTGATCTGGGTAGATTCAAGGTCCTTTTTGCAAACTTCGTATTTTTCTACCATAGTTTAGAGCTGGTATTTGGTTATGCTTGATTCATGTCTTAGGCTACTTATTTCAGAATCTTTTTCACTTGACTTTGTTTTCAACTCTTTGACAAGTTTTTCAAAAGTAAGTTCATCTTCTAAAATTTTGTTTCTCAGGTTTTCATTCACCAGCTTTATGTTTGCAAAAGCAATAATGCATTTGTTAGAACATAGATCTTTAAGGATCTGAGGTGATACCTTCGAAGCAGCCATAAAAGCACAATCACACTCTTCTTCCTCACACACCTGCTAATCCCAAGGGTCATATAAAGTATCTTTTTCAACATTAACAACATTCACTTCAACCACTGGTGTAACTTCTGGTATAACCACTGCTTCACAATAGTCAACCACATCAGACTTTAACTCCTACTCCACAGATTCATCACATTCAACAATGGTCTCCAAAGCCATTAAACATATATTTTCATTTTCAAAATCATTTTTGGTTGTGAGAGCAAAGTTTTCATCAGTTAAATCCTCAGTCAAACTACTCCAATGAACAAAACCTTGTGTGGAAAAGCTTTGTTGATTAACCTCTACTGATGTAGAAGTAGTTTGAGTAGGTTGAGTAACTTGTGGCACTTGCTGCACATTTACTTGAGGTGGTGCTTGGACATATTGAATATGTGGTGCAGGTTCTTCGACATAATGAACAGGAACTGTAGCAACAGGATGTGCAAAGTGTGCAGTGTTTTGCATTTGAGGTGCAGGGGTATATTGGGAATAGTGGACAGTGCTTTGAGGATTATTGCCAGGATGTGTTACAATTGGTCCTGCAGATTGTGATCTGCATTCTCTGGCAAAGTGACCCATCTTGTTACTTTGTAACATTTGATTTTAGACTTATCCAACCCAACTTTCAATCCCCCATGCAATCCTGGAAACCTTCTACCAATTCTTTTGTAAAATTTACTTGCTCTAACACTTAAAAGTGCTAGCTAATGAAAAATTTCCATCTCTTCAAGGTCAATGGGTTCAAAATGTTGTAAGTCATTCATTTCAAAAGACAAATTGTCAGAGGTCTGACTTTCACTATTTGCAGCAAAGGCAAAATTGGGTGACTGCGATCAGAGTTGAAATTGTTTCCAGATGTTATGTCAATGTAATGATCATAACTCTGATCCTTTCCACAGCTAGACCCCTTCTCATGACTATGTAAAGCAGTGTTTCCCAAAGTATAGTCATCAGTCATTTCCCCTGACTCTTGCAACTTCTTTTTCTGGTTCCACTCTCTCTCATAAGTGAAGAGTCATCCATGAAGTTGTGCACGGTCATTTCCTTATAACCAACAGCTGTTCTAGTGACATAAGCTACAGTTCCCCATTTCTCAGGTAAAGATCTCAAGAAACGACCATTGACAGTCGAATTTGGAAATTCCACATTTAACAATTTGAGCTCACTGATGAGACAGCTATATCGTTCGAACTGTTGGGTTAATGACTCACCCTTAACGTGGCAAAATGTTTCATACTGTTGATTTAAAATCTATCTATTATTCTCGATCACCTCTTCAGTACCACTGAATTGCCCTTTAAGAGCATCCCATAACTCTTTAGCACTATTACAATGAAGTAATCCCGCATAAATCTCATTGAACAAAGCCGAAGCAACAATGCTAAAGGCCTTACCATCCAATTCAATTTTGAGGAAATCCTGTTCAGAGTAATTTTCGAGTTTCTTAGGGACCTGCGTGTGGGGATCCTCTGTACTTGGAACCATGGGAACATGAGGTCCAAATACAACGGCTCTCCAACATCTGGTGTTCTGTTGGGCGAGAATATGACCCATCTGACGTTGTCAAATATAATATTCATTTCATTTCAACATCGGTGGTTTGAACATGGATCCAATATTGGATTACTGTGTGTTTTGTGCCATTTCTCTTGTTTACAATAAATTTGTGTTTTAAAAACTTTTGTAGTAAAAAAAATATGTATTCAAGTAAAACTATCAAACGAATTAGCACAAAGAGCTGATCTGTTCAAATCAATTTGACTGTTAAATTAAAATTGATTGACCATGCTCTGATACCAATTGTCAGGATCTAAGTTTGAATCACTTGTAGTTTTTGGTTCTAAAGATGGAAAATGGATTGAATATAAAAGATATGCAGCGGAATTAATGGAAAACTTTTACTTCAAGTAATCGGTCGTTTGTTTTCATCATTATCATGCTTTCAAGTTGGTAAACTTTACATGTGATTCACAAACTCCCCCTTAGCCAATTACAATCGTTTGATAGTAAGAAATGTAAAAGATAAAGTGTGAAATGATCTTTTTCAGGAAGACAATTAACTGTTACAACGTTCACCTATTTATACTAACTATGTAACCACTGAGCATCTTTTGTGACGTCATGGTTGAGAGTGACAGCTAACAAAATTGTAACTAACTAAAACACTGCTATACTAATACTATCACTGCATAGCACTGTTACATTGAATAAAGTAAACATAGTCTAAGCACTGATCTTGTTTCTTCTAGCAGACCTTTGCTTCTTAATTCAATCAGATGATAGGAACAATTGTTTGAGGAAAGCAGTGTAAAGGTTGATCAGAGGTTGTAACCTCTGATAGTTGAACCAAAGTTCGGATAGTGTATTTGGCTTTGATATCATCTGTTCCTTTGTTAGGGTTCAATTCCAACAATAAGGAAATACCCAACAGATATCAAAGTCATGGGACCAGAAAATAAAATTGAGAGCCAGAAACAGAAGTTCATCACAGCCCCGTGTCCAGTGGGCACGACCCATTGTCAAATTCTACATCTGGGTATTTGAAAAAAAATTGTTTTAGTAATCTGCAGCACGAGGCGTGTCCAATGGGCACAGCCCGTGTTCAAGCTACTGTAAAACTAAAATTCCTAAAAATGAGAAAACGAGCACACAGTTTTGAAAAAATGATTAGGCCGTTGATTTTAAGCTTTCTTAAAATCCTTGTGTCCCCGGAAACGGCGCCAAAAACTTGGTGTGCGTTGAGCGTACTATATTTTGTTTGTTATTATTTTAAGTTCATTTTACGCATTAGTCAAGTTTTAAATTTATAAAACACGATATTATACTAACACTAAACACACACTTGGGCAAGTGCACCCATCGTGAGCGTAGTATAGCATTGGTAAGATACCGAGATCGTCCAAGGACACAAGAGCTTTTAATACCGGATAATCGTCAACGTCTAATCAATCTAAATTTTTGATAAAAGTTTCAAATATAAAAATTAAAAATAAAAATAAAAAGATAAATAAAATAAAAGAAAAGATAGACAAATAGAGTCACTTGGATCCAACTTATCTTTAATGCATTCTTTGATGATTTTCGCACTTTCGGACTTTTTAAGAGATTATCTTAGTTATAGTAGTAGGCCCCTCTTTTGAAGGTGACGTTACCCTCAACCCAGTGGTTCGAGTCAGCAGGGATACAATCCTAAAGGGTCGGAATATTGGAAAACAATTAAAAAAGTTATTAATGCGAAAAGTGGTAGGCCCCTCTTTTGAAGGTGACGTTACCCTCGGCTAAGTGGTTTGAGTCAGCAGGGATACAATCCCAAGTAAATATTAATAGTAGTTTACATATGAGGGGTTCAACCCATTCGCACCCCCGCCATCCAATACCTTTGGGGTATTGAAGGAGGTCCTAATAAGCTCGAATCAATTCCTCGCATGATCTATACACTGAACGAGACAAGATTTTACCAAACTACCCTTCTAACCCCCTACCAGGTTAGTTAACGCGCTTTATATAGACCGTAAAGACACGAATGAGCAAATCAATGACACATGAAGAAATGGTAGGAAAATTCACTTTCAACATAAGAAACTAGTTATTAAAGTCATTAATACAAACCCAAATAAAAAGTGCCGAAAGATTAAAAATCAAAAGTAATACATTAAAGAAATGTCTTCACCAAGTGATGTAAGAGATTAGCCAAGCGTGGCCTTTGATTGACAAAAACCCTTACAATCAATCTTGGATTCCGAGACTACTACACACTCTAAAGATGAAAGATGGATGATGGTGGTGGGTGTTACTGTTGTAGTGGTTGTGGAGTGGTGGCAAAGTGAGAGAGAAGTGGTTTGCCAAGGGTTGCCTTTGAAGGGAACCAAGCATCCCTATTTATAGTCAAAACAGAGGCCCGACCACGGCCCTGTGTCCAGTGGGCATGGCCTATGGCCATCATAATTCTCTTTCTTCATTAATTGCATCTGACAGCAGAGGGCCCCACACGACTTGTGGCCACTGGGCACGGCCCCGTGGTCAAATGTTCGCTTTATTATCTGGATTATGCAAATCTTATAGTTGACCACGCCCCAAGATGGTATGGGTACGACCTCGTGGTGGGCGTAGAAGCTTCTGTAGGTTTTATCTTGAAGTGTAAGGTCTGACCACGCCCCGTGTTGGTTGGACACGGCCCGTGGTCGTTTTTCGTAACATTTATTGTCTTTTGGGGTGTGGCTAAGGGGTCGGGCATGGTTCGTTATTCCTTCTTTTCATATTTATGTTGGTTTCTCGGCTGCTTATTTGCTTCTTTGTTCTTTTATGCTCTTTTTATCCTGAAAATACAAAAGGAACAAAGAAACATGCTTTTCCAACATTATTACTAAAAAGGGTTAGTTTTATGCCTCAATTGATGTAATTTATATGTTGCATTTTTGCACACATCAGTATTCGTCTGCGCTTTAGCTTTTTAACTTCACGATCCATTGTTTACACAGGTTTCTCGACAAAATGCATCGTGTCATCAACACGAATTTCATCAAGAGGGATGTGGAGGTTTTCATCAGCCAAACACTTTTTTAAATTGGACAAGTGGAAGGTTGGATGAACATTACCAAGTTCAGGAGGTAACTCGAGTTTGTAGGCCACCTTTCTGATTTTCTCAATGATCTTGAATGGTCCAACATATCTAGGTGCAAGTTTTCCTTTCTTCCCAAATCTAACCACGCCTTTCCAAGGGGATACCTTGAGTAGGACATGATCACCGACTTGGAATTCCAAGGGCTTGCGTTGTTTGTCCGCGTAACTCTTTTGACGGCTTCTAGCTATCAAAAGATTATCACGGATTATCTTGACTTTGTCTGTTGTGTCTTGAATGAGTTCAGGTCAAGTGAATTGAGATTCACCAATTTCATTCCAACAGACAGGTGAACGACATTTTCGACCATAAAGAGGTTCGAAAAGGGCCTTGTCAATGCTGGTGTGATAACTGTTATTGTAAGAGTATTCAATCAAAGGTAGGTGTGAATCCCAGCTACCACCAATGTCAATCACACAAGCTCTAAGCATATCCTCTAGTGTCTGGATTATTCTTTCAGACTGTCCATTCGTTTGAGGATGATAAGCAGTGCTCAGGTTAAGTTTGGTTCCCATGGCAGATTGCATGGTCCTCCAAAAATAAGATGAGAATCAAGCATCACGATAATATGATGTCCAAAGGAAAACCATGACGAGATACAATTTCATCACGATAATATGATGTCCAAAGGAAAACCTCACGGATTGCTATAAAGTGTGATGACTTGGTTAGACGATCAACGATTACCCAAATGGCATCATGACCTCTAGATGTACGCGATAATTTGGTAATGAGATCCATTGCAATGCTTTCCCATTTCCAAACCTGAATTTCTGGTTGTTCAAGCAAACCAGAAGGGCATTGATGTTCTGCCTTAACTTTGAGACAAGTAAGACATCTAGATACGTACAAGGCAATGTCTTTCTTCATACCTGACAACCAATACTGGGTACGAAGATCCTTATACATTTTGTCTGCAACTGGATGAATTGAATAACGAGACTTATGAGCTTCATCCATTATCAAGGTGCAGAGATTGTCTTGACTTGGAACCCACAGACGGTTCAGATAATAGAATAACCTATTGTCTTTCATCTCAAGTTGAAGCTCAAGATGATGTGGTAATTCATCACCCATCATGCCTTGTGTAACACAAGTTTGTTGAGCTTGGAACATATGGTTTTGAATATCCGATCGAACTTGAATACAATGTAGCTTGACTCGTTCTCTATGACTAAGCGCATCGACATTCGCCTTACCAGGATGGTAGCGAATCTCACAGTCGTAGTCGATCAGAAGTTCAACCCATTGTCGTTGTCTCATGTTTAGTTCTTTCTGATTGAAAATGTGCTGGAGACTTTTGTGGTCCGTGAAAACCACACATTTTGTACCGTATAGATAATGTCTCCAAATTTCCAAAGCGAAAACAACAGCACCCAACTCAAGATCATGAGTGGTGTAGTTCTTTTCATGAATCTTCAATTGTCTTGATGCATTGGCTATAAGTTTATTCCTTTGCATAAGAACGCAACCAAGGCGTAACTTTGATGCATCATAATAAACGACAAAGTCGTCGTTACCTTCAGGTAAGGATAAAATAAGAGCATTATAAAGTTTCTGTTTCAAGGTCTGAAAAGCGTCTTCTTGTTTGGGTCCCCACTCAAAAGGTTTATTCTTTTGAGTCAAAGGAGTGAGGGGAACCGCAATCTTTGAGAAGTTTGCGATAAAGCGACGGTAGTAACCCGCGAGACCAAGAAATGAACGAACTTCAGTAGAAGTAGTAGGTGTATCCCATTCCTTAATCGCGCTGGTTTTCGTGGGATCTACATGTATACCTGGTTCGTTGACAATATGTCCCAAGAATTGAACATTCTTAAGCCAAAATTCACACTTGGAGAACTTGGCATAGAGTTGTTCTTTCTTTAGGAGTTCCATCGTTAAACGGAGATGTTGCTCGTGATCAGCTCGGGACTTTGAGTAAATCAAAATGTCATCAATGAAAAAAATGATGAACTTGTCCAAATAAGACTTACAAACCCTATTCATCAAGTCCATGAAAACGGCAGGAGTATTCGTCATACCAAAATGCATAACAGTGAACTCATAATGACCGTATCGAGTGCGGAAGCAGTTTTGGGAATATCTTCTTCAGAGACACGAAGCTAATGATACCCAGAACGTAGATCAATCTTTGAGAAGCAAGTAGCACCTTGTAGCTGATCAAAGAGATCATCAATGCGAGGTAGGGGATACCGATTCTCGATTGTGAGTTTGTTGAGCTCACGTTAATCGATACACATACGGAATGATCCATCTTTCTTTTTCACAAATAGGACTGGAGCCCCCCAAGGTGAAAAGCTTGGACGAATGAATCCTTTTTCAGAAAGTTCTTGAAGTTTTTTTGACAATTCTTGAATCTCAGACGGTGCAAGACAGTATGGGGATTTAGCTATAGGGTTGGCACAATGTACAAGACTATACGAAACTCGACCTGTCATGCTCGGGGTAAATCGGATAGTTCTTCAGGAAAAACCTCAGGGTATTCTTGAACAACGGAGATGTCATGAATAGTTTTACCCTTGCCTTTTTCCTCTACAATACGTGCCAAGAAGGTAACATAATTCTTTCGTAGGTATTTATGGGCTTGGGTACATGTCGTGAGTTTAAGGCTACTAACGGGTTTTTCTCCACGAACCTCTAAGGTTTCACCAGACGAAAGGGGTGTACGAATGATCTTATCAAAACAAATCACCTCAGCATGGTGTTTAGATAACCAGTTCATCCCTACTATGATATCAAAGCTCCCAAGTTGCATTGGCGTGAGGTCAATGGGAAAAACATGGTTGTTAAGGTTTAACTGACAACTATGAATGACATAATCGAGAACAAGGGGTTCACCACTAGCTATTTCGACTGTCAAGGGCTTCCCTAGTTTGGTTCTAGGCATGGAAAGCAAAGGTTCAAAAGCTAGGGATACAAAAATCTTATCGGCACCCGAATGGAAAAGAATTGAAGTAGGATGGTTGTTTACAAAGAACGTACCTCGTTAGCATTGATGTTAAATTCTCGTCCATGAGTCGGGTTTGCATTTGCCAACTTTGGGCAGTTATTCCTGTAGTGGGTAGGATCCCCACAATTGTAGCAAGACCCAGCTGGATACTGAGGTCGTGTAGGCTGTTGAGCAGGGTTTTGAGCTACTGGATGTTGGGTAGGAGCAAAACAACAAGTGTTGGCAAGATGACCAGATTTCCCACAGTTAGTGCAAATGCGGCCTGTAAATGTGGTTGATGGTGACTGTTACACTTGTTGCACAAAGGTGCATTGCCAACATACTGTTTCTTGGCCGGTGGTTGAGCACGCTGATTGGGAGCAGTTTGGTTGGGTTGTGTAGTGAGAGCAAAGTTCTTGGAAGCTTTGCGCTTCCTAGACTTCTTTAAAGTTTCAGCATTGTTTCCCTTGCGTTTCTGAGACTTATCAGATGGTTTCTTGTCACCCTTTCGATGAAGCTTCCCCTTTTTGACTTGTGATTCAGTAAGGGTTGCAGCTAGCTCAATGGCTTGACGGGCAGATGTATGGTTACTGCCAGTGACGATATCCTGGACAGGATCTGACAGATAATCTATGTATTTGTGTATCGCCTTATCCAAAGGCGCTACCATTGTCGGACAGAGCAATCTTAACTCCTCGTATCTATCAATATAAGCACGATGTTCACCACTGTCTTTCTTCAGGTCATGGAACTCATTTTCGAGCACCCTTTGCTCGTGATGAGGGCAAAACTCTTTCATCATTACAGCTCTAAGTTCCTCCAAAGTTTGACCCATCGCAACATCAGCACCCTTATCTCTCACCACTCCGTTCCACCACGTGAACGCCCTCGTTTGGAACACGCTCGAAGCAAACTCGACCTTTCGTTCATTCGGACATTGGACATGACGGAATGTACTCTCAAGACTCTCGAACTACTGTAGGAGCCCAGTTTGCTCCCTCAGAACTACTAAACTTGAGTGGTTTAGCCGAAGTAAACTGTTTAAAGCTGCACGCAACAGGTGCATTGTTGTTATTGTTGGCTTGGTTTATTTGAGTTATGAGATTGGGTAGTACAGCAGCAAACTGCTGAGCTATCAAAGCTGCCATATCGGCGTTTGAATTCACATTTCGACGAGGAGGAATTGTAAAAGGGTGAAAAATCATGAGAGAAAGCGAGTGAGATGAATGTTGGATATTCAAAATGAAATGTTATAAATATCAACGAAATGCAACGATGGTGGTCATTTGTTCATTTACTCACAACAAACAAACAACACACAGTGACTAATCAAAGTAAATGGACACTCACCACAAGAGTTCCCAGGTAAGAGTGACTAGTCCGATTAAGTGGATTTGTACGAACACTCTAGCCTTAGACAGAAAACTCTAGGTACAGGCATCCACCCTTTCAGATTGCATGTGTTCACATTATTAAAACCCAAACTTAGACGAAATTTTTAAAACTTTGAATAGAATAAAGCCAAAGACAAATCATCTAATGATAGATGATTAATTTTCAAAATGAATTTGAAATTTGTGGATTTGTTTTAGGTAATCACCTAAGGATAGGTTATAGTATTTTGTTTTAAGAATCTAAACACAAGATAACTTGTGCTAGCGTCCTAGAAAAGTTATAGTCTAGGTCAAAGCTTTACTAATAACCTAATTCTCTATAACCATTGGCTCTGATACCAATCTTTCTATCACACCCCGACCACGTAAAACAACAAACCGCGGCGGAAACGTCGGGGAGTGTCGTAACAGAAGTATTGTTTCAATAATCATGGTAACTAAAGTTTTGTATTTAACATTAAGTTTGGTTACATTGTCTTGGAGTAAAGGAAAACAAAACGGAAATTAAATTGTCTTTGCGAAATAACAACATTATTATTGTCTTGTAGATTTTAAGTCACTACAGCCCAAAGTCCATCCTAAGTGTCGCATGAATCAACCTCAAACATTAGCTCCTAAAACACATGTGAAAATAGGTACGTCAACATAAAAATGCCTGTGAGATACATAGGTTTTATTGATGTGGATTCATGACTCGAAAGTTAAAATCGATTTTTAACGAAAAGTAGTCATGACCCTTATAAAGTATTTTCTTTTATAAAATCATAAGAAAATCAATGTTTGAAAGAATTGATGTACAGTTAAATAAATGTCCAATAAAAATGAATTGTATAAAATTTTTCTTGTTTTGTAGTAAAATATCATGTCTTGTGTTAAAGATGTCATGTTTTGTAAAAAATGTCATGTCTTGTACTTACCGAAGTGGTTTAGATAAAGCCACGATATGTAATATAATAAAACACTTATATATAGGAAGTACCAGCGGCGTATCCACCACGCCTTTATCATATTACATACGTTTCGTTATTTAAATCACTTACCAAAAATTATCAAGTTATGTATTGTTTAAACCAAAGTCAATTGTAATGTGTAAACAATGTCTAATGTCAGTGTAATCCATGTCTTGTATGTCAAATGAAGTGTAATAATCATTGTCTTGTATGGCAAATAAAAGTCTATACTTAATGTCATGTATAATCAAATGTCTTGTGTAACCAAATGTTGTGTACAAAACATTGTCTTTGAACAAAACAAAAGTTTAAATCAAAAAATATGTTTTGAAATCCATTGCTTTATTTGATATGAACATTTATCAGGGTTTTGTTTATCGCATACATTCAAGCCTTGAGACTGTCGATAAACCCTTATTAAGTCAAAGGTTTATCAAAATATATTCGGATTCTTTCATTTCCTACTTCCAAACAAACATAGGAAGCGGGGAACGGGATTTGTCAAGTCCTATGGTACCATTACATACTACCGAGTAGCGTGATCAATGTTAATGAATGTATCATGTCTCGTTAAACATATCAAATGTCATAGTCAATGTAAGATGTCATGAAAAATGTCTTTAAACCATGTACTAAATATGTTAAGTTAACATATGAAGTAGAAATGTCCATGAAATCAATGTGATAGCATGCTCAGTCAACATACATAGCAAAATGCAATGTAAATCAATGTGCTCATATGCTAAGTCAACATATGCCGCAAAAGTATCTTTGAAATCAATGTGCTAGCATGCTCAGTCAAGACACATAGCAAAACATAATTGAAATCATGTACTATATAAACATAGCAAATATATGTCATGAAAACATGAAAGCATTAAAGTAACGAGTAAGCACATGTGTATCACCCCAAATCATTTGAAAACGTAAAAGAGGGGACTATGTACTCACTTGGGATTGCAAATGTTGATGCACTTTGTGTTCGTCACTTGTCGAATAGGCTAGATAAGGCGTGTGTTGAATATTTTATAAGTTAGAATCGAACACACGACCAAATTACGGAGTTTTCAGTGTAAAAGGGAACAAGTTCGCTCATGATGGTGATGTTGATGTCAAGTTCGGCGGAACTTGACTAGGTCAAGGTTCGCCCGAACTTGGATGCTTACCAGCGAACTTCTCATCCTATAAATAGGTGGTGTGTGTTCATTTGTCATTTAAGTTTTTGCCATCCCTACGGGGAGGTGCTGTCGGATTCTCTCTAGGAACTCCGGCAGCTGGACTTATAAAGAAGTATACTCTTTCCGTATGAATGAAGGCTTCCGCTGCATTCTACTTCTAATCATTTCTATAATAACATTCTACTGAATCGGTTTATGTTTATGCATTTACTTCGGTCTAGAACCGCCTGATCACAGACCTACAGCAAAAGTATCCTTGTTCAAGATGGATATACATAGCTCAAGAGTCCGGGAAAATCAAGTGAGTCCTAATATCGGATAATTATGTAAATGTCGGGACGTTAATCAGAAGATTTGGATAGAATGAAACCTTATAATCCAAATGAGTGTTGGAACTCATGAAATGGTTTAATAAGTTAACATTCTGATTTGGAAAGGATCCTAAGTGCTTTTAACCCGTTATGACTCGTTAAGGTAGTTTAAGCCACTTGAACGTGTCATTTGCGTAAATATGAGTTCGGATGGTTAGATTTATGTTATGATAAGTCTTATATGCCAAAACATGTTTAATAATGTTGTAACATTAGATTTTATGTCAAAATTTATCTTACATATGCTTAAAGTCGATTTATGCGCAAAAGAGCATTTTGGTCATTATTAAAGGCATAATAAGCGACTTAACATAATGCTAACCAAACGACATGACCATAAGGTATAACCTCAGAGGGTTATTCCCTATACCACTATGGTCACTAATATAAGTTTGGTCGGATCCTAAGATTGACCAAACGGGTCGGATTCGGAAGTCAAAGCGCTGGTCAAGACCGCTCGACTTACAACCCTAAACAAGCACTAATCGAAAAGTGACGAGTTAGACATGTTAAACATGTCTAAATAAGTTTATAAAATTGATTTGGTACCAAAACAAAGTGTTTTGATACCCAAAAATAGTTCCGTCGTATAATGCGCACTTTGCGCATTAATGACCGAAACTTTGACTCGTCACTTCGACTAGTAAACGTGGTAATCAGTAGGCTTGATCGCTATAGATCATAACCATCGTGATTACGATCACGTTGCAAAGTCCAACTGGACTTTGACTTGACCAATTAATGGTCAAAGTTGGAAGTCGAACACTGTTTGACTTTTAGCTAAAAATAATAAACAAGACTAGAATGGAACACTTACTTGTGATCCAAGAATGAAGGAAAGACTAAAGAACTCAGATGGGAGACCTCCAACAATGTGGTAGTCTTCACTTAGAGTTATAGAGAGAAAGAAAAGAATGAGCAAGGAAAATGGTTGCAACTATGGAGGTATTTATAGTTGAAGATGAGGTGTAGGATCATGCCAAGTGTTAAGAGGTGTTGTAGGATCATAATATGTGTGTACTGATGTGTTGCAACTAGAGGAAGTGTGGCAACATCAAGTGCTTAGTGTCCAAGGAAGTAAACAAGAAGCTGCCAAGTTGCAATTAGGAAGCTTCTGCTATGGGCACCCCTAACGAACCGTATGGGGTTTTGCCTTATGGTCCGTAAGGCCCTTGCAGGGGTAGAAGTTTTAGAATTGACATAATTGGCCCCTAAACTTGTTTTTGTCGCATTTTGGCACTTTTAACACCCGTTTACCTCATTTTAAAGCTTTATAACGATGCTAAAGCATAGGGTAAGTCCAAGAATGTCCCAGGTGTCAGTTCATTCGGTCATACAGTTGCGGTTTTCGTTTAATTACGATGAAAATCGTATCGAATGCGCAAGTGACCGTAATTGCGTAACGAAAGATATTTTTGCATTCCAATCATCAAAATACAAGATTTTAATGATTACAAAAATTTTTGGATGTGCGTACACGTTCTGAATTAGGAAAGACGCGTAATGGCATAGTTTCGCAAAATTTGCAAAATAGCCCCTGAAGTTGAATAAGCATGTTTTTGCCATACCGAACCCTTCCAAACTTATTTCTAAGTTATGTAAAGGATATTTAGGATATGTTTAGCTTATTTCATTGTTCCGGAGTGTACGTTGCATTAAACTGATAACATTTGCATAATGGTTTGCGATTTCACTTCCAGAAGTGATTTGAAAGGTCGAATTTGAACAAGGATTGAAAATACACAAATGTTATGAATTTAAACAAATCTCGGGAATAAAACACAATATTTTATTGACCATAAATTTTTTTGGAAATCGTTACATGATCAAAAGGCACAAATGTCACAGCTTTGTTCTTGAACAAATGTTAGATTAGGTGTTCAAGATTCACTACCTTAGGGGAGAGACTGGTTCAATCTTTTGCTTATTTTTTTATCAGTGAATCATGCTTTGGCTTTTGGATATCATTTGTTCTTTTGTAGGTCCAACAATCTCCCCCTAGATCAGATGATGCCAAAACAGATGTTTATTAGATCAACTTTTATTCCTCTTCAACATGCTCATGACTTGGGCTTTAAATTACCTTTCAAATCTTTCAGATAGTATGCATCAACATCCCTTTCGAGTGGAAGATTTATCAGATCTTGCAGATCTTTAATTTAGAAACTCATCTCACTCTTCATTGAAGTCTTTTTCACTTCCCCATTTGCCTTGGCTATGGTCAATTCGTGGTTGGTTTTGTCTGAGGACCACTTTAGAATTTTAGAGGTAGCAGGGGTTTCTGGGAGTGAGGTTATTAGAAGAGGTGAAGGAATATTCATTCCCAAGATTTGCCCTAGCAATTCAGCATCAGGATGCTCATACAGAATCACATTTTTGATTCCTTCCTTTAAGATGCCATCTTCAAATATTTTTGAATCTTTTGCTCACATATCCTTTTTTCTTTTGAGATGGCTTCTCATCAATGTAGAGGCATTAGTAGATGGAAGTTCAGATGTGTTGACCTTGGAAGTGATAGGTAAATCTTCATAATTTGGCTTCTTAGGGACAGAGGGATCTTTAGCTCTTAAAGCTTCTAGTCTTTTGTAAGTTTCCCTGATTGTTAGCTCATCCCACCTTGCCATTGATCTCATTCTACCATATTTTGCAGCAACCATCTATTTCCACATCCTTGTGAGTTCAATTGCTTTTAAGCCAACATGTTTTCTTCCTGAAGCTAAGTTAGGAAGAATGGGCTTGATATCTGGATTGAGCTTTAACATCTCAATCATGGAAATTTCTTCCAAAAGGGTTCTATAGACCAACTGGTGGATTGAGCTCTTGAAGCTTTGTAGGGCTTATTCTTCATGATAAAGATAGTCTTCCCTTAGTTCCTTTTTGAGGTTAGGGTTCCTAACTGGTCCATGAGATACCTGTTGACAGACATCTTTAGCAAAATCTTCAAGTCTATTCACTTTGGTGAATTCTGTAGACATGATTTGCTATGAATCCTTATCACTTTTTCCTTTGCTTTTAAAAGTAGCTATCTTTTCAGCCTCCACAAGCTACAACTCCAAGTATTCTTGTTCATTTTGGGCTTCTGATATCTTCTGAGGGATGGAAAGGTAAGTTGGCTAATGTCAGTTGTTGAATAGAAAGATTGTATCTCTTTGAATACATTTTCTAGTTCTTGGAGGTCAAGGACAGTGGAGGGTTGAATTGTTGATGGATTTATGATAGTGAAAGCTATTGTTGTGGTGGTAAATAGATGAGATGTAGTAGAGGTAACAGTGATTTTGATAGGAGATGCATTAGGAGTTTTTTCATCATCATCATCATCATCATCATCATCATCATACTCATCATCATCATCATCATCATAATCATCATCATCATCATCATCATCTATGAGGTGTGGGTGTTTTTGATGGTGGTTGTGGGGGTAGTACATCTTTAGCAAAATTTCAAGTCTATTCACTTCGGTGAATTCTGTAGACATGATTTGCTATGAATCCTTATCACTTTTTCCTTTGCTTTTAAAAGTAGCTATCGTTTTAGCCCGCACAAGCTTCAGCTCCAAGTATTCTTGTTCATTTTTGGGCTTCTGATATCTTCTGAGGGATGGAAAGGTAAGTTGGCTAATGTCAGTTGTTGAATAGAAAGATTGTATATCTTTGGATACATTTTCTAGTTCTTGGAGGTCAAGGACAGTGGAGGGTTGAATTGTTGATAGATTTATGATAGTGAAAGCTATTGTTGTGGTGGTAAATGGATGAGATGTAGTAGAGGTGACAGTGATTTTGATAGGAGATGCATTAGAAGTTTTTTAATCATCATCATCATCATCATAATCATCATCATCATCTGTGAGGTGTGGGTGTTTTTGATGGTGGTTGTGGAGGTAGTACATCTTTAGCAAAATCTTCAAGTCTATTCACTTTGGTGAATTCTGTAGACATGATTTGCTATGAATCCTTATTTTTTCCTTTGCTTTAAAAAGTGGCTATCTTTTCAGCCTGCACAAGCGTCAGCTCTAAGTATTCTTGTTCATTTTTGGGCTTATGTATCTTCTGAGGGATTGAAAGGTAGGTTGGCTAATTTTAGTTGTTGAATAGAAAGATTGTATCTCTTTGGATATATTTTCTAGTTCTAGTAGGTCAAGGACAATGGAGGGTTGAACTGTGGATGGATTTATGATAGTGAGAGCTATTTTTGTGGTGGAAAATAGATGAGATGTAGTAGAGGTGACATTGATTTTGATAGGAGATGCATTAGGAGTTTTTTCATCATCATAATAATCATCATCATCATCATCATCATCTGTGAGGTGTGGGTGTTTTTGATGGTGGTTGTGGGGGTAGTGAAATTGATTTTTTTAAGAAGACCTTTGGGTGATTTGAATGAAGGTGGTGATGGTAGTATTTGAGTGGTTATAACCTATGTTGTCACTTTTGTAGTGGCGACAGATGTTTTGGCAGTGGAAGCAATAGTGATTTGAGTAATGTAGGTGGTAACAATGGTTTGAGTGGTGATAGGTGAAGCAGTGGTTAGGATAGGTGCAACAATTCTTTGACTAACCTTTGTTAGAACCTATGTTGTCTTATGCCAAAACAAGAAGAAATTAATGTCAATACTTTTCTCTTTTTTCACATGAGCACATAACTCCCGAGTCACCACCCCCAATAACGACAACATGAGCTTCGCTTTTTATTACATTATTCTAGACTTAACTTAGAGGAAATCTAAGTCAGAGTCACTAACTGCAATAGAAATTCCACAGTCCTCGTCATCTAGCTCATTTATTCAATTCCAATTTTTTTCTTGACAAAAAATTCTAACATTTTTAACTTATAACGACATTTCTTACAATATTTTTAGAGGTCTCGGCTTCCCTACTTCTCCTAGATGAGTACCCACTCGCATTCTAACATAACTAGGTGTATTTAACTCATAGGAAACGTATCACCGGCTGGGCGTACCCACTTATCCCAAACTAAAAACGTTTTTAATAGTTATAATCTCTTATTATTATTTGAAAACCAGATAGAACCCAATTGTACTATCATTTTTCATATTTTATTCTGCAAACTTCAAAATCAGAGACATTTTTTAATTTTGTCAAGTTTTTTTGGATTTTTTAATTTTTATTTTTTCAAAGTTTTAGACTCAAACTGGCTCAACTAATATTACGACACTATATCCCATCCCCATACTTAAAATTTTCATTGTCTCTAATGAAGGAATGGTAATTGACTCAAAATAAAAAAAACAAAACATAAATAAATAAATATATATACAATGGAAAAGACTTAGCTGGCAATTTGTGAGACTGTCAAAGTGCCAGTCAATTCCACAAATGCCCTCCAATCCGAACGTGCTCAACAAACAATACCTGATCATCACACATGAACAAAAGTGGCCACTCCTCACATAAAACCTAAACCACCACTATCACAAAAGAAACCAAATAAATACTAATAATGACTCAAACTGTAACACCCCAAATCGCGTAATACAACACACGCGGCGGAAACACTTGGGGAGTCAAGTTACAAATTGTTTCACAACACATGGTACTTCCAATTATCGAATTACATTGTCTTGGAACAATGGATATGAAATACAATGAAAATTTCTTTCAAGTTTTAAAGTCACTAAAGCCCGAGTCCATCCTATGTGTAGCATGCGACGACAATCATCACAAAAGTAATCCTGAAACATATGTGAAAATAGGTATGTCAGCATAAATATGCATGTGAGTAACATAGGTTTTTGTAATGATGATTCATGGCTTCGAATGTTTTAAAGAAAGTTTAATCAATACAAAAGTAGCCATGAACCATTATAGAAATGTTTCTTTTATGTAATTATATGAAAATTAAATGATATAAAAGAAAGGATGCATGGTTAACTTAATAACCAAAATATGTTATGTCTTGTGTGAAAATGCCATGTCTTGTATAAACCAATATCATGTGTAAAGCAAATGTCATGTATAAACCAATGTCTTTGTTATAAAGCAATGTCATTGTAACACCCCAATCGCGTAAGACAACAAGACGCGGCGGAAATATCGGGGAGTTACGTTACAAATTGCTCACAACTACCGGTACTAAATTGTTTCATTATTGTTAACATCGTTTTACACTACAAATAATACATGAAATTGTCTTTTTATATAAACAAGTCTACAGCCGGATGCATTCCTATATGCAGCATGCTTGAATAATCGAAACCTGAAACATATGTGAAAAAGAGACATCAACAAACAATGTTGGCGAGTACATAGTTTTGTTAGCCAAGTTAATGGCAAAAAGTTTAGTGTTGCAATATTTCGACAACTACAAGAGTCTTCTATTGAAAATGGACTCCTTGAAGCTAAGGAATGGCAAAAAGATTTAGCATTGCAATACATTAACTTGATTATGAAACTTGTGACAAAATAGTTTTGTATATGGCAACATGATTGATACTAAGAAATTTTTATGCCATTGAAAATTGTACTTTGATCATTGTAATCGCCTTGAATTTAGTCATAAAATTTGTGAGTATGTTATTAAAAATCCAATAAAGGATTAATAATAACAATATTGAAATTTATCATAACTCGCATGAGTATTATTAGAAATCAAATCAATGGTTTAAAATAATACTTTGGTTATCCTTTTGAGAATCTAACATATAAAAATATGTAAGAGTTCTACAAGGATTTGGATATTGTACATTGACTCAATGGAACACAAAATCCTAATAGGATTCGGATAACGCTACAAGAGTAATAAAATAAGAACACTTATATATAGGAAGTACCAGCGGCGTATCCACCATGTTCTTATGGTATTACACTCGTTTCGTTATCTAAATCACAACTAATCACAATAGCCACATAATCATTGTCAACTTGTCACATTGTCTTGTCCCATACGCATTAATGTATACAGAATCCAATAAATGACTACCAATGAGTACATTAAACATCCCACGAGTATCTGACCATAAAGATAGATAGATGCATTAGGGATTTTGGTTTAGTCACTTGTCTTGTCACATTGCCTTGTCACATACGCATTAATGTACACAGAATCCAATAAAGGACTACCAATTAGTATATTAAACGTCCTACAAGAATCTAACTATGAAGATAGATAGATGCTTTAAGGATTTAGTTTAGTCACTTGTCTTGTCTCAGTGTATCACAAAATCCTAAATCCTAATGGTGATTCGGATAATGCTACGAAGGGTAATACAATAAGCACACTTATATATAGGAAGTACCAGCAGCGTATCCACCATGTCCTTATTATATTACTCTAGTTTTGTTATCTAAATCACCAACAATCTCTACACATAAACAATAACCATCGTCATCGGCGTGTAAAGCACATCTTAGAAATCTTACTATAAAATAGAAGATTTAAGGTTGTACTTCAAGTATCCTACTAGAATCAATCTATAAAGATAGAAAGATACTATAGGGATTTGTTTCTTGTCCCCAATTATCAAGTCTTGCATAAAAGGAATATTACACAAAAATGCACTTAGTAAACACATAATTGCTATACTTGTGAGAAAAATTGGTTACACATATGAATCACCCCAAAACATTTGAAAAACGTAAAAGAAGGGGAGCAATATACTCGCCTGGGATTGCTTATAGATCTTGTTCAAATGATATAACAAAGCTCAAAGTATCAAGAGTTCAAGTGTTAAAGTGGTTCCTAGTGTATCGGATAACTACATGTTAATGTGTTGAACTTGAAAACGAGAGATTGGATAGAATGAGGTATATAAACCAAAAAATAGTTGGATCTTGTATATTATGGTTTATAATATCAAACATTATGAATTGGAAGCATTCAAAGTGTTTTTATTCGCTACGTCTTGCTAAAGTGGTTTACGCCACTTTAACGGGTCATAAATGTAACTATGGGTTAGGTTGGTTAAAAATGTCCTATGACAAGTCTAATATGTCAAAATTAGTTTATATAAGTTTTATAATCAGTTTAGATGTCAAAAAATGCTCTTTTATGTTCAAAACTAATTTATGTGCAAAAAGGGTATTTTCGGCATTATAAGAAATACATATTCGACTTGTCATATGACTAACCAAACGGTATGACCTTAAGGTATAACCTCAGAGGGTTATTCCCTATAATACTATGGTCATAATAATGGGCTTGGTCGGATCCTAAAGGTTACCAAACGGGTCGGATTCGAAAGTCAAAGCGGTAGTCAAGACCGCTCGACTTACGACCCTAAACAAGTACTAAACTAAAAGTGACGAGTTAGACATGTTAAACATGTCTAACAAGGTTTATAAAACTGATTTGGTATCAAAATGAAGGGTTTTGATACCCGAAAATAGTTCCGTCGTTTGCGCATTATTGACCGAAACTTTGACTCGTCACTACAACTAGTAAACGTGGAAATCAGTAGGCACGATCGCTAAGGATCATAACCATCGTGATTACGATTACGTTGCAAAGTCCAATTAGATTTTGTCTTGACCACTTAATGGTCAAAGTTAAAAGTCAAACACGGTTTGACTTTTAGCTTGAAATAGTTAAAAGAATGAACAAAACTATGGAAGAGTACTTACTTGTGTTTGAGTAACACTTAAGAACTCAGAGAGGAGGTCTCCAATTGCTGGAAACAACTCCAAAGAGATGGGAGGAAGAAAGAATGGAATGAGCAGAAATGGTGAAGACCAAGCCTATTTATACTAATCTTGGAGCTCCCAAATCATGCCAAGTGTTGATCCAGGTGTTAAGGCATGGATTAGTGTCCCTCCAGGTGTCTAATGCAGGTTAAAGGTGGCATAGATCACGACTTGGTGGCTAAGGAAGTTAACAAGAAGCTGCCAGCTTGAATTTAAGAAGCTTCTGAGCTGGGGACCCCTTACGGACCGTATGGGGTTTTGCCTTACGGTCCGTAAGTATTGAATGTCCGTGATTAGGCGATTCTAAACGAAAGTTAATGCGTAAACGTATATAACAGTTTAGGTAGAATGTTATTAAGAATGGAGTAGAAACAGAATGCAGCGGAAGTCTTCATTCATACCGAAAGAGTATACATATTTATAAGTCCAGCTGCCGGAGTTCATGGAGAGAATCCGGTAGCACCTCCCCGTAGGGATGGCAAAAACTCAAATGACAAATGATAACACACCACCTATTTATAGGATGAGAAGTTCGCTGGTAAGCATCTAAGTTCGGGCGAACTTTACCTAGTCAAGTTCGACTAAACTTGACATCAACATCACCATCATGAGCGAACTTGACCTCCACAGGTCAAGTTCGAGCGAACTTGTTCCCTTTTACACTGAAACTCCGTATTTTGGTTGTGTGTTCGATTCTAACCTATAAAATATTCAACACACGCTTTATCTAGCCTATTCGACAAGTGACGAACTCAAAGTGCATCAACAGTAAGGCCCTTGTAGGGGTAGAAGTTTCAAAAATTGGTAGAAATGGCCCCTGAACTTGTTTTCGTCGCGTTTTGGCACTTTTAACACCCGATAACCCCATTTTTAAGCTACATAAGGATGAATAAACATAGGGAAATTGAAATATGTTCCAAAATGTCCTGGGTGTAGGTTTGTTCGGTCGTACAGTTGCGGTTTTCGGTTAATTACGATGAATATCGTAACGAACACGCAAATGACCGTATACGCGTAACGAATTATATTTTTTTCATTCCAATCATTAAAATACAATATTTTAATGATTATACAAATTTTTGGATGTCGTATATGTTCCGGATAACGATATACGTGATAGTTTCGTAGAATTTGAAAAATAGCCCCTGTAGTTAAAATAAAGTTTTTTTCCACACCAAAGCCCTCAAAACTTATATCTAAGTTATATAAAGGATATTTAGGGTTTGTTTAGCTTATCTCCTCTTCCCGGTGCATACGTTATGTTAAACGGGTTACATTTAAGTATTAGTTATCGAAAAGCCTTCAAAGAAAAAGTTTTTGAAAGTCGAAATTTTGGCACAAGGGTTACAGTCATGTGTAAATCAAATGTCATGTATAAACCAATGTCTTTGTTATAAAGCAATCGTCCTTTTTGTAAACCAATCGTCCTTGTCATGTAAAAATCTATGTCTTTTTATAACCAAAGTGTTGTGCATAAAACAATGTTTTTGAATAAACAAGGGTTTGTTTAAATCCAAAAGTTATGTCTTATAAATCATTGCTTTTATTGTAAAACACATATTAAGATTGTTGGCGAATACATTCAAGCCTTGTCGACTATCGAATAAACCCTTATAAAAACAAAGGTCTATTAATGTTCATCGGATTATGTCATTCCCCAATGGATACTCTCAAATGTCTTGAAGGTTCGTGATCAGGCGGTTCTAGACGGAAGTTAGTGGATAAACGTAAACCGATTCGGTAGAATGTTATTAAGAATGGAGTAGAAGTAGAATGCAGTGGAAGTCTTCATTCATACCGAAAGAGTATACATCTTTACAAGTCCAGCTACCGGAGTTCCTGGAGAGAATCCGGCAGCACCTCCCCGTAGGGATGCCCAAAGCTTAAATGAAAAATGAACACATACCACCTATTTATAGGGTAAGAAGTTCGCTGGTAAGCATCTAAGTTCGGGCGAACTTGACATCAACATTACCATTATGAGCAAACTTGACCTTCACAGGTCAAGTTCGAGCGAACTTGACCTCCATAGGTCAAGTTCGAGCGAACTTATTACATTTTACACTGAAAACTCCGTATTTCGGTCGTGTGTTCAATTCTAACCTATACAATACTCAACACACGCTCTATCTAGCCTATTCGACAAGTCACGAACACAAAGTGCACCAACAGATTCCCCCTTGTTCGTTACTGTCGAATCTTGGTCTTCAAACATGAGTCGTATTTGAATATTCTGCAACTTCAATCAAGGTATCTGCCGATGTCATCGAAACGCGTCAACAAATTCCCCCTTAATTGACGATCCGGGTTTGCATTATCAACATCTAATTCCCCCTGAAATCTCCAGTTCAGATATTTGTTGCACAGTTTCCAACCTCCTCTGATTTTCTTGACCGACAGATTATCTTGAATAGACACCAATTTGAAGCTCATCAATGTAGCTTCTCCATTTCAACTTTAACCACACCCGCGTTCAGTTTAGCGCATATCTCCCATGCTCGATCTTCCGATCTTCAAGACTCAACCGGCAATTGATAGAAACTTCGAATTACCACATAGGTAAACTTCAAATCAATGTTTACCCACAAAAATCTGAAATCCCGATTTCCGTAATCACTCCAGATTAGCAAATCGGTAATCTTTTACAATCAGCAAATCTTCATCGGAAACAGATAATCTGGTAATGCATCGAATCGAAGAAACATACGTTCGTGACCGAAATCACATTCTTCCTCTTCAGTCATAATGCCAGATATATAGCTATCTCCGGTAGACCAGCGCCACTTAATCACCAAACATCATCATCCAATGGCGGTTAGTCCAAAGAGAAGAATGATTCATCTGCTTGAAGACTAAAAATAATGGCCACCAAAGGCTATCATCAGTAAGCGTATCTGGGATAACTTCATATCTCTTTGGTAATTTTGAAACCATCCGTCTTCGGAGCTAGTCATTAATCCTAAGATCATCACTGAACTTTTTGAACGTCCTCAGTTCCTTCATCGGTACTAACGACTGCTAATCTAGCTAACTGTTCCTTAACCGGAGATCAGAACTCTAACCCTTAAGCATCAATCTCTATCATGATCTGATAAATCGGAACTTCCTATGATCACAAAATCTCAATGAATCTCAATTCTATGCATTTCCCGAAAATCTGCAATCGGTAACCACCTAGATACTGTTGCTGTAGTCACAAATTTCAAAAATGCCGGAATCTTCAAATATTGAAAATTTTTTACTCCCCCTCATTTTTGCAAATTTTGACTATACTGAAATCCCCCCTCAAATCCGGAATTTTCAGTTTTCATCAAATGCGAAATTTACTTTAAGGCCCATCGGTAGTCTTCAACTGTAATGATCACCAAATTGCTTTGGTGTCAACGACTACCCTCTCATCTTCAACCATCTCTAAACTCATCATCTCAGCCTCTAACGGTGTCCCCGAATTGTCAGTGTCGGACGTTAAAATTTCGAAAAAATTTCTATCACCAAATTTTTTCTGGACACTTTTTCAATGCCTTTTTTTAGGCAACCTGACAAGTTCGGCGAACTTGTATATGCTAGTGAGACAAGTTCGGGCGAACATACTCAAATTGTAACAAGTTCGGGCGAACTTGGTTGGCCACCACCAAGTTTGGGCGAACTTGCATGAAATCGACAAGTTCGGGCGAACTTGTGCTTAATTTCAATGAAAATCAGTCAAGTTCGGGCGAACTTGATGAAAATTCATGAAAAACTTTGTCAAGTTCGGACGAACTTTGTCAGTTTGTGACAAGTTCGGGCGAACTTGGTTGGCCATCACAAAGTTTGGGCGAACTTGCATGAAATAGACAAGTTCGGGCGAACTTGTGCTTAATTTGAAAGAAAATCAATCAAGTTCGGGCGAACTTGAGAGAAATCTTGAAAAACCTTGTCAAGTTCGGGCGAACGTGACTTCCACAGGTCAAGTTCGGCCGAACTTGGTCTCCCAAATCAGCCTTTTTTCATATTTTTCGATCCAAAATCCTTATTTCTTCGAATTTCGAGATGATTTTCTAACAATCCTATCCGTTCAATTTTTTATTTTTCCGTGGATTGTATGTTTATTTCATGATTTACGTCCAAAATCCCTCCTAATGTCCATAAATATCCAAATTCATGAGCGTAAGTGATAAATGTAGCTATGATACCAATTGAAGGTCTGTGATTAGGCGGTTCTAGACGGAAGTTAGTGGATAAACATAAACCGATTCGGTAGACTGTTATTAAGAATGAAGTAGAAGTAGAATGCAACGGAAGTCTTCATTCATACCGAAAGAGTATACATATTTATAAGTCCAGTTGCCGGAGTTCCTGGAGAGAATCCGGCAGCACCTTCCCGTAGGGATGCCAAAAACTTAAATGACAAATGAACACACACCACCTATTTATCGGGTAAGAAGTTCGCTAGTAAGCATCTAAGTTCGGGTGAACTTTACCTAGTCAAGTTCGGCCGAACTTGACATCAACATTACCATTATGAGTGAACTTGACCTTCACAGGTCAAGTTCGAGCGAATTTGACTTCCATAGGTCAAGTTCGAGCGAACTGGTTACATTTTACACTGAAAACTCCGTATTTCGGCCGTGTGTTCAATTCTAACCTATACAGTACCCAACACACGCTCTATCTAGCCTATTCGACAAGTGACGAACACAAAGTTCACCAACATGTCTAGAAAGCGGGAATGCGGTGTCAAACCTGTGGTATCATTACATACTAATGCTCGGCATCAATGTTAATGAATGTATCATTGTATATTCAACGCACCAATATGTCTTGAACAATGTAAGCATGTTATGAAAATGTTTAGAAACCATGTACTTGGCATACTAAGTCAATATACCAAACAATATGTCTTGAAATTGTGTACTAGGTATGCTAAGTCAATATACAAAGTAAAATGCAATTGAAATCATGTACTATCTGTACTATGTAATCAAAGCATATGTAATGTCATGAAAACTTGAAAGCAATCTTAAGCACATATTTATCACCCCAAAACATTTTAAAATGTAAAGGAGGGGACTATGTACTCACTTGGGATTGCTAAAAGGTCCTTTGTTATCAATGATCAAACAACCTCAAGAGTCCGAGAATTCAAGTGTGTCCTAAAATCGGATAACTATGTAAATTTCGGGACTTTAATCGGAGGATTCGGAAGAATGAGATCTTATAAACCAAATGAGTGTTGGAACTCATATGATATGGTTTAATAAGTTTAACATTCTGATTTGGAAAGGATCCTAAATGCTTTTGACCAATTACGGCTCGTTAAGGAAGTTTACACTACTTTAACGGGTCATTGGCGTAAATATCTGTTCGGATGGTCAAACTTGTCTTATGATAAGTCTTATATGCCAAAACATGTTTAATATAGTTGCAACATCAGTTTATATGTCAAAAAGTTGGTCACAAATGTTTAAAATGAATTTATGCGCAAAAGGGCATTTTGGTCATTATTAAAGGCATTACAAACGACTTATCATAATACTAATCAAACGACGTGACCATAAGGTATAACCTCAGAGGGTTATTCCCTATACAACTATGGTCACAAATATGTGTTTGTTCGGATCCTAAGATCGACCAAACGGGTTCGGATTTGAAAGTCAAAGAGGTGGTCAAGACTGCTCGACTTACGACCCTAAATAAGTACTAAACTTGAAGTGACGAGTTAGACATGTCTAACTAAGTTATAAAACTGATTTGGTATCAAAACTTAGTGTTTTGATACCCAAATATAGTTTGGTCGTAAAATGCACATAATGCGCATTTTGACCAAAACTTTGACTCATCACTTCGACTAGTAAACGTGGAAATCAGTAGGTATAATCGCTAGGGATTATAACCTTCGTGATTACAATCACGTTGCAAAGTTCAATTGAACTTTGACTTGACAAAAAATGCTCAGAACAGAAAGTCAAACTGTTTGTCTTTTTGCTTAAAATATCCAAAATAAAGAACAAGACTAGGAATGAGCACTTACTAGTGTTACTCAAGAGCTCAGGTAGGTGGCCTCCACAAGTGATAGCACCCCAATGAGAGCGGATTAGAGAAAGAAAAGAATTGAGCATGTTTAAATGAGCCATGATCAAGGGTATGTATACTAATCTTGGAGCTCCCAAATCATGACAAGTGTTGATCCAGGTGTTAGAGTATAGATTAGTGTCCCTCCACGTGTCCAAAGCAGGTTAAAGGTGGCAAAAATCGCGAGCTTGGTGACCAAGAATTAAACAAGAAGCTACCAAGTTGCAACATGGAAGCTGTTGTGCTGGGGCCAGCTTACGGACCATATCGGTCCTGCCTTACGGTCCATAAGGCTTGGACCTGGGCAGCAGTTTCAGAAAATGTCAGTTTTGGTCCCTACATCCGTTCTGTCGCGTTTTTGCACTTCTAACACCCGTAACCTCCTTTTTAAGCTCTATAAGGACGATAAATCGTAGGAAACTTGAAATATGTCTGGAAATGTCATGGATATCGGTTTGTTCGGTTGTACGGTTGCGTTTTTTGCTTATTTACGACGAACGCTTTAATAACGCGTAGATGACCGTAATTGCATAACGAATGATATTTTTGCATTCTAGTCATTAAATACAAGATTTTAATGATTACAAAAAATTTTTGGACGTACGTACGTGTTTCGTATTAAGAAATAACCGAATCGGTGTACTTTCGCAGAATTTGCAAAATAGTCCGTGGAGTTGCATAAGCATGTTTTTGCCATACCGAACCCTCCAAACTTATTTCTAAGTTAAGTAAAGGATATTTAGGGTACGTTTAGCTTATGTCATTGTTCCCAAATGTACGTTGCGTTAAACTGGTTACGTTTGCCTAGCAGTTTCGATTTCATTCCCAGAAGTGGTTTGAAAGATCGAGATTGAACAACGATTGAAAACATGAAGTGTCACACAAACAAACCAACATAACCCATCAATCTAACCCTACCACTTTCTTCTTCTTCCTCATCATCACTAGGTATGTTGTACGGATGCACATCCTCATGCCCACTCGGTCCTGAATGATACTGAGGCTGAAAGAAAACCGGAACACTTATCTGTAGGCGTTCCATCATGTACCTCATCCCATCCCCCTATCTATCTTGACCTGTCTGAATCATCAGCCTCAAATCTCTGTATTGCTGCATCATCATCTCGTGCAGCTTACCAAACCCATGATCCATCCTATCATATAACGAATCCAAAGTGAGTGGATTTGGACGGGGCTTTCTAAGTAAGTACTATGGAGCTGGCATCTCTGAACGGTGCAGTGGCCTCTGATAACATGTCGTGATGTCGGCCTGCATAGCCGTTGCAGCCGATGAACCTGCTGGTGGCTGAACCTAATGACCTACCTTCATTGCCTCCAATTGAATCGACTTTGTAAATGTCTATATCCCAGCCATCTGTATCTCCTTAACACCCATAAGTGCTATCACCGGACTTAACCTCAAATGCCTTTCCGGATATCTCTGAAAAACCCTAGACTCTTTGTTAGCCTAGTAACATATGGGCCCATATCCATACCAGCCTATGGACCTCCCCTCCTAGTCCTATGAAACAACCATGCCAAAACACTCAGCATGTTCGTTGGCCTCTACTCAACTATACACAATAAACAAAAGAGGTCAATCCACTTGACCTTGTTCTTTCCCGATGCTCTACCAACTAGGGTCGTCGTTAGAATCTTGTGGATATACCTATAAACTGGGTCTCGATTGTCTGAACTCAACATATTCCCTAAAAAGGGTGTAGTAGCTATGGTTCCCTAGAATCTTGCTAAATCAATACTCGTCAACCCACACTATCTCTGTTTCTTGAATGGACCTCTCAAACTCATACTAAACTCTAGGGCCTGTACCTGTTAAAACTGAGTTTCTTGTTTGTAAACAAATATTGATTATACACAATAAAATTCACAAACTGGAAGTCATCATAAATAATTGTTTTTCATTAATCATCAAGGATTCAATGTTTTACAAATTGATTAACTCTATAGACCCCCCCAACTGATCAAGTAAACAAATAAGTTCGTACAAGAGAAAATGTGATGTGTGTGATAAATAGATCACTAACATGTGTGATCTGTTTATACTAAGTACAGAAGCTTTGTTCAGTGATTGGCTGACGTCACCTTGATAGGGTTATCTAACATTCCTAACATAAAAGATTCCACAGATGTTTACAAATATCTATGCAAATCCTATCATCTGTTCTAGGCTAATCAAAACACTGATAAGATAAATACTATTACATTGAGAAACCACTATCCAAGATATCTTATGTTGCAATTGTCCAAAGATCTGTTTAGCCATACAGATGTTTGTTCTTCCTCCTTGGACCTTTGCCATTATTAATGCTTTGGTCTTCAACAGATGTTAGTCTTTAACAGAGGTTGGTACTCAGGAACATCAGTTCCAAGTCTTGATCAGATGTTTGTCATGCCCTTGAATAGATGTTCTGAATAGGTGTTCAAGATTCATTATCTATGTGGAGATACTGGTTCAATCTTTTGTTGATTTCTTGATTAGTGGGTCATGCTTTGGCGTTTGGATATCATATGTTCTTTTGTAGGTCCAACAATCTCCCCTAAAACAGATGATGCCAAAATAGATGTTTATTAGATCAACTTTTATTTCTCTTCTTCAACATTATCTTGATTTATGCTTTAAATTGCTTTTCAAAACTTTCATATAATGAGTTATCAACATCCCATTCGAGTGGAAGATTAAATAAATCTTGCAGATCTTCAATTTTTACGTTCCTGACATTGTTCATTAAAGTCTTTTGCACTTCCCCATTTGCCCTGACAATTGTCAATTCGTGGCTGGCTTTGTCTGAGGACCACTTTTGAATTTTAGAGGCAACATGGGTTACTGGGAGTGATGTTATTGGAAGAGGTAACCTAATTTGCATTCCCATGACTTGCCCTATCGGATCAGCTTGGTAGTATCAGGAAGTTCATAAATAATCATGTTTTGATCCCTTCCTTCATAATGTCTTCATCAAATCCTCTACAGACATATCCTTCTCTTGTTTAAGATGGCTTCTTACCAAAGAGGAGGCTTGTCTTGCAGATGCAAGTTCAGATCTGATTGCCTTTGAACTGATAGGTAAGTATTCATAATTAGGCTTTCTAGGACCGGGGATCCTTGGCTCTTAAAGCTTCTAGGTTCTTGTAAGTTGCTTTAATTGTTTGCTTATCCCACTTAGCCATTGATTGTATGGATCCATATTTGGCAGCCACCACATCTTCCTTCATTCTTGTGAGTTTAACTGCTTTTAAGCCAACAGGTTTTCTACCTACAACCAAGTTGAGAAGAGTGGGCTTGATATCTGGATTGATATTTATCATCTCAATTGTGGTTATTTCTTCTAGAAGAGCCTCAACAGACCATCTAATGAATTGAGCTCTTGAAGCTCTATAGGACTTATTATTTATGATGAAGTCCATATAGTCTTCCCTTAACTCCTTTTTCATATTAGAGTTGCTAACTGGTCCTTGAGAAACCTTCTGACCTGACATTTTTGGCAAAATCTTCTAGCGTGTTCACTTTGTGAATACTGTAGACAAGATTTGATGTTCCTTCCTATCACTCTTTCTTTTGCTTTTGATAGCAACGATATTTTCATGATGTTTGATCCTTAACTCCAGGTACTCTTGTATATTGTTAGGCTTTTTATATCTTTTTAGAGA
The DNA here is from genome assembly GCA_947069175.1 of Scalesia atractyloides. Taxonomy (NCBI): domain Eukaryota; kingdom Viridiplantae; phylum Streptophyta; class Magnoliopsida; order Asterales; family Asteraceae; genus Scalesia; species Scalesia atractyloides. The sequence continues at coordinate 60,747,018 of CAMTDV010000017.1, forward strand.
AGGAAAAGTCACTTTGCTTATATCAATTGTGGAGTTCTCTTTTGAGACATGTTTCAGCTCCAATGGATCAAGTATATTGGGTGGAAGTGTGGTAGGTTAATGAATGGTGAGTGCTGTAGTACTGGTGGTAGAAATGTGAGATGTAGTGATGGTGGTGTTTGTTTGGATGGGAGATGCATCAGGAGTTCAATCATCATCTTGGATAATAAACTTAGTTCTCCTGGTTCTGGTTTATGATTTTTGTGTTTTTGGTGGTGGTTGTGGGGGTAAAGATGTAGATTTTCTTTTGAGAAGTCCTTTGGGGGACTTTGATGGTAATAGTGAAGGTGGTATATGAGTAGTTGTAACATCTATTGTTACTTTTGGAATTGCAACATATGTTTCCAGGTAGTGGAAATAGTGGTAATATGAGTAGTGGAAGTGGGAACAATGGTTTGGGTTGTGATAGGTGGAACAGTGGTTTAGATAGTTGTAGAAGTGCTTTGACTAACCTCTGTTGAAAAACCTTGGTTGTCTTCGATTTCTTTTCTTTTGATGATCTCCTACACTATGATCTGTATTTTAGCTTCCCTTGTATCCCTTCTCTATTGCTTCTAAATTTATGCTTTTCTAGCCCTTTTGAGTGTAGCAATGTCAGTCTTTTTGCTAGCCTTTTTGACTAAGGGTGGGAGCTTCCTCATGCATTCTTCTTCCTCCCCCTTTTTGGCGTCATCATACTTAGGGAGAGTGAGAGCCTTACCAGTGTTTTCAAAGATAAAGTCTTTGATGGCTTTAACTTCTGCCTATGTATCTTGATTCTTGGCATCCACTGTTTTGCTTATGAGCTCTGTTTCATGGCATAACTTTCTTCTACAGCTTGCTTTTGGTGATGTAGGAATGGTTGAACATGGACCACATTTCTTTTGCAATGTTTGCATCTTAAGGTGGATTTCTGGAGTTTTGGATCAAAATTTTCATCATGTCTTTGATATCCTCAAGAGATGTTTCTAAATTTGTGACCCTCTCCGTCAATACCTGATAATTTAATCCATCACTTGAGTTAAAAGATCATCCGAATTCCCACCAGAGGTGGTTAACTTGGTTTTAGACCAAGTGCCCTTGTTCTTGGTACTGGGGACTTCCAACTGATGTAGAGACTATTATCTCAACGATTATTGGCTTCAAGGGGGTCTTAATAATGTAACCATTGTCCAACTATTGGACAATTGTCCCAACAGTTGCAGAAACTTCCCTACTTGAAATACCATCATGTGCCTCTTGGGACACATGAGGCGTTGCCTCCTTTGCTTGGGGGATAGCGATGATCTCTAGGCTTGCCTTAGTCACTTGTGGGAGTGAACTCTCTGTGATTTTTTGTTGAGAGGAACTAGGTATTTGCAAGTCAGATGTATCAATTGCATCAAGTAATTTTTGTAAAGTTGATGGGACTGTTGAAATGGGTGGTGGTGTAGAAAGAAAAGCAACCCTGGGAGAGGGGCTAGAGAAGAGATAATCAATTGATATATCTCCCCATTGATTTGTGTCCCCTGTGCTTACAACACTTTCCTTTTGTGAGGAAGAGTGAGGAGTTTGGATGGGTGGAGATGTTTGCATCTGTTGTGAGAAAGTAACAATAGATGTTAGCTGCATTTGTGTTAGGTGTCTCTGACATCTCAACCTCCAGAGATCCTTTCTTTTTGGTTTTTCTTTTGGATTTGGGGATGGATACGGAAACGGTTTGTATGGAAATGTCTGGTGTGGGTTCCATAGTGCTAGGATGGGCACCGTGGTCACCAGGAGCAGTGGGCTCTACAAGATGTTGTACCATTTGTTACATGGTTTTCTAAAATGTTTTCTTGGATTTTGGCTATCCTGTGAGTAAAAGTTTCGTTTGAATGCTTCACCTTGTTTAAAACTTTCTTGTCTTAAAACATTTTTAAGGTAGAAGCTTAACAGCCTTGGGTAGATAAGAAAAGGACTGCTAGTACCTCTCTTGACTTCCCTTAAATTTGCTACCAAATCTAGAAACAGTATCTGGGATAACTTATGATTTGAATTTCTAAACACAACATATCCCAAGTACGGAGTTTTTAGGGGTATTTCGTTAAAAGCAATGGTTTTAGCAGATAGACAAACCAAGAGAGTATGAAAAAAAAGAATTTCATTGCAGGCGAAAACTTTGGTTTGTAAAGTGTTGCTCCTACCACCTGACCTTCATAGCCCCTTTCTATGAACTCAACATGTACGATATTTTTTTGGATAAGTATCCATACCTATCAGATCCTCTAATTGGAACATGGTGAATATTGATTTTGCAGTGATTCCCACCTGTTCTTTATTAATGGTGGAGGTGATGGGAAAGGGCATTTTGTTTTCCAAAGAGAGCTTTACATTTGCCCAAAATTCTCTAAGGGTGGCAAGAGAAATGGGTTCGTCGGCGGTGAGTATGTAAAGGTATTTGATGAGTTGATAATGTCAATGCTAGAGCAAAAGTCCGTATTCTTGCTATGTTTTACAAGATATGATAGATAGTTGTGAGGGGTCTTCAATTCGAGAGCCATGACGAAAGTTTTGTTCAAACCTTTGAAAATCTTTTGATTAAAAGTAGAGTTTGAGGGAAGTAAATTCGGATTTTTTTCTTTTGAAATGCTTTTGAATTTTTCAATAATGGAGGATAGATGTAAACCTTGTTTCGCATGGGTTTTTATAGGGTTAAGGGAATATGGATGCAAGTGTGGCCAACGGTTACCCTTTTTGTCCACGTGGTCAGTTGCTATTTTTCGTAGAAAACCTCTATTCAGAAAGTGGGTCCTACTGAAGAAACCCTCTGAAGAATATATCCAAGATCTGTTTTCAAAAAATATGTTTTAAGCCTTGTTGTGCTTAACAGACCTTTGAACAACATGATCAGTGTTTTTAAAACACCTATTTGACTTTTTTCTCAAAAGAGTTTTGAAAAAACCTCTATTTGAAACCTTTATTGGGTTAAACAAAATTTTGGTAGAAAACAGTGGTAAGGTTAAGTGGAACAGTGGCTCTAGCCCTTTTTCCTTAAACATTAGTTATCACACTTGAATAGACTTTTGAACCAATGAAACAGTTGTTTTACTCCTTTGAATAGAGTTTTGAAACTTTGATGATTTTGTCAATCTTTTCATGATTTTAAACACAAATTTTGATTTTCTGATTTTTGAAACAACATAAAATAAAAGGAAAATAAAGATTTTATGTTTTTTTTTAAATTAATTTTCTTTCTATTATTTGGATAGAGATAGATGTACAAGTAACCTCTGTTAGCATTTTTAAATTAACAATAGGGATTCCCTACAGATTATGACAAATGGGTCATTCTTGCAGATGATCCAAGCATTATCTTCTTTGGATTTGGTGTTATCAACCACTGTAGTAGCTTGTTGGGATTGATCTTTGGTCACAAGGAGTTTTTGGACAATCTCCAACAAATGTTTTTGACCTTCTACAAGTGTCTGCATACTTGGGTCAACAGGAAGTTGACCATTCCCAACAAGATGATACCAATGGGGGTGCATATTTACCCTTGGCTTTTGAGGCTGGGGTACAGGTTCTACATACATGTAAGGTACCTTATTACATTGTGGTTGCACATAGCCTCTAGGTAGTTGGTTCTGTGGGACAACATAGGTTTGACCAGACCTCTATGTAGGATGTTGGTTTGACGTTTGTGGATGAGTAGTGTGATCAGACTTAATTCTTTTGGGAAAATGGAAATTTCTTTTACCAGGCCCTTCTTCCCCTTTGAAGTTCATTTTCCTTCTTGACCTATTTTGATTTACATCAAGAGGTTTAAGAAAAGAACATTGTTTGGTCAAATGGTTGAGTTTCCCACAAAAGGTGAACCCAGGGGTGGATACATATACATTGTTTGTTCTATTGATATCATAGGCTCTTGATCTGTTTTTCCAGAAGCATCTCATAACCCTGACAAGATTCAACCCATTTTTCACAGGCGATCTATGTGTGTTAGGAAACCTTATATGTATGATTGAAGTATTGAAGAAAAATGAAGAAAGAAAGTCTGATCAATCTGATCAGATCTGGTGAAAAAGAAGCCAAAAGATCAAGACAACAGAAGAAATATGATCATAAGCCATAAGAAGAAGCATTTGAGTTAGATCTGATAAGGATATCTTTGCCTAAGTGTTCGAAGAAAGGATCAGAAGAGATCTGATCAAATCTGATGAAACCTCATCAGATTCTAATCAGAAGTCATCAGAAATCTGGTGACCATTTATGATGTCCACTTGCAGTTGAATATAAGGTAATTCAGTTGAAGGACATTTATGATACAAGTGGAAATGGTAAGCATGACATATGAAACGATCTGCCACAACAAACACTTGCATGAATAAACAAATTGTGAATTCACGCTAATTGCTCTCTATAATTAGAGATCACCAAACCGAGGATCAATGGAGCTGAGCATTGCAAGTATTACATCTTACATAGTCCGTTGCCCTTCACTCACACAGAATTCTTAAGCATTGTTTTGTATTAGAAAATAACTTTTCAATCATCTTTTTTAAACATTCAAAAGTGATATAAACTTGAAAATTTTGTATCTCTGTTTCTTACAAGTTGGTTTCTAATTCCGCACATTATTTTCATATAAATTTGAAATCAACTTGCCATTTTAAGTCAAAGCATTGTTATCTGGGATCAACAATTGGTATCAGAGCAAGTTGAATAAAACATTTTTAAATCGATCAATTGCTCGAGTATCCTTGTTAATACTCTGTTTTGCAAAAGTTCAAACCTTTGGCTAAAAATGGCAAACTTTCAGTCTTGGAATAGTGCTTTCAACATGGGTTCTATGTCAAATCCTCCGACGTTAGTCAGGGAGGAGTACCCCCAATGGAAAACCAGGATGATCAATTTCCTAAATGGACATGATCGAGCTCTGTTTCAATCCATTGTGTGTGGGCCACATATACCACGTGTTGAAATACCTGGTGTTCCAGCATCTGATGATTCTTGGGCTCTGTTTCACCAGCAATCTCTGCTTCTTGAGCTCCCAAACAAGAAAAAATTGGAGCCCAGAAGACAGGAAACTGGTAGAAACAGATGAAAGGGCCAAATCCCTACTGATTATGGCACTTCTAAATGACATATTCTCTTATGTAGATGCATGCTCATCTGCAAAAGAGATATGGGATCAACTTGAAAATCTTTGTGAAGGAGGAGACAAAATGAAAAGAAACATGAGAACAAATCATGTCTCTGCTTATGAGAGGTTCAAATGTTCATCAAATAAAACACTCACTGATGCTTACAACAGATTAACAAAAATTTTGAATTAGCTAAAAAAACATGGAGTTGAAAAAACCAATGATGACAAAAATGTAAAATTTCTTGATGCTCTGCCCAGAGAATGGCAAAATCTTGCCATGACCATAGCTTCCACTCTGGAACTAGGAAATCTTAACCTACATGACCTATACAGTATCCTACTTCCAAGAGAGCATCAAATCATTGAAAAATCAAAGCAATATGGTGGACCAATAGCCTTAATATCACACTCACAAAGATCAAACACACCTGATCCACAACCCTCCAACTCACAAAACCAAGTTTTAGTATCAGAAAATTTTGAAAATCCATCAGATTTTTCTGCATTTGCTGAAGCAATAGCCTTGCTCACCAAAACCTTTGAGCAAAGATTGAAGGGAGGAAGTTCCAGAAGTCAGAGAAGTGACAAAGGAAAGATGGAAGCAAGATCCAAAGAAAGAAGAGCATAGAGTAAATCTGAAGTGGTATGCTATAGATGCAAGCAAAAGGGTCACTATGCATCTGAATGTAAAAACAAAAAGTTAAAAGATCCAGCTTACTATGAAAAAAACTAGAAGAAGCCAAGAAACAACAGCAACAACAAGTCAGCCGAATTGCAGGGACAGACACCTGGATGACTGATGACTCATCAGATGATGATCAAGAAGAAATGGCAAACTTTTCTCTTATGGCAAAACTTGACAATGAGGCATAAGAAATCAATGTAAGTCAAAATGATCAAGAACATCAAAATCAAATAAACAAATTACTGGAAGATTTTTAAAATTACAAGAAAAATATTTGACAGAAACAAAGAAATCTTATGAACTTAAAGACATGTTGAAACATTGTCAAGAAAATGAAAATATCTTACATGAAGAAAGTTTGATCAAAGATACAAAAGTCAGTTTTTATGAAAAAGAGAGAAAGTGCTTATATGCAGAAATTCATAAAAATAAGGTAAATGTAAAAGGTTTTCAACAAGCAATGGATTTCATTGACTACATTGAAACAACAACAAAAAATCAGGGTGAAGGATTGGGTTATACAAAAGTTACAAAAGATAATCCAACGGTGTTTATAAAAGCTTCAGAAAAACCACAAACAAATTTTGATAGTGAATCAAATGTATCAGAAGAATGTGACATCATGTCATCTTGTTTTGAGTCAAGACTAGAATCAAAAGGGGTCTGCTCTAAAGAAAAAGCAAAGAAAATCTTGAAATAAAAGGGACAAAACATTTTTCAAAAATTACAGAAAAATGGGCATTCATCAAAAACCTTTCCATCAACCATTTCTAATAAGATGGGATGTATGTGTGTTGATATCTGAAAATAATTCAACAGCATTTGAACAAACAATCTGTTAATGATTCAGCATTGGACAGAAATTCTATCAGATCTGATCAGATAGCAACAGATTTGATAAAGAGTAATGATCAGTCAGAATCAACAGACTCTGATAGATCAAGATCAACAAATGATGAAGGAAAACTATTACATGCTATGTACTCATCTGACAAAGTACCCAAGAAAGTCTGGGTACCAAAAAATCACTAACCTCTTCATTACAGGACTATCATGTGCAACAGATTTGGTACTGCGATTCAGGAAGCTCCAAGCACATGACTGGAGATAGGAGCTTACTTAGCAACTATGTAGAAAAGCTAGGTAAATTTGTGAATTTTGGTAATGGAGTCAAGGGTAGGGTAAAAGGTTATGGAAGCATAACATATATTACAATAACAATTGAGAAAGTGGTTCATGTAGAAGGTTTAAAATACAATCTTCTATGTGAAGTTTTGTGACAAAGGATTTAAGGTAAGTTTTTTACCTGATACATGCTTATTAATAGGTCTTGAAGGTGATAAAATTTATATTAAGGGAAAAAGGAAGAAGGATCAATTTATTTCTTTGATTTCAATAACAAAGTTGAGGAACCTCAATTCTGTTTATTTTCCAAAGAAACAAAAGGAAATAGTTGGTTATGGCATAAAAGATTGGCTCACATAAATTTTAAAGCTTTAAACAAATTATCATGCAAGTGTCTGGTAAAAGGATTACCTTTTATTGGGTCAAGAAAAGACATACATTGTGAAGCATGTGAGCTAGGAAAGTCAAAAAGAGGCTCACATAAAACTGTGATGGAATCTTCTATCTCTGAAAATCTTGAACTTTTACACATGGACCTTTGTGGACCAATAAGAACTGAAAGTTTTTCGGGAAAGAAATACATTTTAGTCATTGTTAATGATTATTCAAGGTACACATGGGTGGAATTTTTGAGGCAAAAGAGTGAAACACCAGATCTGATCATAAATTTTGTTAAAAGAATTGAAAATCTGTTGAAATTAACTGTAAGAAAAATTAGATCTGACAATGGGACAGAATTCAAAAATGCAAAACTTGAGAACTTCCTAACAGAAAAAGGAATATCTCATGATTTTTCTGCTCCCAGAACCCCACAGCAAAATGGGGTTGTTGAAAGAAGAAACAGAACTTTTGTAGAAGCATCTAGAACAATGCTTGCATATGCCAAACTACCAACCTATTTTTGGGCTGAAGCAGTGGCAAATGCATGTTTCACAAAACAGAACTATCATAACAAAAGACATCTGAAAACACCTTTTCACATCATCAACAAAAGGGTACCAGGCGTCAAATTCTTACATACCTTTGGATGTAGATGTTTTATTTTAATGATTTTGATAGTTTAGAAAAAATTGACAGAAAAGCTGAAAAAGGAATTTTTATTGGATACTCTTTATCTTCAAAAGCATATAGAGTATTTGTTTTAAATAGGAGAACAATTAGAGAAAGTTTGTATGTGTCTTTTGATGATTCATCAGAAACATAAATTTCTGATGACATTATAACTTTTTCACAAAAGGAAAATCCTAAAAATAATGAACATCTTTTAACAGAACTTACGAATGAACTGCTTGGCTATGACTGGGAAGGAAATTATGGAAATTTACCAGAAAGCTAGTCATACTCTACCTCTGCAGAAAATTTAGAGCCCTCAGATGAAATACAAGGAATGATAAATCAGACATCAGATAGTACATCAGAAAATCAAGAAAAACAAATGTCTGATAACTCAGGCTCAGAACAAATCGTCCATCTATACGAAGCAGAAAGTTCTTCACAAAATCCATTGCCAGATTCAACAAATGATGCTACAAGTGGAAGATGGATAAAGGGTCACTCAACAGAAAATATCATAGGAAACCCTCAAGATGGTGTTAAAACATGATCAGCAACTGCTCATGAATGTCTTCATGCTAGCTTCTTAAGCTTAACTGAACCAAAAACAACAATTGAAGCACTCAAGGATCCAGACTGGGTTCAAGCAATGCAAGAAGAACTTGATCAATTTGAAAAAAGTCAAGTGTGGAACTTAGTACCTAGACTAAATGGCAAATCTATCATCGGGTCAAAATGGGTATTTAGAAACAAATCTGATGAACAAGGCATAGTAACAAGAAACAAAGCAAGGTTAGTAGTAAAAGGGTATAGTCAACAAGAAGGAATTGACTATGATGAAACATTTGCACCAGTAGCAAGGCTAGAGGCTGTCAGAATCTTCCTTTCTTATCCAGCTTCAAAAGGCTTCAAAGTCTATCAGATGGATTTCAAGTCTGCTATTCTAAATGGTAAGATTGATCAAGAAGTATATGTGCAGCAACCAGAAGGCTTTGTTGATCCAAAATTTCCAAAACATGTTTATAAACTGAACAAAGCCTTGTATGGGTTGAAGCAAGCTCCAAGAGCATGGTATGAAACTCTCTCAAACTTTTTAATCCAATCTGGCTTTACCAAAGGTACCATAGACACAACTCTGTTTCTCAAAACACACAAAGGACACACTCTGTTGGTACAAATATATGTTGATGACATAATATTTGGATCAACCAACTCAAAACATTGTAAAAAGTTCGAAAAATTAATGACAAGCAATTTTGAAATGAGCATGATGGGAGAACTAAACTTCTTTTTAGGACTCCAAGTGAAACAAGAATCTGATGGAATATTTTTGAGTCAATCAAAGTATGTTAAAACTATTTTAAAGAAATATTCATTAGAAAATTGCTCATCATCAAAAACTCCAATGGCCACAGGAAACAAGTTAGATTCTGATCCTGATGGTACAAATGTAGATCTTAAAACCTATAGGTGAATGATTGGATCACTCTTATATTTAACGAACAGCAGACCTGATATAATGTTTTCAACATGTTTTCTAGCTATATACCAGTGTAATCCAAAAGAATCTCACTTAAAAGCAGTAAAAAGGGTTTTTAAGTATCTAAAAGGCACATCTGACCATGGCTTATGGTATCCTAAGGGAACCAGTTTAGATCTAATTGCATATTCAGATGCAGATCATGCAGGTTGTAAAGTGAACAGAAAAAGCACATCAGGTGCTTGTCAAATGCTTGGAGAAAAGCTTCTATGTTGGGCAAGTATGAAACAAAACTGTGTTTCCACTTCTACAGCTGAAGCAGAATACATAGCAGCAGCAAGTTGTTGTTCACAAGTTTTGTGGATGCAAACACAACTAAAAGATTATGGAGTGAATCTGACAAAAATACCAATCCTGTGTGATTCTAAGAGTGCAATAGCAATAACTTCAAATCCATTTCACCACTCACGAACAAAACATATTGATGTCAGGTATCATTTCATAAAAGATCATGTGGAAAAAGGAAATATAGAAATGTATTTTGTTCCAACAGAAAATCAGTTTGCTGACATTTTTACAAAACCTTTGGATGAGAAAAGACATAATGACTTAATCAGCAAATTGGGAATGATAAACAAGAGATGCGTTGAAAATACACAATACACAAAATTTGATAACTGAAAGGGTTCTAATAAATTGATCAGAAATCTGATAAAAGTATTGATCAGAAATCTAATAAAAACATTGATCAGAATTCTATCAAAACTAAATCTGATAATCTCATCAGAAATCTGATCAATTCATTAGAAACTAGGAAATTTTCCTTTGTTTTCAACAGAAAAATGTCACCATCATGTATCTCTTTTGTACCATATATGCAGACATAACTTGTGCATATTCTTTTTATCATCTTTTACCTTTTATTTTTTTTCTCCTAGGAATATCCAATGAATGAGAAAAGTATAGGTCACAAAGATAACTCCCCAAGTCTTCATTTTTTCTTTCTTTATTTTTTTACCACCATCACATCAACTCCACACGCTTACTCAGCACAGTTGAAAAGAAAGGAAGGCTACACCTGTCCTCTCATCAGAAAATTGAAGACCTGGGTGCCGCCTACTCTTAAATGAGGAGGGAGAATATGGCCACTTTTAGTTCTAAACGAATCTGACACCATATCTCAAAAGGAGAGTTGTATTGGTACAATCAAGATCTTAATCGGTGAAAACATTTAAAGCATACACTTATTGTCTTTAAATATACATACACTCACTCATTCTTTTTTCACCTGAAAGTCTTTTGAATTTCTTATCTTCTTCACTTTAAACACAACCACTACTTCCATGGAGAGAATTGAGAGCAACTGATTTCCTCTACCTTACTTCCAGAGGCACAATGCAAGAGTAAGGATGAACGTGGATGACAAACTACTCCACCATTCTGAACATGCTGCTTAGCAGCACAATCGCTTTTTCCCTCTCTATGCACGTTCAAGTGTTTCCGGAAATCCTTCAAGAGTATTGGAGGTCTGCAAGACTGGTTGTAGATGATGGTAGGCTGACTACTATTGCAGGAATGGTGATGGGCGATAGGCTCATTTGTTTAAATGAGTAAACTATCAGGGAAGCACTCTTGCATAGAGATGACTGTCCCCCAACTACCTTCTCCTTAGTAGACAAGCAGGCTACCTTGGCCATATGGGGTACCATGATCCTCAAGGAAGGGTTCCCATCTTCAAAAGCGGGTTCATTGAACCATGGCTATTTCTGGTGACCCAGTTTGCCTTTTACTTTACAAGGAAAGCCTCAAGTTGGTATGAGATCACTCAAAGGATAATGGATCCACTCCATGCCTTAGTAAACCATCTCCCCTACAACTACTCAGCCTATCTGATGAATGACTTTAGGGCCAACTTAAGGGGAGGTCGTCCTTTCCTTATCTACCCAAGGTTCTTGATGAAAGTGATAACCTCTCAGCTAGACTTTGGAGGAGTTCCTGCATCATACCTCAGAGCAAGGATGCTTGCTCAGAAGGAACAACACATTGCTGCCCTCATACCAACAGACGAACACACAGGGCAGGAAACACCTCTCTGGGAATGGTGCAGATCATGTATGGGATGGAGACTTTGGAGATGATGATCCAAGTGATGAAGACATAGTTTAACTTTTCTTTGTTTTCTTTAGTTTGTTTTTTTGTGTCTACATAGCTACTTGTGTTTAAATATATATATATGTTAATATCTATTTTGTTTTGATTAAGGGGGAATTTCTGATGAAAAATTAGGAAAAATTTCTGATGAGCTCAGGAATTAAGGGGGAATTTCTGATGGGCTTGAGAAATCAAGAAATATTTCTGATGAAATCAGGAATTCAGGAGGTATTTCTGATAAAATTGGGGTTCTTACATAAGATCAACATTTTTCAGGAACTGCTTGTCTTAAAAGGAATCCTTGAAATCTTTGTTTCAAAAATAATGGACAAGGGAGACGATGTTAAGATAATTAAAACTAATTTCTTTCTTTCAAATGCAACATCTTTTTCTTGTTTCAAATGCAACAACTTTTTCTTGATACAAATACTTCTTTTGATAAAAATCTGATCATGTTTATCAGAAATCTGTTCAAGAACATCAGAAAATCTGATCATATTTATCAGAAATCTGATCATCTTCAACAGAAAATCTTATCATGTTTATCAGAAATCTGTTCATTCTTATCAGAAAATCTGCTCAAACACAAAGGAGGGGAGTTAAAACAAAGATAAATAAACTTATGTTTTTAGAAAGAAATTTTTTATGACATATGAAAAGGAAGTTTCTGATATAACAAAGTTTAAAATGACTCCAAAATTTAGTTAATTAAATTTTCAAATGGAATGATAATGATGAAACACAAAATATATTCCTTGAAGTAGCACCAGAAAAGCATGTGTAGGTAAACTCTCTGAAACTCTACTCATCCCCTCTCATCTCAATTAAAAAAAAATCATACTTGAACAGAAAGTCAACAGAATCTCACGAACAAATCTGTTGAAGCAAAAGTCAACAGAAATCAGCAGATTCAAAGAGTTGAGTTTTTGTTTTACAGAAAATGGGGAAGATGAAATTATGCAAAAGTGAAAGATTGGCAGTTAGCAGCAAGAAGATAAGTGGACCACTCTTCAAAACATGGACCCACTTGTGCAAGTGGACCACTGTTCATGAACGTGGACCCACTTATGTAAAAGCAAAGATTGGCGGTTACCAAGCACCAATAAAAAAACAGTTTTTTTTAAGATAACCCAAAGGTCTCAAGCATTAAACATATAATTTAATAGGTTATTAACATAGTTAATCACCAATCACGTGGGACAACAAAAGCCTATATAAATCCCACCCAACCCACAATCTCTCACATACACTTCCAAAAGCTTCAAGTTCTCAAAATTCCAAAGCCTAAAAATCACAACTTTGTTTCTGTAAGCCAAAACCTCAAATCACTACATCATGTCTTCTTCCGGCTCCATGAACCTCAACTTTCTAGCTGTGGAACATGAAGTTCCTCTTGTCAAGAAATCAAAATGGCTAGACACAGAGAAAAAGAATAACCTAGCTCTCAACACTGATCATGAGCAGCATGATGAAAGGGTGAGAATTCTTATAGAATTTCTGATCAATTGTCCATAAAGTATACTTTAACTGGTGGCTATGAAGTTCCACAACAGATCCTGCAGCAAACAGTGCATACAACAGAGAAGTCAGGAACAGAATTAACTGCACAATTTTTATGATTAAAACGTAATTGGGTTCAGATTTTAAGACGGTTATGCATAATTTTTAAAATCGAGTCTTTTGACACTAAGTACGCGCAAAACGGAGTTCGTCACGCAAATCGAGAACGCGCGTAGGACCCGAAAACGAACCTATAATTATCTGAAAAATAAACATCATCTTTAAGCACACAAAACAAAGCACGAGGTGCCCCGAGGGGGCCCACCGCCAACCCCCCCTCCCCATGGTTATATAAATACTTTTTTTTCATTTTCTTTTAATTTTAATAAAATTCCTTCAAACTTTTCCAAGAAATCTGCACCAAAACCCCTTCTTCTCAGCTGAATTCATCAAGAACAAATCCTATTTCAAAGGTATTAACCTTGATACTTATGGTTCTAAGTCCGTTTCTTTGATTAAACGCGATCTCTAGCCGAAAAAAACGCTTTTTAATCTATGAATTTTGAAGTTTTAAACAAGTTTAAGGGTGAATATGAACACCACATGAAACCCCTGGTGTTATATGGCAGCCATGGTCACTAATCATTGGGGTTTGATACCCTAATCAACTCTTTTTCGACAAAAATCGCTTAACCATTCGATTAACCGAAAAACAATTAATTAAAGCTTGATTGATCTAAGTTCTAGCATATTTGGGTTGTACTTGATGTGTAGGTACTTAATATAGCCTTCAGACACTTCTGGGATCAAGATAAATGCTTGGAATTGGAAGAATCGCTAGGTATATGATCCGAAAACCAAATCTAGGCTAGGCAGAAAATTGTTTTGCCTATAACTTGGTCCGTGTAACTTAGATTGAGCGGAAAATTTGGTGTGGTGATCTAGGGTATTGTCAGGAAGGTCCACGTAAAATTTTAGAATTATTGAAATTTTCTACCATATTTTGGTGGATTTATAACTGCTTTACCGAAAGAATTTCGGAACAATTATCAAACGAATTCAATAAATTACCAAATTTAACAGAGCCACTAAGGAACATATAGGGAGTATTTTGGAAACATTCGGAGTCCATTGGTTGAGTTTTGATTTGGGTTAAAAATCCGCGTTTCTGCGAGTTTTCGGTAGCCGAGAACACACTGAACGGAATCGGAAAAATCTCAATTTTTTTTGAGAAGTTCCTGGATATGTATAAGGTGTTCTGGAATTGTTTGGAATTTTTTGAACTACTTATGGTATTTAATTGGAATTATGTGGTTATAAATAGTTTTATAAATAATTTATTTAAATAAGTAAATTAACAAAATAAATTCCCAAAATTTTTTCCCATAAATTAAAGATTTGTACTGCTTTATATAAAAATTGACATATTTTTATATAAAATATAGATTAAATGGGAATTTATGGAATTAAAAATAGTTTATTTTAAAGCAATTTCGGCAGTTTACCGTATAACGAACCTGCCGGAACTGGGAACTGACACAACCCGAAAAATGCTATAGTTGGAACACCGAGAGTATTCCGGGAGATTCCCGGGAAAATTAGGCACCATGGGTGTGTCCTAAGGCAGTTCGGGAGAATTCCTGACGGTGAAAATGTAAACTCAAATTTGGGCAACTTAGACCCCCCAAACCTTCAACCTCCCTTAATGGAAAGTTAATCATTCTTGAATAACCACGTGTTAGCACTACTGGTACTTCCGTACCATTACCCGAACACGTTAAACTACTGACTTTGGCTGGCACGCGAACCGGTGCCCGGAAGCCAAACTAAAAACTAATAATACCCTGATGTCCATCACCATACCAGTGTCTTATAGACTGAATCCGGAGTAAAAACTCCTGACAAGATCCAAGTTATAACCCTTACCAACTTAGATACTGATTTGAGTCCATGTTTGCATGTGTGTTATTAAAGTTGATCCAGCTAATCGACCACTCTTGTATTGAGACCATTATTTGCACGGTGAGTTTCACTACCCCGCTTTTAATTGTTTTATTGTTTTACTTGGGGTGGAATGCATGTTACAAACTGTGTTGACTACACAAACTTATGAAGGGAATTTCACTTCCCTAACACATGAATTTGTTACAAACTGTGATCATTGCGCCAATTTGGGAGTGAGTTTTACTCTCCCACTTTTAAATTGTGATATTGTTTCTGAGATTATTGGCATGTTACGAAACTGTTAATTGCACCAACTTATGATGTGAATTATCTAACACACGAACTACCTCCCCTCTACAAGTGATTAGCGTAAGCCGTGGGCAGTGAATAGTACTATTGGTCTGACGAACCCAGGCCGCGCCCGACAGGAAGGTCGGCAACCAGGTCTGCACGTGTCCTAACTTGGTTGTGTTGTTAGGCATAACTACTAAGGGGCGTTGAACTGCACGTGACGCAGTTGGTGGACCGGGAGTGTCTGGGTGACACGACCCGGGGTAAAACAGTCAGGTTTCACTTGCTTCCTCGTGTAATTCCATCTGCGACTATGACTGTGACCGTCATTGTGATTATGATATGTGCAATTAAACTTGTTAACACACAGCAACTAAATCAGTGGAACTCACGCAGCGTTTAGCTGACCTTTTTAAAACTAAAATGCATTTCAGGTAAAGAGAAGAAAGAGTAAGAAATGTGTATGTGGATGGCTTTGGGTAGTGAACTGTAGCAGAAAAAGAGCTGTGATAGCTCGTAGTACTGTACTTGAACTTATGGTGTGAATACTGATAGTATGTTGTAACCGAGGTTCTCTAAGTTTATGATATCATGTTTTTAAACTATGGAGAATTACCACGTGTCTGCCGCACCCTGCATTTGTCTTCCGCTACGAGTCGGGGTGTGACATATTACATCTTACATACTCCGTTGCCCTTCACTCACACAGAATTCTTAAGAATTGTTTTGTATTAGAAAATAACTTTTCAATCATCTTTTGTAAACATTCAAAAGTGATATAAACTTGAAAATTTTGTATCTCTGTTTCTTACAAGTTGGTTTCTAATTCCGCACATTATTTTCATATAAAGTTGAAATCAACTTGCCATTTAAGTCAAAGCATTGTTATCTAGGATCAACAATGTGGATTTCAACTCCTTTTTGTAGTTCTGATATTTTTATATCATAGACTGGAGTTGGTCCTTGGTTATAGATGCTTCATGTTTCAGACTGCTTAATTCATGGTCCTTTTCAGCTATTCTTGTTTTAAATTATTTTTTCAATTTTTTAAGAATATGTTCACTAATTTGAATCTTTTCTCTTAGGTTTTCATTCACCTCTTTTATGTTAGCAAAAGATAATGCATTTCTCTAGAACACAACACTTTAGAGTTTGAGGAGACACCTATGAGGTAGCCCTTTCAATTTGATCAGCACTGAAGCATTTAGTGGAACTTTTGGAACACTTTTCATCCACCCTATTTGTATGTCCCAATAAATCGGATCAAATAACAATATCAAAAAATCACCAATGATGGGCGGAATTCAAACTTGGCGAGATTCAAGAAAACCGAAAAAACAAGAAATATAAAGAACACCGAAAACACTTTAATACCTTGCACACGATTCTATTACTATCAAATAGAAAAACCATCTAGTACAACATGATCAAACTCTAAAGCGCCTTCCTAGCTCTCTCTAGAAATCTTCTGTAACAATGAGGCTCAAACCCTAGTTTATTTCACAAACTAATTTATATACTCTAGGAAGCCCACTTCCTACATGGGCTCCCCATGGGCCTGCCTGGCCCACATGGCCTTAGGCATTGCCCAAATGACTTAAACAGGTCCAAACCTAATATAAACTAACTCTGTAAAGCCCAGTTCACTATCATATCCCGTTGCATATATTTGAAACATGCTCAATAGCCATAAAACAAAATGTAAAGCACTGGTCAAACATCTATTGTTAACCAGTTCACCAATAGTATTATGGACTGGATCTGCATCACATGAAACATGCTCAATAGCCATAAAACAAAATTTTTCATGTTCACCATAGTTATTTGCAATTAAAGCAAATTTTAATCAAATAGATTCTCTGGTAAACTATTATAGTCAACATAGCCTTGTGTAAAGAAGCTCTATTGACTAGGCTCTACTGGTGCTGTAATAGGAGTAGCTTGAGGTGCTTGAACTTGTGCCATTAGCATTTCGACATACTGAACCTGAGGTATTTAGGGTGCATGAACATAGTGCACATGTATAGGAATCATGGTTTGTGCAAAATGAGTTGTGTTATGCACATTTGGTCTAGGGGTAGTTTGGGAATAAATCTACTATTGTGTATTAGATTGGGTCCTTTGACTAGGATATGTAATCGTTAGTGTAGAGTTGTTTGTTTGAATCTTGCATTCTCTAGGAAAGTGTCTCAACCTATTACACTTAAACATTACATCCTAGATTTATCTAACCCCACTTTAGACCTCCGATTTAATCCTGGATAAGTCCTATCAGTCCTTTTAAAAAATTGTTTGCTCTTAGACTGAGTAGGGCTACTTGATGCAGTATATCTATCTCCTCAAGGTCAGTTGGATCTATATGCTTTAGGTCATCGAGGACAAATGACAGATTATTAGTCACATGAGGTTCATCATTTGCTACAAAAGCATAGCTTGTGGAATGTTAATTAGGGTTGATATATCAATAAAATGATCAAAACTCTGATCATTTTCCATTCCAAATGACGAACCTTCCTGACTCAAAAGTGTTATGTTACAAAAAATGCAACCATCAGAAACCTTTCCATGAAAGAGCTTTTTCTTTTCGACAAGCTCCTTCTCAAAGGTTAGGAGCTTTC
The DNA here is from genome assembly GCA_947069175.1 of Scalesia atractyloides. Classification (NCBI taxonomy): domain Eukaryota; kingdom Viridiplantae; phylum Streptophyta; class Magnoliopsida; order Asterales; family Asteraceae; genus Scalesia; species Scalesia atractyloides. The sequence goes on from CAMTDV010000017.1 coordinate 60,764,990, forward strand.
CATGTAGCTAAGTCAGGCTCATGTCCTAAATCTTGGGATGTTCTCATCACTATTGCCATAGTGTCCCAATTCTCATGCAGAGATCTTAAAAATTAGTTACTTAAAGTGATTTTAGTAAATTCCTTGTTAACCAACTTTAACTCACTGATAAGACATGAAAAACATTCAAAACTGCTGAGTCAGGGTCTCCCCTTTGACATGAGTGAAGGTTTATATTGTTGGTTAAGGATTTCTTGAGTGTTCATGATAACATCCTCCATCCGACCAAATTATTCATTCAGTGCATCCTTGAACTCCTTGGCCCTGTTACAATGCAACAGGCCAGCATAGATATCATTCAGCAGAGCCATATCCACTTTACTGAAGGCTTTCGCATCTGGCTCAAATTTTTGATAATCATGCTCAGGTCCTTCTCAGTCATCTTTGGCTCAAATACATTTGGGTTCTCGGTATTGGGATATGTGGTCCAAAAACCACAGATCTCATACACCCTGTATTTTGTTGTAATAGCATATGCCCCATCCTACGTTGCCAGATATACTCAGATCTGACAAGAGTCGGTGGTTATTTCTGAAGCCTGTATTGTGGGGATCATTTGTGCCATTTTCTCAGGTTCTTTGAAAGAAAAACAGAGTATGTGAAAGACACATTATCGGTTCTTCAGTATACAACCCTGAGCTACGATCAGAAATTGGATCTTTGATGGGCTGATCTTTTTGTGTTAAACCGATTGTTAAATCAAGTTTAACCATGACCAACTCTTATATCAATTGTTAAAACCGAGTTTCTTGTTGGTAAACAAATACTATATAAATACAATAAAATGAACAAACTGGAAGTCATCATCAACGATTGTATTTCATTAATCATACAGGATTCAATGTTCTACAACTATATTGCTCTAAAGACTCCCCTCAACTGATCACGTAAACAAATCAGTTCGTACAAGAGAAAATGTGATATAGATCACTAACATGTGTGATCTATTTATACTAAGTACGAAAGCTCTGTTCAGTGATTGGCTGACGTCACCCTGATAGTGAGATCTGACATTCCTAACAGAAAAGATTCCATAAATGTTTGCAAACATCTATGCAAATCCTATCAACTGATCTAGGCTAATCTAAACACTGATAAGATAAATACTGTTACATTGAGAAACCATTGTCTAAGCTATGCTCTATTACCACCGTATCGACAAAGAGATGAAGGCTCGACTTCAGGTGTTGTTCCAATTATGGAATCTTTTAACTGCAATTGATTAGCTTTACTCGTTCAGTAGATTGTTTCCGGGATATAAACTAAATTTTACAACTGCTTAATTTGTGGATTAAGATCTGTTGGATATATGGACTTGGTACTCCGAAATGCACCAACACTACCGTATGGTACGTGATCTTTCTAACTTGCTAGTTCACCAAATTTACTTACTCGGCTAGGTCTCCTTATTGACGAGCGGGCGGTCCCGTCTTCGTTTGCTTCCACTAGCACCGCTCAGTGAACTTGCACCTGACAAATATTCAAAAGAACGATTAAGCAAGACAAATAGGGAAAACATTAGTATTTGCAATTTTTGTTATTTTAGGATTTTTATTTTTTTAGAATATTCTTGATTTTTCTTTGTATTTTTATATTTTTTTCTTCAAAATGAAACGACCATATAACATTTCATTTCCGATTGTAACGGAAAAACATAATTTACAATTTTTTTGTGTTACCATTTACAAAAGTATAAGTTTTTAGACCGAACTTGTCCGAATGGAGATCGAGTACGGGTAAGCGGTCTTAACCTATCAAAGAATATAAGCATCCAAAAGACTCCATCAAACATAACTAACTAAGACCGACTCGTTAACTAGACACGACACACGACCTAAACCGACTCAAACACTAGATTCAATGTACACTACCTCCTCCCGATACTTTAATTGTCCACGATTAAACCCAAGTGCCTAACAATATTGTACATTGAGTCCCTAAATAATTAAAGTGTAACCGCATTTAGTGTTAAAACTTTGATTCAGGTCGAAAAGTTCCTCTTAGCAAAGAGGTTTTATCTGGTTACAATTTATAACAAACTCAAGTGATTAAACGCTATTTCAATGAACAAACCAAACTCCCATTACAATGTCCGTTATCCTTAAACCAAACCATCTGTGGGTCCGAGATCCGGCGGTTCTAGACGAAAGTTTGGGCGTATTATAGTACTAATCCGGTAGAATGTTATTAAGAAAGGAGTAGAAATAAAGTACGTGGAAGCATTCATTCATTTATACGAAAGAGTATACATCTTGTCAAGCTGGCAGAATTCTGGAGAAAATCCACCAGCGTTTCCCCTTTGGGAACCTCCAAAACTTACAAAACACTAAACACACAACACATATATAGACATGAGCACCTCGTACGAAGCGAGCATGTATGCTTCCTACAAAGTGCACTTCATATGAAGTGACACTATACGCCCATCCTCGTTTGCACTTGGGCTGTGTGTTCGTATCTAATATATACAATATTCAACATACGCTCTAACTAGCCTATTCGCACAGTGATGGACATAAAGTGCATCAACACCATCCCCAAGACATATTCCTATTACAACCCTAACCAACCCATCCGCAACCTGCAATACGAACTACAAACGTAAACCAAACCTAACGTAGCCTGCAAACAGATTTAAACATCTAAAAAATGACTCGAACAAAACCCGACACCTAAATAAGCATATGAACTTACTATGAACATAAACACTAAGACTCATGATACAAATTACAGAAAACCATACCTGGATGTCGATCTAAACAATAGAAGAAAGAAAGTTAAGATTTTGAGATATGAAATCACGTGAAAAAGCTTGTTTATCGGCGAAAGATGTAAACTTTATGGTGGGTTTTGCTTGTGGGATGATGTGGTGGGTGTAGGGTGCTTTGAAATGGTTTAAGGAGGTGTTTCAATGGAGATTTGGTGGTATTTTGAGGGTTTCCGCTGTAGGAGAAGGAAGTTAGGGTTTGGAAGAATTGTATAACGATTTGGGGAAAAGAAAATGAAAACCTGAGTTTACAAGCACGTTGCCTCGCACGGCCTGGATGGGTAAAGTCCTCGCGTGACGCGATGATCCTCAAAATGAACCGGGTCAAGGAAATCTATGATCTCGTTGCGCAGCCAAATGTGAAGAGATCCTCTTGTGAAGCGGAGAGTGTTTTGAACTGGAAAAGCTTTAAGGGCATCGCGCGACGCGAGAAGGCATTTTTCACAGAAAGTTTTGTTATTTTTGCAGCCTTCATGCCTTAGAAATTTTTTTCTAAATTACCAAACCTCCCAAAACCCATTCCAAACAATTTTTAACATTGGGATTTTTGAGGATCTGCTATCCAACAATAAGCACAGGTCTAGTCTGTTTAACCTAGTCCAAAATGCGGGGAATTCATTTTAGATTAGAAGACAAGTATCAGAAGATTCCTTTTCAATTATTGTTTCATTAATATTGTAACGGTTACAATCTGAAAACAATTCGACAGGGCTTCGCTAAATCGTTCGCAAAACCGATACAAACTCAATGACCACACACACCTATTTATAATATACTTTACCTTCGTGCAGACAAAGTCTAGGCTCCTTCGTACGAACTAACAACTATCACCTTCGTACGAAGTAAAACATTACAATATCAAAATCTAACATTTTGGCCTATTACAAACACTTGTAGACGCAGGCAGCAGACGTATGTATCAACAGGACTTACTTGAAACTCCAATTTCTCGTCGATTTCCACTCCGTCATGGTGACCATTTCATGCAAAAGACTAAGAAACACAAAGTGAAAACTATGAAAAAACTGTCATTAATGACTAAAAAACAAGATTGATACAACCTATACAAACTCTACACTTGAGTTTTCACTCAAGACTTCTACTTGGTCATCTTAGGGGTTGTTTGAAGAGAAGTTTCCTCCTTCTCGTTCGAATGTAAAGGCCCTCCTAGATAATGCTTCAACCTATGACCATTCACTTTCCAAGTGTTCCCGTCGGTTTCATTTTCTAACTCGATCGTACCATAAGGAAAAACTTCTTTCACCAAATACGGCCCCGTCCACTTAGACTTCAATATCCCGGCAAACAACTTCAAACGGGAATTATATAAGAGAACTAATATTTGTTAAAATACACATACTTTAATCCCCATTTTATCCTCATTTTACACGTTTTCAGCCATAAAATCTAGGATTAGACACTTAATCGCGTATGTTTTCATTAATAGGCCTTAAACAACGTGCCGGACAAGAAGATGCAGAAAACGAGGATGTTCCGGTCGAAACGACGAAGTTGCGAACTTTCTGTGAAGATTCAGATAGTGCATGGCCGTGTAGAAGCTTGGCACGACCGTTCCAACCCAAGTCAGAAGACCCGTACTTACCGTGCAGACCCTGGTGCAAGCCTGTTTCTCGGCGCGCACGGCCATGCGGATGGATGGCATGGCCGTGCGGATGCTTTTCCTCATGTCAACTGCAAGTGCAATCTCCAGTGCAAGCATATCTCGGACACGCACAGCCATGCCAAACTTGGCATGGCCGTGCCGATTTGAAATCATATCCGGATAAGATGACGTCATTGGATTGCGCGAATAGTTCACGGTCGTGCACTTTATCAGCACGATCGTGTGAGACTCAAAAAGTTATAAAACACAGGTTACGCATTCTGATCAACCGACTGGACTTTTGGGAGCGATTTTGGCGATTTTTGGGCTTCGGTAACAACTCGTTTTGCTCCGAATAAAGCCTCCATAGTGCCGGGAAGCTCCGTTATCATCCGGTTCTTCAATCTTAAGCTTGTTTATGGTTTGATTCTTGAGTCTTTCCTTGATTTTGATTATGTTTCAAGCATTAGATTGTTGTTTATGTAATATTGTTGCCTCATGGCAAAAACACTATGAATTCCTTGCTTGTTAAACAACCATTAGATGTTAATCATGTTTGTAATGACAGTTAACAACTTTTATGTTAATCCTTGATGATTAGTTTGCAACCTTGTTTATTGAGGTTGGATTCTTGATTATAGTTAATTGTCTTGGATGATTAGTAATATTTGAAAGAAGAAGCTTAATTAATCTTCTATTAGTATACTTTTGCCTTATTAAAATGTTTACCCCATGAGACTAGAAATGGGTATTGAGTTAATAAGGGATAATTAATATTAAACAAGAGTGTTTTCCGTCACGTAAGGGCGTTAGCGGGTTAGATGGTGTCGTTATGAATTCTTAACATAAATCATAAGCTTAGTTAGTAATTTTGGCCAAAATTGCTCTCTTAGTGAATTTATGCTTAAGATTTGTAAAATGAACTGGGTTGTGATTTAATCTAGGTTATGCTTGTCTTAGTGGTTATATTGTGTTTATCAGTGTTGCTTTCCTTGATTAAGTGAGGTTAGAAAACTCCTAAAGGATGACTAGCTTATTTTTAAGGAATTTCCATAGATATTAATCAATAGGGCATTAAAGAACAATTTTAGGTGGTTAAAGTGTGTTTATCGTTTTAACTTTCCGAAGAGTTGTCATGTTAGGAGTCCCGAAAGGGATACTAATTGTCTTAAAAAAGTAGAAAATTGACCAAGTGACTTAGTGGCATAACCGACTTAGTTAACATATTCCGGTTGTTCATAAAGCAAGGCTATACTTATATTTTTTCATATTTGAAGTCTTTTATGTTTACAAAAAGAAAAAGAAGCAAAAATATTATGTTTAAGTCATTAACTAGTTTAAACAACTTTTCAACCTATCTTTTCTACCGGTAAAATAATGACAAAGGTTTAGTATTATCGTCTCCGCCCGCATCTTTGGATCGATACTTTGCTACATATATGACGGGGTACACTTGCCCTTTCGTGTGTGTTTTAATGATGAAGTATAAATCATTTTTATAAATTTAAAACTGAATCGTGTGTAAAATTCATTGTAAAAATATGTATATACACGCACACGTCAAGTTTTTGGCGCCGTTGCCGGGGATGTGGCGAGTTTTAGGAATGACCCGAGTCGATATTTTACCGGTGTACGTACTTGTAATTATTTGTGAATATTTCCATTTCATTATTTCTTTATTCGTTTGTTAATATTTTTCATGATATTTATTCATTTTTATAATTGTTCAAACATTCATTAAATTTTTATTTCATTTATTTGTTCGAATTCGAACTAACTATTCGTTTATTTAATAAATTTTCGGACCCGAAAAACCATTTTTGCCGTTACCGGTTCGAGTGTTTTTGTGAGTTTTTTATTTTTCTACAAATTGTTGGCCTATTTCTAATTTTTGAAAATTTTAATACAACAAAACAGAAAATTTCGGATTTTTACAGCAGCAAAAAATAAATTAGTATTATAATAATAATATAATATTCATGTGTGTCGGTTTTTCATTTGCACGTTGATGTCCTCAACCCCCGCACCCGTTGCTATTGAACCATCTGATGAACCCGAACGTAATCTGAGGAGGCGACTTCAAGAGAGATATCGCGCGGTTGCGCAGCAAATAGAAGGAGGTAGGGACGAGCCGGTGGTACCCTCTAAGACCAAGAGCTCAGAGGACAAAGGAGGCATAGCCATGGCGGACGACGGCCGACCGTTGAATGAGACGAACCAGCCCGATGGTGGTGGTTTGGAGCCGAGCATTGCCCGACCGATGATAGTAGCGCCTAATTTTGAAATTAAGTCTAGTATAATTAACATGGTGCAAAATTCGGTGCAGTTTGATGGACGTGAGCATGAGGATCCCGGTCGACATATCGCTTCTTTTCTATAAATCTGTTCGACATTCAAGATAAGAGACGTTTCCCAGGATACTATACGCTTGCGACTTTTCCCATTCTCATTGCGGGATTAAGCCAACCAGTGGCTTCTTTCACTTCCCGCCGGATCTATTAGGACTTGGGATGAGATGGCAGAGTTATTCATGCAACAGTACTTTCCGCCAGAAAAGACGACTAAGTTGAGGAATCGTATCATGACATTTTGGTAGGATGACGTGGAGTCCTTACATGCAGCCTGGGAGCGATTTAGGGATCTGTTACTTGATGTTCCGCATCATGGTTTTTCCAAGAGGCAGCTAGTCTTAACCTTCTACCATGGACTCAACTACGACACGCAGGAGCGCTTAGATGTGTATGCGGGAGGCGAACTAGGGACGAAGATGCCTAATGAAGCTTACGTGATTATCGAGAAGGCAGGTTTGAAGTCGAGTTTACGACATGGTGCAGAGAGGAGCCGAACATCTTCACGCCCAGGAGTTCATGCCGTTGATGATTACACAACAATTTCTGCATAGATCGCGGTGTTGGCATCGAGTTTTGATAAATCACAGTCCCTGACGGTGGCACAGACTAGTGCGGGATGTGACCAGTGTGGAGTTTTGCACGAGCTAGGTGCGTGTGACCAAGGTGTTATGTTTGCGGGTCAAGAAGAGGTAGACTTTGTCAAGAATCAAGCAAGACCGCAAAATAATTCTTACAGCAACACGTACAATCCGGGATGGAGGAATCACCAGAACTTTGGGTGGTGAGCAAACACGAGTTATCAAAACTTGTTCGGATACAGTCTGCGAGCTCCAGCACCGCAGCAGGCTCAAGGCTAATCATTTCAGCCATATAATTAGTCTTACCAACCTCGTTCTTATCAGCATCAGAGTCAGGGCACCGGGAGTAGTTCTCAGCAACAAGGCCCTTCGGATAATTCCAAGCTAGAGGAGATGATGGCCCAACTTCTGAGTAGCTCACTAGCGCGAATCAGCTAGCCGAGAAACGTTACTAGCAAAACGAAGAACGTTTCTTAGCTCACGAGGGAGAGATGTGGAGTCAGAAGGCCTCGATTCAAAAAATCGAGAATCAGGTAGGACAGTTGGCGAAGATGATATCGGAGAGACCCCAGGGTGGTCTTCCAGGCTATACCGAGCCGAATCCACGAGGGCATGTAAATTCCGTGATGACGAGGAGTGGCAAGACCATGGGACCTGACATATCGGACTCACCACTGGTCACTAAGGCGGTCCAGACTGATGCTCCGGACGAGGTGCACGCTAGACGAGGCCCAGCAAGTACAACACAACTCCGGAAGCCAGTCAAAGATTATACTCCTCCAGTTCTGTACCCAGGCAGGCTAAAGAAACAGAAGAATGAGGAACAATATGGTAAGTTTCTAGAGTTATTCAAGCAGTTGTATATAAACATACCATTTGTTGAAGCCTTGGCCCAAATGCCTAAGTACGTGAAGTTCTTGAAGGATATCCTCTCGAACAAGCAGAAACTTGAGGATATGTCCTGTGCTGTGATGAATGGGAGTTGCTCAGCTATTCTTCAGAACCGTCAGCCTACGAAGATGGGAGATCCAGGCAGCTTTACTCTTCCGTGCCTTATTAGCAATATGTCGGTCAATCACGCGTTGGTGGATTTGGGAGCAAGCATAACCTTATGCCCTATAAGGTTTTTGCCAAGTTGGATCTAGGAGAGCCATCACCTACGAGGATGAGCATTCGACTAGCAGACCATTCTATCAAGTATCCACGTGGGTTTGTGGAGAATATGCTTGTCAAGATTGACAATTTTGTGTTTCCTGTGGATTTTGTTATCTTGGATATGGATGAGGACTCTAGGGTACCTTTGATACTCGGACACCCATTTTTGAATACTACCCGTACGATTGTGGATGTAGCGGCGGGCCAGATTACACTCCGAGTTAATGATGAGCATGTGACCTTTGACATCAAGCGGTCAATGCAACACCCGCAGAGTCAGGATGATGCGCTATACTATGTTGACATTGTCGACAAGTATGTGAGCACCCATTTCCAAGGCACGATCGAGGAGATTGATTCGGACACACATCTATTGTGTGGGGACCTAGATGGCATTATGCAGGAAGGCCACTACTTAGAGCAACCAGTCTACAAGATTGGTGATGATGGTTCCTAGAGTCTGGATCGATTTACGGAAATTGATCGTGGAGTTGAGGAGAAGTCGAAGCCTTCGGTGGAAGATCCCTCGTCATTAGAGCTTAAGGAGCTTTCGCCACATCTCGAGTATGCATTTCTAGACGAGGATCGCCGTCTATCGGTTATTATCTCATCATCTTTGTCGGATGACGAAAAGAGCAAACTTCTCGACGTTCTGCGACTTCATAAGAAAGCCTTAGCGTGGAAGATCATGGACATCATGGGATCAATCCTTCATTCTGTACTCATAAAATTCTTATGGAGGATTAAAAAAGCCGTGTGCAGCCACATAGAGGACTAAACCCGAACAGGCAAGAGGTTGTGAAAAAGGAGGTGATTAAGTTGCTAGATGCAGGTTTGATCTATCCTATCTTTGATTCAGTTTGGGTTAGTCATGTACAGGTAGTGCCCAAAAAGGGTGGCATGATGGTAGTTACGAATGAGAGGAATGAGCTTATTCCCACACGGACAATCACGGGATGGTGTGTTTGCATTGATTATCGCAAACTCAACGACACCACCCGCAAGGACCATTTCCCGCTTCCATTCATCGATCAGATGTTGGAACGTTTGTCGGGGAAGTCTTATCAATGTTTTCTGGATGGGTTCTCCGAGTACTTTCAGATTCCTATCGCTCCTGAGGATTAGGAGAATACTACCTTCACATGCCCATTTGGCACATTCGCCTACCGGTGTATGCCTTTCGGGTTGTGCAATGCATCGGCTACCTTCCAACGCTGCATGGTAGCGATTTTCCATGACATGATCAAGGATTCTATGGAGGTGTTCATGGATGACTTTTCAGTTTTCGGGGATTCCTTTGATCATTGCTAGGAAAAATTGAAAAAGATGTTAAAGAGGTACGAGGAGACTAATTTGTTCCTAAACTGGGAGAAAGGCCACTTCATGGTAAGAGAGGGTATAGTTTTAGGACATAAGATTTCTCAAGCTAGGATGGAAGTTGATGCGGCGAAAGTTGACAACATTTCTCGACTTCACCTCCCACCTCGGTTAGAGCGATTCGGAGTTTCCTTTGTCATGTGGGGTTCTATCGGTGATTCATTAAAGGTTTCTCGAAGATTGCTAGACCCATGACCCGTTTGTTGGAGAAGGATGCTCCGTTTATTTTTTGTGACGAGTGCTTGAAGGTCTTTAACCTTCTTAAGCGGAAACTTGTGGAGGCCCACATTTTGGTCGCACCGGATTGGACTTTGCCGTTTGAGATTATGTGCGATTGACTATGCTATAGGGGCCGTGTTGGGACAGCGGAAGGACAAACACTTCTATCTGATCTACACGATGCACAGGAGAAATACACCACCACGGAAAAGGAGCTTTTGGCGGTAGTTTTCGCGTTTGATAAATTTACATCTTACGTAGTGTTGTCCAAAACGATTGTCTACACCGATCACGCGGCCTTGCAAGACCTGTTTAGCAAGCAAGATGCTAAACCGCGTCTGATCAGAAGGATTTTGTTGCTACAGGAGTTCGACATTGAATTCAGGACAAGAAGGGTTCATTGAATGTTGCAGCCGATCATCTTTCTAGGTTAGAGCATGGTGATACTGAGGACTCGCGTTGGGAGCCATAATGACAATTTCCCGCATGAGTCTTTGATGAATATCGAGGTGTGTGATGAGTCGCCCAGGTTCGCTGACTTTGCGAACTATCTTGCTTGTGGATCCTTATTAAAGGGATGACATATCAGCAGAAGAAGAAGTTCTTCTCGGATCTCAAGCATTACGTTTGGAATGAACCTTATCTATTTCGAGTTGGCGCAGATCAGATGATTAGGAGATGTGTGTCTAGGAAGGAGGCGAGACATCTTGCGCCATTGTCACGAGGGACCTACCAGGGGTCATCACGGTGCAAATTTACCGCGAAAAGGTGTTAGACTCCAGATTTTATTTGCCTACTATATTCCGTGACGCGCAGATATGGGTCGCAACGTGCGATGTGTGCCAGAGGGCTGCTAATATATCTGCACGAGATGAGATGCCTCAGAATTGGATTCAGGTTTGTGAAGTTTTTAATATATGGGGTATTGACATCATGGGCCCGTTTCCTCCCTCACGTGGGAAGAAGTACATCCTGGTTGCGGTAGACTATGTATCAAAGTGGGCGGAGGCGCAGGCTGTGCCCACCAATGATGCCAGGGTGGTAGTGAGGTTTTTGAAGAGTTTGTTTGCCCGGTTCGGTGCTCCGAAAGCACTAATTAGTGACTGAGGGACTCATTTTGGCAATACGCGGCTTGAGAGAGCTTTGTCCCGAAATGGTCTACACTATAGGTTATCCACGCCCTATCATCCGCAAACAAGTGGGCAAGTGGACGTCATGAACCAGGAGTTGAAACGAATCCTTGAGCGGTCAGTTGGCAAGAACCGCAAGGATTGGTCAGATAAGTTAGATGAGGCACTTTGTGCATTTAGGACAGCCTATAAGACCCCTATAGGGACTACTCCCTTTAGGTTGGTCTACGGAAAAGCGTGCCATCTACCAGTGGAGTTGGAGCATAAGGCGTTGTGGGCATTGAAAACAGCAAATTTGGACTTGAAAAGCGGAGGTGAAGCCCGATTTCTGCAAATCCATGAGCTTGAGGAGTTGCGAAATCACGCCTATGAGAGCTCCGTGTTGTATAAAGAACGGACCAAGAGGTTGCACGACATACGCTTGAAGGACCACAAACAATTCCAAGCGGGAGACCTTGTGTTGCTTTACAACTCGCGGTTGCGTTTATTTCCCGGAAAGTTACATTCGAGATGGACGGGACCATATACGGTGAAAGAGGTGTTCCCCTATGGAACCTTCGCGATTGAGAATGCGGATGGTGTAACTTTCAAACTGAATGGACAAAGGTGGAAGCTCTATGTTGGCGGTCCGGTTGATCCGGGGGTGGAGGTAATCGAACTCCACACCCCACACACGTCCTAAGTGTGGGGAGGAGAGTCTATGCTACTAACTCGATGATTAAAAATGTAGCATGCGTGTCTACGAACTCATAGGGGTAGTTTCGTCTTATTTTTATGTTTTACGTTTTTTCTTGTTTTCGGTGTGTTTTTCGATTTTCCGTTAGTTTGTACAGTTGCAGTCCATACCGTAGGTTGTTTGGAAGTGGAAATATGTTCCAAACAGGTTATACTCTGCAAAATTAGCGAATTCTATGGTGAAAATAGAGCTGGGAGCATTCTGTGTGAAATCTGTGTCAAACTGCCAGATGACGCACAACCGTGCCAATCACTCGCACGGCCATGCAACCCACTGTATCTGCAAGGCACCTCCGTGCTAACCTGTGTGCCGAGCATGCAGGCTCGTGCGGTCCGGTCGCACTCCCGTGCGACCCGAGGACTCAAGTGCACACTGGTGCACTCATTGACCCGCACGACCGTGCCAAATCTCGCACGCCCGTGCGCGTGAATATCTGTACAGTAGTTTTGGACGTGTATAAAAGACACTTTTTGGTAAAAAGTTGTAAAAACCCTAGACCAAAACGCGCACTGCCGCTCTGTCACTCCCTTCTCTCAAAACCCATCATATTTTGCAATAAATATCTTCAAATCTTCGAACAAGGTATGAATCTCTTCATAATTTCTTTCGTTTATGTCAATTTTAGGTTAAATTAGGGTTCTTGTTCAAGAAATTTTGGGGTTCTCTTCATAATCACAAACTGAACCCTAGTTCTTGATGTTTAAACAAACCGCAAGTTCTAATCGCGAACCCGTGTCCATTCACTAAGAAAACACTTTGTTTTGAGATAAATTGGTTGAAATCGGTGAATGGACCAGTTTTTAGCGATTTACAGTCAGCGCACGGCCATGCCACCTGCTGGAACTACCGTGCAGACCAGGCAAAGTAACTGACCATACTTGTGATTTTGATCCGCATGTGTGATACCCATGACGAAACCAGGTACCCCTTAATTGGTCCTAAACTTTTAGCATGATTAAAACGCGTTCTTGATTAAAACTTGTATGACTTGTGTGCTATACTAAGCAATCGTTATTATGTCTCAGAGGAATCCGAGAGCACGTCATGGTTACCATGACATTATTAAGGACCAACGATGCGAGGTTGGTGCCCTTAGCCTTGAACAACGTGTTAAACGGAGACTTGACGTTTAACAGCGCATTAAACCTTTGACGTTGCTTATTAGGTTATCGGCAGCATCATTTAAGATTTCGAGTTCCAGAAACAACTTAGTGTTGTGCCATAGACTGTGACATAAGGTTTGAAAATAATTAAAGCTCGGGCACGCAAAACGAAGCAGCTCCTGGTTAGGGAAACGCCTTCGTTCCGGGCATAACATAAGGCAACCAAATGTGCAAGGAACGATCGATCAAGCTTTAAAACACTTAAACGAACGTCATACGAGACTTTTATGATTAAAACGTAACCGTGCTCCGGTTTCGAGACGGTTATGCCAATTTTTTTAAACCGAGTCATCTGATACTAAAAACGCCAAAAACGGAGCCCGTTTCGCAAATTGAGAACACGTCCGGGACCCGAAAACGAACCTAAACGCAAATGAAAGATAAACATCATCTTTTAACACATATAACGAAGCACGAGGTGTCCCCTTGGGACCCACACCCAAACCGCCACCCCCCATATATATACATTTTAATTTTATTTTTTCATTTTATTTTCATTTAATTCAAAGAAAAACCCAATTTTTCTCTCAAAATATGCCATAAACACAAGAAAATCCAGCTGATTATCATTTTAACAACTTCAAATCAAAGGTATAAACTTTCGGTTTTATGGTTTTGATCATGTTTTCTTGAATAAACGCGATTTCTAGCCGAAAAACTCATTTTAATCCAAGAGTTTTGGAGGTTTAAACATGTTTATGGGATGAATAAGAAAAACTTGGTATTTCTTGGTGTTAAATGGAAGCCATGATCACAAATCTTTGGGGTTTGATACCCTAATCAACACCTATTCGACAAAAATCGCTTAACTATTCGATTAACCGAAAAACAATGTAATAAAACTTGATTGATCTAAGTTCTAGCATATTTGGGTCGTACTTGATGTGTAGTTACTGAATATAGCACCCACCCACTTCTGGACTCACAAGATGCGCTTGGAATCGAAGCTTTCGCTAGGTATACAACCCAAAAACCGAAACTAGCATAGGCATAATCTTGTTTTAGCTATAGCTTGGTCCGTGAAACTTGGATTGAGCTGAAATTTGGTGTGGGGATGTAGGGTATTCTCAGAAAGGTCCATGTAAGTGTTTAGAATTTTTGGAATTTTATAAGATTTTTGGTAAAGTTTTAACTGTTTTACAGAAAGAATTTCGAAAAAATTATCAAACGAATTTAATAAATCACCAAATTTTATAGAGAAACTAAGGAACATATGGGTAATGTTTTGGAAAAATTTGAAGTCCATTGGTTGTGTTTTGATTTGGGTTAAAAATCCGCGTATTTGCGAGTTTTCGGTAGCCTGGAATGCACCGAAACCAAATCGGAAAATCTCAAAATTTTGTGAGAAGTTCCTGGACATGTAAAAGGTGTTATGGAATTTTTGGACCATTTAATTCTAATTAGTTTTAATTATTTGATTAAATATTGTTTTATAAATAATTTATTTAAGGAGTTAAAATGCCAAAATAAATTCACAATTTTTTTCCCAAAATATAAAGATTTTTACTAAGTTATATAAAAATTTAAAAATTTTAATTGAAATTATAGATTAAATGGGAATTTATGGAATTAAAAGTAGACTATTTTAAATCAATTTCGGCAGACTACCGTATAACGAAACTGCCGAAACCGGGAACTGACCCAACCCGACAAATACTATAATTGGAACACTGGGAGTATTCCGGGAGATTCCCGGGCAAATTGGGCACTATGGGTGTGTCCTAAGACAGTTCGGGAGAATTCTCGACGGTAAAAATGGAAACTAAAATTTGGGCAGCCTAGACTCCCCAAATGCTCAAACTCCCTTATTGGCACTTATTGGCACTATTGATATTCCCATACCATTATCGGAACACGTTAAACTACTGACTTTGGCTGGCACGTGAAACGGTGCCCGGAAGCCAAACTGAAAACTAATACTACCCTGACATCCATCACCATACCAGTGTCCTATAGACTCAATCCGGAGTAAAAACTCCAAACCAGCTCAAAGTGATAACCATTACCAACTTAGATACTGATTTGAGTCCATACTTGCATGTGTGTTATTAAAGTTGATCCAGTTGCTTGATCACTCGTGTGTTGAGACCACTACTCGCACTGTGAGTTCACTTCCCCACTTTGGAATGATTTTACTGTTTTCTGGGGACTTGCATGTTATAAATTTTGTTGATTACACCAATCTGGGAGTGAGTTTTACTCTCCCACTGTTAAATTGTTTTACTGTTCTTCGGAATGATTTGCATAATACAAACTGTGTTAATTGAACCAACTTGTGATGATGTGAATTATCTAACACACGAACTACCTCCCCACTGCAAGACAAGTGATTAACGTAAGCCTGTAGACAGTGGATAGTACTATCGGTTTGACCAACCGAGTGCCACGACTGATGATATGTCGGCACTAGGCTACTACACTCGTCCTACTTTGGTTGTGTTGTTAGGCATAACTATTATGGGGCGTTGAACTGCACGCGACGCAGTTGATGGACCGGAAGTGTCTTGGTGACATGGTCCGGTGGCCGGGAGTGTCTGGGATGACACGACTCGGGGAGAAACAGTCAAGGTTTCACTTGTATACTCGCGTAATTCCATCTGCGACTATGACTGTGACCGTCATCGTGACTAGGACCAGTGAAATTAAACTTGTTAACATATATTGTTACACAACAATTAAACCAGTGGAACTTACGCATCGTTTAGCTTTCCTTTTTAAAACAAACATGCATTTCAGGTAAAACTAAATAGGAGTAAGGAACGTGCGTATGGATGGCTATGGTAATTAACTGTAGCAGAATAAGAGGTGTAATAGCTTGTAGTACCGTACTTGAACTTATGGTTTGTAATATGATACTAATAGTATGTTGTAACGGAGGTTCCTTTTTTATATGATATCATGTTTTTAAATTATCGGGAATTACCATGTGTCTGCCGCACCCTGCAATTGTCTTCCGCTGCGAGTCGGGGTGTGACAGAAGATGGTATCAGAGCCATCGGTTATAGCAAACTAGGTATCTCTAAAGAACCTATACTATAATCCTAAGTTAGTCTCCACACGCTGAGAACCTCTAGAAACTGAGTAGTATGGCTATTACCAGGAAGCCCTGGTGGGGCAAATAAATTATTGTGGTCTAGAACACCATAATTTATCTGCTCATACTTGGGAGTTCTGGGAACATCATTGAGATAGGACGGAAATCCGTCTACTAATGTCACCAATGATGAATAATTTTTTAAAATCATAAAAATAAAAAATTGTGTGCAATATGTGCTTATGTGTATAATTGTGGGTTGTTGAGTTGGTTATGTCGGGCAGTGAAATCAGCGTTGTATGTGGTTTACTTTCTACAAATATCATGTCGTATCATTCTAGTCGCCAGACTACCTCTCATACGGAGACCGATCATGAGGAGGATCCGCTGATAACCCCCTTGACATCAAGCAACGAGCCAGATCTCTCTGGCTACTGTTGTGGTCCTTACCCACCCAGGCCTCGTACTAGGCGCGAGGGAGAGGCCTCGAGCGCCTACCATTCCCCACCTCACCACCTGACTAGCTCCTCGGAGCATAGTCGTAACCCAGACATTGCTATTCAGTTAGGACCGATCCCCCGGAGCCCTACTCCTGCTACGGAGCATTGGGAGTGGGAGTCGGTAGCACCCCGCTTACCTTCATCGGAGACTCCTCCTGAGCCTTATACTCCTTCTACCTGGAGTGCTTACTTACTCTCTTCACCTAGTTCCTACGAGATACCCACCCATGGCCTCCGACAGACGCCTCGTCAGAGGGTGCCTGTCCCTGTGTCTGTGTGTACACCGCTCATTTCCCCTATTCGTCCGATACCCGTACCCATAGGGACCCAACATCATTTTACCGCCCGTTTTCTGACACCACCTAGAGAAGACTTTTCTCCTTTTCATACTTATGAGTGAGGTGGCCCTTCTCGCCCGGTTAGAGATTCTACACCCCCTGTCTAGGGCATACCAGTTCCTCCTCAGGAGGACACCTGCTCCCATCACCG
This sequence comes from Scalesia atractyloides, assembly GCA_947069175.1. Lineage (NCBI taxonomy): Eukaryota > Viridiplantae > Streptophyta > Magnoliopsida > Asterales > Asteraceae > Scalesia > Scalesia atractyloides. The sequence goes on from CAMTDV010000017.1 coordinate 60,782,131, forward strand.
AGAGTAGGTTGATGGGGTTTCTGTTTGGGCAGATTTCATTGTTACGGATTGCGCGTGATGAGGATGAGAAGCAGAGGAGGTCAATGGGAGACTACCTGATCGTCTTACAGCAGGCGATCATCGCCTTACAGCACGGTATGGGATATGTTCATCATGAGCAGGATCATTTCCGGGCATTGGTATACGGATGTATCGGTACCATTGTAGGTTTGGTAGTAGGTTTTGGAGGGTTGGCATGGTGGATGTGGCATTCCTAGTATGGTTCCTTTCTAATATAGATAAAGGTGATATACCCATGTCGAGGTGGTGATGTAGTCATAGTGTTTCGCTGTTTTCGTAGTCCATGTTCTCCGTAGTATGGCATATGTACGTCACTTTGGTGACATGTTTTGACATCACATTTAAGCACCGGCCCTTATGGGTTAAGTCTATGTGCAAATTTTGACGCTTGTATGATGACGATATTACATATATATATGATGATGCTTTTGACTATATGTGTCGTGGACTCATGTGTGTGATAAAGTGTGTAATATGTTTTAGCCGAATACGTGACATGTGTTAACTGAATACGTGACATTGATACCTAGACATCTATTGTTTATAATAGAATGGCCACGAAACGCGCACCACAGATGACTGAGGCAGAAATTACGCAAATGATAGCGCAACAACTCCAGGCTGTTATCCCACGATTGTGGTGCAGGTTAGCGCCGGCATTAATGCTAACCGCCAACCGAACCCGAAACCAGGACCCATAGGTCAAAATGACAATCCAAACAACGCGCAAAACAAGGTTAGACTGGTTTGCATGTACACGCATGTCATGGACTACAACCCAATGGAAGTTAGTGGAACTGAAGGACCGAATGGATTAGTGATAGGGAATAAGCGGGAGGCCCTAGAAGGTAATCGAGCCGGGGCAGCAACCTCGAAGAAAGGGAAGCAACTAGCCAGAGTTGAGCCATGACTACCCCCACGGGTAACTCTAGTAACTACAAAGGAAAAGCCCCAAAGTGCAATAAGTGCGCTTTCCACCACTCTGGTAGATACCGAATAGTGATATGTTCGAGGTGCCATAGAAATGGGTATTTTGCCCAAAATTGTAAGATGTCCATGAAACCAGACCCTAAACCAACTTGCTTACAACCCCCTAAGTCTCAATCTCTACAGTAGCAACCCCAACAACCAACACAACAGATTACCTACCCTTGTACGTGCTATAGATGCAGCCGTACGTGGCATTTCCTAAGAAATTGCATGTAGTTAGCTCAGCAAATAGCAGGAGGAATTACGCAAGGCCAAGCTTCTACCTCGAATGCAGCTCAAGGTCGTGCCTTTGTCATGGAGTCTGGTGACGCACACCATGATCTCAATGTGGTTTCAGGTAAGTTCCTTGTTTCCAATCAATTTGCGTTAGTGTTATTTGATACGGGAGCCGATAGAAGTTATGTGTTGATTGCATTTTTGCCACTCTTGAATATGCCTGTTGTTAACCTGAAACAACCCTATACCGTCGAACTTACCAGTGGGAAACCGATTACCAGTCGCCAACTTATTGCTAATTGCCTATAACCCTTAACGGTTACTAGTTTACTATTGACATTTTACCAGTAGAATTGGGTAGTTTTGATATCATCATAGGAATGGACTGGTTATCCAACCATCGTGCGGAGGTGTTATATAAACAAAAGGTACAAGGAGAGAAGTTAGGTGACACGTTGAACCACATATCTCACCTCAAGGCGTTGAAGTGTATACGACAAAGATGTGACATGTTTTTGGCTAGCGTCACGACCGAGGAACCAGCCGAGAAGCATACTGAGGACATGCCGGTAGTATGTGAATACCTGATGTGTTCCCGGAGGAATTGCCCGGATTGCCGCCCAATCAGCATGTTGGTGCATATTCTGTGACAACAACTTAATAGTTTGATTATTTAGTCTTTGGATATTTTGTATCGGCTTAGCATAATTGGTTTGCTAGTTTATTATTGTAATGGGCTTGGAAAATGGCCTAGCCCAGTAGGAAGCCCAGTTCACAACATGTGGTGTATAAACATGTTTGTGATTAGGGTTCGTGTGGCTAAGAGAATTATAGAGAGAGAAAGTGTAGAGCTAGAGAGAGAAATCGAAATTGTAAGTGAAGCAAGATCATAGAGATAGGCTGTGAGGTTGTGTGAGTCTTGAGTTGATTGTAAAACTACTTAAAATTACCTAAACATATCACTAGGTAAAGGTACTTGAAATGTTCATGTGTTTTGTTTAAGTGGACAAACATACTGGTAATCGTCTTTAACTGTTATTCACGAAAATCAAAAGAGAAAATTAACAGAAAGTGTGAAACAGTTTGATTTAGCTGGCATGATCTTCTTGCACATGTTACTCACAAAAAGATGTCATTGTAAATATTTTTGAGTTTGTTTAGTCGTTTTATTTATTAAAAAAACCAAAAAAGATTTTCTTTTAAAAAGACTTCCAGTTTGAATTGACAGTTTGTTATTTTTGCAAGATAAGATAAAATATTGGTTTATCTTGAATGTGAAAAAGACTAATGGTTTTTCGAGATACTTGTTTGTGTTTCAAAACAGATTGATGAAGTTATCAAAATGAAGTGCAGAACATAAGTGAAGTGCAGATTGAGAGTGAAGTGATTGAGAGTGAATTGAAGAATGTGTGAAGTTGCATGGCAGGATCCTTCTACTACATTGCAGATAGATACGGAAAGATTGGAGTTTACTTGCTTAATCAAAGATTGCTTGTTCACTAATCTACAATGAATGAAATTTTTGGAAATTGGAAGCATCAGCTAAGGGGAGTCTGTTGATTTCAGAATCTGTCTGTAGCTGAAGCTATCCAAAGACCAAAAGATTGCAAGATGTTTGAAGACAAATTTACACTATGAAGCTATTGTCAAGGGGGAGTCTGTTGGTACATATTCTGTGACAACAACTTAATAGTTTGATTATTTAGCCTTTAGATATTTGTATTGGGCTTAGCATAATTGGTTTGCTAGTTTATTATTGTAATGGGCTTGGAAAATGGCCTAGCCCAGTAGGAAGCCCAGTTCACAACATGTGGTATATTAACATGTTTGTGATTAGGGTTTGAGTGGCTAAGAGAATTATAGAGAGAGAAAGTGTAGAGCTAGAGAGAAAAATCGAAATAGTAAGTGAAGCAAGATCATAGAGATAGGCTGTGAGGTTGTGTGAGTCTTGAGTTGATTGTAAAACTGCTTGTTTGGATAATCAATAGAAGACTGGTTTTATTGGAATTCTGTTTTCTATTGATTTCTGTGATAATTTGATCTAGAGGATTCCGCACTCGAGATTAGATAAACGATTCTGTGAAGATCCATAGGATTAAGGGGACCTATAATTGGTATCAGAGCATTAGGCTCTTGTTTGGCTCAGTTCAGAATTGGTTGCTGCAGAATAGGTAGATTTTCGGGATAGTTTGGAAAAATTTTCAAAATTTTTTTTTTGTTCTTGGAATTTTTGAAATTTTTAGGGTTTTTGGCTTGAGTTTTGGTTTGAAAAAAGGCTGATTTTTGTTTCCTGCGTATTTAATCCTACATATTTGGTGATTCGGGTGGCTGAAACTTGAAGAGTTTGAAGAAAAACTTGAAAATTTGAAGATTTGATCTTCGTGTTCTTCATTCTGTTCTTCGTTTTCTCTTGAGAACTACTAATATTTTGTTTGTTTGATTTGTAGGAAATTGTTAATAGATAAGGATAAAATCTTTCCAAAGTTTGAAAAGATTTTATCAGATCTAGTGTAATTAATTTCAGCTTGGTGGAGAAGTTACTGATTTTGATAATTACACTAAAAAACCAGTGGAATTGACTTACTGGTGTAACTAATTGGACCAGTGTAATTGACTAACTGGTGTAATTAATCGGACCAACATATCTGACTAAGTGGTGTAATTAAATACAAAGGCGACTTTGGTGATAGTGATAATAGTCCTCAGTGACATTATTACGGTGATCGGCGACTTTGCTAGTCGTCGTAATACTGAACTGATCAACCAACGTAATTAACCTCAGTGTAATTAATCTATACATAGCGAAATTAACTTGAACTCAACGAACTTGATTTGTACTGACCAGCGTAATTAACCCCAGGATTCTGACTTGCTAGTGTAATTAAACTGGTGTAATTAAATTTGAGGGGTGGAGTAATTTGAGGGTGCGTTTAGTGTAATTAACGTTTTCATGAATAGAAAATCATCCGTTAGAAATTTTCAAAAACGGACTACGCGGTTTGATCCGAAATATATTTAGGAAAAAAAACCTCTGGAAAATCGCGAAATAGGTTTTCGACATTATATATCATTGGATTCGTGATTTCGAGACGAGTCTAACGGTATAATTTGGTAAAAACAGTTTACCGAAAAAATTAACGTTTTTGACGGTACGTTTACCGTTAAACTCGATAAGGACCAGTAGAGAAGTTAGATTTGGATTTTGACACATGTATAGCAAAGTCCATTTAAACTTTTAACCTGCGTGATGGCCAAAATGGATAAGTTCAGTGGGATTGTGAAGAACTGGCGAAAACTGATAAAGGTTGAACAGTATGCTGATTGGAAGGAGAAGATTGAAGCATACGTTAAAAGTGAAGATTCTAGAATGTGGAACTATATGATAAATGGCTACATTGCTCCCACACGTCAAGTTAACGGGAGAATTAAGGTGATTGGATATGAGAAGATGGATGAATCTGAAAAACGGATGTTTGATGCTGAAAAGAGAGCTTTAGCAGCACTAAAGAAATCCTTACCTGATGAAATTAAGTATAGTCTGAATATGTAGGGGTTTTCTAGAGAGCTGTGGGAAGCTTTAGAGAAACGTTATCAGAGTTCATCAGGACAGAGTGTTCGAGTTCATGCTTCAGGAGGAGAAGCAGATGTTGTGGTTGTTGAAAAGAAAGAAACAGAAGTTTCAAAGTGCATGGATGACGTGAATGGCCTTACAGCAGAGGTAAAGGTAAAATCAGAATCTGTAAGTCATACTTGTCATAATTGCATTGAACTACAAGGTAAAGTTGACAGACTAGCGGAGCAGAACAAACTTCTGTTAGCTGAATCAGAAAAACTGAAAGAGTCAACTGTTCTTTTGATAAAAGGTGGGATGGACTGTCTAAATAAAATCAAATCAAATGAATACGAAATCAGCAGTTTAACAAGCAAGGTCAATGAACTATTGCAGATCATTGATTTAGCTCATGAAACTGTGAAGGATAAAACTAATGAATTTTCTGAAAAGTGCAGGGAATTAGCAGTTGCACAAGACCAAATCCTTGAACTTAATCAAAACTTAGATCGGTTTGGAATATCTTCGTTAGTTTGGACTCAAATTCAGAAAAGTTTGAAAAAGAGTAATGATAAAACGGGAGTGGGTTTTGTTAAAGCTTCACCTTCGATGCATCAAGAGAATGAGCTAACTGATTTTGTGCCCACTACACAAGCTGTGGTGGATCTGATAACTGTGGACTTGCCGAATAGTCCAGTTTCTTTGAAAGAATCTGTTGGGTCAAACAGTACACCTCATACATTGGATGAGGATACTAAGGACGAAAAGAGAAAAACATTTAAAAAGGGATTTAACAAAAAGAAAACTTATAAGAAAAAAATCCTGTTTTAAATGTCACAACAAAGGGCATGTGGCGAGTTGTTGTCCTTTTAAGAAGACTAAGAAAGTGGGTGATGATGCTAAGGTTGAGGTTAAAGGTGGGAATCGGGTTGGTTCAAATAATGACATAAAACCAAGTTTTCAGACAAGTCAACCAAGATTTCAATCTAAACTTTCAACATCAGGAAGATTTGATAGACCAAGAAGCATTTCTCCACAATTTAGTCATTTTAATGGTAAATCAAATCGGTTTCAAAGTAGAAATTTTGTATATCAAAATCGATACCAGACTTCTTGTAATCGAAATTTTCAAAGAAAAAATGAATATAGGGGTTTTAGTAACTCAATTGTTAAAAAAAATCCAAAGTTTTCCAAAAGTTCAGGTTATGATAATGGGAGAAGAAGATTTCAAACGAGTAATTTTCCAAAGGTTGGAAACTCCAAGAGTTTATTGGAACTCTCGTGACAATCAACCTTGTGAAAATCAATCTTGGAAAGAAGTTCAGATTTTTGATGACTATGGACAACCCAAGACTATCTGGGCTTCGGTTTGTCATTCTAACTGAGTTGTTGAGTATGTGCAGGATGACCAAGAAGGACTGTTGATATGTTCGACAGTGGTTATTCCTGTAAAGCATCTGAGGTGAATAGTAAGTTAAAATTGGTAACGAACTACTTACTACGGTGATTGTTATGATTATGTTAAACTTCAAAATTGAAAACCTTTTGTCAGGTTGAAGTGAGAGTCTGTTTTGTGTTTTAAATTTCTGTTTTTGAAACTTTCTCCATAAAAACAAAAATTTAGGGGGAGAAATTTCCCTAAGCCAAAAAGAGTTTAGTTAGTGCGTGAGTTTAGGGGGAGTAAGTTAAAAATTTTAAAAAATCCAAAAACATTGAAAAATGAAAACATAAAAAAATTGAAAAAAATGAAAAAAAAAAGAGTTTTCATGGTGCGAAAAAGAAGAAATGATAGTACATTAGCAAATTAAACTGTCACACTGAAACTGAAATTAAATTGCTTTAGTGTGATAGAAGCTTCATCATATGATGTACCAGTAGGCAAGAAACATGAAATTATCAAGTTACCACGGTGATATAAACATAAGAATTGAGTATGAGTGGGTAACATATCAAAGGCGTATGGTTTATAACCTTAAATCTTGCGTTGATAGATTGCCAAAATATGAAGTTTTGGGTCTTTATACTGTTATTTCATCTTGGGTATCAGGGTTGTCCTTCTGCTGCATCCAGATATATGCTGACCTAGGCACAACCAGGATATCTTAAAAGAGCTAAAAATGCCATATCCCAGAAATTGAAGAAGCTCTCCTAGAGAGTCATTCAAATGTGCAAAATGCATAAATCGTATCAACATTTGGTATTTGTCTTAACCCTCGTTGGATATTGGTGTCTTTGCTGTACGGAAGTACTGACCTGATCACCAGTTATCTAACGTTGTAAAACAAAAGGATGAATTTCGGTATACTCACCTACTACGATGACTCTTTGTGCATACCTTGATCGTGGGGATATGTCCTGAAGTGGGACACACTGTTACATTTGTTTAAAATTACCTAAACATATCACTAGGTAAAGGTACTTGAAATGTTCATGTGTTTTGTTTAAGTGGACAAACATACTGGTCTTAAACTGTTATTCACGAAAATCAAAAGAGAAAATTATCTAAAAGTGTGAAACAGTTTGATTTGGCTGGTATGATCTTCTTGCACATGATACTCACAAAAAGATGTCATTGTAAATATTTTTGAGTTTGTTTAGTAGTTTTATTTATTAAAAAAACCAAAAAATATTTTCTTTTAAAAAGACTTCCAGTTTGAATTGACAGTTTGTTATTTTTGCAAGATAAGATAAAATATTAGTTTATCTTGAATGTGAAAAAGACTAATGGTTTTCTAGATACTTGTTTGTGTTTCTAAACAGATTGATGCAGTTATCAAAATGAAGTGTAGCATAAGTGAAGTGATTGAGAGTGAATTGAAGAATGTGTGAAGATGCATGGTAGGATCCTTCTACTACATTGCAGATAGATACGGAAAGATTGGAGCTTACTTGCTTAATCAAAGATTGCTAGTTCACTGATCTACAATGAATGAAATTTTTGGAAATTGGAAGCATCGGCTAAGGGGGAGTCTATTGATTTCAGAGTCTGTGTGTAGCTGAAGCTATCCAAAGACCAAACGATTGCAAGATGTTTGAAGACAAAGTTACATTATGAAGCTATTGTCAAGGGGGAGTCTGTTGGTGCATATTCTGTGACAACAGCTTAATAGTTTGATTATTTAGCCTTTGGATATTTTGTATTGGGCTTAGCATAATTGGTTTGCTAGTTTATTATTGTAACGGGCTTGGAAAATGGCCTAGCCCAGTAGGAAGCCCAGTTCACAACATAAACATGTTTGTGACTAGAGTTTGAGTGGCTAAGAGAATTATAGAGAGAGAAAGTGTAGAGCTAGAGAGAGAAATCAAAATTGTAAGTGAAGCAAGATCATAGAGATAGGCTTTGAGGTTGTGTCAGTCTTGAGTTGATTGTAAAACTGCTTGTTTGGATAATCAATAGAAGACTGGTTTCATTGGAATTCTGTTTTCTACTGTTTTCTATGATAATCTGATCTAGAGGATTCCTCACTCGAGATTAGATAAACGATTCTGTGAAGATCCATAGGATTAAGGGGACCTACACGGCAAGTCGAGTTTTGCATCGACTTAATACTAGGAACGGCACCCGTTGGCAAAGCCCCATATCGTCTTGCACCATCTGAGATGCAAGAACTATCGACACGGCTGCAGGAGTTACTTCATCATGGTTTCATCTGTCCTAGCTATTCTCCTTGGGGAGCCCCAGTTTTGTTTTTAAAGAAGAAGGACGGTAGCTTCCAAATGTGCATCGACTACAGGGAGTTGAACAAGGTCACTATTAGGATTCGTTACCCTCTTCCGAGAATCGATGATCTTTTTGATCAGGTGCAAGGAGCTCGATACTTTCCTAAGATAGATCTTCGGTCAGGTTACCATCAAGTGAAGGTCCAAGAGGACGATATTCCTAAGACAACGTTTCGAACTCGTTATGGCCACTATGAGTTCCTAGTTATGCCCTTTGGGTTAACCAACGCACCCACGGTGTTCATGGATCTCATGAACAGGGTATGTAAGCCATACCTTCATAAATTTGTCATCGTCTTCATTGACGATATCTTGATCTATTCCAAGAGGAAGGACGAGCACGAGCATCATTTACGCGCTATCTTGGAGATACTACGGACCGAACAACTATACGCTAAGTTGTCTAAGTGCGACTTTTTGTTACAAGCGGTACAATTTCTAGGGCATGTGGTGGATCCACGCAAGATTGACGCAATTAAGAATTGGCCAGCGCCGAAATCTCCAAAAGGGATACGCCAATTCTTGGGACTGGCAGGATATTACCGCCGCTTCATCGAAAACTTCTCAAGTATTGCCCAATACCTGACCGCTTTTACACAAAAGGACATGAAGTATGAATGGGGTGAAGACTAGGAAACAGCGTTCCAGCTATTAAAGCAAAAACTATGTGAGGCCCCAATCCTTACGCTACCCGAAGGCAATGACGTCTTTCTCGTATATTGTGACGCATCGCGACAAGGACTTGGATCTGTCCTTTTGCAAAGGAATAAAGTTATTGTATATGCTTCTAGACAATTGAAGGTGCACGAGAAGAATCACACGACGCATGATCTGGAACTTGGCGCAGTTATATTCGCATTAAAGATTTGGAGACATTATTTATATGGTACCAAGGGTACTATATATACCGATCACAAGAGCCTCCAACATATCTTCGACCAAAAGGAATTGAACATGAGGCAGCATAGATGGGTGGAATTGTTAAACGATTACGACTGTGAAATAAAGTACCACCCGGGGAAAGCTAATGTGGTAGCAGATGCGCTAAGTAGGAAGGATCAAATTAAACCCTTCGAGTGAGAGCCTTCGGAATGATTGTGCAAACAAGCTTGATAGATCAAATCCGGAATGCGCCGATGCAAGCCTTGAAGGAAAGCCAGTTCCCCGGTGAAGGATTGCACGGGAATGAGAAAAGTTTTGTGAGGAAAACGGACGAGGTGTTGTATTTCAAGAATCGAGTGTGGATTCCTACAAATTTGGAGTTGAGACAGTTAATAATGGATGAGGCTCATAGGTCGAAATATTCAACTCACCACGATACAGATAAGATGTACCATGACCTTAAAGAATTTTACTGGTGGCCGGGGATGAAAAAGGACGTGGCCGAGTACGTGAGCCAATGCTTGACTTGTGCACGAGTTAAGGCCGAGTATCAGAAACCCTCGGGAATGTTGCAACAACCCGAGATACCTTAGTGGAAGTGGGAACAAATCACGATGGATTTCGTGACCCATCTTCCAAAAACGCCTCATGGTCATGATGCGATTTGGGTAATCGTAGATCGATTGACCAAATCTGCGCATTTTATTCCGATTCGTGCTACTTAAAAGACCGACCAGTCGGCCGAAATTTATACTAATGAGATAGTAGCTAGACATGGTGTCCCGATTGCTATTATTTCTTACCAAGACAACCACTTTACTTCGCGATACCCTCAGAAACTACAAGAAGCATTGGGGACGCAAATCGATCTGAGCACTGCTTACCATCCCCAAACTGATGGCCAATCCGGAATGCACGATTTAGACACTAGAGGACTTGCTTCGTGCTTGTGTCTTAGACTTCGGAGGAAGCTGGGACAAGCATCTCCCACTCGTGGAATTCTCGTATAACAATAGTTACCATAGTAGCATTCAGGCAGCCCCATTCGAGGCACTCTATGGTCGAAAGTGCCGATCCCCACTTTGTTGGGCCGAAGTGGGTGAGACTCAACTGCGGGATCTGAACTAGTTCAGGAAACAACCAATAAAGTCTATCAGATTTGGAATCATCTGAAAGCCGCTCAGAGCCGACAAAAGAATTGGGCTGATATACGTAGGAAACCACTATCGTTCAAAGTGGGTGAACGACTATTGTTAAAAGTATCGCCATGGAAAGGCGTTATAAGATTTGGAAAGACTGGAAAGTTAGCCCCGCGATACATTGGACCCTACGAGATCCTAGAAAAAGTAGTTCCCGTAGCATATCGGTTGAAGCTACCAACCGATCTTAGTGCCATTCATAATGTCCTCCATATTTCAAACTTAAAGAAGTGCCTTTCAGATGAGGCCACTCAGATACCATTGGAAGACATACACATTGATGATAAACTCCACTTTGTGGAAGAGCCGGAGGAAATAATTGATGGCAGGGTCAAACAATTAAGGCATAACAAGATTTCAGAGGTTAAAGTCCGGTGGAACTCGAAACAAGGAACTGAATATACCTGGGAGCAAAAGGATGAAATCCGTAGAAATTATCCTCACCTTTTCCCCTAGCTAGACATGGTAAATTTCAGGGACGAAATTTCTTAACCAGGGGAGACTATGATACCCATGACGAAACTAGGTACCCCTTAATTGGTCCTAAACTTTAAGCATGATTAAAACAATAATTGCACGTAAACTTTGCAAACTTGTATGACTTGTGTGCTTACTGAGCAATCGTTATTATGTCTTGGAGGAATCCGAGAGCACGACATGGTTACCATGACATTATTAAGGACCAACGATGCAAGGTTGGTGCCCTTAGCCTTTAACAACGTGTTAAACGGAGACTTGACGTTTAACAGCGCATTAAACCTTTGACGTTGATTATTAGGTTACCGGTAGCATCATTAAGATTCCGAGTTCCAGAAACAACTTAGTGTTGTGTCATAGACTGTGACATAAGGTTTGAAAATAATCAAAGCTCGGGCACGCAAAACGAAGCAGCTCCCGGTTAGGGAAACGCCTTCGTTCCGGGCATAACATAAGGCAACCAAATGCACAAGGAACGATCGATCAGGCTTAAAAACACTTAAACGAACGTCATACAAGACTTTTATGATTAAAACGTAACCATGCTCGGGTTTCGAGACGGTTATGCCAAATTTTTAAAACCGAGTCATTTGACACTAAAATGCGAAAAACGGAGCCTGTTTCGCAAATCGAGAGCGCGTCCAAGACCCAAAAACGAACCTAAATGCAAACGGAAGATAAATATCATATTTTAACACGTATAACGAAGCACGAGGTGTCCCATTGGGACCCACACCCAAACCGCCACCGCCTATATATATATATTTTAATTTTATTTTTTCATTTTATTTTCATTTAATTCAAAGAAAAACCCAACTTTTCTCTTAAAATCTGCTATAAACACAAGAACATCCAGCTGATTATCATCTTAACAACTTCAAATCAAAGGTATAAACCTTGGGTTTTATGGTTTTGATCATGTTTTCTTGATTAAACGCGATTTCTAGCCGAAAAACTCATTTTAATCCAAGATTTTTGGAGGTTTAAACATGTTTATGGGCTGAATAAGAACACCTTGGTATTTCCCTGGTGTTATATGGCCGCCATGACCACAAATCTTTAGGGTTTGATACCCTAATCAACACCTATTTGACAAAAATCGCTTAACTATTCGATTAACCGAAAAATAATGAAATAATGCTTGATTGATCTAAGTTCTAGCATATTTGGGTTTTACTTGATATGTAGGTACTGAATATAGCACCCACCCACTTCTGGACTCACAAGAAGCGCTTGGAATCGAAGCTTTCGCTAGCTATACCACCCAAGAACCGAAATAGCATAGGCAGAATCTTGTTTTAGCTATAACATGGTCCGTGAAATTTAGATTGAACTGAAATTTGTTGTGGTGATGTGAGGTATTGTCAGGAAAGTCCACGTAAAAGTTTAGAATTTTTGGAATTTTCTATGATTTTTGTTGAATTTTTAACTGTTTTTCCGAAAGAATTTCGGAGAAATTATCATACGAATTCAATAAATCTTCAAATATTACAGAGAAATAAAGGAACGTATGGGGAATGTTCTGGGAAAATTCGGAGTCCATTGGTTGAGTTTTGATTTGGGTTAAAAATCCGCATTTTTGCAAGTTTTTGGTAGCCAGGAATGCACCGAAACCAAATCGGAAAAATCTTAAAATTTTGTTAGAAGTTCCTGGATATGTAAAAGGTGTTCTGGAAGTTTTTTTGGAATTTTTGGACCACTGATTCTAATTATTTTTAATTATTTGATTAAATACTGTTTTATAAATAATTTATTTAAAGAGATAAAATGCCAAAATAAATTCCCAAAATTGTTTCCCAATATATACAGATTTTTACTAAGTTATATAAAAATTTACAGAATTTAATTCAAATTATAGATTAAATGGGAATTTATGGAATTAAAAATAGCTTATTTTAAATCAATTTCGGCAGATTACCGTATAACGAACCTGCCGGAACCGGGAACTGAACCAACCCAAAAAATACTATAATTGGAACACTTGGAGTATTCCGGGAGATTTCCTGGCAAATTGGGCACTATGGGTGTGTCCTAAGACAGTTGGGGAGAATTCCCTACGGTGAAAATGGAAACTAAAATTTGGGCAGCCTAGACTCCCCAAACGCTCAAACTCCTTTGACGGAAAGTTAACTAATCTTAAATAACCATGTATTGGCACTATTGATATTCCCGTACCATTATCCGAAGACGTTAAACTACTGACTTTGGCTGGCACGCGAAACGGTGCCTGGAAGCTAAACTGAAAACCAATACTACCCTTACGTCCATCACCATACTAGTGTCCTATAGACTCAATCCGGAGTAAAAATTCCTTACCAAGTCCAAGTTATAACCATTACCAACTTAGATACTGATTTGAGTCCATACTTGCATGTGTGTTATTAAAGTTGATCTAGTTGCTTGATCACTCGTGTGTTGAGACCACTGCTGGCACTGTGAGTTCACTTCCCCACTTTTGAATGATTTTATTGTTTTTTGGGGACTTGCATGTTATATATTGTGTTGATTACACCAATCTGGGAGTGAGTTTTACTCTCCCACTGCGAAACTGTTTTACTGTTCTTTGGAATGATTTGAATATTACAAACTGTGTTATTTGCACTAACTTGTGATGATGTGAATTATCTAACACACGAACTACCTCCCCACTGCAAGAAAAGTGATTAACGTAATCCTGTGGACAGTGGATAGTAGTATCGGTTTGACCAACCCAGTGCCACAACTGACGATATGTCGGCACTAGGCTACTGCACTCGTCCTAATTTGGTTGTGCTGTTAGGCATAACTATTATGGGGCGTTGAACTGCACACAACACTGTTGATGGGCTGGGAGTGTCTTGGTGACACGGTCCGGTGGACGGGCGTGTCTGGGATGACACAGCCCGGGGAGAAACAGTGAAGGTTTCACTTGTATACTCGTGTAATTCCATCTACGACTATGACTGTGACCGTCATCGTGACTAGGACCAGTGCAATTAAACTTGTTAACACATATTGTTACACAACAATTAAACCAGTGGAAATCACGCAGCGTTTAGCTGACCTTTTTAAAACTAACATGCATTTCAGGTAAAACTAAACAGGAGTAAGGAATGTGCGTTTGGATGGCTGTGGTACTGAACTGTATCAGAATAAGAGTTGTATTAGCTCGTAGTACCGTACTTGAGTTTATGGTTTGTAATATGATACTAATAGTATGTTGTAACTGAGGTTCCCTTTTTATTTGATATCATGTTTTTAAATTATCGGGAATTACCATGTGTCTGCCGCACCCTGCAATTGTCTTCCGCTGCGAGTCGGGTGTGTGACAGCATGGCCATGCGGATGGCTGGCACGGCCGTGCGTGACCTGGAACAGCAAACGAACAAAATGTTCGTACAACCTGTTCGGGTGTCGGGATCTGAAATTTTTAACTTTTCTTTTATTCTTCTGTTTTTCTGCATGTAGATGGATCACCCTTTCCTCCAATTCGATCCCGAAAATAACAGGGATTGCCCGTGCATCAACAAGCTTGAAGCTTTATGGAGCCGAAGGAGCAAGATTAGGATACCAAGAAGGCTAAGTTGGTCAACCATGCAGGCCTTAAACCAATCCGAGAGGCTTGCCGACATGATCTCCCTTCCCATGTCTCGACTCTTGAACATCCACCGCCCGGTGTACTTGGAACTCACTTTGGAGTTCCTCGCCTCCTACTCCTATAAAAAAACTAAGGGGTGGGGCAAATCCCGACTTCCGTAACACCAAAAGGAAAAAGTTTAGACTTGGAGGTCAATGGCACCATTGGACGGTTGCAAGATTAGGAAAGAAATTGGGTATATATACAGGAGGAGCTAGACTCGTAGCTTTTCACATCAATCCATAATTTCAAGAATGACCGGAAAAGGGCTGACTTTTGGGCTCAAATAGCGGTGGGGCCAGTTTATGATGCTAGGAAAGAAAAGGCTACACACCTGAGAGACCCGCTTTACAGAGTACTCCATCAGGTTATCAGCTACACGATCGTCGGACGCATGGACAGTTCGGGGAACTGTCCCACACTAGACTTAATAATTTTATATTCTATTGTCAATGGTGTGAATCTTAACCTTGCCGCCAGATTAATAGAGTTCTTTGTGAACAGCGGCGGCAAGACGGCGAGGAGTGAGATCCACGGGGGAGAGTATGTGACTCGGTTGGCCTATGCTCTTGGGATAATGACTGATGAGGTTGTGAATGGTTTGACCTTTGTTCACACGAGGGTAGATGTTGATCATCGAACACTTAAGTTCATGGCATGACGGTTGACACAGACAATGGCCCACGATTAAGAGGGTTGCAGGGAGAAATATGGGATCTACTTCCACCATTACTAGACCAAGAGGAGTAGGTAGACATGGAGTACGACCAAGAGGAGCAGCATGATGAGCCATTCATCCAGCCACCTCCAGACCCGCAACATCACCAGCCACAGCACAAGGATTGGCCACACGACATTTCATCTTATCCTGAGTTCTATAATCAGTTCCAGCAGATGAAGATGAACCTAGATTACATGCGTCAAGAGATGCACGGCGGGTTTTCTTACATCTTCAATGGCCTCGACAACGCGTTTCCTGGCAAGTTCGGAGATCCCCCATAGTTCCCATTCGGGATCCAAGGCAGAGCGGGACCTTCCAATACCAGACATAGCGATGATATGGGCAATGATTAGTCGGGACGCGTTGGCATGTGGTGCTTTTATTTATTATTAGTAGTTTACTTTTGAGGTGTTCATTTTGGCTTTCATTTCAAACACCTACGGTTATGTACTTTTATTTTTAGACATTTCCTTTCGTACTTTTATGGTCTATTTATGAATGGTACTAGCATTTTTATTATCTACATTTTAGTTTATTTTGCGGTCAACGTGTTGTTTTGTGAGTTGTGTTTTGTATGGTGACATGTATGCAGGTACTTGGAGCACGCATCGGGAAGGCATACGATTTCAAGTTGGCGGATCACTCTTGTATCTTCTTCAGCTTTAGGGGAGTATTATTCTCCTTTTCTCTAGTTTTAGGTTTAATATTATAACTTTGTTTGTCCTTAAAAAATTAAAATTACACAACCGATCAAATTTCAGTTTTAGAAAGCATCAGATACGCTAAAGAACCAACAAGCCTAATAAAAGTCGAAAAACATAATTAAAAACGTGACAAACAAAGAAAGATTTGCATGCTAACTTTCATGATTTTACCTGCTCCGTTCCGTTACGTGAGTATGTTTTGAGCCTTAGTATTGTTTGATGCTTATTCATTTCAGATTAGGAGTGAGCCAGATGTTTTGTGTAACTTAGAACTTGTCCTTAGTATGCTTGTCAAGACCATAAACATTGTGAGATTGCGCGAAAATGATTGAGGCACCTAGAAAACCTTTTGCTTTTGGCCTTTTTCTTCCATTTATTTTCCCTAAACCCAATTTACCATTGGGATTCACCATGTCGAGCCTTTACCCGTGTTTTTCTTTCTTATACCCTACCCAATTAACCCACCTAGCCAAATATTAGCCTTTTTATTTTTAGACCTTAGTGCTAAAACTCAGTTAAAGTTGTCGTTTAACTTGCATTATTTGTAAATTAACCGCTTAGTTTGCAAAAAAAAATCAGAAAATTATAATACCACAAATGAGGGCGAAGACCAAAAATTTGAGCAATTTTGAGTGCAAAAAATGTAAAAGATTGATGATTAGCTCAAAATTACGAAAATCGCCTTCTACTAGTTATTCATGTATAGTTTTACCTATGAACGCTTATTAAACGCAACTACCGAGTTTTATCCATTTGGTCACTTGTAAATGTCCATCCATACCCTTAACCCTAGCCTATCATTACAACCCGCTAAGACCTCTTGATTTGCGCTTTTTCACATATTGTTTGGTGGAGATTATATCTTTCGACAAGCTTATGATGTTACACGATTCATTGTCTAGGCATAGAGCGTTTACACATACACATTCTATGTATGTTTTACAAATATAAACAGTGTGTTGTGAACATTGTGAGGTTTGTGACGATTTGCATGCTAAGTCAATTGAATCAATCATGGTTTTTAGTTATCTTTACATATATTTGTATGCGCTTGTGTGGTTTGGATTCTTTGATGATGTTTTCACAAAAAAAAATCGGTTAACTATTACGTATGTGTATTAGGCGTGTAATTTGTAAATTATGTATTTTAATTTGAAATGTTCTCTTATTTTACTTTGGTTTTAGTTTGCTTGAGGATAAGCAAAGTTCAAGTGTGGGGAGGCTTAATATATGTTAAAATACACATACTTTAACCCCCATTTTATCCCCATTTTACACATTTTCGGCTATAAAATCAAGAATTAGACAATTAATCGTGTATGTTTTCTTTTATAGGCCTTAAGCAGCGTGCCGGACAAGAAGATGCAGAAATCAAGGATTTTCCAACCGAAACGGCAAAGTTGCGAACTTTTAGTGAAGATTCAGATAGTGCACGGTCGTGCCAACCCAAATCAGAAGACCCGCACTAACCATGCAGACCCTGGTGCAAGCCTGTTTCTCGGCACGCACGGTCGTGCGGATGGGTAGCATGGCCGTGCGGATGGTTTTCCCTCGCGTGCACTGCCAGTGCGATCTCTGGTGCAAGCATATCTCGGACACGCACGGCCGTGCCAAACTTGGTATGGCCGTACTGATTTGAAATCCTATCCGGATAAGATGGCATCACCGGATTGCGCGAATAGTGCACAGCCGTGCACTTTAAGTGCACGGCCGTGCAAGACTCAAAAAGTTATAAAACACATGTTACGCATTCTGATCAACAGACTAGACTTTTAGGAGCGATTCTGGCAATTTTTGGGCTTTGGTAACAACTCGTTTTGCTCCGAATCAAGCCTCCATAGTGCCGGGAAGCTCCGTTATCATCTCGTTCTTCAATCTTAAGCTTCTTTATGGTTTGATTCTCGAATCTTTCCATGATTTTGATTATGTTTCAAGCATTAGATTGTTGTTTATGTAATATTGTAGCCTCGTGGCAAAAACACTATGAATTCCTTGCTTGTTAAACAACCATTAGATGTTAATCATGTTTGTAATGACACTTAACAACTTTTTATGTTAATCCTTGATAATTAGTTTGCAGCCTTGTTTATTGATGTTGGATTCTTGATTATAGTTAATTGTCTTGGATGAATAGTACATGGTTAGTTAGGATATTTGAAAGAAGAAGCTTAATTAATCTTGTATTAGTAAACTTTTACCCTTATTAAAATTTTTTATCCTATAAGACTAGAAATGGGTATTGGGTTAATAAGGGGTAACAAATATTAATCAAGAGTGTTTTCCGTCACGTAAGGACCTTTGCGGGTTAGATGGTCGTTATGAATTCTTAACATAAATCATAAGCTTCGTTAGTAATTTCGGCCAAATTGGTCTCTTAGTGAATTTATGCTTAAGATTTGTAAAATGAACTCGGTTGTGATTTAATCTAGGTTATGCTTGTCTTGGTGGTTACGTTGTGTTTATCGGTGTCGCTTTCCTTGATTTAGTGAGGTTAGAAAACTCCTAACGGTTGACTAGCTTATTTCTAAGGGATTTCGTAGACAATAATTAATAGGGCGTTAATGAACAATTTTAAGTGGTTAAAGTGTGTTTATCGTTTTAATTTTCCTAAGAGTTGTCATGTTAGGAGTCCTGAAAGGGATACTAATTGTCTTAAAAAAATGAAAAATTGACCAAGTGACTTAGTGGCATAACTGACTTAGTTAACATATTCCGGTTGTTCATAAAGCAAGGCTATACTTATATTTTTCATATTTGGAGTCTTTTATGTTTATAAAAAGAAAAAGAAACAAAAATATTATGTTTAAGTCATTTACTAGTTTAAACAACTTTTCAACCTATCTTTTCCAACGGTAAAATAATGACAAAGGTATAGTATTATCGTCTCCGCCCGCATCCTTGGATCTATACTTGGTTTTTACCGATACTTTACTACATATATGACAGGGTACACTTGCCCTTTCGTATGTGTTTTAGTGTTGAAGTATAAATCATTTTTATAAATTTAAAACCGAATCGTGTGTAAAATTCATTGTAAAAATATGTATATACACGCACACATCAAGAACCTTTTCCCCCTTTCTAAACTCCTCCAATCCCTTAAACTTTCGATTGCGCAACTCATTCGTTTTATCTTTAATATTCCATGAACGTGCGTAAAGGCGCATCCTGAAGCTCCTTCAATTCATGAATTTGAAAGAACCGTTTTGTAGCTGCTTCGGTAAGATCTAAGTTCACGGTTTTGAGAGCCCAAAGAGCTCGGTTTTCTAACTATATAGGAAGATGACAAGCTTTACCGCTTTACTGTACACAATCATGAATGGGGTGGTTCCTAAAGGTGTTTTTATATGCAGTTCAAAATGCCCATAATGGATCGTCTAGTTTGTCAGACCAATCTTTTAGACTCTTCCCTACCATTTTCTCTAGAATGCTCTTTACACCTCGGTTGGCGTTTTTGACTTGACTGCTTGTTTGAGGATGGTAGGCGGTGGACAAGCGGTGGGTGACTCTGTAGCGTGCTAGCACCTTCTTCATCATGGTGTTGCAAAAGTGAGTACCACGGTCACTTATAAGGGCTTTTAAGGTACCAAAACAGGTGAATAGCTATGAGGATGTACTGATTCCCACTAGAGATGGGGAACGGTCCCATGAAGTTAATGCCCCAAACATTGAATATTTCAAGAATTTGGATTGGGTTTTGAGGCATTTCATCCTTTGAGATATTACCGGTGCGTTGACATGCATCACACCGCTTAACAAACTCTAGAGCATCCTTAACTACCGAAGGCCAATAGAACCCAAAATCAAACACCTTTTGAGCGGTGGTGTGCAGAAAATGGTAACCTCCGGTTAAGCCTTCATGAACTTGCCTAAGGATCTCTAATCCTTCCTCTTTTATCACACCACACCTAAAAATCCTATCTCCTCCTCCCTTCAACACGATATATCTACATGATTTAAATTTAACAAGTTGTTACTAGACTTTATACATACTTTTACTATCAAGTTTATGAACATGAACTTGTATATCTTCAAAAATTCCTAGGAACTTATAAAAACCTTTAAATATACTTTTAAAAGAAAACTTTCAAGTTCATCATGTCCATAACAGTTTTGTTTATGTATTTTGTTAGATCCACTAGTATAGTTTCTAGACCTATACTTTAACAACTTCTAGCAACTTTACTAGTTAGACTTTTCATGACAACATCATGATCTACATGAACAACTAAAGATCCATAATGAGAACAACACAAAACCCACCATATTAATTATGTTATGTTGTTTACATCATGGTTTTCCTACTTTTAAACAAGGTTTCTTTGATGAACAACTTATATTGCTTGTATATAAATATGAAAAGAAGTAAAATTAAGGGATATAGACACTTACAAGTAGCACAATTTTAGGGAAGATCCCTTGAAAGAATGAAGAATCCAAGCTTGGATAAAAGCTCAAAGTAGTGGATAAAAGCCTTCTTTCACTCATGCACCTTTTTTTGACAGGTGAACTTCAAAACAGATAGCTAATTCACACCCGTAAGACGCAGGCCCGCCACTACTCATTACCAGGACTATCTTGTCTTAACTGGGCCCACGCTTGGTCGAGAGGGGCGTTACGTTGTCCCCGAGAAAATTTCCAGCCCCTTGCCACATGACAGGAGTTACACCCTCCACAAGAGCCGACCCTCTGGAGTAAATGCACTGTAGTAGAAAACTTGGATGTGATCAAGGATCGAACCGGAGTTCTTCCCCATCATTTCCAATGCATCAACCAGTTGGGCTGGAATCATTTGCTTTCACTCATGCACCTTATGCCACCTTGTATAACATCTCGGAAGCCTTAAATATAATTATTGAAGCTTGAATGATGGAGGAGAGGGGAGAGGTGATGAAAACTGAATATGGAGATGTGGGATTGTTCTTGAGTGTGTGTTTTGGATGGTGAAAGATGTTGTGGTGAAATGATAAGGTTTATGGATCTTTGTCTTATAATCTCCTTCCTGAACTTGATCCAAAGGTTAACAAAGGGGCATCTTTGATTACATTTGACCAAGACCACATGGGAGGGCATGTGGGGCCCTCCCCAGACCATTCATAACAAGCTAGGAAGGGGGGGTCTTGGTGATGTTTGTAATTTGTTTAGGGGTTTGCAATTTGTTGAAATTTGTAAGTATTGAGTAGTTTGTATTTAGTTAGGGTAATTTATGATGTTTAAATGAATTTAGTTAGTGTTATGATACTAAACAATGATCACTAGTTTGTTAAACACGCCTAGAAAATGTTTACAAAGCTAAACTGGGCGCTAGTTTCACTTACGAAATATTAAACCGTAACTTATGTAACTTTGTATGACAATTGATATTTATATATCCATATGATATATTTATTGTCTTTTATATTGTTCATGATGTTTAACATCATCATTTGATCTTGTACACTTCCAACAATTATGAATTTGTTACCGGTTTAGTGAAAATTGGTAGTTTAACGGCTCGTATCGAACAAATTTAATGTTTGTATATTTTTCAGAAACTTTTATCATGTATACTTGTTTTCCCACTTAGGGTTTGGTATAAGTTGGATGTTGGACCTAATTCTAAGTCCTATACTTGTCGTTTAGGTGAGTACCAGAATCTTGCTGACATGACTAGTCTAGCCGGACAATCTACCAACGGTCTTTGTGAATGTTTGCATTGTTTCGCGATGCAACGAATAAGGTCCTTTGATTTGCAAATGTAACGTATTCCTTGAGATTTCTAGACTTATGAGACCCTAACACAATGTAATTAAGTCTTATGCACGAAATTGTATAGTTAAATAATGAGTAAGTTGTAAGGAATTACCAGACAAATTTGCCATTTGTCATAATCAGTTGGCGTATGCTTTTCAGACACATGAACACCTTCTGATTGCACTCTTTCTCAATATTGGGGACCTCTAGAACTTCCTTCTTCAAATACCTTAGAGACAGGTGAACCAATTGGTTCATCAAGAATAGTGGAAGCCACCTCTACAATCATTGCAACAAGATCTACTTTTGTAGGTTGACCCTACTCCTCATGTGGGCTATTAGTAGGATACTTTTATACCAGGGCATCTTTCCATGGCTGCATCTCTGTGATTCGTGGTTGAGATGTGCCCATTTTGTACTACAAAGGTATTCATTCCTTCAAGAGCCTTTGTTCAAAACTGTTGGTTGGAGAAGGTGCTGGTTTGTTCACAACAAGCCTCTTTGGAGAGGGCCTCTAAGGATTTTGGCTGTTTTGAGAATTTGAGATATGACATGGAGAAGTAACATCAGTCTCAAACAACGGAGTTTGTGTTTCAACAAGGCTCTCAAGGTCTTCTTTGTAGAAGACTTCTCCCTATTTTTGGTAAATTCTGTTGTGGGTTCCTCAGGGATGGGTTTCTCCCCTTAGTCAGTACGAGCGCTGGGCTTCAGAGAGTCTGGTAACTCAACTGCTAGTTGTGCATGATCAGTATCCTTCATTGGCTCAACTTCTTTTCCAATTTCTAACACTTATTTAAGTTTTCCAACCCTTATGAAAGTTTGAACCAAAATTGATTTGATGGGAAGAACTTCACCCCTTTTATTGACTTCATCAGGCAATTCTTGTTATTGCGACAATGAGTGTGGGGCACATTAAAATTTTGTTGTAGAGGTGATATTTGAACAAAGTTCTTTAAAAATTGATTTGATAGTTTAAAAACAGACTTAGTAAAAAATGAACAAGCAATATTTTAAGTTGACTAAACAATTTCATTCCAAGTACTTGTTTATATGAGAGACACTACATGAGAGTATGAAACATATATTTGAGACTAACGTGATAGTGTTTCTTCTCAAAGGTGGAACATTTTGTTAGGAGACATTACCCCTGTTCAACAAATTCCACATCCATCACAGGTTTTGAAAAATTGTCAACCCCATTAGAATCTCTAAGTTGGAGTTTGATTGTTAGGAGTTCAGGGTTGATGGTGATTGCTTTCTTTCCCACCATTCCCATAATGGCAAACACTTTCCATTTGTCATTATGTGTTAACTTTGTAGTGGACCATTGTGACACTCGGCAAAATCCTGGAAATTCCGTACAACTTGAACAACTATTGTAATATATGTTTACGCATTTTCCGACTTTAAATTATTTAATTAAGTCCGAAATATTTAGGATTACCAAAAATCATAGCTTAGTATGATGACCAATCCGCCACAACTGAAAACAAATAAAACTATGTCCTAGACGGGCGGTAGGAACGCAAACAAACAATACTGGTCAGTACTGGTCGCGGTACAGCCTGACACAACAAAAACGAGACATGAGTCACGTCTTGATGGATATTTCATGAAAATGTTGTCTAAAAGCATATATGTGCCTTATACTTTAGGAAATTCTATTTAAATCACGAATTGTCCATGTCTGCTAAAAAAATGCAGTAATCCTGTGGAGCGTATAACATTTCGCAGAATGAAACAGTAACTATCCGAAAACTCAGAATTAAATATTATTTATTATAAATAATATAACAAGTATTAAAAGCGACACAAAATCCATATTCGAATCCTATTGCAAAAAGCTACACAACTAGTTCAATAAACTGCCTGACAACCGAGCCAGTGCCGGAAATGTGACAGAAATATTAAAATTTTTAGTCCGGAAAGTTGGATTAATAAATTGAATAATAAAATGTATACAGCATCAATTTTACTTATAAAACTATATAAGTTATGCACAATACGAGTATTCAACCCGGTATAGGATCTGAACCAACTTTTTCAACCGAACAACGAACCGACAATTTTTATTGGTTAGTTAGACCTAGTGTCACGTTACTTCAAAATATTAAGCCTTGAATCACCATAGAAAATTTTATGTAAATAATCAAAGTTTATATACTTATTAAGTTTTAAAAAATATAAAAGCACCCCCCCCCTTTAGCTCAGGTTTTGGTGAGATGTGGGGGTCCCACATTTGATTTCCTTGCAGTGTTGGCACTTGTAATGAGAGATTAGTGGGAAAAGATCAAGACATAATCTTCTAGACACGTACACACACTCCATCACACTCTCATTTTCCAAGACTCCAAAAACCATCCAACCTCTCCTCCCTCCTCTCCCATTTTCGGCACACACACATACATACCTAAATCTTCACCATTTTCACTTTCAAGAACACAAACAATCCACATTCAAGTTCTCATGAAGAAACAAGAACTTGTTGAAGCTTGGAAACTCACTTGAAGCACCTTAGGAACACTTGGAGCTCTTGGATCATCACATTATCTTCACATCTTCATCTTATTGTTCTAGCAAAGTTGTAAGAATCGTAAACCCACTTCTACATTCTTAACATTTTTGATTTTCTTAAAACTCAAGTTCATCTCGAATCCATCACATTAAACCCACTTGAAATTTAACAAGAAAACAAGAATCATACTTATCATCATAATATTTTTAGATGATTTTTGATGAGCTTGGTTTAGTTTCATGAGTACGAACTTGAATCTTGCATTTTCATGAACACAAGAGTATAATCTAAACACATGCATGTTTAGATCTAGCAAGATTCACCAACAAAACGTCATGAACATGGGTTTTATCTTAAAATGGTTACATGCAACTTGTGAAACATGAAGGATTATTCAAAACCCAAAAACTTGAATTTTTATTAAAATGAATAAATAAAGTTTCCATTTTTGGAAAGATCATGTACATGAAATTGTTACTAGAAGGTTTTTGAACACATGTTCATACCTAAAATGACATCTTATGATATCTAAAATATGGGTTTTTAATATAAGTGTGATTTACAATTTTTTTACGAAAAACACGAATAAGGTTTCCTTTTCAGGAAAGTTTAGGCTACAAACTTGGTTCATGATATTTTTGTTGGAAATATTGGATGTTATTGATACTTGATGATGTTGGAGTTGAAAAATAATACAAAACAAATTTTTATAAACTTGGGAAACTTCCATAGTTTAGGGGAAACTATGGCGAACTTTTTACAAATTTTGTTATGATATTAAAAGCCATAAACGGAAGGTTTGACAACTATGAACGACTTAGAGTTTATAAACAAGACTAAACGGATTTTGGACAAAGATGTGTAAGCTCATATTTTTCTAAACTAAAAAGTAATAAAGTATATATATTTTAGAAAAAATACATACTTTTAATGTTCATCAAGTATCAGGGAATATTTTGTATGTAGATCAAGTAAGATTTAAATACAAAAATATACAGTTACATAAAAAACACAACAATAAATGTTAACCTTTGAAAAATGGAAGTTAATAATACAAAATGTCCATCCTTGGACATACACAAAGGAAACGAACAATTTGGAAACTTTGGACAATTCAGAAAAAATAGATATATACGTATATGGCATGAACTAAAATAAGTGACACAAATGAAACGGGCGGCACAAAGCAAATCGGACGACATAACCAAACCAAACCAAACCGACACTAAACAAATGGTCACCTTAAATACAAGAGCCGTCACACACTAAGGAAAACGAGTGATTACAAAACATGAAACATATTTTTATAAAAACAAGATTTTAATAAAAATAAATACAAGTATTATTATTTTTATGGACTAAGCCCATTTTGATACTTGGATTAAAATTTGATTTGGGCCAAGATTTTTAAGTTAAATTTTGGCTCAAGCCGACTTTTATAAACAACCCCACTTTATACAAATTGTTTTGGGCTGAGTCCACTTTTGTAAAGCTATCATGGACCAAGCCCACTTTTATAAAAAAATACATTTGGGCTAAGCCCACCCTTTCATGGACTACCTTTGGGATAGGCCCACTTTTTTTATAAATCAACTTGGCTAGGTCCACTCTTACAAAGCAATTTGGGCTAGGTCAACTCAACTAAAAGCAACTTGGGCTAGGCCCACACATGTTAAAGATATTGGGCTAGGCCCATACTAGTTAAACCAACTTGTGCTAGGCCCACACATATAAACCAACTTGGGCTAGGCCCACACAAGTTAAAGATATTGGGCTAGGCCACACTAACTAAACGAACTGGGCTAGGTCCACACACGTAAAAGCAATTGGGCTAGGCCCATATACCCTAAACCATGAATTGGGTTCACAACTAACATATGGGTTTGACCCATTCAAACATAAAACAACAAAGGATATGTATATATATATGGAACATATATATATGTAAACAAACGAAACAAACAAATACAAGTATGGATTCAAGATGAGATACATGAATGATAAACGCAAATAAACCAAGTGTCTAATGAGATTACAAAACTTGTAGGTTGTGAAACAAACGAAAAAATCGAATTGAAATAAGTTTTGCTTGGAACGCAAACTAGTGAGTTCATGTTTTCCCCTTTTACTTAAACTTTATATGGTTTTAAACGCTCGGGGATGTATACATGTTGAGAATTGTATAGCTGGGAGAAAATGGAACCAACTAGATCATATGCGAATAGGTGTTTAAAATCAAAGGGGCCATTAATCAATAAAAGTACCGAGGAACAACTGGCTAGATCTATTGGGTGTGGACGAGCCCCACTCTGAATAAAACTTTGTCCGTTCAAAGCGTTTTTGTGTCTAAAACTAGTGTCGATGACACAGATAAATCTTTAAGGGTTGGTTGCCTCCTAGTTCGGCATACAGATTAGTATCCTTGTAAAACAGTAATGATCACACGGATTTCATTTTTAAGCTATACAAACAAAACTTACGACTGCAAATGTTTTTGAGGGTTCATTTGGCACTAAAACTAATAACATGAATTCACTCAACCTTTGTTGGCGTTATTTAAAACTAACATGTATTACAGGAAACTAGTGGACGGCTTAAGGAAAAGCGTGACCGTGGAATGACAAGTAAAGCTATGGAAATTTTGTCTTGGTTTTTGGTCATTATGTTTAAAAACTATGTACTTTGGAACCTATGTATTGAAACTATGTTGTAATGTGTGGTACTTTTCAAACAAACTCATGGTTGTAAACAAGTGTTAAATAAATGTATCTATGGAAAACTCGTTATGTTTTACATGGTTTGTTTACTTGATTGAATGCTATGAATATCGCTCTGGCCACACCTCACGACGCTTCCGTTAAACTGAAATTCGTGTTGTGACAGACCTGGTATCAGATCTTCAATTGTAATGAACTAAGATTCTTTTGGAGTCTAGTCTACAATTTCAAAAATGGTCTTTTTATAAAAGGCATGAGTCGTTTGCGAAATTGTAACACGAACATTCCATGCACGGTTATGAAGGTCAACAAGTACTAAACAATAATCCAAAACGGTAATGCAAGGACACTATATGAATAGGTCTTTGAGGATTAGACATAATAAGCGTAAGTTGGATCAAAAACAATATGTGATATACCTTGGAATGAAACTAAAACACAAATGCCCAAAAAGGATTATAAGTTGTTCATATATATAAGTTATATGGATTATTATTGTCAGGACTATGCCATCCGATTCAGACACCGACTCCATGGGTTCTAACCCAAACATTGATTATATATCATTAGATTACCCTAACCACCTATTATTGGTATTTCTGATGATGATTCATCCAACGACGAGTTGATGAACTTCGACTTCCAGCCTTTTGCTCTCCCTGAGCCTGGTCATGATGACACCCCACTTGAGGACCCTGCCAACATCCCACTCGAGGATGATGTCCTTGCTATACCTTGTTTTCACGAAATGGTCATCTTTGGTCACCCCGAGGGTGAACATGTCATAGCTTTTGTTATTGTACCACTTAATGTGGTAGACCCTGCTGACATTGACCCTGATGCTCATGACCATGACATTCCTCCTATGATAGATACTCCTCTCATGATAAAGGCACCTCCTATGGTTGACTCTCCTCCCATGGATGATCCAGACATTTTTGATGATGACGAGGATTTCGTTATCCTTGTAGTTCATGTGGAGCATGTTGATGATGATCTCGGCATTGGCGATGACTTTGACATCGCCATACTAGAGGTAGCACAACCAGATGTTGTGATAGTAGATGTATCATCTTCTGCACCCTCCTCCCCCAGACACCTTCACCCCTACACTCCCCGGACACCGTACTACCTCCACCTCCGATTGCTCCACCACCACTTGTCGACCCCGTTTTACCATATTCCCCACCGGTCGACCCTTATATACCCGAGATGCCCCTGTTGATCCCGTATTGCCCCCTGTACCACCTGCATTTCCATGGGGAGATGTCATACCTCATGCTGATCATCTATTACCTTCCTTTCCTTTCATGGGTTCTTCCTCCTCTACTTCTACGGCACCGACTTTCGGTGCTTATCATGATCCAT
Organism: Scalesia atractyloides; assembly: GCA_947069175.1. Classification (NCBI taxonomy): domain Eukaryota; kingdom Viridiplantae; phylum Streptophyta; class Magnoliopsida; order Asterales; family Asteraceae; genus Scalesia; species Scalesia atractyloides. Next base: position 60,810,599 of record CAMTDV010000017.1, read on the forward strand.
TTGCAGCCGGGCCATCACATGCTGCCCCTAGTCACCCCATGATGGGGTATCCTCCTCACTTTCTATCACACCCCAATCGTGTAAAACAACAAACCGTGTCGGAATCGTCGGGGAGTGTCGTAACAGAACTATTGTTTCAACAACCATGGCATAATAAGTTAAGTTTTATTTAATAAGATTTGTTTACATTGTCTGGAATAAAAACGGAATATTCATCAAAAGTTCAATTTTTCCACATGATTTTATTGTCACTAAGGACCAAGTCCGCCCTAAGTGTAGCATGATCAACCTTAAGCATTCTCTCCTGAAACATATGTGAAAATAAAGTACGTCAGCATAAAATGCTTGTGAGTAACATAGGTTTTGCGTTCAAGATTCATGGCCTAGAATGTTTAAAGGAATACTTAGTTAAAAAGTGGCCATGAAACTTACAAAATGTTTTATTTTATAAAATCATAAGATAAATCGAATGATGTAAAAGAAATATGCATGGTTAAATCATTAACCAAAATATAAGTCATGTCTCGTGTAGAAATGTCATATCATAGATAAAAATGTCTTGTCTTGTACTTTGTTTGAAATGATTTGGATAACGACATGATATGCAATATGATAAAAACACTTATATATAGGAAGTACCAGTGGTGTATCCACCATGCTTTTATCATATTACACATGTCCCGTTATTTAAATCACTTACTATAAACCAACCATCAAAAAGTCTTGTTAAACCAAAGAAATTTCTTGTAATAAGTATCTCATGTAAACCAATGTCAAGTAAACAAATGTCATATATGAATAAAGTCTTGTGTAACCAAAATGTCAAATGTAAACCAATGTCTTGTATAGTCAAAACGTCTTGTATAAAACAATGTCTTTGAATAATCAAACGTTTTATTTTATAAGTCACGCTTTTAATGTCTAAAACATATATTTAGATTGTTGCCAAACACACTCAAACCTTGTTGACAGTCAAATAGACCCTTATAAGGATAAAGGTCTATCCATTTCATCGGATTCTGTCATTCCCTAAAGTCGCTTCCAAACAAACCCGGGAAGTGGGAATGGGATTGTCAATCTATGGTACCATTACATACTATTGGTCGGCGTGATCAATGTTAATGAATGTATTAAGTCAATCTCCAACGCACAAATATGTCATGAACAAAGTAAGCAAAAATGTCTTTGAAAAACCATGTACGAGTATGCTCAGTCAACATACATAGCAAGTAAATGTCTTTGAAAACCAATGTACTAGTATGCTCAGTCAACATACATAACAAGTAAATGTCTTTGAAAACCAATGTACTAGTATGCCCAGTTAAATTACATAGCAAGTAAATGTCTTTGAAAACCAATGTACTAGTATGCTCAGTCAACATACATAGCAAGAAATGTCTTTGAAAACCAATGTACTCAGTCAACATACATAGCAAGAAATGTCTTTGAAAACCAATGTACTCAGTCAACATACATAGCAAGAAATGTCTTTGAAAACCAATGTACTAGTATGCTCAGTCAACATACTTAGCAAGTAAATGTCATAGAAATCAATGTACTAAATGTACTATGTAATCAAATCATGTATAATGTCATGAAAACACGAAAGTAGTCATAGGCACAATATCCCCAAAGCATTTGAAAAAGTAAAAGAGGGGACTATATACTCACTTGAGGTTGCAAGAAAGTCCTTGTTCAAGAAGATAAACCAAAGCTCAAGAGTCCAAGAATTCAAATATGTCCTAATACAAGATAACTATGTTAATATCAGGACATAATCGGCGGATAGGATAGAATGTGGTCTTGTAAACCAAATGAGTGTTGGTACTCATATGAAATGGTTTAGCAAAGTCTACATTCTGATTTAAAATGATTCCTAAGTGCTTTTGACCCATAATGGCTCGTTAAGGTAGTTTAGCTACTTTAACATGTCATTTGCGTAAACGCGTGATCGGATGGTTAGATATACCCTATGATAAGTCTTATATGCCAAAACAAGTTTAATATAGTTGTAAAATCAGTCTATACGGCAAAACATTGGTTACATAAGCTTAACATCTGTTTATGCACAAAAAGGGCATTTTGGTCATTTATAAAGGCATAATAAGCAACTTAACATAACGCTAATCAAACAACGTGACTATAAGGTATCACCTCAAAGGGTTATTCCCTATACAACTATGGTCCCTAATATGAGTTTGGTCGGATCCTAAGATCGACCAAACAGGTCGGATTCGAAAGTCAAAACGGTCGTCAAGACCGCTCGACTTACGACCCTAAGCAAGCACTAAACTAAAAGTGTCGAGTTAGACATGTTAAGCATGTCTAACCTAGTTTATAAAAAGGATCTGGTATCAAAACAAAGAGTTTTGATACCCGAAAGTAGTTCCATCGTATAATGTGCACTTTATGCATTATTGACCGAAACTTTGACTCGTCACTACAACTAGAAAATGTGGTAATCAGTAGGCATGATCGCTATGGATCATAACCACCGTGATTACGATCACGTGGCAAAGCCCAATTGGACTTTGACTTGACCAATAAATGGTCAAAGCCGAAAGTCAAACATTTTTTTACTTTTAGCTTGAAATATCTAAACAAATGAAACAAGACAAGGGTAGAGCACTTACTTGTGTTGAAGAACAACCAAGAGCTCTAAGAAGACAAGAACAACTTAGGTAGGAGGCATCCAACAATATGGTAGCCTCCACTTAGAGTGTTTGAGAGAAAGAAAAGAATTGAGCAAGGAATGAGGTGAACTTTGATGGGTATTTATAGTGTTCTTGGATCAACAAGATCATTCCAAGTGTTCAATATGTTGGCATTATCTTATGGAAGTCCTAACAAGTGTCAAATGCAGGTGAATTAGTGGCAAAATTGATTTGCTTGGTGTCCAAGGAGTAAACAGGAGGCTACCATCTGGTTTTAACCACTCTACTGAGCTGGGGGTTCCTTACGGACCATAAGGGCTTTGGGCTTACGGTCCGTAAGCCCTTTAGCTAGCAGATAGTTGGGGAAATTGGCAGAATAGGCCCCTGAACTTGTTTTTGACGCTTTTGGCACTTCTATCACCTGTTAACCTCATTTTCAAGCTTCATAAGGATGAAATAACATACGAAACTTGAAATATGTTCAAAAATGTTCCAGGTGTCGGTTCGTTTGGTCGTACGGTTGCGGTTTTCGGTTAATTTCGATGAAAATCGTAACGAACGTGTGTATGACCATAAAAGCGTAACGAATGATATTTTTGCATTCCAATCATTAAAATACAAGATTTGATGATTACAAAAAATTGTTGGATGTGCGTACATGTTCCAGATTAAGAGATACGCGTAACGGCATAGCGAAGTTATGTAAAGCGTGGTTTTGCCATACCGAAGCCTTCAAAACTAAATTCTAAGTTATGTAAAGGTTAAGGTATGTTATGCTTGTGAACTTGTTCTGGAGTGTGCGTCGCTACGAGAATCGGCAGACTTTCATAGTTTGTCGTAAATAGTCCCTGTGATCGAATAAGCTTGTTTTTGACATACCAAACCCTTCAAAACTTATTTCTAAGTTACGTAAAGGATATTTTAGCGTATGTTTAGCTTATATCACTATTCCGGACTATACTTTGCGTTTAACTGATTTCGTTTTGCGAATACACCTCCATAAAAGGTTTGAAAGGTCAAAATCGAACATATATTGAAAATGCACAAAACTCATAAATAAATATACAAATTGTAAACAACACAAAGTTTCATTGATCATCAAATTGTAAACAACACAAAGTTACATGATTGAATTACACAGATGTCATAGTCTCCCCTACTTTAGGAAATTTCGTCCAGAAATTTAATTAGAGGAAACTTGTGGGAAAAGATGTGGATACTTCGCCTTCATTTGATCCTCTCGTTCCCAAGTAAATTCTGCGCCACGTTTGGATTCCCAACAAACTTTAACAATTGGTATCCTTCTGCGTTAATTTATTTTTGAATTCACGGTCCAAAATTTCCACAGGTTTCTCAACAAAGTGCGTCGTGTTATCAACACGAATTTCATCAAGAGGGATGTGGAGGTTTTCATCAGCCAAACACTTTTTCAAATTGGACACGTGAAAAGTTGGATGAACATTTCCAAGTTCAGGAGGTAGCTCAAGTTTGTAGGTAACTTCTCCAATTCTCTCAATGATCTTGAATGGTCTAACGTGTCGTGGCACAAGTTTTCCTTTCTTTCCGAATCTAATGATGCCTTTCCAAGGGAATACCTTAAGGGGGTACGTGATCACCGACTTGGAATTCTAAGGGCTTGCGTCGTTTGTCCGCATAACTATTCTGATGGCTTCTAGCTGTCAAAAGGTTTTCGCGAATTTTCTTGACTTTGTCCGTTGTTTCATGAATGAGTTCAGGTCTAGTGAATTGGGATTCACCAATCTCATTCCAACGGACATGTGAACACATTTTCGACCATAAAGAGCTTCGAAAGGTGCCATGTCAATGTTGGAGTGATAACTATTGTTGTAGGAAAATTCGATCAACGGTAGATGCGAAGCCCAACTACCACCAAAGTCGATCACACAGGCTCTAAGCATATCCTCCAGAGTTTGGATTTGTCCATCCGTTTGAGGATGATAGGAAATGCTCAAGTTAAGCTTGGATCCCATGGCAGACTGCATGGTTTTCCAAAAATGAGATGTGGCTCGAGCATCACGATCAGATATGATATCCAAAGGAACACCATGACGAGATACTATTTCATCCACATAGATCTTAGCAGGTTTGTCAGCAGAAAAATCCTCACAAATGGCTATAAAATGTGCTGACTTTGTTAGACGATCAACGACTACCCAAAAAGCATCGTGACCTCTAGAAGTGCGCGGTAATTTGGTAATGAGATACATAGCAATGTTTTTCCCATTTTAAACTGGAATTCTCTGGTTGTTCAAGCAAACCAGAAGGACATTTGATGTTCCGCCTTTATTTTGAGACAAGTAAGGCATTTAGAGACGTACAAAGCTATGTCTTTCTTCATACCCGGCCACCAATATTGAGTACGAAGATCTTTGTACTTTTTTTGTCTGCACCTGGATGGATTGAATAGCGAGACTTATGAGCTTCATCCATTATCAAGGTGTGGAGATTGTCTAGACTTGGAGCCCACAAACGGTTCATATAATAAGATAACCCATTGTCTTTTGTTTCGAGTTGAAGCTCAAGATGATGTGGTAATTCAATACCCATTTTGTCTTGTGCAACACAAGTATGTTGAGCTTCAAGAATACCTGTCTGGATATCAGATCGAACTTGAACACATTGCAGCTTGACACGTTCTTTACGACTAAGAGCATCGGCTACGACATTCGCCTTACCAGGATGGTAGCGAATTTCGCAGTCATAGTCGTTCAGAAGTTCGACCCAACGTCGTTGTCTCATGTTCAGTTCTTTCTGATTAAAGATGTGTTGGAGACTTTTGTGATCTGTGAAAACCACACACTTTGTACTGAAAAGATAATGTCTCCAAATTTTTAGGGTGAAAAACTACAGCGCCCAACTCAAGATCATGAGTGGTGTAGTTCTTTTCATGAACTTTCAGTTGTCTTGATGCATAGGCCATAACTTTGTCTCCTTGCATGAGAACACAGCAAAGGCCTAAGTTTGATGCATCACAATATACAACAAAGACATCATTGCCGTCGGGTAAGGACAGAATAGGAGCATCACAGAGTTTTTTTTGTTTCATCATTCGAAAGGCTTCTTCTTGTTCAGGTTCCCACTCAAGAGGCTTATTCTTCTGAGTCAAAATATTGTGGGGAACCGCGATTTTTGAAAAGTTCGCAATGAATTGACAATAATATCCAGCAAGACCAAGAAATGAGCGAATTTCAATGGGAGTAGTGGTGTCCAATCCTTAATCGCAGCGATTTTGGAAGGATCCATATGTATACCTTGCTCATTGACAATGTGACTCAAGAACTGAACTTCTTTTATTCAGGATTCATACTATAGTGTTGATGCATAATGTCTATGTCTTAGTCTTATATCGGGTCTGTATAGAACAGAGCTGAATAGGCTAGTCGTATGAAGTATTTATGCAAAGGTGAGACAAGTTCGCCCGTGATGTCATGTGTCGTCAAGTTCGGCACCTCCCACTAGCGAACTTGATCATCTATAAATAGCTAACTAGCCTCACTCATTTGTAACTTTGGCATTTTGGAGGCGAAGCTCTGTCAATTTGTACTCTTGACGTTTTATCAATAAAACTGATGTTAAACTGATTAATTCTTGTCTATTGGTAAACACGACATAATATTTCCGATATTATGGACGTTAGATATCAAATTTAGGTTCCTTAGCATCAAGGATCGGTCCTACAAGTGGTATCAGAGCTAGAACAGCTTGATTTGATAGTAATAAAGACAAGAACACTTCTATTTCTACTCCATTCTTCTATTTTTTTTCACTTTTTCATCCAAAATGAAGAATTCATGGTCAAAATCTTTTCAATTTTGAATATAACATGTAAAATACAACAAAGACAAACCTTTGAAAGGTTGGAGACCAAATTCAACCGAATTAAATTCAAAATTTTGAAAAAACCATGTTTGACAAAACCATGTTCATCGAACTTGTTAGCCAAGTTCGGCTGAACTTGGACTAAAAGTCACTTTTTCGGTGATTTTTTACTAAGTTCGCTCGAACTTGAGTGAATTTTGAGAGATTTTCTGCGTAGTTAGCTCGAACTTACAAGGATTTTGATATTTTATCAAGTTCGACCGAACTTGATAAATTTCAAAGAACTTTCAACTAAGTTCGCCCGAACTTGCGAAATACTTATCAAATCTCAAATGCAAGTTCGACCGAGGTTGTTAAAAGAAAGTTTTCAAGCTAAAAATTCACAGTTCGACCGAACCTGTGAATAAAGCTGAGAATTCTTCATTTCCACTACAAGTTCGACCGAACTTGTAGTAGAACTAACATTTTCAAAAGTTTTTGAGTGTTTTCAGTGTACACATTTCGTTATTCACAATGGATGATATTCAAAGAGCTTATATGTCCGGAGCTAGTTCATCAAATGCTAACGTGATCCAACAAGTCAATCTTGACAACGAGATGGGCACGACTGTTAAACCGCCAAAGCTAATGAGCATGGATGAGTATGAAGGATGGAAGGAGAAGTTTACATATTGGGTTCAAGCCATGCACTTCCAAGGTTGGGTGTCGATCGAGAGAGGTTATACAGTTCTGTTGGACGAACATCAGCAAGTTCTGGAGAAATACAAGTACTCCACAACACAGAAAGAAGAATACATTGCTGAGAAAAAGATGAACAGTCTTATCCAACAATCTGTTAAAGAAGATATTCTCGTATTGCTACCAAAATACACGACTACAAGAGATCTCTGGCTTTCATTACAAAAGAAATATCAAGGAAGCGCGGAGATGATCAAGAGCAAGAAAGCGCTCATTTTGAAAGAGTTCGATATCTTCAACATGCTGAAGGGTGAGACCATGACGCAGATGATTGAACGCTTCTGTCATCTTAAAGTCCAAATGCGAAGACACGGTCTTGAGAAGACGAAACAAGAGTACATCGACAAGCTTGCAGATGCTCTACCAGATGGAGAATGGACTACTTACTTAATGGTTCTGAAGGAAAGCAAAAAATGGGAATTCTTCAATCTGTCAACATTTATCGATAAACTCGAAGGCCATGAAATGGAACTCCTGAAGATTGCAAAGTCAAAAAACGCTAATGTTGTTCAAGACGTTGGTTTATACTACAAAGAGTGGAATGCAAGATAACATTTCAAGCCCAAAAATTCAGACAACATTCAATGCAAGTGTGAATTCTTCGAACAATTCACAGCAGAATCAGAATCAGTCATATCCTCAATATGATCAAAGTCCACAGTCTTCATTCTCAAGCACTGGTTCAAATTCGTCTTATCAAAGTCAAGCAAATCAGAACCAACAAACAAATTCTGATTCGAATGTATTCAAATGTAACATTGCTGTTAATTTGAATAATGCTTTTTCTGAGCAAACTACTAAGCAACACATGGCACTTCTCGCCAATGTTCTAGAATCATATGAAAGTATCGTAGCAGGGAAAATTGGCAATCCCGAGATGACCGTCGAAGACTACCACCAGGTGGACGAAGAAGAACTGGAGCTCATGGATATAAAGTGGTGTTTAGCATCTATCATTTGAAGGGTCAAAAAGTTCGTTGCTCTCACAGGCCGAGATATCGGAAATTCGAGCAACAAACTAGGTTTTGACAAGACAAAACTCACGTGTTTCAGATGTCGCCAAAAGGGACATTTCAAGAGAGAATGCAAAAATCCTGAAGCAACGGGAAATCAAACTCCATTCGGAGGAGGCAACGAGTATTACAAGAAGTCACTTCAGTACAAGCCTTTCCCGAAGAAGACTCAGGTTCAAATCCAAGAGAAGCCAAATAGCAGTAACACTGAAAAAGCTATGGTTGCATCAAACAAAGATGATGGTTTCGACTGGAACTCTTATATCGGTAAGAAGACCGGAGTTGAATTGATGGCCAAATCGTTGAAGATACATCTGCCGAAGACGCAACAGCTTTAGAGAATGTTCTACTGGAATAGTATCTGCATCAACAACAAGAAGAAGAGGAATATATCAACATACAGAAACAAGGAATTTTATCTCCTAACTCTTGTGATAGTTTTTCAGGTCACTTTAATGGAAGTTCTCAGGAACAAGTTGCCGAGGAAAAGTCTATTGCTGAAGAAGTCATTGATGTTACTCAAGAAGTGAATGCCGAAAACCTCAAGGATATTGCCAACAAAGCTTTGATGGTAAATATAACCAAGGTAGGTTTAGAGGTAAATGAAGTTGTAAGAGTACAAGTTGTAGAGGTTGAGAAACCTTGTACAAAATGTACCGAACCATGTATCGAATGTGTCGAAAAATCAAAGATCATCGGTGAAATCAATGTGCATAATGAACTTTTAAAATACGATTATCGCACAATGAAGGAAGCATATGACAAAATGAAAGATGATTAGGGCAGGCTCGATCGAAACAATATCGAACAACATGATACTGTGAGAATGTTGAAAGGAACAGTAATGGATAAGCAAAAAGCGATTAATATCTATATTAACACCATTGCTGAAACTAAGCAACAACTCCAAGACATGAAAATTGAAACAGAGCGTGTTCAACAACTTTTGAGAAGTTATACTTGTAACGCATATGTCATTGATCACATCCTTCCGACAATTCCATCAGAAGAGAAACCTAAAAAGAAAATCTGTAAAGAATACAACAATGTTCCTCCACCCCTATGCGAGAGGTATGGTCGCAAATCCATTGATGGGATGGATAAGGCACTCAACATTGAGTTGTTATCTGAAAAGAAAAATGAGTTGCCAGAGAACATTGATGTAATCAATAGTAAAACAGATAATGACAATACTAAGGTTAAAAATGTGGTTGAAAATGTTTTGAATGATTCTGATGATGGCAGCTTTAAAAGCGCCGACTCGAGTTCAAAGAATTCTGATTCACAGTCCGAAGATGATGATACATCATTGGAGAATGGTCTATGTGATGATCCTAATGTTGTAATGTACAAGATTAAGGAATCTGATAGATTATACTTTGATGACAGTTTTCCGATTCAGAACGTGAAGGAAGAATTGTTAGTCAAATTCTTTAAACTCGTTGAGGTCACATCAGATGATCTCTAGATTAATGAAAAGAAATTCTATTCCAAACCTAAAAGAAATAACTACCGAAGGAATGGTGGTGATTATCCAGAAACCGGAGAGCAGGGTTGGGATTAGAGGAATCAGATGAACCTATAAAGAAAACGTCACCATTTCATGAATACAAGAATAAAAACATGAATTTTGTATGTGGGACGAGCACGGTTCATGAGGAAAGTTTGATTGGCAAACAATCAAATGATGAGTTCAAGAAATAAAAAGAACTTCGAGATAAAGCCAAAATTGCAAGTGGTGCAACACCCACTAAAGGACATCCACATGATTCTTGGACTTGTTTCAAGTACAACGAAATTGGTCATATTGCACGCCAATGTCCGAAATCAAAGCCGGCTTATCTTCGAAGGAAAAAAAGTTCAAATGTTGTGAAACCGAAGCATCAAGAGTTTGTAAAACATGTAAAGATTTTGAAAAGAACTGAATCAAAAGCTGAAGTTAAACCTAAAACAGAAAAGAAGTTTGAAAATTCAATTTTCAAAAAAGGTGAAACTTCAAAAGCTAATGAAAACAAGTTTTACATCAAAAAGGCAAACATCAAATCTCAAGCCTGGATTGCAAAGAAACGGTCAACAACATCCGATGTTATTAAGTCTGAAATTGAAACTAATATTGTCAAATCTACAAGTGGTAACAGTTTGAAAAATAACAAGAAATGAAGTTTTCAAACATAAACATCATAGAAAATTCAGATGATGAGTTTGAATTTGATTATGCTGATGAATATGAATTTGATTACGATGATGGTTATCCAATTCAACCAAAGGCCATAAAGGCTTGGGTCGCGCTGTTTAACAAATTGCTGAAATGTGCAGGGGCTCCAGAGATCCGTACTTTCTAAGTGGATTATGGATAGTGGAGCGTCCAGGCATATGACGGGAATGAAAGCGTTGCTATTCGACATAAAAAAGCTATCAATGGTGGCTATGTCGTTCCAGAACTTGGTGATTCTGTTTAAGAAACTCAAGAATCTTTATCATCTGCCGGTTAGACGCATTAGAAGTGACAACGGCACAGAATTTAAGAATAACAAAATGAAGGAATTCTGCAACGCGAAAGGGATACTGCGCGAGTTTAGTGCTCCCTATACTCCACAGCAAAACGGAGTAGCTGAACGGAAAAACAGAACTTTGATTGAAACTGCGAGAACCATGCTTGCAGATTCTAAACTTCCAGTCAGCTTCTGGAGTGAAGCGGTTGCTGTGGCTTGCCACACGCTAAACAGAGTTCTCACTGTCAAACCAACAAAGAAAACATGTTTTGAGATGATAAACCGACGGAAGCCAAATTTGAAATTCTTAGAACCATTTGGTGCGCCATGTACTGTATTTGATCAAGATGGCAAATTCGGAGCTAAATCTCTTGAAGGTTTCTTTGTCGGATATGCGAGTCCGTTAAGAAGAGTGTATGTTCCTTCGTTGAGAAAGGTTATTGAAGCACAGCATGTGGATTGTTTTAACTATACGGATCTTATTCAAATGAGAGGTGACGCATGGCTGTTTAACTACCAAGATCTTTGGAAGTCATTCGACTTGCCAGAAGAACCGTCTGAAGAAGAAGTTGCAGCATTATACTATCTTCAACAGTCGGTAAATCAAGAACAAATCATTAGACCAATTGTGGTTAATCAACCCACGTTGAATTCTTCATCTTCCGGAGCAGGTCCTAGCAATAGTAGTGTTCAAGTTGAAAATATTTATGAAGTAGAAGTAACACCTGCTACAAATCCATCAAATGTGTCTTCTGAACCAGATAATGCTACAACAATGCCCATTACGCCTCAGAATCAGAATTCTGATTCAGATGAAGCACCGACATTTGATGTTGATGATGAAACTTCATCGGATGAAGAAGTTGAGCAGATTTCTAACAAGTTGAATCAATCTGCTAGTACGAGAAATCAGAATGAAACATCATCAAGTACTCCTAATGTTGATGTGAACAGTGATATTATTGTTTCAAATCAGCAAAGCTCAGTTGATGTTCCAACAGAAGAAATGCCGCGATCATATTCGTACCATCCTTCAACGAATATTATAGGAGAATTACAAACTGGTGTGCGTACTCGAAACCAAATAAACAAAGCACTTAGTTGTTTCTACACCCGAGTTGCACCAACTTAGAATTACTACTATTACTCTTGTTTCATTTCTCAAATAGAGCCAAAGACAGTAAATGAGGCTCTGGCTGACGAGAATTGGGTGATAGCAATCCAAGTCGAACTTTTACAGTTCGAGAAGTTGGGTGTTTGGAAGCTTGTAGACTTGCCACCGAAGCAGAAAGCTATTGATTCAAAGTGGGTCTTCAAGTGTAAAAGAGACGATCGGGGTGTAATAGTCAGAAACAAAGCTCGGCTGGTTGTTAAGGGATTCCACCAGCAGGAAGGTATACATTACATGGAGGTATACGCACCGGTTGCGCGATTAGAATCTTATCCGCATTTTCCTAGCGTTCACAGCTTGGAAAGGATTTAAGGTGTACTAGTTGGATGTAAAATCAGCATTTTTTCTATAGTAAAATTCGTGAACAAGTGTATGTAGGTCAACCACCAGGTTTCGTCGATCCACTTAAAAAGACTAAAGCATATCTCCTGGATAAAGCCTTGTACGGACTACACAAAGCCCGAGAGCTTGGTACGAGACATTATCGCAACATCTTGTAGGGAATGGCTTTACACGAGGCACAATGGACAGCACTTTGTTTACCAGAGAAGTTGGATCGCATATAATAATTGTACAAATCTATGTGGATGATATCATTTTCGGTTCTACGGATGACAGTCTGCGCAAAGAGTTTGAAAAGATCATGAAGAAGAAATTTGAGATGTCCTCGATGGGCGAAATGAAGTTTTTCTTAGGTCTTCAAGTGGATCAGCTTCCAAACAGGATACTCATTAATCAGACTAAGTATGTTCACGAAATTCTAAAAAACTTTGAAATGGATTCTTCAAAGCCACTTTCGACGCCGCTGGCACTGAACCATGGGATTTGCGTAGACGAGACGGGAACGAAAGTTGATGAACACTTTATAGATCGATGATAGGTTCACTAATGTATCTAACGACATCACGCCCAGACATCATGTATCCTACTTGCTTATGTGCGAGATATCAGTCAAGTCCTCGAATGTCACACATGCAGATAGTCAAGCGAATCTTCGTTACTTGAATGGATGTCCTAGCACGGGCTTATGGTATCCTAAAAACGACAATTTCAACTTAACGGGTTATGCTGACTCAGACTTCGGAGTGGACAAGCTGAACTCGAAATCAACAACTACAGGATGCCAGTTCATTGGCACGCGTTTGGTAACGTGGCAGTGTAAGAAACAGACCACGGTCTCTCTCTCAACCTGTGAAGTGGAATACATTTCTGCTTCTAGCTGTTGCTCTTAAATCCTCTGGATTCAGCAACAGATGAGGGATTATGGTCTGCAGTTTCATGACACGCCTTTATTTGTAGATAACAAAGCAACCATCAATATAACTAAAAATTTGGTTCATCACTCATGTACAAAACATATTGAAATTCGGTACCATTTCATTCATGATTGTTTACGAAAAGAAATTGGTTCGAATAGAAAAAATCCACACCGACGAACAAAGGGCTGATTTTTATACCAAAGCATTTCAATTAACAATATTTAAATTCTAACGCGGCTTAACGGTATTAAAAATTTGCTTACAGGTGCGGAATCTGAGGTTGAATACGGATCAGATGACGAATTCACGTGATCCGCATTGGTTTGTATGGTTTATAAATACCTTTCTACTTTAGTATTTCTTAAAAATCTAAAATTCAAAAATATATTTTTGATTTTAGGGGGAGAAATATTTGGGAAAATACAAAAACATATGAAAAATTTTAAAAATGTACAAAAACATTGAAAAAAGACGACAAAAAAGAATTCGGTGTAACAAAAAGGAAATGATAATACATCAGTGGACTATCATAGTATGCTAAAGAAATGGAAAGTTTAAAAGTGATAAACGAGTCTTACTGTGGATGTGTCGATAGGCTTAACACGTTCAGTAAACTGTTTTCGAGATACAAACTAAATTTAACAACTACTTAATCTTGTGGATTAACACATCTTGGATATATGGACTTAGTACTGCGAAAATTCGTTTGAGAGATTGCATGATTCTGAGATACGAGGTCTTTATAGATAGTTGATATCTAGGGTATTATACAAGTTCTTCTGTTTTTGCGGAAGCAATAGCCTAGAACCTCTATAATGCTTTCGCTATAAACCCTAAACTGCATGCAATATTGAAAAGTATCAAAAGATCTAATCATTTGCAGTGCTGAAAAGATTCCTTAAGTGGAACACACCTTAAAGACGAGCCTTCATCTCTTTGTCTGCACCGTAGTACTAACCTGAGCTCTCAAGGTATCGCATTACCCAGATACAGATATCAATTACGTTATATTCACCTGTAAGATGAAATCTAGGGAATGTTGATACGGGAGTATATTCAAGAAGTGGGAACCACAGATAAGTCAAGTTTCATAAATCTTACCTTAACATATCTTGAAACAGTTGAGAAATGTGGTAAAGTTTAAGAGGACAAACATATCGACAATCTAGGTAAATGAGTTTAAAGCTTAAAGTCATCTAAAGGTCAATGGTACTGGTGATATGTCTCAATTAACTTATATGATCCTTTAGACAAGAATTCACAAAAATGTGTCTGTAAATATGTTTGTACATTGTTTACATTGTCCTGTAAATAGTTTGTCAGCTTTACAGATTAAAACCAAAAAGATTTTCAGTGTGTTTTATCATAAACTTACAAAAATTCAAAAAGATTGTTGGTGCATATGTCTGTTGCCTTCGTTGTTACACGAGAACGAGTTTGGATTGAACGAGAGTTTCTGAAGACCGAACAAGACAAAGTAGATTTCCAAGAGGGAGTCTATTGGTGCATAACGTCTATAGAATAGTCTTGTATCGAGTCTGTATAGTATAGATGAAACGAGGCGTATTATAGAGTGTTTTAGGACAATTTCGCTTGAGATGGTAATGGGGAAGTCAAGTTCGCCCGAACATCAACACCAAACCAGCGAACTTATGATCCTATAAATAGGTGCCTTGTGATTTCATTTGTAATTTGGAGATATTTTGCCATAGAGACGGCGAAGGTCTGTTGGATCCGGATCTCGAATGTATTGAACTTTAGATCAATGAAAACAACTATTAAATGAGTAATTCTTGTTATTTGGTTAACTTGTCATTAGTTTCCGCCTAATCGGACAATAGATAACAAATTTAGGTTCCCGTGCTAATCGTGGACGTTCCTACAAGTGGTATAAAAGCCTGGATACTTGAATTTGTTGAAATAAAGACAAGAATCTCTCTATTTCATCTCAATTCTTCTATTTTTCTTAACTTCTGATCAAAAATGAAGAATTCACGGACAAATTCTGTTCAATTTTGAATATGTCATGTAAAACACACTAATAACAAACCCCTGAGAGTTTGGACATCAAATTCAAACGTTTTGACATCAAAAAGTTGCAAAAACCATGTTTTTGAAACAAGTCATGGCCAAACTTAACATAAAGTTTGACCGAACTTGATTAAAATCTCACTGATTTTCATCAAGTTCGACCAAACTTGATAGGTTTTAAAAGATTTTTGTGAGAAGTTCGCTCGAACTTGAAGAATATTTCAATAGTTTTGGTTAAGTTCGACCGAACTTGATTGAATCTCATTGAATTTCATTCACAAGTTCGACCGAACTTAAGTGTTTGTCTTTAAACCTTACACAAGTCCGCTCGAAGTGTGTTTGTTCTCAATAGTAATACCAAGTTCGACCGAACTTGAGTATAAGTGATAAAATTTTGAAAATTGATTTCTAAGTTCGACCGAACTTGTTGAAACTTGATTTCAAAATCTGTTTTGACACAAGTTCGTCCGAACTTGCTTGTTGCTAATCAATTGTCAAGTGTTTTTGATTGTATTCTTAGATTTTCAAAATGGAATTTCCATAACGCGTTTGCAGCTGGAGTAGCTCAAGCCTCAACGTCAAATTCGATTGCGGTTAACCAGATTAACCTCGATAATGAAATGGGTACTACTTAGAAACCACCGAAGTTGATGAATATGGACGAGTTCGAGGGATGGAAAGAAAAGTTTGTTAATTGGATTCAAGCGAATCAATTCAACAGCTGGGTTGCGATTTAAGATGGTTATACATGGCCCAAAGATGAACGTGATCAAGATCTTCCACTGAACAAGTTTTCAGCAATTGACAAAGAGAAATATGTTTCTGAAAAGAAGATGATCAGTTTGATACAACAATCTGTCAAAGAAGATATCTTGATATTATTACCAGAATATGTTACTTCTCAAGAATTATGGAATTCTCTTTGCGAAAAATTCAAGGGAAGTGATGAAATGATCAAAAGCAAAAAGGCTTTGATAATGAAAGAATTTGAGATCTTCACAATGATCAAAGGAGAGACAATAAAGCAAATGATTGATAGATATTGTCACCTCATGGTCCAGATGCAAAGACATGATATCAAGAGAACTAACAAAGAGCAAATAGAGAAGCTGGCTGATGCACTTCCAAAAGGAGAATGGACATCTGATGATTTTAAAGAATAGTCCACCTTGGAGACATTTTAAGTTGTCATCTTTCATTGACAAACTTGAAGGTCACGAAATGGAATTGATGAAGATTGCAAAATCCAAAAACACTAATGTTGTTCAGGATGTTTGAGTTTATTACAAAGGTGGTGTTCCAGATACTCCGATTCAAAGTCCAAAAATCCAAACGGCATTTAGTGCAAGCATGAATACATCAGATCAATCGTCACAAAATCAGTATTCTCCAAACACTGGTTATTGATATGTTGGTTCAAGTTCTTCTTCTCAAAGTCAATCATCAGACAATCCAATCCACTTCTAACTCAAATGTTTTCCAATGCAACATAGCTGTTGATTTAAAGAATGTGTTTCCTAAGAAAGTTGCGAAACAGCACATAGCACTTCTTGCTACAGTTCTGGAATAGTATGAAAGTCTTGTTGTTGGAAAGATCGGAAATCTTGAAATGACAGTTGAGGATTACGATCAGGTAGATGAGGAAGAGTTGGAACTGATGGACATCAAATGGTCCTTAGCATCGATTATCCGGAGAGTTTCAAAGTTTGTAGCACTCACTGGAAGTGATAGTGTTAATTCAAACAATAAACTTGGTTTCGACAAAACGAAAGATACTTGTTTCAGATGTCGACAAAAAGGGCACTTCAAACGTGAATGCCATAACCAAAAAGGAAATGGAAACCAAAACCCTTTTGGAACTGGTAACGAATATTACAAGAAAGCGCTGCAATATAAATCATATCCGAATAGAACACAAGTTGAAGTTGAAGAAAACCTGCAAAGAAAGCGGAACAAGCTCTTGTTGCTAATCATGAAGACGATGGTTTCGATTGGAACAAATACATCAGAAAGAAGACTGGTGTTGCAATGATGGCAGAGGTTGTGAATGAATCTGAGACATCATTTGTGGATGCTACTATCGAAAATGCTATTCAAGAAGCATTAATGCAGAGAGCTGAGGAAGAAGCTGTCCTGGAGAATGCAGTTCTGGAAAGATACATGCAACAAACAGAGGAAGAAGGAATAGCTTACCTTGAGACTCAAAAGCAAGAAGGGTTGAAAGCAGAAGCCGAAAAGGTAAAAGCAGAGGTAAGAATGTCTGAAAAGGAAGTTGTGATAGTTGTGGAGGTTGAAAAACCTTGCACAAAGTGCGCAAGTCCTTGTGAACCCTGTCTGGATAAAGTCAAAGTCATAAGAGAATGACTGAACATAACGAAAACTTTCGTTATGATTACAGAACCATAAAAGAAGCTTATGACAAAATATCAGGCAAATATAAACATGTTGAAAAAGCTAACAGTGAACTCAACGCTAATGTCACCATGTTAAATGCCACAGTATTGAAAAACAAAAGGCAATTAACATGTACATTAATACAATTGCTGAGACAAAATGAAAATTGAAACAGAAAGAGTCAGACAATTACTAAAAAGTTACACCACAAACGCATATGTCATTGATCAGATTCTTTCTACGATCAAGTCGGAGGAAAATGTTGATAACTCAAAGCGTAAAGTTTACGGAAATGTTCCTCCACCATTTCTTGCAAGTTACTGCTGCAAGAAAGATGATGATATTGAAAAGGCATTTAATCTTTTACTTCTTTCAGAAAAGAAAAATAAATTGCCTGAAAATATTGGCGTAGACTTTACGAAATCAAACGATGACAATGAATCGGTGGTAAAAGATGTGGTAAAGAATGTTTTGGGAAATAATTCTGATGACGGCAGCTTTAAAAGAGCCAACTTAATTTTAAACAGTTCTGGTTCACAATCTGAAAGTGACGATACATCATCAAAAAATGATCTAAGTGATGCTCCTAATGTTATCATGTACAAGGTAAGGAATCTGATAGATTATATTTCAATGACAGCTTTCCGATTCAGAATGTGAAAGAAGATCAAATCGAAAAACTATTTAAACTTGTGGAAGTTTCATCAGATGATCTCGAGAAAAATGAAAAGAAGTTTTATTCTAAACCGAAACGGAATTTTAACAATTAACGTAGAAACGGTGATGATTTTCCTGAGAACAGGAGAGCAGGTTTAGGTTTGGAAGAAGCTGAAGATGAACCGAAGAAGAATCAGAAGTCAACGTTCCAGGAATACAAAGGTAAGAACATAAAGTTTGTGTACGGAACGAGCACGGTTCGAGAAGAAAGCTTGATAGGTAAGAAGTCAAACGATATTTCAAGAACGAAAAAGAAATTCGGGACAAGGCTAAGTCCGCAAGTGGAGTAAAACCCACTAGTTGACAGGTTCATGACACTCGGACTTGCTTCAAATGCAATGAAGTTGGTCACATTGCTCGCAAGTATCCGAAGTCTAAGCCTGTGTATCCCCGAAGAAAAGAAGTTTCAAAAGTGGTAAAACAAAAGCAATCTGATAATAGTCAAATCAGAATTTTAAAAAGAAATATTGACATCAAAGAAATGAAACATAATGTTGAATCCAATCTTAAAATAAAACCTAAAAATGAATCAAAATTTGAAAATTCAGTTTTTCAAAAAGGTGAGACTTCAAAGTCAAACAATGATTCTAGATTTTATATCAAGAAAGCTAAAGTTAATTCTCAAGCTTGGATTGCTAAGAAGAAATCACCTAAAAAAGTGAAGATTGTTTGTGATAAAATCGAAAATGTCAAATCAATCAAGAAAGATAAAAGTAAAGTTGATTGTGAGTTTGAAGGTTGTGATGTTGAATATGCTTATCAAAGAGCATAAGAAAGTGATTACGAAGAGCTGTATGAGGAATTATATCCAAAACCCAAGACCAAGAAGGCTTGGTTTGATCTTTTTAACTAAATCCTTTCATGTGCAGGAGTTCCAAGATCCAGATTATCAAAGTTGATTTGGGATTGAGGAGCTTCATAATATTTAACTTATCCAGAAATGTCAAATCTTTGTCATTTTGAGGGGGAGTTGTTAAAAGGAAAAATTTTGAAAAAATCAAAATTATGAAAATCCACACCGTTGAACAGAAAAACTGATTTCAAAAGTTCTTACAAGTTCAAACTGCTTTTACAAGTGGTAAATGAGTTTAATGATTGTTTGTTAAACAATTGCAGATACAGGATTGAGAAAAAGGATCGGACGACGAGGTCACGGGATCTACATTGGTTTGTTATATTTTTTAGAAAGAATATTTCTTTAAAAACTAAAATCCAAAAATATGTTTTTGATTTTAGGGGGAGTAAGAATATTTGAAAATTTTTAGAAAAATAAAAAACATATGAAAAAATTGAAAATACAAAAACATTGAAAAAGACAACAAGAATTTTGTTGTCAAAAAGAAAATGATAGTACATCTGTGGACTATCAGAGTATTCTAAAGAAATGTAAAATTTAAAAGTAATAAAAAGTCTTACTGTGGATGTGTCGATAGGCTTTACACGTTCAGTAAATTGTTTCTGGGATATAAACTAAATTTTACAACTGCTTAATCTTGTGAATTAACACATCTTGGATATATGGACTTAGTACTCCGAAATTTCGATTGAAGGGTTGACTGATTCTGAGATACGAGGTCTCTATAGATGATTGATATCTGGGGTATTATACAAGTTCTTCTAATTTTGCGGAAGCAATAGCCTAGAACTTCTATAATGCTTTTGCTAAAAACCTCAAAATAGCATGCAAACTTCAAAAAATCGAAAGATCTAATCATTTGCAATGCAGAAAAGATTCCTTAAATGGAACACTCCTGAAAGACGAGCCTTCATCTCTTTGTCTGTACGGTAGTACTAAACTGAGCTCTCAAGGTCTCTCATAACCCAAATACAGATATCAATTACGCTATACTCACCTATAAGATGAAATCTAGGGAATCTAGATTCGGGAGTATATTCAAGAGGTGGGAACCATAGTTAAGTCAAGTTTCATAATTCTTACCTAACGTATCTTGGAACAATTGAGAAATGTGATGAAGTTTAAGAGGACAAACATATCGACAATCTAGGTAAACAAGTTTAGAACTTAAAGTCTCAAAAAGGTCAATGGTACTGGTGATATGTCTCCATAAAACTGATATGATCCTTAGATGCAAATTCACAAAAATATGTCTGTAAATATGTTTGTATATAGTTTTCTTTACTTGTTAAAAGTTCTGTAAATACTTTACTTACTTTTTTTAAATTCAAAAAGATTTTCAACGAGCCAATGTTGGAGAACGGATCATCGAAGTCTGGTAAGAAAAAGTTCACTAATTTGAATCTTTAAAATTGAAGATAATATCAGTTGTTCACAACAGGTTTAGCTAAGGTCATTAATTTGGACTTGGTTGACATATTTGGTTAATCAAGGTCATTAACTTGGATTTGATCAACTAAGTGGATTTTTACAAATCAAATGATAAAAATGTGAAAGTTGAAGGTTTTAAACGTAAAATGTTTCAAGATCATTAATTTGAACTTGAAATAAATGAAAAATGAAGATTTGAAGTACAAGTTTTGTACAGGTGGTATGTAATACATGTGGTACAAAATTTCAAAGTTAGAATCTGAAATGTTTATTTGAATTCCCAAGTACTTTGAAACAGGAAGTAAAGTGTTAGGGGGAGCAGGATGAAACGTGATTAAAGATAAAGCTCAAAGCTAGGGGGAGCACAACTCTCACCAAGGGGGAGCTTGGAGATTAAAGTTTTATCAAGTTAAATTGAAAAAAAAGAAAGTTTGAAGATCATAAAGTTTAAAGCTTATTCAAGGATAAAGATAAAGACTCAGGAACTTATTTGAAGTCTGATGATTACAAGGTGTTCAAAGAAGACTATGACAATTGAAGACTGACGAGGATGATTATTGTCAAAGATGTCTATGAAAGAAGATGACTGCGGCAACATCCAAGGGGGAGTCTGTTGGTGCATATGTCTGTTGCCTTCGTCATTACACGAGAACAAGTTTGGATTGAACGAGAGTTTTTGAAGACCGAACAAGACAAAGTAGATTTCCAAGAGGGAGTCTATTGGTGCATAACGTCTATAGAATAGTCTTGTATCGAGTCTGTATAGTATAGATGAAACGAGGCGTATTTAAGAGTGTTTTAGGACAAGTTCGCTTGAGATGGTAATGGGGAAGTCAAGTTCGCCCGAACTTCAACACCAAACCAGTGAACTTATGATCCTATAAATAGGTGCCTTGTGATTTCATTTGTAACTTGGAGATATTTTGGCACAGAGACGGCAAAGCTCTGTCAGATCCGGATCTCGAATGTATTGAACTTTAGATCAATGAAAACAACTATTAAACGAGTAATTCTTGTTATTTGGTTAACTTATCATTAGTTTCGGCCTAATCAGACAATAGATAACAAATTTAGGTTCCCATGCTAATCGTGGACGTTCCTACAAAAATTTAATGGCTACATTGTTTTCAGCAAACCAATGTTGGAGAACGAGTCTTCGAAGTCTGGTAAGATGCTAGAACTGGTGGGAATCTCTTTAACAATGGGCTGGGAGCTAAT
This sequence comes from Scalesia atractyloides, assembly GCA_947069175.1. Lineage (NCBI taxonomy): Eukaryota > Viridiplantae > Streptophyta > Magnoliopsida > Asterales > Asteraceae > Scalesia > Scalesia atractyloides. Next base: position 60,832,413 of record CAMTDV010000017.1, read on the forward strand.
CTGTGAAATCTGAAAAGTCAAAACGATAAAAAGTTCATTAATTTGAAACTTTGATTTTGAAAATATCAACAGTTTGTTCGTAACGGGTAAAACCGGGGTCATTGACTTGGACTTGACAGACAAATCGGTTAACCAAGGTCATTAGCTTGGACTTGGTCAACTAAGTGGATTTTCATATCTAGTAATAGTTGGAAAGTTCAGGGGTTAAACTGTAAAATTTGAAAAGTTTGAGATTTGGTTTTGGTAAGTTCGGCCGAACTTGCTAAACTGATCAAAGTTTAACTTTAAGCTAGTTCGAACGAACTTGCTAATTAATGGCTGGTGGTTTTAACTCAAGTTCACCCGTACTTTTGATGGGCCTTTCTGTTGGGCTCAGCAAGTTCGCCCAAACTTGCATGAGTATTTAAACACAGCAAGTTCGGCCGAACTCATTTATCAGTTACCAAATCTCTCTGAAGCGAACTTGTGATTTTGTCAAAATCATAATGTTATACTGCCCAAATTTGGATTGTTTTTGGTGATTAGCACACCATCGACAATGTCTGAGGTACTGATTTTGATTTTGAACCGTAATTTGGACTGTAATTGATGAACCAGATCTTAAAACTTAAAAATTGATAGATCTAGGGGCTCAATGAAAGAATTGAACATTAAATCTTAATAATGAACTAAAATCGACCATGGATTTATTTTGAATTAGATAATAATGGTTAACTTTAGGCCTGAGCAGGTTTGGTGTGTTGTAGGAGACGACAAGTTCGGTCGAACTTGTTGTCAAGTTCGACCGAACTTGCATAAAGGAATTGTTATCTAAACCAAAATAAAGAGAACCAATTGCATGTTCGACCGAACTTCATAAAACTAACTATTGAAAGAATATGTGGAAGTTCGCCCGAACTTGTGATATGGAAATTTGAAAACTGTTAAGAGTATAAGTTCGCCCGAACTTACACTTGAATGAGGAACATGTTTGTAATACATGTTCGGGCGAACTTAGCAATATCACAATGTTATATATCACATCAAGTTCGCCCGAACTTAAGTGTTAGAAAAAAAATTGTAACTTTTTCTCAAAAAGCGTGCTAATTGTTTTGCGTCGTTTTTCAGGCTCAAGAACCAGCGTGAGTGATTGCAATAGAGTTTTCTAAATTTCACAATACTTGTATTACACTCGACAAGACGATATGTCCATCTTTGAAGGAATACGAGAGTATTTTGAAGTTTTTGAAGGAAAGCCCTATTCATCGGGCTATCATAGAGCGCACAGTTTCATACAGATCTCATATATACCATTTCTGGACGAATGCGAAGCTTAGTGATGATTAGAATTCGATTATTTCATTAGTGCAAGTTGGAAATGAAGAAAAGGAGATCACTGTGACTGAAGATGATATTTGACGGATTCAGCAGTTCAATGATGACAAAGACGATCCGATTTATCTAGATGAGAAGATGGTCAGAGGATGTTTCTTTCGAATGGGTTACAAGGGAAGTGTGAATTGTTGGTGCAGAATATCTATGTCTTAGTCTTATATCGAATCTGTATAGTTTAAAGCTGGATAGGCTAGGTTATGATGTATTTATGTAGTAGGAGGTCAAGTTCACTCATACTTGTCATGAAGGATGGCGAACTTACATCCTTCATGAACGAACTTGCATCTCTATAAATACCTAGCTAGTGCTCCTCATTTGTAACTTTGGCATTTTGGAGGCGAAGCTCTGTCAGCTGGTACTCTTGACGTTTAATCAATGAAACTGATGATTAACTGATTAATTCTTGTCTATTGGTAAACACGACGTAATATTTCCGCTATTATGGACGTTAGATATCAAATTTAGGTTCCTTAGCATCGAGGATCGGTCCTACAAGTGGTATCAGAGCTAGAACATCCTGATTTGATAGTATCAAGATAAGAACACTTCTATTTCATCTCTATTCTACTATTTTTCTTAACTTTTTCATCAAAAATGAAGAATTCACAGTCAAAATCTTTTCAATTATGAATATATCATGTAAAATACAACAAAGATAAACCCTTGAAAGATTGGAGACCAAATTCAACCGAATTGATGTCAAAATTTTGAAAAAACCATGTTTTCCAAAACTTGTCCATCGAACTTGTTTAACCAAGTTCGACCGAACTTGGGCTAAAAACTCACTTTTCAGTGATTTTTTAACAAGTTCGCTCAAACTTGAGGTGTTTTCAAGAAAATTTTGCCAAGTTCGCTCGAACTTGAGTGACTTTTTGAAGAAAATTGGTTAAGTTCGCTCGAAGTTGCTAGATTTTTACTGAATTCTTGTCAAGTTCGACCGAACTTGATAAAATTCAAGGTTTTTTAGCTAAGTTCGCCCGAACTTGCTATTGTTTTTCATCAAAGCCACTGCTAAGTTCGCTCGAACTTACAAAATCTTTACAAATCATCAACAAGTTTGACCGAGGTTGTTAAAAGGAAACTTTTTCAAAACACAAATCACAAGTTCGACCGAACTTCTGATCAAAACTGAGAATTCTTCATCCTAACTACAAGTTCGACCGAACTTGTAGTAGATCTAACATTTTCAAAAGTTTTGATTGTTTTCAGCGTACACGTCTCGTTATTCACAATGGATGATATTCAAAGAGCTTTCATGTCCGGAGCTAGTTCGTCAAATGCCAACGTGATCCATCAAGTCAGTCTTAATAACGAAATGGGCACGACTGTTAAACCGCCCAAGCTAATGAGCATGGACGAGTATGAAGCATGGAAGGAGAAGTTTACATATTGGGTTCAAGCCATGCACTTCGCAGGCTGGGTGTCGATTGAAAGAGGTTACACTGTTCTGGTGGATGAACATCAGCAAGTTCTGGAAAAGTACAACCACACGACTGTACAGAAAGACGAATACATTGCTGAGAAAAAAATGACCAGTCTTATCTAACAATCCGTCAAAGAATATATTCTCGTCTTGCTACCGGAATACACAACAGCAAGAGATCTCTGGCTTTCTCTTCAAAATAAGTATCAAGGAAGTGCGGAGATGATCAAGAGCAAGAAATCTCTCATTATGAAAGAGTTTGATATCTTCAACATGCTGAAGGGTGAAACCATGAAGCAGATGATTTAACATTTCTGTCTTCTGAAAGTCCAAATGCGAAGACACGGTCTCGAGAAGACGGAACAAGAGTATATCGACAAGCTTGCTGACGCTCTACCAGATGGAGAGTGGACTACTTATCTAATGGTTCTGAAGGAAAGCGATAAATGGGAATTCTTCAAGCTGTCAACATTTATCGATAAACTCGAAGGCCACGAAATGGAACTCTTGAAGATTGCAAAGTCAAAGAACGCTAATGTTTTTCAAGACGTTGAGTTGTATTACAAGAGTGGAATGCAAGATAATACTTCAAGTCCAAAGATTCAGACAACATTTAATGCGAGTTTGAATTCTTCGAATAATTCGCAGCAGAATCAGAATCAGTCATATGCACAATATGATCAAAGTCCACAGTCTTCATTCTCAAGTAATGTATCAAATTCATCTTATCAAAGTCAAACAAATCAGAATCAACAAACAAATTCTGATTCGAATGTATACAAGTGCAACATCGCAGTGAATTTGAACAATGCTGTTTCGGAACAAGTTGCTAAACAACATATGTCTCTTCTTGCCACTGTTCTGGAGTTATACGAAAGTCTTGTATCTGGTAAAATTGGAAATCCCGAAATGACGGTAGAAGATTATGACCAAGTGGATGAAGAAGAACTCGAGTTGATGGATATCAAGTGGTGTTTAGCATCTATCATTCGAAGAGTCACAAAGTTCGTTGCTCTCACTAGCCGAGATATCCAAAACTCAAGCAACAAACTGGGTTTTGACAAGACGAAAGTGACGTGCTTCAGATGTCGCCAAAAGGGAGATTTCAAGAGAGAATGTAAAAATCCTGAAGCAACGGGAAAACAAAGTCCATTCGGAGGACGCAACGAGTATTACAAGAAGTCACTCCAGTACAAGCCTTTCCCGAAGAAGACTCAGGTTGAAATTCAAGAGAAGCCGAATAGCAGCAACACTGAGAAAGCTATGGTTGCATCAAATGAAGATGATGGTTTCGACTGGAATTCTTACATCGGTAAGAAGAACGGAGTTGCATTAATGGCGAAATTGTTGAAGATACTTCTGCAGAAGAAGCAGCGGCTTTGGAGAATATTCTGCTGGAATAATATCTACAACAACAACGTGAAGAAGAGGAGTATATTCACATGCAGAAGCAAGGAATTTTATCTCCTAATTCTTGTGAAAATTTTGCAGGTCATTTTGATGGAAGTTCTCAGGAACAAGTTCCCGAGAAGAAATCAACTGATGAAGTAGTCATTGATGTTACTCAAGAAGTGAACGCCGAAAACCTCAAGGACATTGCTGACAAAGCATTGATGGCAAACCTAACCAAGGTAGGTCCAGAGGTAAATGAAGTTGTCAAAGTACAAGTTGTAGAGGTTGAGAAACCTTGTACAAAATGTACCAAACCATGTTCTGAGTGTGCCGAAAAATCAAAGATCATCGCTCAAAAGTATGTGCATAATGAACTTTTGAAATACATTTATCGCACAATGAAGGAAGCGTATGATAAAATGAAAAATGATTATGGAAGGCTTGATAGAAATAACATCGAACAACCTAATACAATTAGGATGTTAAAAGGAACAGTAATGGATAAACAAAAAGCGATTAATATCTATATTAACACCATTGTTGAAACTAAGCAACAACTCCAGGACATGACAATTGAAACAGAACGTGTTCAACAACTTTTGAGAGGTTACACCTGTAACGTATATGTTATTGATCACATCCATCCGACAATTCCATCGGAAGAGAAACCTAAAAATAAAATTGGTAAAGAATGCAGTAATGTTCCTCCACCCCTATGCGAGAAGTATTGTCGCAAATCCACTGATGGGATGGATAAGGCACTCAATATTGAGTTGTTATCTGAAAAGAAAACTGAGTTGCCAGAGAACATTGATGTAATCTATACTAAAACAGATGATGACAATGTTGTGGTTAAAAAAAGTTGTTGAAAATGTTTTGAACGATTCTAATGAAGGCAGCTTTAAAAGCACCGACTCGAGCTCAAAGAATTCAGATTTACAGTCCGAAGATGACGATACATCATCGGAGAATGATATATGTGATGATCCTAATGTTGTCATGTACAAGGTTAATGAATTTGATGGATTATACTTTGATGACAGTTTTCCGATTCAAAACGTGAAGGAAGAATTGTTAGACAAATTCTTTAAACTCGTGGAAGTCACATCAGATGATCTAGAGATCAATGAAAAGAAATTCTATTCCAAACCTAAAAGAAATAACTACCGAAAGAATGGTGGTGATCATCTGGAAAACCGGAGAGCTGGGGTGGGATTAGAGGAATCAGATGAACCTAAAAAGAAAACGTCACCATTTCATGAATACAAAAATAAAAACATGAATTTTGTATATGGGACGAACACGGTTCATGAGGAAAGTTTGATCGGGAAACAATCAAACGATGAGTTTAAGAACAGAAAGAACTTCGAGATAAAGCCAAAATTGCAAGTGGTGCCAAAACAAGTGGTGTAAAACCTACAAAAGGAAATCCACATGATTCTCGGACTTGTTTCAAGTGCAACGAAATTGGTCATATTGCACGTTACAGTCCGAAATCAAAGCCGGCTTATCTTCAAAGGAAAGAAAGTTCAAATGTTGTGAAACCGAAGCAACCAGTGTTTGTAAAACCTGTAAAGATTTTGAAAAGAAATGAATCAAAAGCTGAAGTCAAACCTAAGTTTGAAAATTCAATTTTTGAAAAAGGTGAAACTTCAAAGGCTATTGAAAACAATTTTTACATCAAGAAGCTAACATAAAATCTCAACCCTGGATTGCAAAGAAACGGTCAACAACATCTGAGATCACTAAGTCTGAGCTTGTTAAGACTAGTGATAGCATGACAGAATCAAAATCTAAAACCATAATTGAAACCACATCTGAAAATGTCAAAACTACAAGTGGTATCAGAGCAGGATTGGCCTAATTTGAAGACATTGGACATAGAACATCTCATCTTCTACTCATTTCTTCTATTTTTAACTTTTCTTGGACAATTCACGGACAAAATGGATTGATTTTCAAGTATAATACGTAAAATCCATAATAGATAAACCTTGAAAAGATCAGAGCTTAAAACAAACAAATTCATGCCGAAAACTTGAAAAAACAATGTTTGAAAACGTAAGTTCGTTCGAAGTTACCATCAAATTCGCTCGAACTTGACTGAAAAATTCACAATTTTTCATCAAGTTCGCCCGAACTTGATTGATTTTTCACGGTTTTAGGTTAAGTTCACTCGAACTTGCTTACTTTTCAATCAAATTTTATCAAGTTCGCCCGAGCTTGATTAAAATTTGTTGAAAATCTATTACAAGTTCGCCCGAACTTGCTTGTTTCTCTTGAAATTTATACAAGTTCGCCCGAACTTGCTTGTTTCTCTTGAAACCTATACAAGTTCGACCAAACTTGTCTAAGAGACTAAAAAAACGTCTCGGACATTATATATCGTTAGATTCATATTGACGAGACGAGTTTAAAGCTCTAATCTTGTAAAAACTGTTTTCCGAAAGAGTTTAAACGTTTTTAGCAAACCGATACGTTAATATTGTCGATTAAAAAGTCAAATTTTCTATAATTGTTTGTATGCTAATCATTTTTCAAGTGTTTTGAATATCAGATTAGTTTGGAAAACGAAATGGGGTCTGTGAAGCCGTCAATGTTGATGAGATTAGAAGAATATGAAGCCTGGAAAGAAAAGTTTATAAACTGGGTCCAAGCTACGCATTTTAGCAGTTGGGTGGGGATCAAAACAGGATATGTAGTTCGAAGAGATGAGAATCAGAAATTCTGGAGAAGTGCAAATATTCTACTCAATAGAAAGATGATTATTTTGCTGAAAAGAAAATGATTAATCTTATCCAGCAATCGGTTAAGGAAGACATCCTGGTACTTTTACCAGAATACAAGACTGTGAAAAAATTATGGACATCTCTGAATAATAAGTTTCAAGAGAGTGTAGTGGTTAAGAACTGGGAAGCTCTAGTTTCAAGTACAGGATACAAATGAGTCTTCAAGTTCTAAACCAGTCTGCCAGGTCTATGATATAGAAAATTATCAGGCAGATAATGCAAAACTCTTGAGTAAAATTGAGAGTTTGACATTAGAAAATGAAAATCTAAAAGAAAATGCAAAGAATTTTGAAAACAAAATAAAAATTTTAGAAAATGAAAATTACAAAAGGTAATAGATTTTCAAAATAAAATAAAAATGTTTAAAAATGAAAATATTGTTTTTGAAAAATTAAATATAGAAAGTCAAAAAGCAATAAATTCTCATATTGCGAAAATTGCTCAACTTGAAAAAGAAGTTGAGACTGTTAAAGATAAAGCTGTTAATTCAGTAAAATTATTGAAAGGATTTGTGATTTCCTCAGTAAAGCTAGAACATATATGTCTAAAACCGATCAATGATAATAAAAAGAAAATACCAATAAGTGACAATGTCACAAATTATGACGATGTCGTTATTGAGGATTGTGATGATAATACCAATGATGAAAATGATAAAAATGATAAAAAGAAAATATTTTTGAAACTAAAAGAAAATTTCAAGAAACTGTTCTATAATCTGCTGAAAAAAGTGAATGCTCAACGCAAAAACCTTCTAAGCAGAATGGAGAACAAAAACAACATGAAAAACAAAAATATATAAATTTTCAAAACAAAAATAAAAGCTCATCGGTAAGGTTATCCAATCATTATAAAAACTCACAAAAATTTGAGAATAAGTGGCGCAGGTCGGACCATAGTGCTTCAAAGTCAAATCAATTTTACAGAAGAAGCAGGAAAGATTACTACTACACGTCAAATCAATGTACTGATTTGGGTGTTTGGTGTGAATGGAGAAAATGGTACGATAACAGAGTGTGTTACAACTGTGGATTTGGTGGACACATTGTTGTTAACTGCCCGAAAAAGAGATTTGATACTAGAAGATGCTATAAATGTCAAATCAAAGGTCATATTCCAGGGATTGTCCGACTAATCTGAAAAGAAGATCGGTTAAATCTCAGTGGGAGAAAAGACCAGAGGAGAAGAAAACAGAGAAGAAAAATGAGAAAACTGTTGAGAAGCCTAAAGAACAAAGTCAAGTTATCACTAGGGCAAAAAGACTGATTGAGAAAAAAGAGGAAAAAAGTTCTAATGAATCATTTTACTCACAGTCAAGTAAAACGAATTCATCAGATACAAATCTAAGGAGAAAAGAGAGAGCAGTGGAGAAAATTTTGATAATTCAAACAGTTAAAAAATCAAAGAAAGTAAAATTTTCAAATAAAGTTTCTATCAAACTGTTTGAATATCAAAAAGAGTGTGAATATTTGTTTACTTCAGATGTTAATGAATTTGGTAAACCTAACTCCAGAATGGATTGGGTTCCAATTCAAAACTGATTAAAGTTTGTTTGAATGTGCTGGATAACCAAGTTTCAACCCAATCATCATTTCAGAAGGCAGTGGTTGTTCATGCTTAGAGACAAGAGACAGGAGTGATATTCCACACAAACAAAATGGATAACCAAGCTTCAAGCCAAAGGTCATTTCAGAAGCAGTGGTTGTTCATACAGAGAGACAAGAGACAGGAGTGATATTCCACAAAAACAAAATGGTAGTATCGCGTTCACACTCGTAAAAAGTTGTTAAATGGTTAAAATGGAAGATTCTTATTTTCGATTTTAATAAGATGTTTTCAATTTTAGGGGAGAAAAAATTTTAAAAATTGAAAAAAATTCTTTTAAAATTGAAAACATCGTTTCGAAATCATTTTAGATAGATAAAATGATTGAAAAAGCCAAAAACAATAGAAAATATTAAAATATCAAAAACATTGAAAAATGAAAAATGAGATTACTTGTGCGAATAAAGGAAATGATAGCACATCAGTGGACTTTCACAGTATGCTAAATAAATGTAAAATTTAAAAGTGATAAACAAGTCTTACTGTGGATGTGTCGATAGGCTTAACATGTTCAGCAAACTGTTTTCGAGATATAAACTAAATTTTACAATTTCTTAATCTTGTGGATTAACACATCTTAGATATATGGACTTAGTACTCCGAAATTTCGTGTGATAGATTGCCTGATTCTAAGATACGAGGTCTTTATAGATAGTTGAGATCTGGGGTATTATACAAGTTCTTATGATTTTGCAGAAGCAATAGCCTAGAACTTCTATAATACTTTCGCAATAAACCCCTAAACTGCATGCAATCTTGAAAAGTATCAAAAGATCTAATCATTTGCAGTGCTAAAAAGATTCCTTAATTGGAACACACCTTAAAGTCGAGCCTTCATCTCTTTATCTGTACAGTAATACTAACCTGAGCTCTCAAGGTCTTGCACTAACCCAGATACAGATATCAATTATGCTATATTCACTTGTAAGATGAAATCTAGGGAATCTTGATACGGGAGTATATTCAAGAAGTGTGAACCGCAGTTAAGTCAAGTTTCATAATTCTAACTAACATATCTTGGAACAATTGAGAAAAGTTTAAGTGGACAAACATATCGACAATCTAGGTAAACAAGTTTAAAACTTAATTTCATTAAAAGGTCAACGGTACTAGTGATATATCTCAAAAACTGATATGATCCTCTAGCACGTTTTCTCACAAAAATAAAAACTGTAAATATTACATTTTAGTATGTTTACATTTCTGTATTCAATATTAAAAATCCAAATAGATTTTCTCTCATATCTTCCATGGAAACCTAATAATGTTGAATGTGAGCCGGACCAACGAGACTGTTAAGAAACTGTTTGTGTGTGGATACGTGTGATTGTTCTTAATCGTCAAATCTTAGAGATTCGGAGCATATTTTGAGGGGGAGCTAGATAAACATGTTGATTGAAGATAACAGAAAGCTTAAAGTAAGGGGGAGCATGGATGATAAAGTTATTCAAGAAATAAAGATCAAGAAAACATTAAAGACTCAGGAAATTATTTGAATAATGATGACTACGGCAACATCCAAGGGGGAGTCTGTTGATGCATATGTCTATTGCCTACGTCATCATATAACATCGAGTCAGTATTTAGGAGTGAAATATCGAAGTTTATGTATATAAAGGGTCAAGTTCACTTGAAAATGGTATGTTGTAGTCAAGTTCGGCCGAACTTGACTAAGCAAGTTCGGTCGAACTTGCATCTCCACCAGCGAACTTGTTCTCCTATAAATAGGACTCTTGACATTTCATTTGTAACTTTCAGAGATTTTGTCACGACAGAGTCGAAGCTCTATCCATGTGTTTCCAGGATCTGTAATGTTGAATTTATTGAAACGATGATTAAGATAGAAACAAATGAGTGTATCCAATGTCGCCTAAGCAAACAGATTCCGCACGTTTACCTTAGGTTTCTCAGATTAGGACCAGAAAGATTCGTACAACGGACCTACATGAATAAGCCAACGCTAAAGGAAGGGGAAGTGCCTAACCCCTACAAGCTCCTAATGCATGCGATCATTCATACTTTTAGTCACCAAAAGGCGGGTCTTGACGATGTTCAAGATTATTTGGCCTGTATGGCAACGGCACTTATTCTGAAGAAGCCGTTCAACTATTTGAAGCTTGTATTTACACACATGTCAAAGAATATGGAGGATTCGAGGCTATGTTTGTATCCGAGGTTCGTACAGATGCTGATAGATAAAAAGTACATGAATATTGCACGAGATCCGAACGATGTGTTATGTCTGAGTCATCTCGATGAAACAACTATGAAGAAGCTATTAAAATTCCAGAAGCAAGCTTCAGCTCCTGTTGCAAAGCCAGTATTCGGAGCTATCAAAGATTCAAATTACATTGCGCCGTCTGATAATAGATGGAGGAAAGACGGAAGCGATGATGAAAAAGAGCTTAATGCTGAATGAGAATGGTTTAAAGACTTTAAACCAAAGGCTCGAAGCGAATGGTTCTTAAAGGCCAAACTGGAAAAGCTAAAGAATAAACGAGCTGCAAAGAAAGTAGAAACAATGCACGTCGATGAAGATGAACCAGAAAATGTTCAAGCTGAAGCTGGTTCGAGTGCAACAGCCGTTATCGAACGCCAAGAGACTGAGAAAGTAACGCAAGATGATGTTATTTCAGCTACTTCAGATAACGATGATGATTCTCAAGAAACTCTAGTGAAAGAACCAGAAAAATCAGAGGCTGAAATTAGAGCTGAAAAGGAGAAAGAAATGGACGCTGATTTTGATCCAAATCTTGAGAAAGATTCTGATGAGGAAAGGCCAAAGAAAAAAGCTAAACGTGTAAAGTCTGCAACTATTTCTTCAACAAAGACTACAGGGTCTCCTCAAACAAAAGGCAAGAAAAGGAAGAAAGATCAAAAAGCTGTCTGTAAATGTTATAAATGAAAGTTGAAGAGCGCAAAAGTTACACAAGAACCTTCTGGCTCACAGGAGAAAGAAGTCACACAAGAACCTTCTACACAAGAACCTCCTGTTGTTGTTTCAAGTGAAGCTGAAAGGCCAGGAGCTACACAAGAACCTCCTGTGTCTGGTTTATTGGAAGTTCCTGTTATTCAATCGCCGGTTGCTCCAACGACTTTAAATCTTGAAAGTTCTACTCCAAGAAAGTCTACACCAAAGGCTGCTACTCCAAAGTCAACACCAAAATCTTCAGGACCTAATCTATTTAGTGATATGCATAATGATCTGATTAATCTGCAAGATCTAAACGATTTCTTTCCAGAGACAAATGTTGAAGTTCTGGAAAAGCGTGTGAAGGTGTTAGAAGAAAAAGTGGCAAAGAATGAGGAGGAGAAACCTGAGCTTATTTAGAAAATGAATCAAAGCAATGCTGAAAAAGAGATGTTGGACGATAAAGTGAAAGTGTTGGAAAATGAACGAGAATATTTTAAAGCTTTGATCGAGAGTTTGCAGGATGCAAATGAAAAGCTTCAAACAAAGATTGCAGATCTAAAGTCAATAAGCACTAAATGATCGAAGATTTTCAAGGATGTAGAAAGTTTTATCTAACTCTCTAGGAATTGATTTCAACAAAGAATATGATCGTCTGGATCAGCAAGAAGCTTAAGAACGATCTGAGAAAGAGTTAGCAGCGAGTGGTTGAAGGTGAAACTCCTAAGTCTTCTGAAGCTGCAAAGAAATCTATTGAAGAGAATGTTGTTATAGCTTCTGAATCCGATATTCCAAAGGTTGTTGACGAATCTGTCAAACCTTCTGATCCTGTTACAGTTTCTGAAAATAAGGATGATGATGAAGCTGAAGATGAGGATAAAGAAGATGAGGAAAAGAAAGATGATTCTGAGTACGAATATTGGAATGTTGCTGACGATGACGATGATGATGATCAGGGTGGTGTTGGTCTGAAAATTACTGAAGCTAAAGTTTCAAGTGAATTTGATTTTTCTTCGCTGATGGATGATGAATCAAATAGAATGGATGATAAAAGTGAGGGGGAGTCAGGGCAGAAAGGGCCAACTGATGAAATTGATCTGTTGGATGTTGAAAGATTTGTAAAGCCGGTGGCTGCAGTACCTTTTAAGCCTTTATTATTAATGTTAGAGCATAAGTATGTGTACAACTATACAAAGGAAGATCTGGCAAAGTTAGTTGAAGTTGATGCTGAAGATCTAGAGTTTGATTTTGAAGAAGACGTGTTGAATGTTAACACTTTTGAGCCGAATGATTATCAATATGTTAGAAGATTTGAAGCTGATGAGTATAATAGAGTAATTGTTGAAGATTGGTCTTCTGATGATGAAACAGATCAAACTGCGAAGTACGTCGGTTCTAATACTGATAGTTTTCCTACATTCGAGGAGATGTACAAGCAACTCGATGAAGATATGTTGAAAGAAAAGATTGAAGAATCTTTACGAGAAGGAAAACTCCTAAAGCCTATGACAAAAGAAGAAATTGCTCAAGCAAAGAAGTCTTGGTTTAAAGAGATGCCGCGCGAACATAAGTTTCGACGTCCTCTAGCATTCTTTACCAGAGATAAAGATGTGTCATTGGGAGATATCTTGAGTTGGGGTTGGTTCAAGGAACTTAACGTATATGTAATAAAAAGAGAATTTGGAGTGCAATACTTCAAGTATCTTGTTGATTTCAAGACCTTACCATATTGGGATGTGGAAGAGCTGGTTCAGACCGTTAATGTTACATACCACATGATTGATCAGTTATTGTGGAAATTAATAAAGTATGAAGCAGTGAAGGGATTCAGATATTGGAAGCCATTCATTCCAGGTCGCCGAATCAAGACTAACAAAAAGACGGGTGAAAAAGAAATTACGTTGATAATGAAGCGACCAAGGGCAATGAGAAACATGCCATTGATGCCGATTGAACAAAACTTCTATCCATTGTTCAAGTGGTGGCAGATAGATCGAACTATTTGTGAAGCTGTTATTGTGCTACGATTCGAAGAACATTTGGATATTGCAAAGGAAAGTGTTGAAATACTTGGTTCTTAGGGCATGAGGGGGTTATGGATAACAATCAGGATTCTTGATCTGATTTGGTTGGTTAACTGCTCAAGAAAAGATATCAAATGTCTTTTCTATAGCAAAATTGTATTTGAAGAACCTGAAAAGGTACAAGCGATGCAGTTTGAGAAAGTTGTGAATGTTTGCTATGTAAGAGAAGTAAATTCAGGGAAGATGTGGCAGATAAAGTGGAGGGATCTAGAGAGAGTTGAATTTCTGAAAGAGGAGAAGCGTCTCGAGGCTATTCATGAGAAAACTAGGAAGGCAAGTATTAAAAGGTTTCAGCATATGAACAAAGTGCCTCCTACAGACCAGACGTCGGATCCTAAACAAGAACGACGAAAGAAGCCGTACAAGAACTTCTTCGATCGTGTGCGTTAAAGTATATTATGAAGACAGAGTTTCAAAGACTGATACAAGACGAAGACGATATCCAAGGGGAGTCTGTTGGTGCATAATGTCTATGTCTTAGTCTTATATCGATTCTGTATAGAATAGAGCTGAATAGGCTAGTCGTATGAAGTATTTATGTAAAGGTGAGACAAGTTCGCCCATGATGTCATGTGTAGTCAAGTTCGGCGAACTTGCTAAGGCATGTTCGGGAGAACTTACACCTCCCACTAACGAATTTGATTATCTTTAAATATCTAGCTAGCCTCACTCATTTGTAACTTTTGCATTTTGGAGGCGAAGCTCTGTCAGTTTGCACTCTTGACGTTTGATCAATAAAACTGATGTTAAACTGATTAATTCTCGTCTATTGGTAAACACGACGTAATATTTCCGCTATTATGGACGCTAGATATCAAATTTAGGTTCCTTAGCATCGAGGATCGGTCCTACATATAGGTTCTTACACATGATAAAACTTGCTATGGTTTTCTATGCAAGGAATTTTATAATTATGTATGCATCCATAATTACTCAATTCGTTGCACAGTCTGCGTAGTTCATCTTGTGATGCATAGGGGAAAATAAATCAAATGGATAAACATGAGATGACTTGTCTAGTCCACAAAAGGGTCTCGATAACTAGATCATCAGATGATCTCTTTAACTAGATTGACGAACAATATCTTTAACTAAATCAACACCTAATTCACTACTAACCACATAAACACATAATTGTCAACTTGGTCATCAAATTGGTACATACGTATTAAAGTACACAGGGAATCCAATCAAGGATTTAAAGTGGTACCTTGAGCATTTGTGAAAGGTTATAACTTTGTACCTTATACTTTGTTTCTTAGAAGAAATGAATGTTTAGGATTTTTTTTTGTGGAGATCGCGAGCGATCACCAAATGGAGGAGATTACGAGAGTAGTTTGATTCGCAAGGAACTATTTCTTTGATATTGATATTGTAGGGGTATGCCACACATATATGTAATTACACTTGTAAAAATAAAGGAAACAACCAAATTTATTTATAGACAATCAAAGTTTCAAGAGTCTTGGAAATAAGCTGAAAACACAAAAGTTCAAGTGTTTATTCAGACATCAGCACAAGCCTTGACATTGCTAATGTAAATCTTGTGTCCAAACATTGAGTCGTCATTTTGCCAGCCAAGTCAATTGATGTGATTAGGATAACCACAGTTGAAGCAGATTCCATGTGGGTAGCTAGGACAAACAGGTATCGCATGAGGAGTTGCAATAGGTTGAGAAGGATCTACCATAGCTTGGGTTGACATCATGGTTGAACGACAAACATTAGTTGTATGACCAAAACGTCCACATGTTGAACATTTTCGACAGAGGACACTAGCATAGTGATGAAGGTTACATTGATTGCACAGAGGCGCTTTTCCTCTGTATGGCCTCTTAGCAGGTGGCGGGGCCACCTGGCTAGGTCCCTCTTGGTTAAGCGGAGTTGGGGCAATCACTGTATGATTCTTTAAAGCTTTTTACGTTTCCTTGATTTTTTGAAGGATTGGCTTCTGTCTTCATTGGTGTCTCATGAGTAGGTTTATCATTAGAACTGGATAAGGTTACAACTAACTCAATGATTCCACCGAGAAGCATGCCTAATTATTTAGTGATGGTAATAGCCAGTTCAGACTTTTGAGTATCACTGTGATGAGAAGGCATTCCAAAAAATAATAAGGAAAATATGAGTGAACAAATTGGATTAATAAGGGATAGTCAAAACGAATGTGTCAGCAAAAATATTGATGAAGTATAAGGATTGTGATCATTTGTTTGTTACCTAAAACAAATAAATGACACTGTGACTAATCAAAGTAAAAGGGTCCTTTTTAGTGTATTGCGAAGACATGCTTTAGCCTATAAGTGAACACTCACCCCAAGGGTTCCCAGGTAAGAGTGACTGGTCCGAAAATGCGGATTGGTACGAACACTCTAGTCCTAGGTAGAAAACTCAGGGTACAGGCATTCACTCTTCCAGATTGCACGTGTTCACATTAATAAGACCCAAACTTTGATGAGATTTTGAAAACTTCAAAGGCATAAAGCCAAAAACAAATCATCCAATAACTAGACGATTGATTTCAAATTCGTTTTAAAATTTTGCGTTTTTGTTTGGTATTCACCTAAGAATAGGTTATTTTAATATCTAAACACAAGATAACTTGTGTTAGGGTCCTAGAAAGGTTATAGTCTAGGTTAAAGCATTACTAATAACCTAATTCCCTATAACCATTGGCTCTGATACCAATCTTTCTGTCACACCCCGACCGCGTAAAACAACAAACCGCGGCGGAATCATCGGGGAGTGTCGTAACAAAACTATTGTTTCAACAACCATGGCATAATAAGTTAAGTTTTATTTAGTAAGATTTGTTAACATTGTCTGGAATACAAATGGAATATACATCGAAAGTTAAATTGTTCCACATGATTTTACTGTCACTAAGGAAACATATGTGAAAATAAAGTACGTCAGCATAAAAATGCTTGTGAGTAACATAGGTTTTGCGTTCAAGATCCATGGCCTAGAATGTTTAAAGGAATACTTAGTTAAAAAGTGGCCATGAAACTTACAAAATGTTTTCTTTTATAAAATCATAAGATAAATTGAATGATGAAAAAGAAATATGCATGGTTAAATCATTAACCAAAATATAAGTCATGTCTCGTGTAGAAATGTCATATCATAGATAAAAATGTCTTGTCTTGTACTTTGTTTGAAATGATTTAGATAACGAAACGATATGCAATATGATAAAAACACTTATATATAGGAAGTACCAGCGGCGTATCCACCATGCTTTTTATCATATTACACCCGTCCCGTTATTTAAATCAGTTACTATACACCAACCATCAAAAAGTCTTGATTAAACAAAAGAAATTTCTTGTAATAAGTATGTCATGTAAACCAATGTCAAGTAAACAAATGTCATGTATGAATAAATTCTTGTGTAACCAAAATGTCAAATGTAAACCAATGTCTTGTATAGTCGAAATGTCTTGTATAACACAATGTCTTTGAATAATCAAACGTTTTGTTTTATAAGTCATGTTTTTATTTTCTAAAACATATATTTAGATTGTTGGCAAACACACTCAAATCTTGTTGACAGTCAAATAGACCCTTATAAGGATAAAGGTCTATCCATTTCATCGGATTCTGTCATTCCCTAAAGTCGCTTCCAAACAAACCCGGGAAGTGGGAACGGGATTGTCAATCCTATGGTACCATTACATACTACCGGTCGGCGTGATCAATGATAATGAATGTATTAAGTCAATCTCCAACGCACAAATATGTCATGAACAAAGTAAACAAAAATGTCTTTGAAAAACCATGTACTAGTGTGCTCAATCAACATACATAGCAGGTAAATGTCTTTGAAAACCAATGTACTAGTATGCTCTGTTAACATACATAGCAAGAAATGTCTTTGAAAACCAATGTACTAGTATGCCCAATCAAATTACATAGCAAGTAAATGTCTTTGAAAACCAATGTACTAGTATGCTCAGTCAACATACATAGAAAGTAAATGTCTTTGAAAACCAATGTACTAGTATGCTCAGTCAACATACATAGCAAGAAATGTCTTTGAAAACCAATGTACTAATATGCTCAATCAACATACATAGCAAGTAAATGTTATAGAAATCAATGTACTAAATGTACTATGTAATCAAATCATGTATAATGTCATGAAAACACGAAAGTAGTCATAGGCACAATATGTTTCACCCCAAAGCATTTGAAAAAGTAAAAGAGGGGACTATGTACTCACTTGAGGTTGGAAGAAAGTCCTTGTTCAAGAAGATAAACCAAAGCTGAAGAGTCCAAGAATTCAAGTATGTCCTAATATCGGATAACTATGTTAATATCGGGACATAATCAGCGGATAGGATAGAATGAGGTCTTGTAAACCAAATGAGTGTTGGTACTCATATGAAATGGTTTAACAGAGTCTACATTCTGATTTGAAATGATTCCTAAGTGCTTTTGACCCATAATGGCTCGTTAAGGTAGTTTATGCTACTTTAACGAGTCATTTGCGTAAAGCGTGATAATATAGTTGTAACATCAGTCTATATGGCAAAACATTGGTTACATAAGCTTAAAATCACTTTATGCGCAAAAAGGGCATATTGGTCATTTATAAAGGCATAATAAGCAACTTAACATAACACTAATCAAACGACGTGACTATAAGGTATAACCTCAAAGGGTTATTCCCTATACAACTATGGTCCCTAATATGAGTTTGGTCGGATCCTAAGATTGACCAAACGGGTCGGATTCGAAAGTCAAAGCAGTGGTCAAGACCGCTTGACTTACGACCCTAAGCAAGCACTAAACTAAAAGTGACGAGTTAGACATGTTAAGCATGTCTAACCTAGTTTATAAAACTGATTTAGTATCAAAACAAAGTGTTTTGATACCCGAAAGTAGTTGCATCGTATAATGCGCACTTTGCGCATTATTGACCGAAAATTTGACTCATCACTACAACTAGAAAACATGGTAATCAGTAGGCATGATCGCTATGGATCATAACCATCGTGATTACAATCACGTTGCAAAGCCCAATTGGACTTTGACTTGACCAATAAATGGTCAAAGCCGAAAGTCAAGCACTATTTGACTTTTCACTTGAAATAGCTAAACAAATGAAACAAGACAAGGATAAAGCACTTACTTGTGTTGAAGAACACCCAAGAGCTCCAAGAAGACAAGAACAACTCAGGTAGGAGGCATCCAACAATGTGGTAACCTCCACTTAGAGTGTTTGAGAGAAAGAAAAGAATTGAGAAAGGAATGAGGTGAACTTTGATGGGTATTTATAGTGTTCTTAGATCAACAAGATCATTCCAAGTGTTCAATGTGTTTGCATGATCTTATGGAAGTCCTACCAAGTGTCAAATGCAGGTGAATTAGTGGCAAAATTGATTTGCTTGGTGTCAAGGAGTAAACAAGAGGGTTCCATCTGGTTTTAACCACTCTGTTGAGCTGGGTGGTCCTTATGGTCCGTAAGGGCTTTGGGCTTACGGTCCGTAAGCCCTTTAGCTGGCAGATAGTTTGGGAAATTTGCAAAACAGGCCCCTGAACTTGTTTTTGACGCGTTTTGGCACTTCTATCACCCATTAACCTCATTGCAAGCTTCATAAGGATGA
The DNA here is from genome assembly GCA_947069175.1 of Scalesia atractyloides. NCBI lineage: Eukaryota > Viridiplantae > Streptophyta > Magnoliopsida > Asterales > Asteraceae > Scalesia > Scalesia atractyloides. The sequence continues at coordinate 60,851,603 of CAMTDV010000017.1, forward strand.
AATAACACAGGGAACTTGAAATATGTTCATAAATGTTCCAGGTGTCGGTTCGTTTGGTCGTACGGTTGTGGTTTTCAGTTAATTACGACGAAAATCGTCACGAACGCGTGTATGACCATAAAAGCCTAACGAATGATATTTTTGCATTCCAATAATTAAAATACAAGATTTTAATGATTACAAGAATTTTTGGATGTGCGCACATGTTCCGGATTAAGAGATACGCGTAATGGCATAATTTCGCAGAATTTGCAAAATAGCCCTTGAAGTTGCAAAAGCGTGTTTTTTCCATACCGAAGCCTTCAAAACTAAATTCTAAGTTATGTAAAGGTTATTTAAGGTATGTTAAACTTGTGAACTTGTTCCGGAGTGTGCGTTGCAATGAGAATCGGCAGACTTTCATAGTTTGTCGTAAATAGTCCCTGTGATCGAATAAGCTTGTTTTTGACATACCAAACCCTTCAAAACTTATTTCTAAGTTATGGAAAGGATATTTTAGGTTATTTTTAGCTTATGTCACTATTCCGGACTATACGTTGCGTTTAACTGATTTTGTTTTGCGGTTACACTTCCAGAAAAAGTTTGAAAGGTCAAAATCGAACATATATTGAAAATGCACAAAAGTCATAAATAAATTTACAAATTGTAAACAACACAAAGTTTCATTGATCATCAAATTGTTCGGAAATCGGTACATGATTGAATTGCACAAATGTCTCACTTTCTATCCACTTCTGCTGGGGATCCTTTCCACACCATTCCACACTTTTATAGACCAGCCACATACCTTCTTCCCTACTATCCAGATATTCGTCCTCCACCTCCAGCGGGCATCAGCCCATCTGAACCCTACCACCCCATTCACATGCCACTCAGGGGTGGATTTAGAGGTAATTTGGGGGTTCTCAGGAACCTGTTCGGTTCGTAATTTTTAGTGTTAAGTTATATAAAAAGTTCTGAAGGAACCCTTTAATATTTTGTAGGGGAACTTAATAACCAAATGTGTCAAGTAGAAGACTGGTTCAGCTTGCTTTCCTTAAACTTCAGGTCTCGGTTCGAGTCCTTTAATGCCCCTTTTTTCAAGTTTTTTTGTTCTTTTTGTGAGTTTTAACTTCTATTTTTTTTTCTTTTAACTAAGGTCCCTTTTTTGAGTTTTTTTTCCTTTTTTTTCCTTTTAACATCTGTTTTCTTCCCTTTTAACTAAAAACGTCCCTTTTTTCGAGTTTTTTTTTCCTTTTAAAATTAGCAAAAAGATTAGGTTCTTGTTTACAATTCACTAAATTTTTATTTATGAGTTAGTTTGTAAACGAAAGCCTATTATTACAACTCACTAAATTCTTATTTATGAGTTAGTTTTTAAAAGAAAGCCTATTAAGGTGTTAAACACAATGAATTGTGATTTTATGAATATATACTTTGATTTTCCATGTGGGAGTGCTTGATTTGACATCCAAATATATAGACTACTTCTTGCTTGTACTTCACTAAAAGAGAATTATGTTATAATTTTACATTCTAGATTAGCTTCTAGTTCTACAATTTTTTAGGCTGCCCTACTCGCTAACCCGCCTTATTGATGTTCGGATCGCTCCTCCACTGTCAAGGAACCTAATTTGTATCTAAGGCCCAATATAAGCGGAAATTATATGACATGTTAATCGAATACACAAGAATTACTGTTTAATTGTGTGTTTATTAATGTCAAATCAATAGTACATCGAGATTCCAAACAGACAGAGCTTCGCCGTCGTCAACGCAAAGTTCTTATAGTGAAAGACCCATGACGACCTATATATAGACAAACAAGTTCGGGCGAAGTGTGACATGAATAGATCAAGTTTGGGTGAACTTGATCAATCCACACACAAGTTCGGCCGAACTTGTGTAATACACATAAATACTTTATGAAATCTAAGAATTCAAGCCCTAAACATACATACTCGATCCAAGACCTAGAAAATAGATATTATGCATCAACAACTCCCTCTTGGATATTGTCGCAGTCTTGATCAGTCTTCAATCTTCAACATCTTCCAAAGAAATTCTTGTACGGCTTTTTTCGTCATTATTGCTTCGGAACAGGTGTTTGGTCAGTAGGAGGTGCCCACTTCATAAACTGAAATCGTCTGATCCTTGCCTCCTACCCTATTCGTTATCTTCACAAGATGCTTTTCCTCTTTCAAGAATTCTTCTCTTTCCAACTCTCTCCATCTCGATTCCCACATATGGCCAGAGTTAATACCATGTGTATAGCATACCTTTCTCGCACCTTGGTATTGTTTTGCTTGAACTTCTTCACGTTTGTCAAAGCATATCTTGTTGAAGAACAAACACTTTACATCTTCTTTCGAGCAGTTAACTAGCCACATCAGGTCTAATATACGAATCGTTCTCCACAAACCCCAAATCCTTCTTTTCACTATACATTCAAGATCCTTTTCTTTTGTTATATCCCAATTCTCATCTGCTCGTAATACGATCACTACTTCACTAGTTTATGGATCCGTCTGTCACCACAAGAAATAAGGATGAAAATCTTGTTCAATGGGCTTCAGTGACATGTTCTTCATAGCTCTCGGACGTTTCATCACAAGCGTAACGGCTTTTTCTCCCGTTTTCTTATCTATCTTGATTCGACGTTTAGGAATGAACGGCTTCCACAATATAAAACCTCTTGACGCTTCAAACTTAATCACCCTCCATAATCTTTGTTCGTTGAATTTCATCTGTAGACTGATATTTCTTGTTTGCACCAACTCTTCAACATCCCAAAATGGTAATGTCTTTATGTCTGTCATATGTCAAAATACTTCACACCGAACTCTCTTTTAATGGCATATACGTCAAGTTCTCTTATCCATCCCCAACTCAGAATATCATCGAGAGATTTGTCTTTGTCACATGTGAAGAATGCTAGTGGTCGTTTGAATTTTCTTTCCTTTGGCATCTCTTTGAACCACGACCTCTTAGCCTTAGCAATCTTCTCTTTCGTATAACGTTTTGGAATGTTACCTTCCTTCACTACTTCATCAATCTTCTGTTTCAACAAACTCACATCAATCTGACTCATCATCAGTTCTTCAGTCGTTGGAAACTTGTCAGTATTGAGATTAGAGTACTTTTCTGTTTCATCATCAGAGGAATCTTCATAGATAACACGATCATAGTCATCGGCTTCTGCTACACGCTTGCAAACATATTCTTTGGGTTCGAACGTCTTCATATTCACCAATTCTTTTTCAAAGTCGAACTCGAATGAATCAGCATCAACTTCAAACATTCTAGCCAATTCATCTTTGGTGTAGTTATGCACAAACTCTTCTTCAATACTAGGTTCCAGCATTATCATTAGAGGCTTTTCATGTACAGCAGCAGCATGCATAACAACTATCGATTCAGAAACATCATCGTCATTAGGCCCTGTTTGCTCTATATTCTCCCCCTTACTTTGATCATCTTCTATATTTGCATAATCGTTGATCAAAGATTCAAAGTCAAAATCAGAATGAACTTTCACAGAATCAATCTTTAAACCAACGCCCCCTGATCATCTTTGTCATTATCATCGTGATCTGAATCATCTTTAGTCTTATCACCTGTAGGGTCGTCGTTTTTGTCATCATCTTCATCATCGTCGTCATTCTTTTCTTCTTCCTGAGAATCAACAATCTTTTCAGGAACAACTTCAGGAACAATCTCTGATTCAGGAGCTTTTTCAGTTTCAACAGACTTTTCAATAACAGGCTCTTCAGTTGGTTTAGAGGCACCTTAAGTGATCCCTCTACCTTTGCCTTGTTCTGCCAATTCTTTTTCAGCTTTCTCTTTGGCCTCTTGTAAATTAAGTCGATCATATTCTACCTTGAAATCAATGCCCAAGCTATTAGATAACACTTTCTGAAGCCTGGCAAACCTTCTGTCGTTCACATCTCTTTCTGTTCGAAGCTCAGCAATCTCTTTCTCTAACTGTGCATTTGCAACACTCAGACTTTCAACCATTGCTTTCATGTAGCCTCTGTTGTATTCTATAAACTACTTTATCTTACGGAATCTCTTTCTCAACATCACTCTCCTTTACTTTCTTTTCCAGATCTGCTTTCTCGGCTTCATTTTGTTTCAACTTATCCTCCAAAGCTTCGATTCTTTTCTCTAACATTTCGATAGGAGTATCTTCAAACCAATGCGACAAATCATCAGCTGTGACAGGATGTGTAATGTTATCTGGAATTTCACCGAAAGCATATTTAAACTCATTAGCCCTTGGGCTTTGAGGAGCAGACTGCCTTGACTTTGAAGGAGTTGCTTTAGGAGTACCATAACACTTGTATTTCGCTGGACGAGAAGATCAATCCTACGCTGACGGCATTCTCAAAGATCTTAAAGTTTTTGGGCAGAATCCCAATCACAAAGGCGATAACGGATAAGCATGTCGTATATAGATCGCATGTCTATTTTTTCTGGAAGCCAGCATCCTACGACGAAGCAAACAAAGTAATAAAGTCTGCAGTTCATGTCGGGAATGAAGATAAGGCGTTTTTGGTCACAGAAACTTATATTAGAAGGGTACTTGAGTTCAATGACGATGTAAATGATCCTATTAGCTTCGAGGAAAGGATGGTAAGGGGTTGTTTCTATCGTATGGGCTACAAAGGTCACGCAAATGAGCCAATGGTGAAGAGAGGCAGTGTTCCTCTACCTTACAAACTTCTAATTCATGATGTTATACATGATTTCAGCCATAGGAAAGCAGGGAGTAGAAGTAGTGCGTAAACGTAACCGATTCGGTAGAATGTTATTAAGAATGGAGTAGAAGTAGAATGCAGTGGAAGTCTTCATTCATACCGAAAGAATATACATCTTTATTCAGCTGTCGGAGTTCCTAGAGAGAATCCGGTAGCACCTCCCCGTAGGGATTGCAAAAACTTAAATCACAAATGAACAACACACCTATATATAGGCCAACAAGTTCGCTCGAAGTATGCATATGACAAGTTCGGGCGAACTTGTCCATCACATATCAACTTTGGACGAATTTGTCCACCTCATGACACGTTCGGGCGAACCTCTTCCCATTTTCACTATAAGCTTCGTATTTTGGTCATGTGTTCGATTCTAACCTATACAATATTCAACACACACTCAATTTAGCCTATTCGACAAGTGACAAACACCAAGTGCAACAAAAATTGACTCGTTATGGCCGACCTATTGACCTTTATGGCCCCACCTGTTGACCCTTTATGACCTGGCACTATCTAACCTAGTCAATTTTGCACCCCCTGACAAAAAAATCCAGGATCCGCCACTAATGCCACTCACCACCACCGAACAGGGATTCAGCTCGGTCTTGTGTGGGATCGTTATGATGAACTGAGGGCTCAGATGACCGCACTACAGGCATCTCAGGGCGCTCCCTCATCATCCTCCACTTAACCACCCCCACTTGTGTCATCACCTCCTCCACCACCACCACCTGTACCGACCTCTACACCACCACCATCCTAATCAGCACCATCACCATCTCATACCGCCACTCCTTCCATTGAGAGGCGCGCTAGCGCCATCGAGGAGGAGATGGCATACTTTCGCGGTGTGATCCGCGCTTCCTCACCTCCACCCCCACCTTCGGTCTAGTAGTGGTATATAGTTACATTTTTTAGGGTTAGGCCGATGACAGGTTGCAACAGGTAGAAGATTTTGAAGATATATATATAGGTCAACTTGAAGACTGAAGAAACAATGCGAAGAAAATATTTACTTTTGTTTGTATTGTATAAACTTGTATGTTGGGGTAGTGAAAGCTTCAAATCATTTTTGTTCTTTGCAAAAATTTTATGTAACAATTTGATAATATATATATATATATATATAGATATATATATGAAAGTTGGTATCTTCTTTATATGCATTGTTGTTGTTTATTGTTGATGATGTTGTGATGTGGTGATTTATTGTATGGATGTTTATGTTGTAGTGATATTCGTATGATGCTATGGTGAGTGATGATTTGATTTATTCAACTGCCATATTTTGATGTTTTGTTATCGCATGTGTTATTTAAATTTGCGCCATGAATGACAATAATTATTTTAAATATTTGTCTAATGTTCTTCCATATGTTTTTCATATGAAGATAATGGCACCAAGAAGGAGAAATATACACCAACTCCAAACTCCTTTACCTGCAACCCAAGCTGAACTTGACGCATTGCTGAACCAACGCATCGCGGATGCGTTAGAACAGCACGAAGCTAGTCGTGCCCATAGGGATACCGAAGTTAGGACTCAAACTCCACCAACGGCACGGAACCCTATGAAGGGTTGGTTATTCATAACCTTACCAAAAAATTCTCATTACTATTTATTTGCAAAAATATATATTATTGATAATTTTTGAAAACGAACATTTCAGGGTTCACCTATAAGCAATTTCTAGATTGCAAACCCTTGAATTTCGACGGAATTGGTGGTGCCATAGCATACGTTCGATGGACGGAGAAAATGGATTCAGTTATTCGCATGAGTGGTTGCACTCCTGATCAGTTACTGTTGTACGTTTCAGGTATGTTTTTGGAGGAAGCCTTATCATGGTAGAACTTGCAAATACATACTTTGGGTGATGCGGTGGCATATGCTATCACATGGGATATACTGAAAGACATGATGCAAGCCAAGTACTGTTTGAGGGTAGGATTACAGAAGTTGGAAACCGAATTCTGGAATTTGATGATGGTTGGGTCGGATATATATGGATATACGCAGCGGTTTCACGACCTCTCTCGAGTCGTCCCTTACATGGTAGAGCCTTAGTTTAAAAGGATTGAACGATACATTTGGGGACTGGCCCCCGAAATTTGAAGCATGGTCTCGTCGTTGCATCCTGCGATGATCACCGAGGCTATTACCATTGCAGTAAGCCTTACCGAGGAAGCGGTAAGGATGAACAAGCTTCCAAAGATGGGTGCAGGGAAAACCAGTGAGAGACACGTAGAATCATCATCTCAGGATAACAAGCAAAAACATTCTCACTTTAGTAAAGGGTTTAGATAGGAGGACAAGAAAAAGGAAGATCCCTCGACAAAAAGGGGAAAAGGATTTGTGGTAACAGAGGCCAAACTGAAGGGTTATGCAGGAAAGACACCCAAGTGCAACAAATGCGGTCTTCATCACTATGGAGGGTGTCGAACCTCCAAATGTGAGAAATGTGGAAAGATAGGTAACCGTGTGGAAAATTGTTGGGAGAACAACAGAGGAAACCGTAATGAGGGTAAGAAAGATGGAGGAAACAGAAATGACAATGGAAACGGGCAAGGCAGGAACCGGGGATGTTGTAATTGTGGCAAAGGAGAGAAACTCTCCCAAGGAAAACACGGCCCAAGGGCGGGCGTTTGTTATTGGAGCCCAAGAAGCACGTCAGGATAAAAATGTGATCACCTGTACGTTCCCTGTTAATGATCATTACGCATCTATACTTTTTGATACTAGTGCAGATTTTAGTTTCATATCTTTAGAATATAAAGATGTACTTGGACTAGATTCGAATGAAGTAGATGTTCCATTCACTATCGAACTAGCGAATGGAAAGACAGTGGAATCTGGTGAAGTTATTAAGGGATGTTTTTTTGGAACTCGGTGGACAAAGATTTAGCATTGATTTGTTACCTGTTCAGTTAGTTAGTTTTGACATAGTAGCCGGTATAGATTGCCTTTCCAGAACCAAGCCGAAGTCACGTGCTATGACAAAACCATTCGAATTCCCCTACCTAACAACGAAACACTTATTATACATGGTGAGAAAACCGACACATGTTACACATTATTTCATGTATGAAAGCCAAAAAGTGTTTATGAAAAGGTTCGTAGCATTCTTGGCTCACTTCATTGATAAGATAACTAAGGAGCCAAAACTAGAAGAGATCCCTGTTGTGAAGGAATTACCTGAAGTCTTTCCAGAAGACTTACCGGGAGTGCCCCCCGCAACGATAATTTGAATTTCATAACCTAATTCCGGGAGCTACACCAGTAGCAAAATCCCCTTATCGATTAGCTCCTTCGGAGATGCAAGAATTGTCTACACAACATCAAGAGTTGTTGGACAAGGGATTCATTTGACCCAGCTTCTCACCATGGGGATCTCTTGTTCTGTTCGTGAAGAAGAAGGATGGTAGTCTTAGGATGTGCATAGACTACCGAGAACTAAACAAACTCACAATCAAAAACATGTATCCACTACCCAGGATCGATGATTTGTTCGACCAACTCCAAGGATCTAGTTTTTATTCATCAATAGACTTAAGGTCCAGATACCATCAAGTTAGAGTTTAGGAGGAAAGCATCCCAAAGATGGCATTTAGAACTCGTTACGGTCACTACGAGTTCCTTGTCATGCCGTTTGGGTTAACAAATGCACCAGCAGTGTTCATGGAATTGATGAACCGAGTGTGCAAACCATACCTTGATAAGTTCGTGATAGTGTTCATCAACGCCATACTGATATGCTCACGAAACAAGAAAGATCACGAACAACACCTAGAACCATTCTTGAGCTTTTGAAGAAGGAGAAACTGTATGCAAAGTTTTCCAAGAGCAAATTTTGGCTTCTTGAAGTTCAGTTCCTCGGACATGTTGTCAATGAGAAGGGTATACATGTCGACCCATCAAAAATTGAAGCCATAAAGAACAGGAATGCACCAAAACCCCCACTGAAGTACGCCAATTTTTGGGATTGGCAGGTTACTAACGGAGGTTCATTGAAAACTTCTTGAAAATCGCACAACTCTTAACCCCCTTACTAAAAAAGATAGGAAGTTTGATTGGGGAGAGAAACAAGAAACGGCTTTCCAGTTACTTAATGACAAGCTTTGCGATGCTCCAATCATATCACTTCCAAAAGGCACCGAAGACTTTGTAGTGTATTGCGATACGTTACACCAGGGTTTAGGATGTGTGTTGATGCAACGAGAGAAGGTTATTGCAAATGCATCATGCCAATTAAAAGTTCATGAGAAAAACTATACCACACACGACCTAGAGTTCACAATCTTCACCGATCACAAGAGTCTTCAACATATATTTAACCAGAAGGAGTTAAATATGCGCCAAAGGCGATGGCTCGAATTGTTGAACGACTATGATTGTGAAATCAAGTATCATCCGGGCAAAGAAAACGTTGTCGCGGATGCTTTAAGTCGAAAAGAACGAGTAAAGCCCTTACGTGTATGATTTTTAGGGCTCACAATCCAAAATAACCTTACCTCTCAAACCCGTCACACTCAACAAGAGGCACTGAAGGAGGAAAACGTTGGAGTTGAAATGTTTTGAGGAATGGAGAAGCATCTAGAGCCAAAAGAGAACGGAGCCTTATACTTTGTAAACAGAATTTGGGTTCGTCTTTTTGGTAGATTGCAAAACATCATTCTAGACGAAGCCCATAAGTGTAAATATTCAATACATCCTAGGGCAGATAACATGTATCTCTTAAGGAATTTTATTGGTGGCCTAATCTCAATGGAGATGTTGCAACTTACGTGGGAAAGTGTCTAACGTGTGCAAAGATCAAGGCCGAATACCAAAAGTCGTTAGGATTGTTACAACAACTTGGAATTCCCATGTGGAAATGGGAACATATCACCATGGATTTCATAACAAAATTACCCAGGACCTCTCATGGTCATGATATGATTTGGGTAATTATCGACCGGTTAACTAAATCAGCTCCCTTCTTGCCGATACGCGAGGAAGATAAAACCAAAAAGTTAGCTGAAATATATCTCAAGGAGATTGTCGCAAGGCATGGAGTGCCTATTTCATTAATTTTAGACAGAGAGGGTCGATTCGTGTCAAAGATCTGGCAGTCATTCCAAAAGTCTTTTGGGTCTCGACTAGATCTAAGTACATCCTTTCATCCCCCGACGGATGGTCAAAGCGAACGCACAATTCAAACCTTAGAAGACATGTTGCGTGCTTATGTGATGGATTTTGGAGGAAATTGGGATATTTACTTGCTTTTAGTGGAGTTCTCATACAACAACAGTTATCACACGAGCACTCAAGCAGCTCTATTCGAAGCGTTATACGTGCAAAAGTGTCGATCTCCACTATATTGGGCGGAGTTAGGCGACAAACATTTGATAAGTCCAGAATTGGTTCAAGAAACTACGGACAAAATATTTAAAATCAGAGACTGTATTAAGGCGGCTCGAGAGAGAGATAGAAAAGCTGTGCGGATAGACGCCGCAAACTATTATCTTTCGAGGTTGGAGACAAAGTGTTGTTAAAGGTCTCACCTTGGAAAGGCGTAGCAAGATTCGGGAAACAAGGAAAACCTAGCCCGAGGTATGTTGGACCATATGAAATCTTGGGAAATATTGGACCTGTTGCCTACAGATTGAAATTGCCTTAAGAAGTGTCTTTCTGACGAGTCACTTATTATTCCTCCGGACGAGATTCATATAAATGACAAACTCCACTTCATTGAAGAACCTGTTGAGGTTCTAGATTCGGAAGTTCAGAAAACAAGGAGAAGACGTATAAAACTAGTAAAGGTCCATTGGAACTCTAAGCGCGGACCCGAGTACACTTGGGAGCAGCAAGACAAAAACAAAATGAAGTATCCTCACCTGTTCGAGAAGGTCTCTACAGATGTTTACATGACTTAAATTTCGGGATGAAATTTCTTGAATAGGGGAAGAATGTGACACTCAGCAAAATCCTGGTTATTCTGTACAACTTGAACAACTATTATTATATAAGTTTACGCATTTTCCGAATTGAAATTATTTAATTAAGTCCTTAATGTTTAGGATTACCTAAAATCATAGCTTAGTATGATAAAGAATCCGCCACAACTGAAAACAAATAAAACTATGTCCTAGACGGGCGGCAGGAACGCAAACAAACAATACTGGTCAGTACTGGTCGCGGTACATTCTGACACGACAAAAACGAGACATGAGTCATGTCTGGATTGATATTTCATGAAAAGGTCTTCTAAAAACATATATGTGCCTTACACTTAGGAAATTCTATTTAAATCACGAATTGTCCAAGTCCGCTGAAAAATGCAGTAATCCTGTGGAAGTGTACATCATTTCGGAGAACGAAAAAGTAACTGTCCGAAAACTCGGAATTAAATAATATTTATTATAAATAATATAATGGGTATTAAAAAAGACACGAAATCCGTATTCGAATCCTATTGCAAAAAAAACTACACAACTAGTTAAGTAAACTGCCCGACAACCGAGCCAGTACCAGAACTGTGACAGAAATAATAAATTTTTTTGTCCGGAAAGTTGGATTAATAAATTGAATAATAAAACGTATACAACATCAATTTTACTTATAAAGTTATATAAGTTATGCACGATACCAGTAATCAACCCAGTACAGGATCCGAACCAACCTTTTCAACCGAACAACAAACCAACAATTTTTATGGGTTAGTTGGACCTAGTGTCACGTTACTTCAAAATATTAAGCCTTGAATCACCTTAGAAAATTTTATATAAATAATCTAAGTTTATATACTTTTTAAGTTTAAAAAAAATATAAAACAACCCCCCTTTGCCTCACGGTTTTGGTGAGATGTGGGGGTCCCACATTTGATTTCCTTGTGGAGTTGGCACTTGTAATGAGAGATTAGTGGGACAAGATCAAGACATAGTCTTCTAGACACTTACAGACACTCCATCACACTCTCATTTTCCAAGACTTCAAAAACCATCCAACTTCTCCTCCCTCCTCACCCATTTTCGTCACACCCACATACATACCTAGATCTTCACCATTTCACTTTCAAGAACACAAACAATCCATATTTAAGTTCTCATGGAAGAAACAAGAACTTGTTGAAACTTGGAAACTCACTTGAAGCACCTTAGAAACACTTGGAGCTCTTGGATCATCACATTAAAATGACATCTTATGATATCTAAAATATGGGTTTTTAAATATAAGTGTGATTTACAAATGTCATACCTAAAATGACATCTTATGATATCTAAAATATTTTCTAGAAGGTTTTTGAACACATGTTCATACCTAAAATGACATCTTATGATATCTAAAATATGGGTTTTTAAATATAAATGTGATTTACAATTTTTTGACAAAAAACACGAATAAAGTTTCCTTTTCAGGAAAGTTTAGTCTACAAACTTGGTCCATGACATTTTTGTTGGAAATATTGGATGTTATTGATACTTGATGATGTTGGAGTTGAAAAATGATATAAAACAAGTTTTTATAAACTTGGGAAACATCCATAGTTTAGGGGAAACTATGGCGAAATTTTTACAAATTTGGTTATGATATTAAAAGCAATAAACGGAAGGTTTGACAACTATGAACGACTTAGAGTTTATAAACAAGGCTAAACGGATTTTGGACAAAGATGTGTAAGTTTATATTTTTCTAAACTAAAAAGTAATAAAGTATATATATTTTGGAAAATTACATAATTTAAATGTTCGTCAAGTATCATGGAATATTTTGTATGTAGATCAAGTAGGATATAAATACAAAAATATACGGTTACACAAAACAACACAACAATAAATGTTAACCTTTAGATAACATAAGTTAAAAATACAAAATGCCCATCCTTGGACATAAACAAAACGAAATTCAGACACTTTGGACAATTCGGACAAAATAGATATATACGTCTATGGCATGGACTAAAATAAGTGACATAAATGAAACGGACGACACAAAGCAAATTGGACGACATAACCAAACCAAACCGACACTTAACAAATGGTCACCACGAATACACGAGCCGTCACACACTAAGGAAAACGAGTGATTATAAAACGTGAAACATATTTTTTTATAAAAACTAGATTTATATAAAAATAAATACAATTATTATTATTTTTATGGACTAAGCCCATTTTGATACTTGGATTAAAATTTGATTTGGGCCAAGATCTATTTTAAGTTAGTTTTGGGCTCAAGCCCACTTTATTTTGTTTTGGGTTAAGCCCACTTTTTTAAAGCTATCGTGGACCAAGCCCACTTTTATAAAAAAATACATTTGGGCTAAGCCCACTATTAGGAAACTTTATGGGTAAGTTTAAAGTATTGTAGAAAAATAGAGAAAGAGAGTCTGATCAATCTGATCAGATCTGATGAAGAAGAAGTCGAAGGATCAAGTCAACAGAAGATACATGATCATAGGCCATAAGAAGAAGCATCTGAATCAGATCTGATGAGAATATCTTTGTCTAAGTGTTCGAAGAAAGGATCAGAAAAGATCTGAAATCTGATGAAACCTCATAAGATTCTGATCAGAAGACATCAGAAATCTGGTGACCAATCATAATGTCCACTTGCATTTGAAGATAAGGTAACTCAGTTGAAGGACATTTATAATACAAGTGGAAGTAGTAAGCATGACCTATGAAACGATCTGCCACGATAAACACTTTCATGAATAAACAATTGTGTATTCATGCCAATTGTTCTCTATAAATAGAGATCACCAAACCGAAGATCGATGGAGCAGAGCATAACAAGTATTACAACTTACATACTCCATTGCCCTTCACTCCCACAGAATTCTTAAGCATTGTCTTGTATTAGAAAATAACTTTTCAATCATCTTTTTTAGTTTTTCAAAAGTGATATAAACTTGAAAATTCTGTATCTCTGTTTCTTACAAGTTGATTTCTAATTCCGCACATTATTTTCATATAAAGTTGAAATCAACTTGCCATTTTAAGTCAAAGCATTGTTATCTGGGACCAACAATTGGTATCATAGCAGATTGAATAAAACATTTTCAAATCGATCAACTGCTCGATTATATTGGTTAATACTCTATTTTTCAAAAGTTCAAAACCTTTGACTAAAAATGGAAAACTTTCTATCTTGGAACAGTGCTTTCAACATGGGTTCTATGTCAAAGCCTCCGATGTTAGTCAGGGAGGAGTACCCCCCAATGGAAAATCAGGATGATTAATTTTCTTAATGGACATGATCGACCTCTGTTTCAATCCATTGTGTGTGGCCCACATATACCACGTGTTGAAATACCTGGTGTTCTAGCATCTGATGACTCACCAGAAATCTCTGCTTCTTAGGCTCCCAAACAAGAGAAAAATTGGAGCCCAAAAGACAGGAAACTGGTAGACACAGTTGAAAGGGACAAATCACTTCTGATTATAGCACTTCCAAATGACATATTTTCTTATGTTGATGCATGCTCATCTGCAAAAGAAATATGGGATCAACTTGAAAATCTTTGTGAAGGAGGAGACAAAATGAAAAGAAACATGAGAACAAATCATGTCTCCGCTTATGAAATGTTCATCAAATGAAACACTCACTGATGCTTACAATAGATTGACAAAAATTCTAAATGAACTAAAAAAGCATGGAGTTGAAAAAACCAATGATGAAAGAAATGTAAATTTCTTGATGCTTTGCCCAGAGAATGGCAAAATCTTGCCATGACCATAGCTTCTACACTAGAGCTGGGAAATCTGAACCTACATGATCTATATAGTATTCTACTCCCAAGAGAGCAACAAATTATTGAAAACTCAAAACAATATGGTGGACCTATAGCCTTAATATCAAATTCTTAAAGATCAATCACACCTGATCTACAATCCTCTAACCCACAAAACCTAGTCTTAGCATCAGAAAATTTTGAAAATCCATCAGATTTTTCTGCATTTGCTGAAGCAATAGCTTTGCTCACCAAAACCTTTGAGCAAAGAATGAAGGGAGGAAGTTCCAGAATTCAGAGAAGTGATAAAGGAAAGATGGAAGCTAGATCCAAGGAAAGAAGAGCAGAAAGCAAGTCAGAGGTATGCTATAGATACAAACAAAAGGGTCACTATGCATCAGAATGCAAGAACAAAAAGTTAAAAGATCCAGCTTACTATGAAAAGAAGCTAGAAGAAGCCAAGAAACAACAACAACAACAACCACAAGTCAGCCTGATTGCAGGGACAGATACCTGGATTACTGATGACTCATCAGATGAGGATCAGGAAGAAATGGCCAACTTCTATCTTATGGCAAAACTTGACAATGAGGCATCAGAAATCAATGTAAGTCAAAATGATCAAGAACTTCAAAATCAAATAAACAAATTATTGGAAGATTTTAAAAAATTACAAGAGAAATACTTGACAGAAACAAAGAAATATGATGAACTTAAAGACATGTTGAAACATTGTCAAGAAAATGAATATTTTTACATGAAGAAAGTTTGATCAAAGAAAAAATAATCAATTTTTATGAAAAATAGAGAAAATTTTTGTATGCGGAAATTCATAAAAATAAGGTAAATATAAAAGGTTTTCAACAAGCAAAGGATTTCATTGACTACATTGAAACATCTTCAAAAATCAGGGTGAAGGATTGGGTTATACAAAAACAAAAAAAAGATAATCCTACAATGTTTGTAAAAGCTTCAGGTAAACCACAATCAGATTTTGACAACGAATCAAATTTATCAGAAGAAACGGACTTCATGACATCTTATTTAAGTCAAGTCCAGAATCAAAGAAGGTCTACTCTAAATAAAAAATAAAGACAAAACAAGATCATACAAAAGAAAAAACTAAAAGGTTCTTAAAAGAAAATGGTCAAAACATTTTTCAAAAATCTCAGAAAAATGGGCTTTCATAAAAAATCATTCCATCAGACATCTCTAACAAGGTGGGATGTATGTGTGTTGATATTCTGAAAGTAATTCAACAAGGAACAAAAACCAACAATCTGTCAGTGGTTTAGCATTGACAGAAATCTTATCAGATCTGACCAGATGGCAACAGATTTGGTAAAGAAAGCTGATCAGTTAGAATCAATAGACTCTAACAGATCAAGATCAACAGATGATGAAGGGAAACTATTATATGCTATGTACTCATCTGACAAAGTACACAAGAAAGTCTGGGTAACAAAAAATCACTAACCTCTTCATTACAGGACCATCATGTGCAGCAGATTTGGTACTGGTATTCAGGAAGCTCCAAGCAAATGACTGGGGATAGGAGCTTACTTAGCAACTATGTAGAAAAGCTAGGTAAATTTGTAAATTTTGGTAATGGAGTCAAGGGTAGGGTAAAAGGTTATGGAAGCATAACATATGGTACAATAACAATTGAGAAAGTGGCACATGTAGAAGGTTTAAAGTACAACCTTCTAAGTTGTGGTAAGTTTTGTGACAAAGGATTTAAGGTAACTTTTCTATCTGATACTTGCTTATTAATAGGTCGTGAAGATGATAAAATTTATATTAGAGGAAAAAGGATAAGAAAATCAATTTATTTCTTTGACTTCAACAACAAAATCGAAGAACCGCAATTTTGTTTATTTACAAAAGAAAATAAAGGAAATAGTTGGTTATGACATAAAAGACTGGCTCATATAAATTTTAAAACTTTAAATAAATTAGCAAGCAAGTGTCTGGTAAAAGGATTACCTTCTATTACTTTAAGAAAAGACAAACTCTGTGAAGCATGTTAGCTGGGAAAGTCAAAAAGAGGCTCACACAAAACTGGGTAGAATCTTCTATATCTGAAAATCTTGAACTTTTACATATGGACCTCTGTGGACCAATAAGCACTGAAAGTTTTTCTAGAAAGAAATACATTTTAGTTATTGTTGATGACTATCAAGGTACACATGGGTGGAATTTTTGAGGCAAAAGAGTGAAACATCAGATCTGATCATAAATTTTGTTATAAAAAATTGAAAATCTGTTAAAATTAATTGTAAGAAAAATCAGATCTGACAATGGGACAGAATTATAAAATGCAAACTTGAGAACTTCCTAACAGAAAAAGGAATATCTCATGATTTTTCTGCTCCCAGAACCCCACAACAAAATGGGGTTGTTGAAAGGAGAAACAGAACTTTGGTAGAAGCAGCAAGAACAATGCTGGCATATGCCAAACTGCCAACCTATTTTTGGGCTGAAGCAGTGGCAAATGCATGTTTCACACAAAACAGAACTATCATCAACAAAAGACATCAGAAAACACCTTTTCACATCATAAACAAAAGGGTCCCAACTGTTAAATTTTTACATACCTTTGGATGTAGATGTTTTATTTTTAATGATTTTGATAGTTTAGAGAAATTTGACAGAAAAGCTTAAATAGGAATTTTTCTTGGATACTCTTTCTCTTCAAAAGCTTACAGAGTATTTGTTTTAAATAGCAGACAATCAGAGAAAGTCTGTATGTCTCTTTTGATGATTCATCAGAAACAAAAATTTTTTATGACATCATAAGTTTCTCACAAAAGAAAATTCAACAAATAATGAACACCTATTGACAGAACTGACAAACGAACTGCTTGGGTATGACTGGGAGGGAAATTATGGAAATTTACCAGAAAACCATTCACACTCTTACTCCACAGAAAATTTAGAGCCGTCAGATGAAATACAAGGAATAACAAATCAGGCATCAGATACTACATCAGAAAATCAAGAAAAACAAATGTCTGAAGACTCAGGCTCAGAACAGATCATCAATCAGGAGGAAGCATAAAGTTCTTCACAAAATCCATCACTTAATTCAACAAATGCTGCTACCAGTGGAAGATGGATAAAGGGTCACCCAACAGAAAATATCATAGGAAACCCTCAAGATGGTGTTAAAACAAGATCAACAACTTTTCATGAATGTCTTCATGCTGGTTTCTTAAGTTTAACTGAACCAAAAACAACAAATGAAGCACTCAAGGATCCAGACTGGGTTCAAGCCATGCAAGAAGAACTTGATCAGTTTGAAAGAAGTCAAATGTGGAACCTAGTACATAGACCAAATGGCAAATCTGTCATGGGGTCAAAATGGGTATTTAGAAATAAATCTGATGAACAAGGTATGATAACAAGAAACAAAGCAAGATTGGTAGTAAAAGGGTATAGTCAACAAGAAGGAATTGACTATGATGAAAGTTTTGCACAGTAGCAAGACTGGAGGCAGTTAGAATCTTTCTTGCTTATGCAGCTTCAAAAGGCTTCAAAGTTTATCAGATGGATGTAAAATCTGCTTTTCTGAATGGTAAGATTGATCGAGAAGTATATGTGCAGCAACCAGAAGGCTTTGTTGATCCAAAATTTTCAAAACATGTTTATAAACTGAACAACGTCTTGCATGGGTTGAAACAAGCTCCAAGAGCATTGTATGAAACTCTTTCAAACTTTTTGATCCAATCAGGTTTTACCAAAGGTACTATAGACACAACTCTGTTTCTCAAAACACATAAAGGGCACACTTTGTTGGTACAAATATATGTTAATAACATAATATTTGGATCAACCAACTCAAATCATTGTAAAAAGTTTGAAAAATTGATGACAAGCAATTTTGAGATGAGCATGATGGGAGAATTAAGCTTCTTTTAGGTCTCCAAGTAAAACAAGAATCTGATGGAATATTTTTGAATCAATCAAAATATGTTAAAACCATTTTAAAAAAATATTCATTAGAAAATTGCTCATCATCAAATACTTCTATGGCCACAGGAAACAAGTTAGATTCTGATTCTGATGGTGCAAATGTAGATCTTAAAACCTACAGAGGAATGATTGGATCACTCTTAACAGCTAGCAGACCTGACATAATGTTTTCAACATGCTTTCTGGCTAGATATCAGTGCAATCCCAAAGAATCTCAATTAAAAGCAGTAAAAAGGGTTTTTAAGTATCTAAAAGGCACATCTGACCATGGCTTATGGTACCCTAAGGGAACTAGTTTAGACCTAATTGCATATTCAGATGCAGATCACGGAGGTTGTAAACTGGACAGAAAAAGCACATCAGGTGCTTGTCAGATGCTTGGAGAAAAGCTTGTGTGTTGGGCAACTAAGAAAAAAACTGTGTTTCCACCTCTACAGCTGAAGCAGAATATATAGCAGCTACAAGTTGTTGTTCACAAGTTTTGTGGATGCAAACACAACTCAAAGATTAGGGAGTGAATCTGACAAAAATACCAATCCTGTGTGATTCTAAGAGTGCAATAGCAATAACTTCAAATCCTGTTCACCACCCACGAACGAAACATATTGATGTCAGGTATCATTTCATAAAAGATCATGTGGAAAAAGGAAATATAGAAATGTATTTTGTTCCAACAGAAAATCAGTTTGCTGATATTTTTACAAAACCTTTGGATGAGAAAAGACATAATTATTAATAAGCAAATTTGGAATGATAAACAAGAGATACGATGAAACTACTCAATCCACAAAATTTTCTGATGAAACTAAAGTTTGATAATTAAACGAGCCGTAATAAATTGATCAGAAATCTGATAAAAATTCTTATCAGAATTCTGTCAAAACTGAATCTGATAATCCCATCAGAAATCTGATCAATTCATTAGAAGCAAGAAAATTTTTCTTTGTTATCAATAGAAAAAGTGCCACCCTGATATATCTCCTTTGTACCATGAATGCACACATAACTTCTAAAAATTTTCCTTATTTTACACAGTTTCTTTTCAAACTTCATTTTCACTAACTTGGGAATATCTAATGCATGAGGAAAGTATACGTCACAAAGATAACTCCCCAAGTTTTCATTTATCTTATTTATTTTATTTTATTTTATTTTTTACCCCCATCACATCAACTTCACACGCTTACTAAGCACAGTTAAAGGAAAGAAGGCTACACCTGTCCTCTCAATAGAAAATTAAAGACTAGGGTGCCACCTAGTCTTAAATGAGGAGTGAGAATATGGCAATTTTTAGTTCTAAATGAATCTGACACCGTATCTCGAAGTGGAGTAGAATAGGTACAATCAAGATCTTAACCGGTCAAAACATTTAAGGCATGTACTTATTGTCTTTAAATAGACACACACTTACTCATACATTTTCACCTGAAAACTTTTTGAAACACTCGTCTTCTTCACTTAACACACACAACCACCAATAAAAGATTTGATAGCGATCGATTCCCTCTGCCTTACTTCCAATTGCACAATGCAAGAGTAAGGATGAACGTAGATGATCCAAGATATGTAAATGGCTCCACCATTTTGAACATGCTACTAAGTAGTCCAATAGCTTTTGCTCTTTCCATGCACGTTCAAGTGTTTCTGAAAATTCTTCAAGAGTTTTGGAAGTCTGCACGGCTGGTTGTAGATGATGGAAGGCTGACCACCATTGTAGGGTGAGTGATGGGCAACAGGCTCATTTGCTTAAATGAGCACACTATCAGGGAAGCTCCCTTGCTAAGAGATGACTGTCCTCCAACCACCTTCTCCTTGGCAGATAGACAGACTACCTTGGCTATGATGGGATACCATGATCCTCAAGGAAGAGTCCCCATCTTCAAAAGCGGGTTCATTGAACCTTGGCAGTTTCTGGTAACCCAGTTTGCCTTTTGCTTTACGAGGAAAGCCTCAAGTTGGTATGAGATTACTCTAAGGATAATGGATCCTCTCCATGCCTTAGTAAATCATCTCCCCTACAACTACTCTTCCTATCTAATGAATGACTTTAGGGCCAACTTACTAGGAGGTCGTCCTTTCCTCATCTACCCAAGGTTCTTGATGAAAATAATAACCTCTCAACTGGACTTGGAGGAGTTCCTGCATCATATATCAGAGCAAGAATGCTGGTTCAGGAGGAACAACACATTGATGCCCTCATACCAATAGACGACAACACAGGGATGAAACACTTCTCTGGGAAATGATGCAGATCATGTATGGAGATAGAGATTTTGGAGATGACGATCTTAGCAACGAAGATATAGTTTAACTTTTCTTTGTTTTTCGTTTTAGATGTTTATATTTCTTGTACTTAATTACATATGTATATATATATATATATATATATATTTTAATTTGGTTGAGGGAGAATTTATGATGAGATCAAAGATCCATGGGGAATTTCTGATGAGATCAGGAATCCAGAGGGAATTTCTGATGAGATCAGAAATCCAGGGGGAATTTCTGATAACCACAACATTTCAGGAAGAATTTCTAATAATATCATAAAAACTCTCACATGAGATCATAATTTTAAGGAACTGATGATGTTTTAAAAGATAAGAGGAAACCTTGAAGAAATTTTTGTCAAAAGAATGAAAACATTTCAAAACAAGAAGGTTAAATAAAGGGAGATGAATATATGTTGATTAAAACATTTTTTTTTCAAATGCAACATCTTTTCCTTTTTTCAAATGCAACAACTTTTTCTT
This sequence comes from Scalesia atractyloides, assembly GCA_947069175.1. NCBI lineage: Eukaryota > Viridiplantae > Streptophyta > Magnoliopsida > Asterales > Asteraceae > Scalesia > Scalesia atractyloides. Next base: position 60,872,786 of record CAMTDV010000017.1, read on the forward strand.
GTTTCAAATGCAAAAACTTCTTCTTTATTCAAATGCAACAACTTTTTCTTGTTTCAAATACAACATCTATTTCTGATTCTTCTAAAAGATCAACTTTTTCTGATGAAAGTCAGACCACATCTAATGAAACCTTTCGAACAGATGATAGGAGATGAAAATTTGTGGATTAACAAGTTCTCAATTTAAATGCAACATCTTTTTCTACTATCATCAGAAAATCTGGTAATTTTTGTCAGAAAATCTGATCATTTTTATCAGAAAATCTGACCATATTTATCAGAAATCTGATCATTTTTATCAGAAATCTGATCATTTTCATCAAAAATTCTTAATCGTTGATAATCAGAAAATCAAATCATTTTTATGAGAAAAACACTCTTAATCATTGATCATCAGAAAATCTGATCATTTTTATCAGAAAACATGATCATTTTTATCAGAAAATCTGATCATTTTTATCAGAAAGTCTGATCATTTTTATCAGTAAATCTGATTTTTTTTATTAGAAAAATTCATAATCATTATTTGAAGACACTCCAAATAAATGTAAGTATCTCGGAAGAATTTCTAGTCACTCTCTCTTTCTCTCTCACTCAAAAAATATCCCTGTTGTCCATCTACTTGAACAGAAAGTCAACAGAAAATCAACAGAAGTCCACTTAACAATCTGCTGAAGAAAAAGTCAACAGAAAACTGAAGATCCAGAGTTTTGAGTTTTTGACTTACAGAAAAAGGGGAAGAAAGAGTGAAGAAAAAGTGAAGATTGGCGGTTAGCAGGAAGAAAGAAAATAAGTGGACCACTCTTCAAAAACATGGACCCACTTGTGCAAGTGGACCACTCTTCAAAAACATGGACCCACTTGTGCAAAAGTGAAGATTGGCGGTTAGCAGGCACCAATAGAAGAAAAGATAAAATAAAAAAAAAGTTTGAAACAGTTTTTTTTAGATAACCCAAAGGTGTCAGCATTAAACATATATTCAATGGGTTATTAACATAGTTAATCACCAATCATGTGGGACAATAAAACTTATATAAAACGACCCAGTACACAATCTCTCACATTCACCTCCAAAAGTTTCAAGCTTTCAAAATTCCAAACCCTAAAAATCACAACTTTGTTTCTGCAAGCCAAAACCTCAAAATACAACATCTTGTCTTCTCCCGGCTCCATGAACCTCAATATTCCAGCTGTGGAACATGAAGTTCTCCTTGTCAAGAAATCAAAATGGCTAGACACAGAGAAAAAGAACAACCTAGCTCTCAATACTGATCATGGACAGCATGATGAAAGGGTCAGAATTCTTGTAGAGTTTCTGATCAATTGTCCTATAAAATATGCTTTAACGGGAGGCTATGAAGTTCCTCAACAAATCCTGCAGCAAACAGTGCATACAACAGAGAAGTCGGGAACTTAATTAATTGCCATATGTGGGGCAACATCAGAATCACTGTCAATGAAGAAACATCAGAAGATGGCTAGAGATCCCTGAAAAACAAGAATATCACATCCCTCTAGTCAAAGAAGAACTCCTTGGCGGTATTCAAAAACCTTGGGTACAAGGCCCCAATCACTCTAATTAGCCAGTTTAAAAGAAAGGAACTGCTAGGACTTTGGCAAATCTTTATGGATATAATTAACAGCTGTCTCACAGGGAAGATAGGAGGTGCTGATCAAACAACAATTCCAATATTGAACATCATGTATGGGCTGATAAAGTGTGAAGATGTAGATTATGCCAAAGAAATCTTTTCAATACTGAAAACCAGTATATTCACCCATAAAGGAAGAACAAGAACACATCTTCCACATGCAAGATTTTGGTCAATCATCATAACAAAAGTTTTTGCTGAAAGAAACATGGAAGTTCCTACTCATGATATAGTGTGGAAACCAGTGGTGATGACTCCATGGACTGCTGCAGCAAGTGCTTGGGCCTTTCCCAATGATCTTCCTTCCCTGCCTCAAAGTATGATGAAGGTAATTCCTGCAGACTCACTCTTTATCAAAAGGCATGAGGAATTGATCAAGCCATCAGGACCAGATGATTGTGGATAAAGATTGGTGTCTACATCAGCTGCTGGTGACAAAAATATTGCTGAGGAGTATGGAACAAATGAAGAATCTGACAAAGTCTCATCCACTAAAGATGAAGCAATTGATTTAGATTCAATGCTAGCCGTAGAAGGTCAACAACATGATACTCTTGAAACATGTGCACACCTTGAATCAAACCATGATCTTAATTTTACAAAACCAACTTCTGATGAAACCTCATCAGAATCTACTGAGGCCGATTTTGAAATAAGAACAAGAGTACCTAATGTTCAAGCCCAATTGGGTATGGCTCTGAGCGTCAACTCCGAATCTGATGAGGAAGAGGTTGAAACTACAACAAGTGGAAAACATCTACTTGATCAGAGACAACTGTTAGATACTTTATGTTGTCCTAGAACTCAAGGAGAACATTCCAAAAGGATTGTTCAAGGATTTGAGGAAATCCAGGAAACGCCTGTGGTGCATGATTCTGGTAGGAAACCTATGAATTGGTCTTATGATTAAGACATGGGATTTCCTGAAACAGCAAGATGTGTTTTCTGCTGGTATGTTAGTAGGAACAATTGTTCCAAATGACCCATTTACAACCAATCTTGAATCAACATTGAAAAAGGTGATAGAGGATGTACTGAATCAGGAGAGAAAATCTCCTTTTGAAGAAAAACTGGATAATCTGTTGAATGAGATGAAGCAACAGAAATCTGACATCAGAAATTTGTCAGAATCTGTTGAATCCATCAGAAAGCAATCAGAAGGAAACACAGACAAATTAAACAAATAGCAAGAATCTCAAGTCACCTCTCAAGATATGAAGAAGATCTCTCATGAATTTCAGAAACTGGCTGAGGAATTCAGAGCTATGAAAGAAGAGATGAAAGAACTTGTGAAGATAAAAGGAAATGTTGAATCAAGAACTGCAGCACAGAGTCTGTCAAGTATTGTAGAAAACCTCACAAAAGTGGAGGAAAAGCTGAAGGAAGTTGAGAAGAACAATGATCTGATGGTGCATTTATTAAAAGAACAAATGCAGAACTGCAGCAAAACCAAAACAGAACTACAGGGGCAGATGGCAAGCATTTGAGAAGAAAGTGCTACTAACACATAGCTTACTGAAGATGTAAAAAATCTATTAAAGAGACTTGTGTTAATATTTGCACAAGCAACTAAGGCGAGCGTGCCAGATTTGTTGAAACAGATTCCTGAAAGAAGAGAAATGCCTGGCACAACCCAGAAGGATGCACTCAAACAAACTGCAACTGCATCAACAAAACCTCTTTTCCGAATACCAGCTCCTATACCAATCAAAACAAAAGACTCAACTGAATCTCCACAAAGGACAATGAGTCTTTTCCCTCTTTTGTAACACCCCAACCGCGTAAAAACAATAAACCTCGGCGGAAACATCGGGAATTCAAGTTAACAGATTATTTCAACAACACGTGGTAATTAAATTTGTGTTTTATTGAAGATTGAAATTACATAGTTACATCGTCTTGGAAATTAAAACAAACTAAATAAACTATTGTCTTTCATATTTTAAGGTACTAAGTCCGCGTCCGATCCTAAGTGAGCATGCATAGACATCAAACTTGGTTTCCTGAAACATATGTGAAAACAAATCAGCAAAAATATGCCGGCGAGTACATAGGTTTTGTGAGTGTGTCAAATTCATCGCTTTGAATATGTATTGCAATACCTCGTCAAACTACTAGAGTCGTTAATTTAAAAACCTTGTTATCAAAAGTATTTGGTATTGCAATCATAACAAACAAACTAAAACAAGTTAGTTATAGTTTATAAAAGACTTGTAGCCATGAATCTTGACCAAAACATTTGTTTTGTAAATTCGAGTAGTAAATCGCCTTGAAGAAACTTTCTCTGGTTTATATCTTTAATTGAAAATCGTTGCGTGTCATTTTTGAAAACCTTTGTTCCAAGTGATGCAAATAACGCCACGAATGTAATACGATAAAAGCACTTATATATAGGAAGTACCAGCGGTGTATCCACCATGATTTTATCACATTACACACGTTTTGTTATCTAAATCACTTACCATAAACCAATCATTCATTGTCCGTGTCATAAACCAATCATCCATTGTTCGTGTCATAAACCAATTGTTTATCGTCCGTGTAAACAAATCGTCCTTGTTAATTGTGAAAACTTTTGGTCATTTTGGTTAATACATTCAAACCTGTGTTGACTCGTCTATACCACCAAAGGGTATCTTTAAATTGCAATAACAAACCACCAAAAGGTTTGTTAAAGTAAACAGTTTCAGTCGTTCCCCAAACTTCCCCACAAACACCGGGAATCTTGGTAACGGGATTGTCAGTCCTATGGTCCCATAACTTAATACTGGTCGGCTTGGCCAAAGTTAATGAATCTTATTCGTGTCATGTATATAACGCACCAAGAAGTTCGTTCACATCATTGAAATCGTCGTTTTATATAAACCATAGCATTTGTAATATGAAAACTTGAAAACAAATTAGCACATATGAATCACCCCAAAATATTTGAAAATCATAAAAGAGGGGAGCTATGTACTCACATAGTCACCGCAAAATTTGTAAAAATAGGGGTCTATGTACTCACTTGGGATTGCAAAGTAACCTTGAATAAAAGATCAAACAAGCTCAAAAGTCCGAGAAATCAAACGTGTCGTAAAATTGGATAACTATGTAAATGTCGGGACATTAATCGGCGCGTCGGATAGAATGAGGCCTTGTAAACCAAATGAGTGTTGGGACTCATATGAAATGGTTTAACAAAGTCTACATTCTGATTTGAAAAGATTCCTAAGTGCTTTTGACCCGTTATGACTCGTTAAGGTAGTTTACGCTACTTTAAGGGATCATTTACGTAAAAACGTGTTCGGATGGTTAGATATGTGTTATGATAAGTCTAATATGCCAAAATAAGTTTAATATAGTTGTAATATCAGTTTATATGTCAAAACATTGGTCACATATGCTTAAAGTTGATTTATGCGCAAAAAGGGCATTTTGGTCATTTATAGGGCATAATAGAGGGCTTAACATAACACTAACCAAACGTCATGACCATAAGGTATAACCTCAGAAGGTTCTTCCCTATACAACTATGGTCACATTTATGTGTTTGGTCGATCTTAGGATCCTAAATAAGGGTGGTCAAGTTTGGGGAAGAACCGCTCGACTTACTACCCTAAATAAGCACTAAACTAAAAGTGACTAGTTAAACATGTCTAACAAGGTTTATAAAACTGATTTGATATCAAAACAAAGGGTTTTGATACCCAAAAATGGTTCTGTCGTATAATGCGCATTTGCACATTATTGACCGAAACTTTGATTCGTCACTTCGACTAGGAAACATGGTATCAGTAGGCATGATCACTAAGGATCATAACCATGGTGATTACGATCATGTTGCAAAGTCCAATTGGACTTTGCTTTGACCAATTAATGGTCAAAGCTGAAAGTCAAACTGTTTGACTTTAGCTCATAATAAGCTAAAAGAATGAACAAGGCTTGGTTAGAGCACTTACTTGCACTCAAGGAAGCCAAGATTACTTAGAAAAACTCAGATGGGAGGCCTCCTAATAAGGTAGCAACTCCACTTAGAGTTTAGAGAGAAGAAAGATGGAAATGAGCAAGGAATTTGTTTGATGATCAAGGGTATTTATAGTTGTTGGAGAGCTTTAGGATCATGCCAAGTGTTAGGAGATGTTGTAGGATCATTACAAGTGTTTAGTGAGGTGTTACAACTAGGAGAAGTATGGCAAAAACGAGTTATAGGTGTCAAGTCAAATGAACAAGAAGCTGCCAGGTAGCTGCTGCCACTGGGCATTCCAGCGCGTCGCGGGAGATCCTGGGGGGTCTCTCGCGTGGCGCTTGGGATTCCTAAGTTTCAGAATTGGTAGAACAGGCCCCTGCAGCCTAAAACTTGTTTTTCGATGCGTTTTGGCACTTTTAACACTCGTTAACCCCATTTTTAAGCTTTATAAGGAAGATAAAGCATAGGGAACTTGAAAGATGCTCGGAAACTTTTCGGATGTCGGTTCGTTTGGTCGTATGGTTGCGGTTTTCGGTTAATTACAACGAAAATTGTAACGAACGCGCAAATGATCGTAAACGCGTAACGAATGATATTTTTGCATTCCAATCAATAAAATACTAGGTTTTAATGAGTACAAAAATTTATGGATGTGCGTACATGTTCCGGATAACTATATACGCGAATCCGCATAGTTTCGCAGAATTTGCAAAATAGCCCCTAAGTTGCATAAGCATGTTTTTGCCATACCGAAGCCTTCAAAACTTATTTCTAAGTTATGTTAAGGGTATTTAGGGTATGTTTAGCTTATGTCGGTGTTTCGGAGTGTACATCGCGTTAAACTGATTCCAGAAGTCGTTTAAGAGTTCGAAATCGTGCAAGATTCGAATACGTGCAATTGTCATGATAAAAATACAAATCCCGAAAATAAGACAAAAAAATTCATTGATTGATAATTCGTTCGGAATTGTTATACGATCAGATCACCACAAATGTTACAGTCTCCCCTACTTTAGGAAATTTCGTCCTGAAATTTAATTCGAGGAAACTTGTGAAAACAGATGTGGGTATTTCGCTTTCATTTGATCCTCTCGTTCCCCAGTAAATTCTGGGCCACGTTTGAATTCCAGCGAACTTGACTATCGGAATTCGTCTTCGCTTGAGTTTCTTGACTTCACGGTCTAAAATCTCCATAGGTTTCTCGACAAAGTGCATAGTGTCATCAACGTGAATTTCATCGAGAGGGACGTGAAGATTTGTGTCGGCTAAACACTTCTTTAGATTGGACACGTGGAATGTTGGGTAAACATTTCTAAGTTTAGGATGTAGCTCAAGTCGGTAGGCCACCTTTCCGATTCTTTCAACGATCATGAATGGTCCAACGTATCGAGGTGCAAATTTTCCTTTCTTTCCAAATCTGACAACTTCTTTCCAAGGGGATACCTTGAGTAGGACGTGATCACCAACTTGGAATTCCAAGAACTTGCGTCATTTATCCGCGTAACTCTTTTGACGGCTTCTAACTGTCAGAAGGTTATCGCGTATTTTCTTGACTTTGTCTGTTGTATCATGAATATGTTCTGGTCCAGTAAACTGAGACTCTCCAACTTCATTCCAACAGACAGGTTTATTTTCAACCGTATAAAGCTGCGAAAGGTGCCATGTTGATGCTAGCGTGATAACTGTTGTTGTAGGAGAATTCGATCAACGGTAGATGCGAATCCCAACTACCACCAAAGTCGATCACACACGCTCTAAGCATATCCTCCAATGTTTGAATAGTTCTCTCGGTTTGTCCATCCGTTTGAGGATGATAAGCAGTGCTCATATTAAGTTTGGTTCCCATACCAGATTGCATGGTCTTCCAAAAATGAGATGAGAACCGAGCATCTCTGTCAGATATGATGTCCAAAGGAACACCATGACGAGATTGTCAGCAGAGTAATCCTCATGAATCGCCAAAAAGTGTGATGACTTTGTTAGACGATCAATGACTACCCTAATGGCATCATGACCTCTAGATGTGCGCGATAGTTTTGTGATGAGATCTATCGCAATGTTCTCCCACTTCCATACCGGAATTTCTGGTTGTTCGAGCAAACCAGATGGGCGTTGATGTTCAGCCTTGACATTAAGACAAGTTAGGCATTTTGATACATACAAGGCAATGTCTTTCTTCATACCCGGCCACCAATACTGGGTACGAAGATCCTTGTAGATTTTGTCTGCACCAGGATGGATTGATTAACGAGACTTATGAGCTTCGTCGATCAATAAGGTGCGGAGGTTGTCTTGACTTGGAACCCACAAACGGTTTTAATAATAGAGTAATCCATTGTCTTCTGTTTCGAGATGGTGAAGCTTAAGTTGATGCGGTAATTCACTACCCATCATACCTTGTGTAACACAATTACGTTGAGCTTGGAAAATACGTGTCTGGAAATCAGATTGAATTCGAACACAATGAAGCTTCACACGTTCCTTACGACTGAGCGCATCGGCCACAACATTCGCTTTACCAGGATGGTAGCGAATTTCACAGTCGTAGTCGTTTAAAAGTTCGACCCAGCGTCGTTGTCTCATGTTCAGCTCCTTTTGATTGAATATATGTTGGAGGCTTTTGTGGTCGATAAAAACTACGCATTTCGTACCATAAAGGTAGTGTCACCAAATCTTGAGAGCAAAAACTACAGCACCTAATTCAAGATCATGGGTCGTGTAGTTCTTCTCGTGGACTTTCAATTGTCTTGACGCATAGGCTATGACTTTATCTCGTTGCATAAGAACACAACCAAGGCCTAGGTTCGATGCGTCACAATAGACAACAAAATCATCGTTGCCATCGGGTAAAGATAGAATAGGAGCATCACAGAGTTTTTGTTTCAGAGTTTGGAAAGCTTCCTCTTGATTGGGTCCCCAGTCAAAAGGCTTATTCTTTTGAGTCAAAGCGGTGAGGGGAACTGCGATTTTTGAGAAGTTCGCGATGAATCGACGATAATATCCGGCAAGACCAAGAAAAGAGCAAACTTCTGTGGGAGTAGTGGGTGTATTCCAATCCTTAATTGCAGCGATTTTGGAAGGATCCACATGAATACCTTGCCCGTTGACTATGTGTCCCAAGAATTGAACTTCTTTTAGCCAAAACTCGCACTTGGAGAATTTGGCATAAAGTTGTTCTTTCTTTTGTAGGTCCATAGTTAACCGAAGGTGTTGTTCATGTTCGGCTCGATACTTGGAATAAATAAGAATGTCGTCGATGAAAACAATGATGAACTTGTCCAAATAAGGTTTACAAACCCGATTCATCAAGTTCATGAAAATAGCTTGAGCATTTGTCAAACAGAAAGGCATGACAGTAAACTAGTAATGACCATATCGAGTGCGAAAGGCAGTCTTGCGAATATCGCTTTCATTTGATCCTCTCGTTCCCCAGTAAATTCTGGGCCACGTTTGAATTCCAGCGAACTTGACTATCGGAATTCGTCTTCGCTTGAGTTTCTTGACTTCACGGTCTAAAATCTCCATAGGTTTCTCGACAAAGTGCATAGTGTCATCAACGTGAATTTCATCGAGAGGGACGTGAAGATTTGTGTCGGCTAAACACTTCTTTAGATTGGACACGTGGAATGTTGGGTAAACATTTCTAAGTTTAGGATGTAGCTCAAGTCGGTAGGCCACCTTTCCGATTCTTTCAACGATCATGAATGGTCCAACGTATCGAGGTGCAAATTTTCCTTTCTTTCCAAATCTGACAACTTCTTTCCAAGGGGATACCTTGAGTAGGACGTGATCACCAACTTGGAATTCCAAGAACTTGCGTCATTTATCCGCGTAACTCTTTTGACGGCTTCTAACTGTCAGAAGGTTATCGCGTATTTTCTTGACTTTGTCTGTTGTATCATGAATATGTTCTGGTCCAGTAAACTGAGACTCTCCAACTTCATTCCAACAGACAGGTTTATTTTCAACCGTATAAAGCTGCGAAAGGTGCCATGTTGATGCTAGCGTGATAACTGTTGTTGTAGGAGAATTCGATCAACGGTAGATGCGAATCCCAACTACCACCAAAGTCGATCACACACGCTCTAAGCATATCCTCCAATGTTTGAATAGTTCTCTCGGTTTGTCCATCCGTTTGAGGATGATAAGCAGTGCTCATATTAAGTTTGGTTCCCATACCAGATTGCATGGTCTTCCAAAAATGAGATGAGAACCGAGCATCTCTGTCAGATATGATGTCCAAAGGAACACCATGACGAGATTGTCAGCAGAGTAATCCTCATGAATCGCCAAAAAGTGTGATGACTTTGTTAGACGATCAATGACTACCCTAATGGCATCATGACCTCTAGATGTGCGCGATAGTTTTGTGATGAGATCTATCGCAATGTTCTCCCACTTCCATACCGGAATTTCTGGTTGTTCGAGCAAACCAGATGGGCGTTGATGTTCAGCCTTGACATTAAGACAAGTTAGGCATTTTGATACATACAAGGCAATGTCTTTCTTCATACCCGGCCACCAATACTGGGTACGAAGATCCTTGTAGATTTTGTCTGCACCAGGATGGATTGATTAACGAGACTTATGAGCTTCGTCGATCAATAAGGTGCGGAGGTTGTCTTGACTTGGAACCCACAAACGGTTTTAATAATAGAGTAATCCATTGTCTTCTGTTTCGAGATGGTGAAGCTTAAGTTGATGCGGTAATTCACTACCCATCATACCTTGTGTAACACAATTACGTTGAGCTTGGAAAATACGTGTCTGGAAATCAGATTGAATTCGAACACAATGAAGCTTCACACGTTCCTTACGACTGAGCGCATCGGCCACAACATTCGCTTTACCAGGATGGTAGCGAATTTCGCAGTCGTAGTCGTTTAAAAGTTCGACCCAGCGTCGTTGTCTCATGTTCAGCTCCTTTTGATTGAATATATGTTGGAGGCTTTTGTGGTCGATAAAAACTACGCATTTCGTACCATAAAGGTAGTGTCACCAAATCTTGAGAGCAAAAACTACAGCACCTAATTCAAGATCATGGGTCGTGTAGTTCTTCTCGTGGACTTTCAATTGTCTTGACGCATAGGCTATGACTTTATCTCGTTGCATAAGAACACAACCAAGGCCTAGGTTCGATGCGTCACAATAGACAACAAAATCATCGTTGCCATCGGGTAAAGATAGAATAGGAGCATCACAGAGTTTTTGTTTCAGAGTTTGGAAAGCTTCCTCTTGATTGGGTCCCCAGTCAAAAGGCTTATTCTTTTGAGTCAAAGCGGTGAGGGGAACTGCGATTTTTGAGAAGTTCGCGATGAATCGACGATAATATCCGGCAAGACCAAGAAAAGAGCAAACTTCTGTGGGAGTAGTGGGTGTATTCCAATCCTTAATTGCAGCGATTTTGGAAGGATCCACATGAATACCTTGCCCGTTGACTATGTGTCCCAAGAATTGAACTTCTTTTAGCCAAAACTCGCACTTGGAGAATTTGGCATAAAGTTGTTCTTTCTTTTGTAGGTCCATAGTTAACCGAAGGTGTTGTTCATGTTCGGCTCGATACTTGGAATAAATAAGAATGTCGTCGATGAAAACAATGATGAACTTGTCCAAATAAGGTTTACAAACCCGATTCATCAAGTTCATGAAAATAGCTTGAGCATTTGTCAAACAGAAAGGCATGACAGTAAACTAGTAATGACCATATCGAGTGCGAAAGGCAGTCTTGCGAATATCGCTTTCATTTGATCCTCTCGTTCCCCAGTAAATTCTGGGCCACGTTTGAATTCCAGCGAACTTGACTATCGGAATTCGTCTTCGCTTGAGTTTCTTGACTTCACGGTCTAAAATCTCCATAGGTTTCTCGACAAAGTGCATAGTGTCATCAACGTGAATTTCATCGAGAGGGACGTGAAGATTTGTGTCGGCTAAACACTTCTTTAGATTGGACACGTGGAATGTTGGGTAAACATTTCTAAGTTTAGGATGTAGCTCAAGTCGGTAGGCCACCTTTCCGATTCTTTCAACGATCATGAATGGTCCAACGTATCGAGGTGCAAATTTTCCTTTCTTTCCAAATCTGACAACTTCTTTCCAAGGGGATACCTTGAGTAGGACGTGATCACCAACTTGGAATTCCAAGAACTTGCGTCATTTATCCGCGTAACTCTTTTGACGGCTTCTAACTGTCAGAAGGTTATCGCGTATTTTCTTGACTTTGTCTGTTGTATCATGAATATGTTCTGGTCCAGTAAACTGAGACTCTCCAACTTCATTCCAACAGACAGGTTTATTTTCAACCGTATAAAGCTGCGAAAGGTGCCATGTTGATGCTAGTGTGATAACTGTTGTTGTAGGAGAATTCGATCAACGGTAGATGCGAATCCCAACTACCACCAAAGTCGATCACACACGCTCTAAGCATATCCTCCAATGTTTGAATAGTTCTCTCGGTTTGTCCATCCGTTTGAGGATGATAAGCAGTGCTCATATTAAGTTTGGTTCCCATACCAGATTGCATGGTCTTCCAAAAATGAGATGAGAACCGAGCATCTCTGTCAGATATGATGTCCAAAGGAACACCATGACGAGATTGTCAGCAGAGTAATCCTCATGAATCGCCAAAAAGTGTGATGACTTTGTTAGACGATCAATGACTACCCTAATGGCATCATGACCTCTAGATGTGCGCGATAGTTTTGTGATGAGATCTATCGCAATGTTCTCCCACTTCCATACCGGAATTTCTGGTTGTTCGAGCAAACCAGATGGGCGTTGATGTTCAGCCTTGACATTAAGACAAGTTAGGCATTTTGATACATACAAGGCAATGTCTTTCTTCATACCCGGCCACCAATACTGGGTACGAAGATCCTTGTAGATTTTGTCTGCACCAGGATGGATTGATTAACGAGACTTATGAGCTTCGTCGATCAATAAGGTGCGGAGGTTGTCTTGACTTGGAACCCACAACGGTTTTAATAATAGAGTAATCCATTGTCTTCTGTTTCGAGATGGTGAAGCTTAAGTTGATGCGGTAATTCACTACCCATCATACCTTGTGTAACACAATTACGTTGAGCTTGGAAAATACGTGTCTGGAAATCAGATTGAATTCGAACACAATGAAGCTTCACACGTTCCTTACGACTGAGCGCATCGGCCACAACATTCGCTTTACCAGGATGGTAGCGAATTTCACAGTCGTAGTCGTTTAAAAGTTCGACCCAGCGTCGTTGTCTCATGTTCAGCTCCTTTTGATTGAATATATGTTGGAGGCTTTTGTGGTCGATAAAAACTACGCATTTCGTACCATAAAGGTAGTGTCACCAAATCTTGAGAGCAAAAACTACAGCACCTAATTCAAGATCATGGGTCGTGTAGTTCTTCTCGTGGACTTTCAATTGTCTTGACGCATAGGCTATGACTTTATCTCGTTGCATAAGAACACAACCAAGGCCTAGGTTCGATGCGTCACAATAGACAACAAAATCATCGTTGCCATCGGGTAAAGATAGAATAGGAGCATCACAGAGTTTTTGTTTCAGAGTTTGGAAAGCTTCCTCTTGATTGGGTCCCCAGTCAAAAGGCTTATTCTTTTGAGTCAAAGCGGTGAGGGGAACTGCGATTTTTGAGAAGTTCGCGATGAATCGACGATAATATCCGGCAAGACCAAGAAAAGAGCAAACTTCTGTGGGAGTAGTGGGTGTATTCCAATCCTTAATTGCAGCGATTTTGGAAGGATCCACATGAATACCTTGCCCGTTGACTATGTGTCCCAAGAATTGAACTTCTTTTAGCCAAAACTCGCACTTGGAGAATTTGGCATAAAGTTGTTCTTTCTTTTGTAGGTCCATAGTTAACCGAAGGTGTTGTTCATGTTCGGCTCGATACTTGGAATAAATAAGAATGTCGTCGATGAAAACAATGATGAACTTGTCCAAATAAGGTTTACAAACCCGATTCATCAAGTTCATGAAAATAGCTTGAGCATTTGTCAAACAGAAAGGCATGACAGTAAACTAGTAATGACCATATCGAGTGCGAAAGGCAGTCTTGCGAATATCGCTTTCATTTGATCCTCTCGTTCCCCAGTAAATTCTGGGCCACGTTTGAATTCCAGCGAACTTGACTATCGGAATTCGTCTTCGCTTGAGTTTCTTGACTTCACGGTCTAAAATCTCCATAGGTTTCTCGACAAAGTGCATAGTGTCATCAACGTGAATTTCATCGAGAGGGACGTGAAGATTTGTGTCGGCTAAACACTTCTTTAGATTGGACACGTGGAATGTTGGGTAAACATTTCTAAGTTTAGGATGTAGCTCAAGTCGGTAGGCCACCTTTCCGATTCTTTCAACGATCATGAATGGTCCAACGTATCGAGGTGCAAATTTTCCTTTCTTTCCAAATCTGACAACTTCTTTCCAAGGGGATACCTTGAGTAGGACGTGATCACCAACTTGGAATTCCAAGAACTTGCGTCATTTATCCGCGTAACTCTTTTGACGGCTTCTAACTGTCAGAAGGTTATCGCGTATTTTCTTGACTTTGTCTGTTGTATCATGAATATGTTCTGGTCCAGTAAACTGAGACTCTCCAACTTCATTCCAACAGACAGGTTTATTTTCAACCGTATAAAGCTGCGAAAGGTGCCATGTTGATGCTAGCGTGATAACTGTTGTTGTAGGAGAATTCGATCAACGGTAGATGCGAATCCCAACTACCACCAAAGTCGATCACACACGCTCTAAGCATATCCTCCAATGTTTGAATAGTTCTCTCGGTTTGTCCATCCGTTTGAGGATGATAAGCAGTGCTCATATTAAGTTTGGTTCCCATACCAGATTGCATGGTCTTCCAAAAATGAGATGAGAACCGAGCATCTCTGTCAGATATGATGTCCAAAGGAACACCATGACGAGATTGTCAGCAGAGTAATCCTCATGAATCGCCAAAAAGTGTGATGACTTTGTTAGACGATCAATGACTACCCTAATGGCATCATGACCTCTAGATGTGCGCGATAGTTTTGTGATGAGATCTATCGCAATGTTCTCCCACTTCCATACCGGAATTTCTGGTTGTTCGAGCAAACCAGATGGGCGTTGATGTTCAGCCTTGACATTAAGACAAGTTAGGCATTTTGATACATACAAGGCAATGTCTTTCTTCATACCCGGCCACCAATACTGGGTACGAAGATCCTTGTAGATTTTGTCTGCACCAGGATGGATTGATTAACGAGACTTATGAGCTTCGTCGATCAATAAGGTGCGGAGGTTGTCTTGACTTGGAACCCACAAACGGTTTTTAATAATAGAGTAATCCATTGTCTTCTGTTTCGAGATGGTGAAGCTTAAGTTGATGCGGTAATTCACTACCCATCATACCTTGTGTAACACAATTACGTTGAGCTTGGAAAATACGTGTCTGGAAATCAGATTGAATTCGAACACAATGAAGCTTCACACGTTCCTTACGACTGAGCGCATCGGCCACAACATTCGCTTTACCAGGATGGTAGCGAATTTCGCAGTCGTAGTCGTTTAAAAGTTCGACCCAGCGTCGTTGTCTCATGTTCAGCTCCTTTTGATTGAATATATGTTGGAGGCTTTTGTGGTCGATAAAAACTACGCATTTCGTACCATAAAGGTAGTGTCACCAAATCTTGAGAGCAAAAACTACAGCACCTAATTCAAGATCATGGGTCGTGTAGTTCTTCTCGTGGACTTTCAATTGTCTTGACGCATAGGCTATGACTTTATCTCGTTGCATAAGAACACAACCAAGGCCTAGGTTCGATGCGTCACAATAGACAACAAAATCATCGTTGCCATCGGGTAAAGATAGAATAGGAGCATCACAGAGTTTTTGTTTCAGAGTTTGGAAAGCTTCCTCTTGATTGGGTCCCCAGTCAAAAGGCTTATTCTTTTGAGTCAAAGCGGTGAGGGGAACTGCGATTTTTGAGAAGTTCGCGATGAATCGACGATAATATCCGGCAAGACCAAGAAAAGAGCAAACTTCTGTGGGAGTAGTGGGTGTATTCCAATCCTTAATTGCAGCGATTTTGGAAGGATCCACATGAATACCTTGCCCGTTGACTATGTGTCCCAAGAATTGAACTTCTTTTAGCCAAAACTCGCACTTGGAGAATTTGGCATAAAGTTGTTCTTTCTTTTGTAGGTCCATAGTTAACCGAAGGTGTTGTTCATGTTCGGCTCGATACTTGGAATAAATAAGAATGTCGTCGATGAAAACAATGATGAACTTGTCCAAATAAGGTTTACAAACCCGATTCATCAAGTTCATGAAAATAGCTTGAGCATTTGTCAAACAGAAAGGCATGACAGTAAACTAGTAATGACCATATCGAGTGCGAAAGGCAGTCTTGGGAATATCTTCTTCGAGCACACAAAGTTGATGATACCATCAAACTTTGAAAAGTAACTAGCACCTTGTAGTTGATCAAAGAGATCATCAATGCGAGGTAGGGGATATCGATTTTTGGTCGTGAGTTTGTTGAGCTCACGATAATCGATACACATACGGAAAGATCCATCCTTCTTTTTCACAAATAGGACAGGAGCACCCCAAGGTGAATAGCTCGGACGAATGAATCCTTTATCAGATAGCTCTTGAAGCTGTTTCGATAATTCTTGCATCTCAGATGGTGCAAGACGGTAAGGAGATTTAGCAATAGGGTTGGCACCAGGTACTAGGTCAATGAGGAACTCAACTTGTCGTACAGGAGGTAAACCAGGTAGTTCCTCAGGAAACACCTCTGGATAATCTCGAACAACGGGGATATCCTGAATAGTTTTGCCTTTGCCTTTCTCCTCTATGATATGTGCCAGGAAGGCAACATAGTTCTTTCGTAGGTATTTTTGGGATTGGTTACAAGTCATGAGTTTAAGGTTACTAGCGGGTTTCTCTCCACGAACTTCTAAGACTTCACAAGAGGGAAGAGGTATTCAAACTATCTTGTCAAAACAACTTCGGCATGATGCTTGGTTAACCAATCCATTCCTATGATGATGTCGAAACTCCCGAGTTGCATTGGTGTGAGGTTAATGGTGAAAAGGTGGTTATTAAGGTTCAATTGGCAATCACGAATGACAGAATCAAGATTAAGAGGTTCGCCACTAGCTATCTCGACAGCCAAGGGCTTTCCTAGTTTAGTTCTTGGCATTTAAAGTAATGGTTCAAAGGCTAAGGATACGAAACTCCTATCGGCACCCGAATCGAAAAGAATAGAAGCAGGATGATTGTTGACGAGGAACGTACCGTTAACGGCTTCGTTATCAGCACGGGCCTTCTTGGCGTTAATGTTGAATGCTCGTCCATGAGCTTGATTGGCATTGGCTGACTTTGGGCAGTTGTTCTTGTAATGGCCCATCTTGCCATAGTTTAAACATGACCCAGGTGGAAAGTGAGGTCGAACGGGATTTGCTTGGGGTTGGACAAGATTCTAAGCAGCTTGGTTTGGAACAGATCGACAAACGTTGGCCAAATGCCAAAATCTTCCTCAAGTAATACATTGACGACATGGTTGGTGAACTTGGTGGTGACCGTTGCACCGATTGCACAACGGTGCAGTACCAGCATATGGCTTCCTCGCAGGAGGTTGAGCTGGTTGGTTTTGGGAGCTTGATTGGGTTGAATGGCTGGAGCGGGTTGTGTAGTAACATCAAAGTTCTGAGAAGCCTTACGCTTCTTTGAACGTTTGGAAGGCTCAGCTTGGTTTCCCTTTTGATTTTCTTGAGTGGTTTTGGTGAATGATTTCTTATCGCCTTTGCGATGAAGGTTACCCTTCTTGACCTGAGACTCGGTCAAAGTCGCAGCTAGCTCAATGGCCTGTCAGACAGTGGTTGGGTTACTTCTAGTAACAATGTCCTGAACAGGATCAGGCAAACCATCGATATACTTCTCGATTGCCTTATCCAAAGGCGTCACCATTGAAGGACAGAGTAAACTCAACTCCTCGTACCGGTCAGTATTAGAACGATGCTCACCACTATCCTATTTGAGATCATGGAATTTGTTCAAGCGCCCTCTGCTCAATACGAGGACAAAATTCCTTCATCACTAGAGCCCTAAGCTCTTCCCAAGTTTGAGCTAAATCCACATTGGCACCTCTATCTCTCATTATACCATTCCACCACGTAAGAGCTCCCTTTTTTAATACGCTCGACGCAAACTCAACCTTTCGATCGTTTGGGCATTGCACATGACGAAAAGTACTTTTGAGGCTCTCAAACCATTGCAAAAGCCCAGTAGCTCCCTCGGACCCAGAAAACGAGAGTGATTTAGCCGAACAAAATTGTTTATAGTTGCACAAAACTTGTGCATTGTTATAGTTATTGTTGTTCGCTTGATTGAGTTAGGTCACAAGATTTGGGAGTACAGCAGTAATTTGCTGAGCGATAATAGCTGCCATTTCGGCATTTTGAGTTGTGTCACGTCTAGGAGGCATTCTAAAAGAAAACATGAGGAAGATACGTGAGATTGATATAAATCAAGAGAGGTGTTGAAAATATCGATGAAATAAGGATGGTGGTCATTCGTTCGTTTCTCAAAACAAACAAACGACGCACGGTGACTAATCAAAGTAAATGGGTCTTTATAATGTATCACGAAGACATGCTTTAGCCTATAAGTGGACACTCACCCCAAGAGTTCCTATTAAGAGTGACTAGTCCAATTAAGTGGATTTGTACGAACACTCTAACCTTGGACAGAAAACTCGGGGTACAGGCACCCACCCTTCCAGATTGCATGTGTTCACATTAATAAAACCCAAACTATGACGAGATTTGAAAACCTTGAAGGCTAAAAGAGACCGATGATTCATTTTGACTTTATGCCTTCAATTTTGTCTTGTTTTTGGTAATCACCTAAGGATAGGTGATGGTGGTGTATTAAGAATCTAAATGCAAGTAAACTCGCGTTAGGGTCCTAGGAAGGTTATAGTCTAGGTCAAAGCATTACTAATAACCTAATTCCCTATAACCAGTGCTCTGATACCAATCTGTAAACACCCGATAGCGTAAAAACAACAAACCGCGACGGAAACGTCGGGGAGTCACGTTAACAGATTGTTTTAATAACACGTGGTAATTAAATTTGTGTTTTATTGAAGTTTGAAATTACATAGTTACATCGTCTTGGAAATTAAAACAAACTAAATAAACTATTGTCTTTCATATTTTAAGGCACTAAGTCCGTGTCCGATCCTAAGTGAGCATGCATCGACATCAAACTTGGTTTCCTGAAACATATGTGAAAACGAATCAGCAAAAATATGCCGGCGAGTTCATAGGTTTTGTGATTGTGTCAAATTCATGGCTTTGAATATGTATTGCAATACCTCGTCAGACTACTAGAGTCGTTAATTTAAAAACCTTGTTACCAACTAAAACAAGTTAATTATAGTTTATAAAAGACTTGTAGCCATGAATCTTGACCAAAACATTTGTTTTGTAAATACGAGTAGTAAATCGCCTTGAAGAAACTTTGTATGGTTTATATCTTTAATTGAAAATCGTTGCGTGTCATTGTTTGAAAACCTTTGTTCCAAGTGATGCAAATAACGCCACGAATGTAATATGATAAAGCACTTAAATATAGGAAGTACCAGCGGCGTATCCACCATGCTTTTATCACATTACACACGTTTGGTTATCTAAATCACTTACCATAAGCCAATCGTTCATTGTCCGTGTCATATAATCATCCATCGTTCATGTCATAAACCAATTGTTCATCGTCCGTGTAGACAAATCGTCCTTGTTTTAATTGTGAAAACTTTTGGTCATTTTGGTGAATACATTCAAACTTGTGTTGACTCGTCTATACCACGAGAGGGTATCATTAAATTGCAATAGCAAACCACCAAAAGGTTTGTTAAAGTAAACAGTTTCAGTCGTTCCCCAAACTTCCCCACAAACACCGGGAATCTTGGTAACGGGATTGTCAGTCCTATGGTACCATAACTTACTACTGGTCGGCTTCGCCAAAGCTAATGAATGTCATTCGTGTCATGTATATAACGCACCAACAAGTTCGTTCACATTATTGAAATCTTCGTGTTTATATAAACCATAGCATTTGTAATTTGAAAACTTGAAAACAATTTAGCACATATGAATCACTGCAAAATATTTGAAAATCATAAAAGAGGGGATCTATGTACTCACATAGTCACCGCAAAACATGTAAAAAGAGGGGTCTATGTACTCACTTGGGATTGCAAAGTAACCTTGAATAAAAGATCAAACAAGCTCACAAGTCCGAGAAATCAAACGTGTCCTAAAATTGGATAACTATGTAAATGTCGGGACGTTAATCCGCGGATCAGATAGAATGAGGCCTTGTAAACCAAATGAGTGTTGGGACTCATATGAAATGGTTTAACAAAGTCTACATTCTGATTTGAAAAGATTCCTAAGTGTTTTTGACCCGTTATGACTCGGATGGTTAGATATGTGTTATGATAACTCTAATATGCCAAAATAAGTTTAATATAGTTGTAACATCAGTTTATATGTCAAAACATTGGTCACATATACTTAAAGTTGATTTATGCGAAAAAAGGACATTTTGGTCATTTATAGGGCTTAATAGACGGCTTAACATACAACTAACCAAATGTCGTGACCGTAAGGTATAACCTCAGAAGGTTATTCCGTATACAACTATGGTCACATATATGTGTTTGGTCGGATCCTAAGATCGACCCAACGGGTCGGATTCGAAAGTTAAAGCGGTGGTCAAGACCGCTCAACTTACGACCTTAAATAAGCACTAAACTAAAAGTGACGAGTTACACATGTTAAACATGTCTAACAAGGTTTATAAAACTGATTTGATATCAAACAAAGGGTTTTGATACCCAAAAATAGTTCTGTCGTATAATGTGCATTTGCGCATTATTGACCGAAACTTTGACTTGTCACTTCGACTAGGAAATGTGGTAATCAGTAGGCATGATCGCTAAGGATCATAACCATCGTGATTACGATCTCGTTGCAAAGTCCAGTTGGACTTTGCTTTGACCAATTAATGGTCAAAGCTGAAAGTCAAACAGTAACTCAAACTGTTTGACTTTTAGCTTAAAATAAGCTAAAAGAATGAACAAGGCTAGGTTAGAGCACTTACTTGCACTCAAGGAAGCCAAGATTACTTAGAAAAACTCAGATGGGAGGCCTCCTAATAAGGTAGCAACTCCACTTAGAGTTTAGAGAGAAGAAAGATGGAAATGAGCAAGGAACTTGTTTGAAGATCAAGGGTATTTATAGTTGTTGGAGAGCTTTAGGATCGTGCCAAGTGTTAGGAGATGTTGTAGGATCATTACAAGTGTTTAGTGAGGTCTTACAACTAGGAGAAGTGTGGCAAAAAAGAGTTATAGGTGTCAAGTCAAGTGAACAAGAAGCTGCCAGGTAGATGCTGCCACAGGGCATCCCCCGCGCGTCGGGGGTGATCTTGGGGGGTCTCTCGCGTGGCGCATGGGATTCCTAAGTTTCAGAATTGACAGAACAGGCCTCTGCAGCCTAAAACTTGTTTTTCGACGCGTTTTGGCACTTTTAACACTCGTTAACCCCATTTTTAAGCTTTATAAGGAGGATAAAGCATAGGGAACTTGAAAAAAGCTCGGAAACTTTTTGGATGTCGGTTCGTTTGGTCGTACGGTTGCGGTTTTCGGTTAATTACGACGAAAATCGTAATGAACGCGCAAATGACCGTAAACGCGTAACGAATGATATTTTTGCATTCCAATCATTAAAATACTAGGTTTTAATGATTACAAAAATTTATGGATGCGCTTACATGTTCCGGATAACTATATTCGCGAATTAGCATAGTTTTACAGAATTTGCAAAATAGCCCCTGAAGTTGCATAAGCATGTTTTTGCCATACAAAAGCCTTCAAAACTTATTTCTAAGTTATGTAAAGGGTATTTAGGGTATGTTTAGCTTATGTCGGTGTTCTGGAGTGTACGTCGCATTAAACTAATTACGTTTGCGTAATAGTTTGCGATTTCACTTCCAGAAGTCGTTTAAGAGTTCGGAATCGTGCAAGAATCGAATACGTGCAATTGTCATGATAAAAATACAAATCTCGAAAATAAAACAAAAAATTTCATTGATTGATAATTCGTTCGGAATTGTTATAAGATCGGATCGCCACAAATGTCATATCTTTCACCTCATCCTACCTCTACCTCTAGAGAAACAACCTTAATCTTACACCCCTCGACACAAACTCAATCATCACCTCAATCAGCACCAATTCAATCAAAACCAATTCAGCCACCACTACAACAATCTCAAACACAAACAGAACCATCATTAAGAACAAGAGCTCAACACATAACTCAGTCCTCATCCAGAGACAAAAAGAAAGGAAAAGAAATTGTTGAACCCGCTCTTTCAAGTCAAAATGAATTCAGCAAACAGTGTATATCTGGAGAGAAAAGGAAATGGGAAGAAAGTGGTCATACGTCCTTAAAGAAGCCTACTGTGATTCCAACAGAAGATCCAAACATTACAAGAAACATACAAACCGTGGATGACCATGAAGTACTCTTTTCAGAGGTTGTTTTAAAGGAATATTACAGAAAAGACGATGAACCTCTTCCTAGCAAGATGGACCCAATCACTAGAAATGCCTTCACAATGAGAGGCAACAGACAAGAAGGATGTCTCTGGGGGAAATACAGAAATCCCATCAAGAGTGTACACATCACAGACAGATCAGTCAAAACTACTCTCAATGGTGTATGGCATCAAAACATGTATCACATCAGGAGAGAAGATGGTGAAGAACAACAGGTCCTTGACAGTCAAATTATGGAACGTCTGCATCCACTGGATATAGTTAAGCTAAGAAGAATGTATGCACAAGAATCACTAAGAAAAAGAGAAAACAGAGAAGCACTTCATAGCTTCTCGGAACGTGGAAAGAGATAACAACCAACATATGCCAAGCAGATTTTGACCTATTCCTTCGCTACAAACACTTGGTCAATGGCAAACCTCTGATCACAGCACCAAACACTGAAATCCCTGAAGCAATGAAGATGCCCCAATAGGTAGCATTGTTGAAACACCTAAGCTAGAAGTGATCTATAAAGACGAAGAAGGGAGAAACGTGTTCAGAGTTAATGAAATATGTAAGTTTTCAAACAGAACTTTGACTTACATTAAAGAGATGATGAGGAAAAAGCAGGAACAGAAGAAGGATAAGAAGAAAGAGCACTTGGTGAAACAGATTGAAGACATCATTGATGACTGGATTCCAGATAGGGTGTACGTTAAAACCATGTATGAGGAATGCAGGCAATCAATCCCTAAGAAGTGGAAGCCCAGCATGAACGCTTTTTATTATTGAATTTATCAAGACAATGATTACTATGGTCGAACAATTTTTCTTTGAATTATTTGTTTGAAAATTGTTTAAGTGGTTGTTTTTGTTTTATCTTGCATTTCTGATTGTAAGTTTTTGGTTGTATGTTCTTCATTTTACTTACAATACTTAGGGGGAAATTGTTAGGAAACTTTATGTGTAAGTTTAAAGTATTGAAGAAAAATGAAGAAAGAGGGTCTGATCAATCTAATCCGATCTGATGAAGAAGAAGTCAAAGGATCAAGTCACAGAAGATACATGATCATAGGCCATAAGAAGAAGCATCTGAATCAGATCTGATGAGAATATCTTTGTCTAAGGGGTTGTTTGTTTACCTCTTAATGAGGCTCTGAATGGTTCAGACCTCTTACTGGTTCAGCACTTAATGGTTCAGACTCTTTGTTTCGTGAGCAAATGTCTGAATGGTTAAGACATTTGCCTCTGAATGGTTAAGCATTATACTAAGTCTGAATGGTTAAGACCTCTAATCTGAATTGGTCAGACATTTGTCTCTTAATGGTTAAACATTATATTGGCTCTTAATGATTAAGACCTCTTACTGGTTCAGCACTTAATGGTTCAGACCTCTTAATGGTTCAGCACTTAACCATTCAGAAGTTTCCAAACAGCCCCTAAGTGTTCGAAGAAAGTATCAGAAAAGATCTGATCAAATATGATGAAACCTCATCAGATTCTGATCAGAAGTCATCAGAAATCTGGTGACCAGTCATAATGTCCACTTGCATTTGAAGATAAGGTAACTCAGTTGAAGGACATTTATGATACTAGTGGAAGTAGTAAGCATGACATATGAAATGATCTGCCATGGTAAACACTTGCATGAATAAACAATAGTGTATCATGCCAATTGTTCTCTATAAATAGAGATCACCAAACCGGAGATCGATGGAGCAGACATTGCAAGTATTACAACTTACATACTCCATTGCCCTTCAATCCCACAGAATTCTTAAGCATTGTTTTGTATCAGAAAATAACTTTTCAATCATCTTTTGTAATCTTTCAAAAGTGATATAAACTTGAAAATTTTGTATCTCTGTTTCTTACAAGTTGATTTCTAATTACGCACAATATTTTCATATAATGTTGAAATCAACTTGCCATTTTAGGTCAAAGCATTGTTATTTGGGACCAACACCCACCCTTTCATGGACTACCTTTGGGCTAGGCCCATTTTTGTATAAATCAACTTGGGCTAGGCCCACATATATTAAATAACTTGGGCTAGGCCCACTCTTACAAAGCAATTTGGGCTTGATCTACTTAGAACAAAACCATTTGGGCTAGGCCCACTCAATTAAACGCAACTTGGGCTAGGCCCACACAAGTTAAAGATATTGGGCTAGGCCCATACTAATTAAAACAACTTGGGCTAGACCCACACAAGTTAAAGATATTGGGCTAGGCCCACACACATAAAAGCAATTGGTCTAGGCCCATATACCCTAAACCATGAATTAGGTTCACAACTAACATACGGGCTAGGCCCATTCAAACATAAAACAACAAATGATGTGTATATATATGGAAGATATTATATATATATATATATATATATGTAAACAAATGAAACAAACAAATACTAGTATGGATTCAAGATGAGATACTTGAACGATAAACGCAAATAAACCTAAGTGCCTAATGAGAGTAGAACACTTGTAAGTTGTGAAACAAACGAAGAAATCGAATTGAAACAAGTTTTGCTTGGAACGCAAACTAGTGAGTTCATGTTTTACCCTTTTACTTAAACGTTTTATGGTTTTAAACGCTCGGTATTGTATACATGTTGAGAATTGTATAGCTAGGAGAAAATGGAACTAACTAGATCATATTCGAATAGGTGTTTAAAATCAAAGGGGCCATTAATCAATAACAGTACCGAGGATAACTCGATAGATCTATTGGGTGTGGACGAGCCCCACTCTGAATAAAACTTTGTCTGTTGAGAGTGCTTTTATGTCTAAAACTAGTGTCGATGACACGGATAAATCGTTAAGGGTTGGTTGCCTCCTAGTTCGGCATACAGATTAGTATCCTTGCAAAACACTAATGATCACACGGATTTCATTTTTAAGCTATACAAACAAAACTTACGACTGCAAATGTTTTTGAGGATTCATTTGGCACTAAAACTAATAACATGAATTCACTCAACCTATGTTGACGTTATTCAAAACAAACATGTATTACAGGAAACTAGTGGATGGCTAAAGGAAACGCGTGATCGTGGAATGACAAGTAAAGCTATGGAAATGTTGTCTTGGTTTTTGGTCTTTAAGTTCAAAAACTATGTACTTTGGAACCTATGTTTTAAAACTATGTTGTAATGTGTGGTACTTTTCAAACAAACTCATGGTTGTAAACAAGTGTTAAATAAATGTATGTATGGAAAACTCGTTATGCTTTACATGGTTTGTTTACTTGATTGAATGCTAAGAATATCGCTCCGGCCACACCTCGCGACGCTTCTGCTAAACCGAAATTCGGGGTGTGAAAACCAGAACTCAACAAGGGTGGTTTGGTAAATGGTTGGATTGACAATGAGTGCATGGTGGAATGGTGATTTTATAATGACATCAGTGATGTTGTGGTATTAGGGGTGATCATCTTCCTTGGTAAGATAAGGAAGAAGGTTGTGGGTTGGACGAAAAGCTAGGTTGGCCATGATCAGTTGAAGTGTAAGATGAGAGCCCCAAGAGTAAAAAAAGGAGTTAGGGTTTGCAATTTTCAACAGACTAATTCAAGAGTGGTAAAAGTGACCCACACTTTTGAGAGAGTATTAATAGGATTTGTGTAACAGTCTGGGAAACTGCTAGATTATAGGATATCCCAACAGTTTTAGGTCAAATGAAGAAAAGTAGTAGTGCCCCCCCCCCCCCCTTAATCTTCAATTTTATAATAGAATACTAGACACATTTTTTGAAAGAGATATTCAGTTGTATGATTTTTGAACCCAGGCTTGAGAACTTGCAAGCCTGCTTCCATCTAAGGTTTACTAGGCACTTTTACCACTATTTTGAATTGACAAATTTTTACCATCCTCATTTGTTCTTTTTGGTTCTCTGACAGTGCCTTGTATTGATGAGGGGTAGACTTGTAAACTTTTTGTTTTGGCTAAATGTTGGCAGGTGGAGCATCAATTAATTGAACTAGTGTAGTGAATTTCCTATGGTTTAGAGCCAATGTTGTCGGATTCACAACTGTAATGAATATTTTTAAATGATCTTGTTGATTCACAGTAACTAGAATCCATACAAAGATAGAAATTGGCTTTTCTTGAAAGTTTTCCAAATTCATCCTCTTGCTTTTCTCATAAGAAATGACCATGGGGCATTCTTCTATGTTGTGATTTATTCTTTCACAAACAGTGTAAACAAGGTGCCTTTTGTGCCTTTACCCCTTTTTGAGCCGGACTTTGATTTGGCTAGGGCCAAAAATTTTAGATGGAATTGCTGGAGGGATTTTGATGTACACAAAATGCAACATATAGATTACATCAAATGAGGCATAAAACTAACCCTTTTTATTACTAAAGTTGGAAAAAGCACGTTTCTTTGTTCCTTTTGTCTTTTCAGGATAAAAAGATCTTAAACGAACAAAATAAGCAAACAAGCAGCTAAAACCAACATAAATATAGAATGAAGGGATAACAAGCCATGCCCGACCCTCAGCAACATACCAAAAGACAAAAAAACCAGATCACAGAAGATGAGCACGGGCCGTGTCCACCAAGCACGGAGCGTGGTCAAGCCCTGCACTACAAGTCAAAACATTCAAACTCTTCCATGCCCACCACGGGGCCGTGTCCAGAGTAACACGGGCCATGGTCAACTATAAGATTTGCAGAATCTGGATAGTACAGCGAACAGTTGACCACAGGGCCGTGCCTAGATGCCACGGGGTCGTGTGGAGCCCTCTACTGACAAATGCAATTAATGAAGAAAGAGAAAGATGATGGCCACAGGCCGTGTTCGCTGGACACGGGGTCATGGTTAGGCTTCTGCTTAGATTATAAATAGGGGTGCTTGATTACCCACAAAGGCATCCCTTGGCAAACCACTTCTCTCTCACTTTGCCACCACTACAACACCAACACCCACCACCATCATCCATCTTCCATCTTTATGGTGTGTAGTAGTCTCAGGATCCAAGATAGATTGTAAGGGTTCTTGTCAAACAAAGGCCATGCTTGGCTAAATTCCTTACATCACTTGGTGAAGGCTAATCTTTTATGTATTACTTTTAGTTTTTGATCTTTCGGCACTTTTTATTTGGGTTTATATTAATGACTTTAATAACTAGTTTCTTATATTAAAAGTGAATTTTCTTAACCATTACTTCATGATGTCATTAATTTGCTCATTCGTGTATTTACGGTCTATATAAAGCGCATTAACTACTTGGAAGGGGGTTAGAAGGGTGGTTTGGTAAAGTTCTTGCCTCGTTCAGTGTATAGATCCTGCAAGGAATTGGTTCAAGCCTATTAGGGCCTCCTTCAATGCTCAACAGGTATTGGATGGTGGGGGCACGAATGGCTTGAACCCCTCATATGTAAACTACTATTAATACTTTAAACCGGCTACTTGGGATTGTATCCCTGCTGACTCAAACCACTTAGCCGAGGGTAATGTCACCTTCAAAAGAGGGGCCTCCCACTTTTCGTATTAATAACTTAATTAATTGTCTTCTAATATTCCAACCTTTTGGGATTTTATCCCTGCTGACTCAAACCACTGGGTTGAGGGTAACGTCACCTTCAAAAGAGGGCCCTACTACTATAACTAAGATAATCTCTTAAAAAGTCCGAAAGTGCGAAAACTATTGAAGGATACATAAAAGAGAAGTTAGATCCAAGTGATTCTATCTTGTCTATTTGTATTTCATTTTATTTTATTTATCTTTTTACTTATCTTTATGTTTTAAAACTTTTATCAAAAATTTAGATTGATTAGTCGTTGACGATAAACCGGTACTAAAAGCTCTTGTGTCCTTCGACGACCTCGGTATCTTACCAATGCTTTACTACGCTCACGATGGGTGCATTTTCCCAAGTGTGTGTGTTTACTGTTAGTAGAATATCGTGTTTTATAAATTTAAAACTTGACTATGCGTAAAATGGACTAAAAATGACAATAAAAATATAGTACGCTTAGCACACACCAAGTTTTTGGCGCCGTTGTCGGGGACACAAGGATTTTAAGAAAACTTAAAATCGACGGCCTACTCATTTTTCAAAAACATTTTCAAAAATGCGCTCTTGTTTTCTTATTTTTAGGTAATTTTAATTTTTACAGTAAGCTGAACACGGGCCTTGTCCATTGGACACGCCCCGTGCTGCTGATTACTAAAACAATTTCTTTTTAAAAACGCCCAGATACAAAGTCTGACAACGGGCCGTGTTCACTAGACACGGGGCTGTGGTGAGCCTCTGTTTCTGTTTTCAACTTTTTGTTTACTGGTTCCGAGACTTTGTAAACTACTTAATATTTTCTTATGGAACAATATTCAGGAGATTACACTCACTACTACTTAGAGGATGATTATTATGAGCAAGAATATTGTACCATTTGCGGTAATCCCCACTCGGTACAATATTGTAACTTATTTCAACCATCCGCCTCATATTTTTATGAGGAACCTTGTCTTGAGCCTCCAAAATCAAGCGTTGATTGGAACATTTATCCCACTCAGTTTGACACACCACCAACTATCCTTCCCGAAGCCGAACAAATAATAGAACATCTTAAAACCCTTGAGCGGTTACTAAAAGAATCTAGAGCTAGGGAAGAGACTGTTTGTACCAAGGTGGTAATAATCGAAGAAGTAAAAATGGAAGAACAAGTAAGTAAAAAACCTATGCATGAGTCAAGCAATGAGTCAAGTAAGTCAACAATAAAAAATTTCAAAAGAAAAGCAAACTTTCAAGAAATTAACATTTTACCACCTTCTTTCGAGAACCATTGCTTGGTATCCACTCATGCTAAGTTTTTAAAAGAGTTAAACACTAGCGCTAAAATTGATGAAACATTTAGCATTAAATTAACAAATGATCAAGCTACGCTAATAAGAGATGAACAAATTGAAGATAACATAACACCGGTTCCATGTTTTTTTCAAAATAACTTTATCAGCAATATCACCATCGACAAGGATCTTTGTGTTAACATAATGCATAACTTCATTTTCGAAAAATTAAATACTACTGATTTTTCTCCAATTCAAATCCCCATTTTTCTATCTAATCGAAAGATGATAAAAACAACGGGAGTAGTTAAGGATGTGTTAGTTCAAACAAACCAAGCGGTCGTCCCTAGTGACTTCATCATCCTCGATGATGCTCCGCTTGTATTAGGGCGACCTTTCGTAAAAACGCATCAAGCGTTGATCAACGAGGAAACAAAATAATTTACCAATTCAATTAGGGGCTGACAAAAGGTATGTCAATCTAGACCAAACCATAAAATACCCGTTTGGCAACAACGACCCCCTATTTGAAGATGAAGATGAGCCACCTAATGCAGAAGAATAGTTCAACCAACTTGTCCAAGAAGAAGATGCCATTGAACAAACTTTTCTGGTCCTCGACTAAGATCAACCAAATAAGGAGTCTCCTAAAGACCCACCACTCGAGCTCGTAGATCTCCCAGAAGGTTTGGAATACACTTTTCTAGACAAGCATGGTACACTACCCGTAATTATTTCCTCAAAATTAACTGTAACACCCCCACCGCGTAAAAACAACAAACCGCGATGGAAACGTTGGGAGGTCACGTTGACAGATTGTTTCAACAACACGTGGTAATTAAAGTTATGTTTTATTGAATATTGAAATTCCATAGTTACATTGTGTTGGAAATTAAAACAACTAAATAAACTATCGTCTTTCATATTTTAAGGCACTAAGTCCACGTCCGATCCTAAGTGAGCATGCATCAACATCAAGCATTATTCCCTGAAACGTATGTGAAAACGAGTCAGCAAAAATATGTCGGCGAGTACATAGGTTTTGTGAGTGTGTCAAATTCATGGCCTTCAATATGTATTTGCAATACCTCGTCAGACTACTAGAGTTGTTAGTTGAAAACTGTGTTATCAAAAGGTATTTAGTATTGCAATAATAACTAACCAACTAAAACAAGTTAGTTATAATTTATAAAAGACTTGTAGCCATGAATCTTGACCAAAACATTTGTTTTGTAAATTCGAGTAGTAAATCGTCTTGAAGAAGCTTTGTAAGGTTTATATCTTTAATTGAAAATCGTTGCGTGTCATTGTTTCAAAACCTTGTTCCAAGTGATGCAATAACACCACGAATGTAATACGATAAAAGCACTTATATATAGGAAGTACCAGCGGCGTATCCACCATGCTTTTATCACATTACACACGTAACGTTCTCTAAATCACTTACATAAACCAATCGTCCATTGTTCGTGTCATAAATCATTCGTCCATTGTTCGTGTCATAAACCAATTGTTCATAGTTCGTGTAAACAAATCGTCCTTGTTTTTAATTGTCAAACCTTTTGGTCGTTTTGATGAATACATTCAAACCTGTGTTAACTCGTCTATACCACCAAAGGGTATCTTTAAATTGCAATAACAAACCACCAAAGGGTTTGTTAAAGTAAACAGTTTCGGTCATTCCAAAAACTTGCCCACAAACACCGGGAACCTTGGTAACAGGATTGTCAGTCCTATGGTACCATATCTTACTACTTGTCAGCTTGGCCAAAGCTAATGAATGTTAACGCACCAACAAGTTCGTTCACATTATTGAAATCGTCGTGTTTATATAAACCATAGCTTTTGAAATTTGAAAACTTGAAAACAATTAAGCACATATGAATCAACCCAAAAATATTTGAAAACATAAAAGAGGGGAACTATGTACTCACTTGGGGTTGCAAAATAACCTTGAATCAAAGATTAAACAAGCTCAAATATCCGATAAATCAAGCGTGTCCTAAAATTGGGTAACTATCTAAATGTCGGGACTTTAATCGGCGGATCGGATAGAATGAGGTCATGTAAACCAAATGAGTGTTGGAACTCATATGAAATGGTTTAACAAAGTTAACATTCTGATTTTGAAAGATTCCTAAGTGCTTTTGACCCGTCATGACTCGTTAAGGTAGTTTACGCTACATTAACGGACCATTTACATAAAAACGTGTTCGGATGGTTAGATGTGTTATGATAAGTCTAATACGCCAAAACATGTTTAATAATGTTGTAACATCAGATTATATGTCAAAACATTGGTTACATAGGATTAAAATCGATTTATGTGCAAAAAGGGCGTTTTGGTCATTTATAAAGACATAACTAGCGACTTAACATAGTACTAACTAAGCGACGTGACCATAAGGTATAACCTCAGAGGGTTATTCCCTATACAACTATGGTCACAAATATGTGTTTGCTCGAATCCTAAGATTGACCAAACGGGTCGGATTCGAAAGTCCAAGCGGTGGTCAAGACCGCTCGACTTACGAACCTAAACAAGCACTAACTAAAAGTGACGAGTTAGACATGTCAAACATGTCTAATTAAGTTTATAAAACTAATGGTATCAAAACAAAGTGTTTTGATACCCGAAAATAGTTCTATCGTATAATCCGCATTTTGCGCATTATTGACTGAAACTTTGACTCATCACTACAACTAGTAACGTGGTAAATCAGTAGGTACGATCACTAAGGATCTTAACAATCGTGATTAAGATCACTTTGCAAAGTTCAATTGAACTTTCATTTGACCAATTTATGGTCAAAGCCGAAAGTCAAACAATGTTGGACTTTTCGCTTGAAATAGTTAAAAGCAATGAAAAAGACTAAGGATGAGATCTTACTTGCGTTTAGGAACACCCAAGATCTTAGAGAACTCAGTAGGAGGCCTCCAAAAGGATGGAAGCAAGCTCCAAGAGTATGGGAGGAAGAAGATGGAAATGAGCAAGGAGAAATGGTGAAGATCAAGCCTATTTATACTAATCTTGGAGCTCCCAAATCATGCCAAGTGTTGATCCAGGTGTTAAGGCATGGATTAGTGTCCCTCCAGGTGTCTAATGCAGGTTAAAGGTGGCATAGATCGTGACTTGGTGGCCAAGGAAGTTAACAAGAAGCTGCCACCTTGATTTTAAGAAGGTTCTGAGCTGGGGACCCCTTACGGACCGTATGAGGTTAGGCCTTACGGTCCGTAAGGCCCTTGCAGGGGCAGAAGTTTTTAAAATTGGCAGAAATGGCCCCTGAACTTGTTTTCATCGTGTTTTGTCACTTTTAACACCTGTTGACCCCATTTTTAAGCTCCATAAGTATGAATAACCATAGGGAACTTGAAATATGTTCAAAAATGTCCCGGGTGTCGGTTCGTTCGGTCGTACGTTTGCGGTTTTCGGTTTACGACGGAAATCGTAACGAATGCACAAATGACCGTAAACGCGTAACGAATTATATTTTTGCATTCCAATCATTAAAATACTAGATTTTAATGATTACAAAAATTTTCGGATGTGCGTACATGTTCCGGATAACGATATACGCGAATCGGCATAGTTTCGCTGAATTTGCAAAAGCATGTTTTTGTCATACCGAAGCCCTCGAAACTTATTTCAAAGCTATGTAAAGGGTATTTAGGGTATGTTTAGCTTATTTCATCATTCCGGAGTGTATGTCGCGTTAAACTGAGTACGTTTGCGTAATAGTTTGCAATTTCACTTCCAGAAGTTGTTTAATAGTTCGGAATCGTGCAAGAATTGAATACGTGCAATTGTCATGATAAAAATACAATCACGGAAATACAACACAAAGATTTCATTGATTGATAATTCGTTCAGAATCGTTACACAATCGGATCACCACAAATGTTACATTAACTAGTTTAGAAAAAGCAAAACTAATTTCACTTTTAAAGAAACATAAAAAACGCAATTGCATGGAAGCTTGTAGATAAAAAGGGATAAATCCTTCCTTGTGCACACACAAAATTTTAATGCAAGATGACTACAAATCGGTAATACAACCGCAACGTAGAGTTAATCCAGATGTTCAAGAAGTGGTTAAATATGAAGTCATCAAACTACTTGATGCTAGGCTCATCTACCCAATTTCTTATATGGGTAAATCCCGTTCAAATAGTTCCCAAAAAAGGAGGAATGACGGTACTAACCAATGAAAAAAATGAATTGATACCCACAAGAACCGTCACTGGATGGAGAGTTTTCATAGACTATCGTAGATTAAATGAGGCAACAAGGAAATATCACTTCCCTTTGCCTTTTATTGATCAAATGTTGGAAAGACTGACAAGTCACAAATTTTATTGTTTTTAGATGGTTTTTCAGGTTATTTTCAAATACAAGTAGCCCCGGAAGACCAAGAAAAAACAAGCTTCACATGCCCCTATGGAACTTTTGCTTTTCGGCGTATGCCTTTTGGTCTATGTAATACCCCCGCAACATTCCAACGTTGCATGGTGGCCATTTTCTATGATATGATAGAAAAAACCATGGAAGTCTTCATGGATGACTTTTCCATCTTTAGAGATTCATATGACCAATGCCTCGATAACCTTGAATGAATGCTATCCTGATGTGAGGAAACTAAGCTCGCCCTTAATTGGGAAAAATGCCATTTCATGGTTACTGAGGGAATAGTACTCGGTCACAAATATCAAGCGAAGGAATGGAGGTAGATCGAGCAAAAATCAACACTATCTCTCGATTACCACCCCCATCCTCCGTTAAAGCCATAAGAAGTTTCTTAGGACATGCCAGATTTTATAGACCATTTATCAAAGATTTTTAAAAAATCTCAAGGCCTCTAACTAAATAAGTTGAAAAAGATGCACCATTCATCTTTGACAAGGATTGCAACCATGTATTTTTAACACTAAATGAAATGCTAGTCAATGCACCAATTATGATAGCACCCGATTGGAAATTACCTTTTGAAATCATGTGTGATGCTAGCGACTTTGCAGTTGGAGCAGTTTTGGGACAACGAAAAGAAAGGCATTTTCATCCAATATACTATGCTAGTAAAACTCTTAATGACGCACAAGAAAACTACACCATAACGGAAAAAGAGTTACTAGCTGTAGTATTTTCTTTTGATAAATTTCGTTCTGACCATCCAACTATTCGTTATTTGTTTAAAAAACAGGATGCCAAACCACGTTTAATCCGATGGATTCTACTCCTCCATGAATTCGACATCGAAATAAAAGACAAAAGAGGAGCTGAAACACCTCAACAGATCACTTATCTCGCCCGGAAGATCCAGCTTTGGAGACAACTAGGGACGAGCTCATCAATGAAAAATTCCCAACAGAATCCTTGGAGATGGTGGAATATCGAGAAGAACCATGGTACGCAGACTATGCCAACTACCTGGCCAGCAAAATAGTTATAAAAGGATGGTCGCATCATCAAATGCTTTGCCGATGTAAAACACTATTTTTTGGAAGATCCTTATCTTTTCAAAATCTGTGCTGACCAACTTATCCGCGATGTGTATATGGTGATGAAGCAAGAAAAATTCTCCGCCATTGTCACGAAGGACCATACGGAGGACATCACAGAGCCACTAGTACTGCTCGAAAGGTATTTGATTCAGGATTCTATTGGCCAACCATTTATAAAGATGCGCCCAAAATCTTATCAAGACATGTGATGCATGCCAATGATCAGTTAATATTTCTTCCAAAAATGAAATGCCACAAAATGGTATTCTTGTTTGTGAAATTTTTAATGTATGGGGTTTAGACTTCATGGGTCCTTTCCCACCATCAAAAGGAAACAAATATATACTTGTGGCTGTGGATTACTTGTCAAAATGGGCCGAAGCTGAAGCTCTTCCAACAAACGATGGAAGGGTTGTGGTAAGATTCTTGAAGCGATTATTCGCCCGTTTCGGCACCCCAAAAGCTTTAATAAGTGATAGAGGCACCCATTTTTGTAATCAACAACTCGAAAATTTTTTAACACGATATGGGGTCCATCACCGAATTTCGACCGCTTATCATCCTCAAACAAACGGACAAGCCGAAGTAACCAATAGAGGTTTAAAAAGAATACTTGAAAAAACCGTAGGGTTAAATTGGAAATAATGGGCTGAAAAATTAGACGATGCTTTATGGGCCTTTCGAACTGCTTTTAAAACAACAACAGGAACCACTCCATATAAGCTAGTCTATGGAAAAAGTTGCCACTTGCCAGTAGAAATAACACATAAAGCCTATTGGGCATTAAAAACGTAAACTTAGACCAAGGAACAGCCGGTAAAAATCGATTTTATCAATTGAACGAATTAGACGAAATGAGAATTCAAGCATACTCTATCTCTGAAATTTATAAGGAGCGAATAAAGAACTTACATGACAAACACATTAAACCTTGTGAATTTCGAGAAGGGGACCAAGTGCTACTGTTTAATTCACGACTTTGATTATTTCCCGAAAAATTAAAATATAGGTGTCAGGACCTTTTTCCATCACCCATATCTTCCCACACGGTGCAGTTGAGATTAAAGCTCAAAATAGTATTCCATTTAAAGTTAACGGGCAAAGGCTTAAACTTTATCGAGGCTTCATTGAGGATGAGGAGGAAGAAATTTCTCTTCAAGCAAGCGAGGTATGATTTGTGTATATAACGTCATGTCTTGTAGGTGGTAAAAACATCGGAAGGACTTCAAAAATAGGTAAGAATTTGGAGAACACTTTTCGGGAAAACGTCGCTCGCATAACGAAAAAAAATTTGGGCCTGACCATGGGGTCGTGGCCAGTGGCCACGGGGCCTGTTCAGTGTGCAGACGGGTATAAACCCCTTTCTTTAAATTGTTCTTCATTCCGCACGACCCGTTTCCCCGAAAACTCTCTGGTTCTCCGGTGATTTTCATGTATTATAGCATTAAGAAATTTGGGAAAAAATCTAAGGTTCTTGACCTAGAACACTATTAATCCACTAATTTCTGTATAGATCTAGTATTAGAAGCATACATTTATGTTATGAAGGGTAAATTAACCACAATCAACCATAAAGACACCCGATTTCAAGTACAAGTCACAAACCCTTGTTTTTTAACAGAAAAAGTTAGAATTGATAGCGTAAACGAAGAGTTTTTGAAAAAACGGGACTTAGGGTTCCATTTTCGGGGAAAACCGCCCCTACTCAACCAAGAATTTTCAACTTTTCAGAACCGGGACGAAAATTGAATTTTTGTTGTAACAGTGGCGTGACCACGGGGTCAGCCACCACGAGGCGTGGTCAGTTTATCCGGTCAACACGGGGTCGTGGTCAGTGACCACGGGGCCGTGTTCAACTCTCTGTTTTCATGTTTTTCCCGAAAATAAAAACCGTAATGCACTAATTGTACATTGGTCATTTATGCAGCAATGGCAAACAAGTTTCTCAAGTTCAAAACATCTGAATGGGAGTACCAAAACCGATGCGACATCCTCCAAACAAGGTAAGAAGAAGCACCAAAACAAACATGTTATGACACCCTGGATGCTGTAGGGCAAAGAGGTAGATATAACATGCCATGGGTCCACTTCGAGTCATTCTTGGGAAGAAACTCCACTCCATATACGAGTTTAACATGGAGTTTTATAGCACATTCAAGTTCGACGCTAAGGCAGACCCGTTCGATTCAGACGTAGTAGAATTCAGATGTGCCAGGCAGCTTCTCTCATTCTCCATGGCCCAGTTTGGGGTTAACATCGGGCTATACAATGAAAGTAAAGCAACAGATGAACATGTCACGGATGGCTTCCGTGAAGTCCCGGAACATGAGGCAGACTGCATGGGCCGAGATTGGAGATGGAGCTTACAACCCAATCATCACCAAGAGCTCGTAGTTGCGAGACCCATTCTACCGATACATCCTCCGGGTCTTAAGAAACTCATTGAATCAACGGCGTGACAGCACAGGAGTTGTAAACCTTGGTGACCTCACCCGCATCCACAACCGTAAACCGCTCGATGTCACCTTCTTGCTCATCAAAAACATGCACCTGAACGAATTGGCTAATCCACCCACGCCGATCTTCTTTGGGGGGATGGATCTACAAGCTATTTAAGAACTATGTCAATCGTATTCCAAAGTCATTGACTCATGGTGCAAAGTCCAAGAAGGTTGATATCGACCTATGCCGGTCCGTGGGACTCATCCAAGATATGGGGGATGGACTATCCGATTTCGGAATGCTCAAGGAAATACATGGGGCCCGGAAGAAGTTTTAGCCCTCGCTGACAATCCCAACCGTCCTCCTCCTCAATACCATGGTTACCAAACAGGTTCCTCCTCTCAAGGAGGCGGTTTTCCTAACCTTCAAAGTTTGACTGATCTTTTGCAGGAAAACCTTCTATGCTCTCGCAACACGTGCAACTTGGCTAACAACGTCAACCCCCGATTTGGAGTGATGGAACGTTCCATCACTAGTATGCAAGGAGACATCGCATACATGCGGGGCCACATGGTATACCGTGATGAGGGGGACGACGAGGACGAGGACATGGATTGAGTGGTGATGATGGCGGTGAGGTGGTGGGTGACGAATGCAAAATCAGGTTTATCTCTCTACCTTTGTGAACTATTTTCCGGCCTGCGTGCCGTAATTTAAACAATTTACTCTTCTGAACAATTTTTATTTTTCTGCAATTTTACTTTTATCTTTGTGATGTGATGGATGATAAACGATGTAAGTTAGGATTTGGTATTTTAGTGTGCTTTGGGTGGTGTGAAACTGATAAAACAGGTACATGAGGCTAGATGCACTAAGAATTGGTGCTAAACAAGCCTGGAAGCCAGACGCAGAAACCAAAAAACCTAAAATGCAGACTGTCAGCAGGGGCCGTGTTCAGGCAACATGCCTCGTGCCCGTGAATTAAACCTGCGGATTAACTACTATTTTTTGACACAGGTCGTGTTCACCAGGCACGACCCATGGTGAATTTTCTTTAAGTTTTGATACTAGGCATATGACCACGGGGCCATGCCAAGTCCACACGGGCCGTGCCAGATGCCCAGTAACACAAAAATTTGTTTTTAAACGCACTTTTACGCATTCGAATCAACAAAAAAATTATTTTTGGACACATTGAGGACAATGTGTAATTTAAGTGTGGGGGGTAACTAACACTTTGAATTTAGCAAGTCCTAATAACAAGCCTTACATAAAACTCTATTGGAACCGCTAATCACCCCAAATCTTTTTCAAAATTTTTCATTTTTTTACTTGTCTTGGTTTAATTTGGGTAATAACAAGTTCTAATAAGTTATGTTTTTGCAAATTTACAACCGATAGCATCGTGATAAAAAGAACCCAATAAGAAAATTATAAAAAGGGACATAACAATTCTTTTTAAAATTTGATTATATATATTTGTTCACATTAAAAACCCATTCCCACATTAAGTGAGTTTTCAGCCTTTATCGAGCACACATTCATACATCTTTAAACTAAATGCTCATTTTCGTTTCTTGTGTGAATAGCCGCTTGGTCCTTACAACTCTAGAACTTGCCAAAACGATGCATTCTAGGTCCTTACCAACTGAAAACTCAAGTAAGTAAATGATGGAGGCATTAAGACTAACCCATTTTTTTCAAAACCATTATTTTTATTTCTTTTCACCAATCACCAAAAATCCCCCTAGTCAACCCTTTTGAACCTAAAACCTTTTCGTTTCAAAAACCCACAAAGACAAACACCTATTACCCACAAAATTCATTCTCCTTTCAAGCCCATTTCTTTTAGTAAAAAGCTCGGATATCTTGTGAAAAAAATTGTATATATAGCTCTTCGAATAACCAAACAAGTTCGTTCAAAAAACTCTTGTTTGAAAAACGCTTGGATAAAATAAATATGAAAAGTTTTACGATATCCGACGCTATTTACGTCTTTTACCGTAATATTAACCACTAACCAAAAAATTCACCTACCTCTAGCCCAAGCCTAAACCTTTCAAAGTCCTCTTGATACTCGCAAAGGTTTATAGTTAAAAAGAAGGAGGTTTGATCACTTGGCAAGCATATGGTAGAAGTAAGTTCCAAACCGGAATCGAGTGATATCACAAAATACATCTTCGGCCGAGTGTTGAGTGATCCCTTGTGAGATACGTGAACTTGTATATAAATAAATAGAATTTTAAAGAGGCATGTTATGCCTAAATAAATATTTTTTCTAAGAAATCTTCTTTATAAATCATGACGAATAGGAACTGTAATTAAAAATAAAAACATAATTTGAATAAGAATCTTGGATTCCCGACATTCGAAGACAAGTCACAAAACTTCTTCTCTACCTATTCCATTTGGGTGTGTAAGCCACATTTAAAGAGTTTTGCTTGAGGACAAGCAAAGATTCAAGTGTGGGGATATTTGATGTACACAAAATGCAACATATAAATTACATCAAATGAGGCATAAAACTAACCCTTTTTAGTACTAAAGTTGGAAAAAACATGTTTCTTTGTTCCTTTTGTATTTTCAGGATAAAAATAGCTTAAATGAACAAAAGAAGAAAATAAGCAGCTAAAACCAACATAAATACAGAAAGAAGGGATAACAAGCCATGCCCGACCCCCCAGCAACACCCTAAAAGACAAAAAAACCAGATCACAGAAGATGAGCACAGGCCGTGTCCACCAAGCACGGGGCGTGGTCAAGCCTTGCACTACAAGACAAAACATTTGGAAGCTTCCACGCCACCACGGGGCTGTGTCAAGAGTAACACGGGTCGTGGTCAACTATAAGATTTGCAGAATCTGGATAGTACAGCGAACAGTTGACCACGAGGCCATGCCTAGAGGCCAAAGGGTCGTGTGTGGCCCTCTTCTGACAAATGCAATTAATAAAGACAGAGAAGGATGATGGATACGGGGCCGTGGTCGGGCTTCCGTTCAGACTATAAATAGGGGTGCTTGGTTAACCACAAAGGCATCCCTTGGCAAACCACTTCTCTCTCACTTTGCCCCATTCCACCACCACTACAACACCAACACCCACCACCATCATCCATCTTCCATCTTTAGAGTGTGTAGTAGTCTCGGGATCCAAGATTGATTGTAAGGGTTCTTATCAAACAAAGGCCATGCTTGGCTAAATTCCTTACATCACTTGGTGAAGACTAATCTTTTATGTATTACTTTTAGTTTTTAATCTTTCGGGCACTTTTTATTGGGGTTTGTATTATGACTTTAATAACTAGTTTCTTATGTTGAAAGTGAATTTTCTTAACCATTTCTTCATGATGTCATTGATTTACTCATTCGTGTCTTTACGCTCTATATAAAGCGCGTTAACTACTTGGAAGGGGGTTAGAAGGGTGGTTTGGTAAAGTTCTTGTCTCGTTCAGTGTATAGATCCTGCGAGGACTTGGTTCAAGCCTATTAGGGCCTCCTTCAATGCTCAACGGGTATTAGATGGCGGGGGCACAATGGCTTGAACCCCTCATATGTAAACTACTATTAATACTTTAAACCGGCTACTTGGGATTGTATCCCCGCTTACTCAAACCACTTAGCCGAGGGTAACGTCACCTTAAAAAGAGGGGCCTACCACTTTTCGCATTAATAACTTACTTAATTGGCTTCGAATATTCCGACCTTTTGGGATTGTATCCCTGCTGACTCAAACCACTGGGTTGAGGGTAATGTCATCTTCAAAAGAGGGGCCTACTACTATAACTAAGATAATCTCTTAAAAAGTCCGAAAGTGCGAAAACTATCAAAGGATACATAAAAGAGAAGTTGGATCCAAGTGATTCTATCTTGTCTATTTGTATTTCATTTTATTTTATTTATCTTTTTACTTATCTTTATGTTTTAAAACTTTTATAAAAAAATTAGATTGATTAGACGTTGACGATAAACCGGTATTAAAAGCTCTTGTGTTCTTGGACGACCTCGGTATCTTACCAATGCTATACTACGCTCACGATGGGTGCACTTGCCCAAGTGTGTGTTTAGTGTTAGTAGAATATCGTGTTTTATAATTTTAAAACTTGACTATGCGTAAAATGGATTAAAAATGATACTAAAAATATAGTGCTCTTAGCACACACCATAGTTGTTGTTATTTTCCCTTCTGAAATTACGAAGGTCATTGGCTTGAATCCCTTATCAACACATGTCTCATTAGACCAATTTTGTTGATCCAAAAATCTGTGTGAGGGACCCAGATTTGTGTTCACAAACTCCTTTGAAGAGATGGACTAAGTATCATTTTGAGTTTTGGGAGTGTAATCACTTGGCCCTTTTGTGTGATTGTATCCTAAACCAAATTTGACATTGCTTTGTGTCTGTTTGTTTAACAAGATCTCAAACCCTTTGTATAACTACCCATTTTTGGCAGTTCACTTGGGTTGATTCAAGCTCCTTCTGACGCAATTGATATTTTGACAAAAGTGACCCTAATTGTGCAGAGTGGATTATGGCTTCATGTTGTAACTTTGAAATTTATTTGATCTTTTTCTGTAAGAATTTTTTATGAGAAATCATGGTTTGATTTAAGAGTTTTTCAGTTTTCACAAATAATTCTCTAAGCATGATGTTCACAACTTTGATATCCCCAAAAGCCTTGATGCATTGTTTTGAACAAAGTTCTTTCAGTATTTAAGTGGATATATCAACATTTTGAGAAGATTAAGCAGTTGTTGAACTAGCATGTGGTACAATGCACAAACTAGTAGTTTAACTAGGGCTTTGGTCAGAGGTCTCACTTAAGGTTTCCAATGCAACTAGTGCAAGGTTCTTGTTACCTTTATCCACAACAATCATGCCAAAATGCTCATCATTCAAATTCTTAGGCAAACTACTCCAATCAACAATGCTATGAATGAAAAGCTTTGTTAAGTAGTTTCTCGTGCATGGCATCCAATAGTTTGGGAAACTATTGGTAAGTGTGCTTGTGATTGAATTTGTGATGGTAAAGGTGTTTGAACATGTGCTTGTTGATACTGTGGTGACCCATTAGCATATTGGTATGCCATATGTACTAGTCCATGAGCAAGATGTGCAATGTACTGTGTGTGGAAGGACCAAGGGCAATCTTGGAAAAATCTTGATATACATTGGAAAATGTAACACCCCGTTTTGTAGACAAAAGTAAAAGTATATAAAATTATATTGTCAAACTAGTAACTAGTGAATAGAATGGTCATCTAAAATATGTAGTGGCTAAATGACTAAGTAAAAAATAGAATGGTTGTTCGAAGTATAAACTATTTTGATGAGCCTTCACCATTATAGGAGACCATTAATATTAATAATAAAAAATATTATTTTTGAAGTTACTCCGTTTTATACAAAACTTAGGTCAAAACCTAGATAAAAATATGCTCGTCCTAATGACATATTCGTCATTTTATAAAACGTTATATAATAAAAGTTATACAAGAAAAATGAGTGAAGCAACTGAATTAATTATTTATTATTATAATAAAAAAAATTACTCTTGAAAGGGTTGTTAGCATGCATGTAATTCTCATCCCACATCGATAATTTTGAGAAAAAAATAGTACTCCAGTTCAAGTATAAATAGAAACAGGTAGCATCTTATTTAGGTACATAAGTTTTTTGGGAATGCTCTTGTATAAAGAGAATCCCGTACACACGATACCCATTGGATGTTTTTAGTAGTCCTTTTTGGAGCTAGAGTAGGAGCTGAGTAGGGAGACTCTACATTAAATTGTCGTATATAGCTTTAAGGTATGCTCTCGTTTAAGTTTATGTTTAGTTGTTTATTCTATATTTTTTGTAGTTAATAATAAAATAATAATAATAATAATATTATTATTATTATTATTATTATTATTATTATTATTATTATTATTATTATTATTATTATTATTATTAGTAAAACTAGCATTATTATTTTTAGGTATTACGGTTATTGTTATGTTAGAGATCGTAGCCTTAGTTAAGCATGGACTGATCTTCCATGCTTAAACAAAGTAGCGTTAACCAATATCCAACCATGATAATTAGTTAGATGTACCATAATCTAACCTAGGATTGCTTATGTTGTATCAGCACATAGAGATATTATTTGATTATGCTGGCAACTATTATCCGATTGTACTAGCAATTATTACTTTATTGTGCTAGCAACTTTTACACACGTGAGTTTTATGAATGCTTTTCAAACGTAAACATGCTTGTCCTAAACAGTAATAATATGGCATGACTGTTGTACGCATGTACATAACCTGTGCCTCATACACACGATATTTGGGGTCCCTTATAAGTGCCGCTACGACGAGATTTGTCGGTACTACACCTGTGGCGTAGTGGGCATTGACTGTATGATGATGTGTCATGTGTTGACGCTGGTTATCATGATATGGGCAGGTACAAAGTCATGGTGAAATAATGTGATTTATAACTCCTGTATATTCATGAACTCACCAGTTATATCTGACCTCTTTCAAGCATGTGTCACAGGTGATGACACATGATCGTTGCTCGTCATCCCAGGGTTGCAAAAGTGTGGTGAAATAGTATATCCCAGATTTGTGATAGTCTGGTAGAAATGTATATCCCGGATCGGTGTGATCTGGTGGAAGCAGTGTTAAATCAGGCTAGACTTACTCCGATTAGATGTTTTAATTTGAGTTTCCAACAATTGTACAATACGCTTATTATCAATAAGATAAGCACTTTCTACATCAATTGTGTTATAAAGCATCCTTATCTGGTGGGGTGTCATACTTGGTATCAGAGCCAAAGGTTTTAGCGAATTAGGTATTCGATAGGGATATCTAGGCTTCAACCTTATAGATTAGGCTTACCTAAAATGGTAAGTTATATACTAGTATAGGTAGTGTTCAGATAAGGATCCTACAGGAGGCATAAGACCTGACTTTGTGTGTAAGCTTGCTTCAGGTGACTCCAATAAACTAGTTATAGATGAGCTCGAGTATGAACCTACTTAGGTTGCAGAGTCATTAGGATACACTTATAGTGACAATTACAACTTACGTACCCTTATTTAGCTATCACTCTGTACCCACTGCCTTCAACAACAATTGCCTATACCCATCGTCCCCTTACTAGTCATGAAATTTAGCAAGGTCAAATCTTAACAAACCACCTAACCTCCAATCCATTCCATCATGTAGAGAGATTCCCATCGCTATTGGAACCTAAACCCTTCGACGAAGTGCCTATAGACACAAGTAGCTTTATAACTAAACGTAGTCCTTGTAATATGATAGGTTTACAAGGAGAAACTCGAAAAATAAGATACATGCGAATTAAAATTGCAAAGCCGACTTAGAGGCTGTGAAATGGTGGTTAACAAATGTAGAAGCTCTGAACATGATAGTTTAGT
This sequence comes from Scalesia atractyloides, assembly GCA_947069175.1. Taxonomy (NCBI): domain Eukaryota; kingdom Viridiplantae; phylum Streptophyta; class Magnoliopsida; order Asterales; family Asteraceae; genus Scalesia; species Scalesia atractyloides. The sequence continues at coordinate 60,917,144 of CAMTDV010000017.1, forward strand.
AGGAACTTGATTTGGCTCGAGCGTAGGGAATGCAATAAATTTCTATTTTGGTGTTTTACAACGTGTTGTACTATGTTTGTTATGTGAATTTGTTATTGCACTGCTTGTTAATGAATAAGATGTTGAAGTTCTATTTTCTTGAAATTATATAAAATTATCGACAGAACACCCCATGTATTAGAATGACTAAGACTTTTACATTAGGACTTGACTACTTCAGTTGTCCTAAGAATACTTAAGTTTGAATAATGGAACTCTTAGACTTGACAACTAGGATTACAACTATTTAGTAATAATGGGACTTAATAGAGAAGTTGTGATAACTGGCAACTTCCGGGTAATTTCCGTACAATTAAATCATTAATTTAATCATGCAATTATATGTTAAAACGCCATGTTCTGCTAGATTACATCTTGTATATCTGAAAATGTAATGAATTACATTTAAATAGTGCATATTATTATTTTGATCATCGCGTCTAAAAACAGTTAGACAATGCACTAAAACAACTAGTAGACTTGCCGGTTAGATTAGCTGTGTCAGCACTAGCCCGGTACTCAACTTAACGACAGTTCTAGGACTTAGATGGAATTCCAATAGCAATTACCTAATAAATCCTGCGTGAGACAAACAAGGATTTAAGATAAAACTTTCTGAAAATAATATGAGCACCTAAAAGTGTCCGAAACAGACAATAAATAATTGTATCAGCAATAATCCAGCATTTCAGCTTTTAACAAGCCAACGTAATATTCAAAAATAACTTAAAACATTATAATATGCTTACAGAAGTGTTGGAAATTAAATAGTGATATGAAGACAAATAATACCATGCAAAGTGCACACCTTGGCAAAATAACGATCCGATAACGAAACGACCACCAGAACACAACTAGAAGCATCCTATGAACTAGTTAAGCATATTTTGTTGTCATACGACTAGTTATGATCACCCAAAAACTTAAAACACTTGGAAATCCCTAGTGCACTTAACAACTTAACTAAACACCTTAGATTCAAACTAATTAATTTAACTACAATTGAAACCAAACTAAACCCCCCCCCCCTTCATAATGACGGTCAACATGGGGCCCACATGTCCCATGTTGTCTAAACATGTTGGATTAGTTGTTTATGTGTAATGCCATTACTTGATAGTAGGAAGGTTTGAATGATGTTATAAGGAAGACATGATCCAACATCATCTTCATCACTTTCAACTCACCAAAATTCAAAACACCACCTCCCTCTCTCTTGCTCCATATCCACGGCCAAACACCCCCTCCCCATCTCCATCTTTGTCTCATTTTCAAGCTATTTCAAACACATTCAAGATTGTCTCAAGGCATATTAAGAAGGTTGCAAGCATTGTGTTGGATCGCTCCATTACAACATAGGAGCCTAAAATTGGTATCTAACGTCCGTATTTGAGGAATTAATATGACGTGTTAATTGAATATGCAACATTTACTGTTTAATCATTGTTTATTGATAATATAATGTTCAGTACGTGTCAAATCCTGATCTAGCAGAGCTTCGCCGTCAGTGTGCCAAAGTTGCAGAAGTTACAAATGAAGCAAGCAAGACACCTATATATAGTATCACAAGTTCGCTTGGTGGATAACAAGTTCGGGCGGACTTGTCTTGAACAAGTTTTGGCCAAACTTGTTCTCACATTAAACTTCCGGGCGAACTTGTGTACCATTTACATAAACACCCTTCATTTCTAGCATAATCTATCCAAAACTAAACAGACTCGATCCAAGACTAAGACATAGACACTATGCACTAACATACTCCCCCTTGGATAACGTCTTCGTCTTGATCAGTCTTCACAACTCTACCTTTGTCTGACTCCTCCAAAGAAGTTCTTTATCGGCTTCTTTCTTCTTTCTTGCGATGGAATCAGCGTTTGATCTGTTGGTGGCACCTTTGTCATAAATTGAAATCTTCTCAACCTTGCCTTCTTTGTTCTTTCTAGAAATTGTTCATGACGCCTTTCCTCTTTCAGAAACTCTTCACGTTCAATATCTCTCTAACTTGATTCCCACATTCTACTAGAGTTAACTTCATGTGCATAACAGACATTCACATCCCTCTGATATTGCATCGCTTGTTCCTTTTCACGCTCTTAGTAACAGATCTTGCTGAAGAATAGACATTTAATATCTTCTTTTGAGCAGTTCACTAGCCACATCGGGTCTAGTATCCAAATTGTTCTCCACAGCCCTCTCAAATCTTCAGCTCCAAACATTTCAACCCTTTCCTGAGTGATATCCAAATGATCTTCAAACTTTAGAACAATCACTGCTTCACAAGTCGTTGGATCAACCTGCCACCACCTAAATAATGGATAGAAATTATGTTCAATCGGCATTAGGGGCATATTCCTCATCGCCCTAGGACGCTTCATTATCAACATTATGTCTTTAACTCCAGTCTTCTTGTCTGTTTTGATTTGACGTTTATGAATGAATGGCTTCCGGTACCTGAAACCTTTTGTCGCTTCAAACTTGATCATCTTCCAAAGCAATTGATCAATAAACTTCATACGATATGTGACGTTACGTGTCTGTACTAGCTCCTCAACATCCCAGTAAGGAAGTGTCTTGAAATCTGTCAGGTATCTGAAGAAATGAACTCCAAATTCCCTTTTGATGGCGTACACATTCAACTATTTGAACCACCCCCAGCTAAGAATATCTCCCAATGACACATCTTTATCTCTGGTAAAGAATGCTAATGGACGTCGAAACTTTCGTTCACGTGGCATCTATTTAAACCAGGACTTCTTTGCTTGCACAATCTCCTCTTTTATCATCGGTTTAGGAATCATTCCTTAACGTACAGACTCTTTGATTTTTTCTTTCAACATGTCTTCATTTAGTTGTTCGTACATCTCTTCGAAAGTTGGAAAACTATCAGTGTTCACACATGTGTACTTCTCAGCTTCGTCTTTCTTATCATCTGACGACCAATCTTCAATTATAACTTTGTTGTACTCGTCAGCATCATATCTACGTTTGTAATGATACTTGTTCGGCTCAAACGTATTCATATTCAACACTTGTTCTTCAAAATCAAAGTCGAATGTTTCAGCATCAACATCAAGTAGTTTAGCCAAATCTTCTTTTGAGTAGTTGTGCACAAACTCGCCTTCCTCAATGTTGTGCTCAAGCATTAGGATCATCGGCTTTGTGGGAATAACAGCAACAGGCACAGCAATAGTAATAGCATCTGTCATATCAATATCATCTTTCTGCCCTGTCTCCCCTGTTTGCTCCCCCTGAGTTTGACCTTCCATCATATTTACATCATCATTAAGCAGCAAAGAGAAATCAAACTCATCATTCAGTTTGGCATCAACAATTTTAAGACCAACTCCACCTTGATTATTATCATCATTACCATCATCATCGTCGGAGTCGTCTTTAGTATCATCTGCTTTTTCATCATCATCGTCTTTATCTTCAGCTTCATTATCGTCTTTCTTTTCTGTTTCTGTTTCTGGAACAACCACACTAGACTCCGAAGCTTTTCAGACTCAACTATTGGCTCAGTAATCGCGGGCATGCTTTCAGTCACATTCTTACCCTTGCCCTGTTCAGCTATTTCCTTTTCTTCTTTCTCTTTAGCTTCCTGCAGATCTATTCTTGCATATTCAACATCAAAATCAATACCAAGACTATTTGTCAAAACTTTCTGCAGTCTGGAGAATCTTCGATCATTCAACTCTTTTTCCGATCTTAATTCTGCTAACTCTTTGATCAATCTTTCATCTCATCCTGCAAGTTTTCAATTAGGGCCTTTAGATACCCTTGATCGCCTTCTAAGAATTTAACTTTGTCGCTTAGAATTTCTTTCTCAACTTCACTTTGTTTCACCAATCTTTCTAACTCAGCTTTCTCTGTCTCGTTCTTAGCAACTTTGTCTTCCAGAATCTTTACACGCTTTTCAAGTACATCGACATCTGATTCTGGAAAGAAATCGTTCAAATCTTGAAGATCAATAGGCTCATTCAGAATATCTCCAAATAACTTCGATTTAGGAGTAGTCTTAGGTGTAGACTTTGGCGTACTCCTTGGTGTAGGTGCTTTAGAGGTTGAACTTTCAAACTGAGAAGCCGTTGGAGGATCTTGTGAAGTAATGATAGGAATATCAAGTAATTCAAACTCAGGAGGTTATTGTGTAACTCCTATCTGGACTATAGTCTCCTGAACAGCAGATGATTGTATTGTTGTTACCGCAGGAGGTTCTTGTGTTGCTCCTGAAGATTTTGCACCAGAAGGTTCTTGTGGGACTTCTGTGCTCTTTGGCTTTCCGATATAACGTCTGCTCTTAGGTTTCTTTGCTTTTTTTCCTTTCGTCTTAGGAGAACCAGTAGTCTTCATAGATATGTCAGTTGCAGATGACTTTACATGCTGTGTTTTCTTTTTAGGTCTTTCCTCTTCAGAATCTTGTTCATGCTCTGGCTCATAGTGTGCGTCTGTTTCTTTAACTTTCTCTGCAGCCGATTCAGCCATAGCTATTTTTGTTGCAATCTCCAAGGAATCATCACTATCATTTTCTTCATCTTTATCAGATGTTGCAGATATTACGTCGTCCTCTTGACTTGTCTTTTCAGCTCTTGACTTTCAATCACAACTGCCGCACTAGAACCAGCTTTTGTTTGAACGTTGACATTCTCTTCTTCATCAATCAACATAGTATCAACTTTCTTCGGCTTTCGTGAGCCTTTCTTTTTCTCTTGAACAACAACCTTCTTCAAGAACCAATCACTTCTTTTCTCTTTGAAAGTAGATAGCCATTCAAGCTCAGCGTTTCTTTCATTTTCATCACCTCTATCGTCTTTCCTCCACTTATATTATGGCGGCGCAATGTAGTTCTCGGACGCAATAGCACCAAATAAAGGTTTTGCAATAGGTGCAGATGATTGCTTCTGGAACGTGATAAGTTTCTTCACTGTAGTATCATCCAGATGGCTCAAATACACAATATCATTCTGATCTTTCGCAATCTTGGTGAATTGATCGTCTATCAACATCTGTACAAACCTCGGGTACATCACAAGTCTCTTTGACCCCATGTTGTTCTTCATATGAGTGAATACTAGCTTCGAATAGTTGAACCTCTTGTTCAGAATGAGCGTTGTCGCCATGCAGGCCATATAATCTTGAACGTCATCTAAACCGGCCTTTCTATGACTGAAGGCGTGAATAATCGCATGCATCAAGAACTTAAAAGGATTAGGGACAGATCCTTTCTTCAGTGTAGACTCATACACGTGCCCCTTATACCCCATTCTATAGAAACAACCTCTGACCATTCTCTCATCCAGCATCATTGGATCATTCGCTGCGTCGTTAAGTTCGAGAACTTTAGGAATGTCAGCTTCAGTAATAGTGATCTCTTTATCCTCATTTTCTTCACGAACCACATATTTTATAGCAGTGTCATCTTCATTCATTGCTGCGGACATCCAAAATCTATTAACATACGACATGTAGACCACCGTCTTTTCCATGATCGCTTTATGTATCAGAATCCGTTCCATAAAAGGGAGAATATCATCAAATGCTCCAAGTGATGAACAAATAGCTTTATCTAGCGTGATGCATGTGTTATGAAACTTATTAAACGAGAGCTCAATATTCTGCAAACAGGTAAATCGAGACAAATTTAGATCAGATTTTATAATTTTCACAAATTTCCATCAAGTTTAGGCGAACTTGATTGGTAATTTGACATTTTTAACTAAGTTCGGGCGGACTTGCTTTATAATATAACTATAACAAAGCTCAAGTCCGGGCGAACTTATCTAACTGTTTTAAGTATTATTTTCGCAAGTTCGGGCGAACTTGTTAAGGATTTATCAAAACACATTCATACAAGTCCGGGGGAACTTGTGATGAAATTATTTTTACAAATTTGTTTGGAAGTTCAGGCGGACTTGTATAATCATTTCATCATCAGATGACAAGTTCGGCCGAACTTGGTTCGAAAAACCTTTTGACAAGTTCGGGCGAACTTGTCATCGTCCCAACCAAAACTGTAACCAAATTAATCAAGACTTTCTGTTCAAATTAATGACATTACTATGGTCGGTTTTGTTTGTTAATCAAGTTTTATGGATTAATTTGATCATTAAAGTCCTATAACATGTCCAACAATCAAGTTCAGATCTAAAACCATTCAAACACAGTCAATTCATGGTCCAAAACACAATCACTCACCAATGCCATGACGAGTGACGTGCAAATCACCACTAATCACAAAACAATCGGGCAGCACTTCGTCGTGTGAGTGTCAATTTCAAAATCGCCTTTTTTCGCTGATCAAGTTCGCTCAATGATGTGAAAACCAGTAATGAAGTTTGGGCGAACTTGTCTTCTATTTATAGATGACAAGTTCGGGCGAACTTATGAAACCAATCACTTAAGATTAGTCATAAGTCCGGGCGAACTTAATGACTGTTAACCACTTTCAAAGCGGTACAAGTTCGGTCGGACTTGTTTACAAGTCCGGGCGAACTTGATCCGTTTCAAACTTAAATTTTTCAAAATTTTTAAATTTAGGCCCTGAACTTTTCAGATTTTACAAGTTTTAACAATCCACTCAGTTGACAAAGTCCAAGATAATGACCTTGGTTAATCGATTTGTCTGCCGAGTCGAAGTTAATGACCTCGGTTCGACCCGTTATGAACAAACTATTGGTTTTTCACAAAATCAAGTTTCAAATTAATGAACTTTTTAATCGTTTTGGCTTATCAGGTTTTACAGATTAGCTTCCAGCCCGTTGTCAATTAGATTTCCACAAGTTTAGCACCTTACCAAACTTCGAAGATTCGTTCTCCAACATTGGCTTGCTGAAAACAAATGTAGAAACAAAACATTTTTTGGTATTTTTGTAAGTTTATGCTAAAACACACTGAAAATCTTTTTGGTTTTAATCTGTAAAGTAGATAAACTATGTACAAAACAAAGTAAACTATGTACAAACATATTTTTGTGAGTTCGTGTCTAAGGATCACATTAGTTGATTGAGACATATCACCAGTACTGTTGACCTTTTGATGACTTTAAGTTTTAACTCATTTACCTAGATTGTCGATATGTTTGTCCATTTAAACTTCGACACATTTCTTCAATTGTTCCAAGATATGTTAGGTATGAATTATGAAACTTGACTTAACTATGGTTCCCATCTCAGAATATACTCCCGTATCAAGATTCCCTAGATTTCATCTTACAGGTGAATATAGCGTAACTGATATCTGTATCTGGGTTATGAGAGACCTTGAGAGCTCAGGTTAGTACTACAGTACAGACAAAGAGATGAAGGCTTGACTTTAAGGTGTGTTCCAATTAAGGAATCTTTTAAGCACTGCAAATGATTAGATCTTCCGATACTTTTCAAGTTTGCATGCAGTTTAGAGGTTTTTTGCAAAAGTATTGTAGAAGTTCTAGGCTATTGCTTACGCAAAATCAGAAGAACTTGTATAATACCCTAGATATCAATCATCTATAAAGACCTCGTATCTCAGAATCAGGCAATCTCTCAAACGAAATTTCGAAGTACTAAGTCCATATATCCGAGAGAAGTTAATCCACAAGATTAAGCAGTTGTAAAATTTAGTTTATATCTCATAAACAATTTACCTAACGTGTAAAGTCTATCAACACATCCACAATAAGACTTGTTTATCAGTTTTAAACTTTACATTTCTTTAGCATACTGTGATAGTCCACTGATGTACTATGATTTCCTTTTTGTGACACAAAATTCTTTTTGTCTTTTTCAATGTTTTTGTACTTTTTGAAAATTTTCATATGTTTTTGTATTTTCTCAAATATTTCTCCCCCTAAAATAAAAGAACATATTTTTGTATTTTAGTTTTTAAAGAAATACTAATCTAAAAGATATACAAACCAATGTGGATCATGTGAACTCATCGTCCGATCCGTATTCAACCTCTGCTTCGCACCTGTCAACGAATTTTTAATACCGTTAAGCCTCATGAGATATTTAAATCTTGTTAAAGAAAATGCTTTGGTATAAAAATCAGCTTTTGTTTATCGGTGTGGATTTTTTCTATTCGCACCAACTTCTTTTCGTAGTAGTCACGAATAAAGTGATAACGAATTTATATGTGTTTAGTACGAGAGTGATGAACAGGATTTTTAGTGATGCTGATTGCTGCCTTGTTATATACATATAAAGGCGTATCAAAAAATTGCAGTCCAAAGTCCCTCATCTGTTGTTGAATCCATAGGATTTGAGAACAACAGCATGAAGCAGAAATGTATTCTGCCTCACAGGTAGAAAGAGAGACCGTGGTTTGTTTCTTGCATTGCCACGTTACTAAGCGTGTTCCAAAGAACTGGCAACCTGCCGTTGTAGATTTAGAATTCAACTTGTCCACCCTGAAGTCCGAATCAGCGAATCCCGTTAGATCAAAATTGTCATTCTTTGGATACCACAAGCCAGTGCTTGGACATCCCTTCAGGTAACGGAATATTCTTTGTGACTATCTGCGTGACCCTCGAGGACTGGACTGATATCTCACGCAAAGGCAGGTAGGATACATGATATCTGGGCGAGATGCCGTCAGATAATAAGAGATCCTATCATCGATCGATAGAGTGTATCATCCACTTTGGTTCCAGTTTCGTCAATGCAAATCCCATGATTCAGTGCCAACGGAGTCGAAAGCGGCTTCAAGCTATCCATTTCAAACTTCTTCAGAATATCGTGAACGTATTTGGTTTGATGAATGAATATGCGGTCTAGTAACTGATCGACCTGTAATCCGAGGAAGAATTTCATTTCCCCATTGAAGACATCTCGAATTTCTTCTTCATGATCTTTTTGAACTCTTTACAAAGACTATCATCCGTTGAACCAAAGATGATATCATCCACATAGATTTGTACGATGATTAGATGGTTTCCGACTTCCTTGGTAAACACTGTACGATCCACTGTGCCTCTAGTAAAGTCGTTTCTAACGAGATATTGAGATAACGTCTCGTACCAAGTTCTCGGGGCTTGATGTAATCCGTATAAGGCTTTGTCTAGGAGGAAAGCTTTGTTCTTGTTCAGCGGATCGATGAAATCCAGTGGTTGGCTGACGTACACTTGTTCGCGTAGCTTACCATAAAGAAAAGCGGATTTCACATCTAACTGGTACACCTTAAAACCTTTCCAAGCTGCGAATGCAAGGAAAATGCCGATGGACTCTAAACATGCAACCAGTGCTCAAACTTCCGTATTGTCAATTCCCTCTTGCTGGTGGAAACCTTTGACTACCAACCGAGCTTTGTTTCTAACTATCACACCCCGATCATCCCTTTTGCAATTGAAGACCCACTTTGTGTCTATCGCTTTCTACTTTGGTGGTAAGTCTACAAGCCTCCAAACTCCCAATTTCTCGAACTATAACAGTTCCTCTTGCATCGCTATCACCCAGTACTCATCACCCAGAACTTCATTCACAGTCTTTGGCTCTATTTGAGATATGAAACATGAATAGTAGTAGCAGTCTTGAGTAGGAGCAACTCGGGTATAGAAACAACTTAGTGCTTTGTTGATTTGGCTTCCTGTTCGCACACACCAGTTTGTAATTCGCCAATGATATTTGTTGAAGGATGATAAGAGTAAGATTGTGGCATTTCTTCGCTAGGAACATCAACTGAGCTATTCTGATTTGAGACATTCAGATCAACATTCCCTTCAACTTCTAGAGCACTAGATGTAGCTTCGTTTTGATTGCTCAGGCCAGCAGATTGATTTAACCTATTGGATATCTGCTCGGATTCTTCATCGGAAGAAGATTCTTTATCATCACCATAAGTTGTAGCTACATTGGAGTCAGAATTCTGATTCTCAGAAGTATTTGGCACTGAGATTGTATTTCCTGGTTTAGTGGAAACATTTGCTGGAGATATAGTTGGTGTTGCTTCTGCTTCAGAAATTTGTTCAACCCGAACACTACTATTACTCGGACCTGCACCAGAAGAAGATGTAGAACCAAACGTGGGTTGATTAACCACAATTGGCCTAATTATCTGCTCTTGATTTGCCGACTGTTGAAGATAATAAAGCGCTGCAAGTTCTTCTTCAGACGGTTCTTCCGGCAAGTCGAATGATTTCCACAAATCTTGATAGTTGAACAACCACGCGTCGCCTTTCCTCTGAATAGGAGTTGTATACCTAAAGCAATCCACGTGTTGTGATTCAATAACTTTCCTCAACGCGGAACATACACTCTTCTAAGTGGACTAGCATACCCGACAAAGAAACCTTCAAGCGATTTGGCACCAAATTTACCATCTTGATCAATTACTGTACATGGTGCACCAAAAGGCTCTAGATATTTCAGATTTGATTTCCTTCAGTTGATCATTTCAAAACATGTCTTTTTAGTCGGTTTGATAGTTAAGACCCTGTTTAAAGTGTAGTATGCCGCTGCAACTGCCTCACTCCAGAAGCTAACAGGAAGTTTCGAGTCTGCAAGCATGGTTCTTGTTGTTTCGATCAAAGTTCTATTCTTCCTCTCAGCTACGCCATTTTGTTGTGGAGTATAAGGTGCACTGAATTCGTGCAGAATTCTTTGGCGTTCTAATACTCTTTCATCTTGTTGTTCTTGAATTTTGTGCCGTAGTCACTGTCACACCCTCAATTTCCACTTGCGGAGTTTTACCGCGAGGCGTGTGAACAAACCAGAATCTGAAACACTAGTACGTCGAACGACTCTATATGATTTGATAATACGTTTTCCAACAATCATTTGTTTAACCATTCATCGTAGATTTTATATTGTCTTAGTTAGTTACCAATGTTTAGCGGAAGCATTAGTTTTTATGGTTGAGCGGAAGCATAAAGTAAAGTAACGGAACGGGCGCCAACACAAACGCCAAAACTAAAGAAAAACCCAAAACAATGTTTGTAAATGAGACTCGATAAAAGGTGTCTTGATCAATGCAAGTGAGTGCACCTAGAGCTCCTAGCGTCCTGAGAAACATGTAAAGAAACAAGTGTCAACATTAAAGATGAGTGAGTTCACAGGTTTTCATAAATTCGTTTGTTCGGTTATGAGTTTGTTCCCCCGTTATCACTAACCCGGGATAACGATTTAGTTCCATTATTCCCAACCTGGAATAATACTGATAGTTCCATTATTCCTTACCCGGAATAATACCGATAGTTCCATTATTCCTAACCCGGAATAATATTGTTGTTTGTTCCATTATTCCTAACCCGGAATAATATTGTTGATTCGTTCCATTATTCCTAACCCGGAATAATATTGTTGATTCGTAATTAAGTTCAATGTTAATATATATAGGTAGCTAGCCTAAAGTTATGTCACGTAAGTGTTCGCGATCGAAGCTGACTGTTGTGCCTCCGTGTTGCCAGGCCTATCACTGACCATGGCGAAGTTAGGCCAAATTATTCACCCGTTGACCATACCCGGTCGGCTAGCGCGACTAGCTCGGATGGGGCTTGTCGGGCCCAGTAGTACTACTTATAATTTCCCCGCTATTTAAACCCAATACTAACGATCCGAGAGATTGTCGAGGACTTATGTGATATAGCTGCTTAGTGACCATAACGTAACATTAACATTAACTTAGTTACCGAATAGTTATGTGACGTTAAATTCGTATAACGTAAAGAGATTGAGTTTGAAGAGTGTATACATGTTTCTCCCCCTGTTGTTTAAAACCGGATAAAATTAGGGGCCGTGAACTCACCTTTAGTTGCTCGGTTAGTGTAACACAGAAGTTGCAATTGATGGGACCGCTAATTGCGTCCTAATAAACCAATTGATTTCAAGTTAGTGTGTGAACACACCAATACAAATTCTACACATAATTTACGCACAAAGTGATACACACAATCAAAATTCCTAACATTCAAACATGCATGCAAGTATCCTCATGTGAACATAGTAATCAAAACAATTTATCATGAACATAATCCAATCCATGCAACACTTTGGTGCACACATTCACAAGTTATCAAGTTTCAGCTTACATACTCATAATTCGGCTGTTTTCTAGGATTTTTATAAAATAGTTCCAACGCTCCAAAATTCCAATTATTTTACAGCAGGTGACAGCTATACTGTAGAAATTTATATAAATTTTTCAAGTCCTAATACTTTACCAATTAACCATAAATATTAATATACTAGGCTGCAGTCAGATTCGTCGCTTTCTGACTGCAGTCCACGGAAGAATTTATTTAAAAATCACCGATCGTCCAATTAACAAAATTCCAGTGGGAGTTGCCCGGAAATTTCCATACCTAGTTTCTGTACAAATTTCACGATCCGACTCCCTACAGATTATAAAATCCAACTCGATAAACAACTAACAAAATTTCAGGATTTCCACAGCTTTAGTTACTGAACTTAATTGGCCACTTAAAAATATCAAACGACTTCAGAAAAATATGAATCCAGCGCCATTAGATTCGTTATTCAAATCTCTACGTTTTAGACTTCAGAAAATCCGTTTTTCGACAACTAATGACCGAGTTACAGCCAGTTGAAGTCGGCTGTAACTATCATTCAGCAACCTGTTTCAGCATTTTATCACAACTAATTCGCAATAACCGTCGATACAATGAACCTAGGCGATCAAGAACTGATTTTTCCAATCATAGATCAATACATATATCATATCCATGCAAACCCTAATCATAATCTCTAGTTTTTATAAACAAAACACAGCCTATGTTTCCAGATTTCGAACAAACATCAACTTGCAAACATCATCAATAAATCGGCTAACATAACCCTACATTCAAGCATATAATCCGAATATGATCTTGCAAACAATTATAATCCTAACCTTTAATAACAAGATCAATGAGCCGTGAGTGAGATGAGGAACCAATGATCAAAAGAATCGCGACCGAGGATGAAGATGGAGTTGTAACAAGCTGCTTGCGGTCGAGGGACTGAAAGGAGGGCTGCTCGCGATCAAGGGACAAGAGGGCTGTTTGCGATCGAGGAGGTGAACAAGGGGCTGATCTCGCGACCGAGGGGAGTGTAGCAAGGCTGCCGTCGGCTTCTTTAGATATTAGGGTTTTTGTGTTGTGAAGAAAGCATGCATGTGTTTGTATATATAGGCGCAAGAGATGAGGGAAGGGAATGGGTTGCGGTTTGGGTTTGTTCTCGCGGCCGAAAGGACTTGGGTGGGTCGGTTTGGGTTGATTGCTCGCGACCGGATGGTTTGGGTTTAAGGTTTGGGTTTAAAACTTGATCCCCAAGTTTAGTTCCTTGAGTCGCAAGAAAAGAGGCCGGCTCGTGTCGCGGTTCGGCTCGATTCATTTGTTTATTTACTACGTCTATACATTATAACTAACATAAAACACGAACTCGGATATCACATAATAACGCACCAACTTATAAACATTTAATACGTAGCACATAATTTATTCGACAAGTATTGCGTTTAAGTTATCCGAAAAACCGGGATGTCACATTATCCCCATGTTGAAAGAATTTTCGTCCCGAAAATTGAGTAAACGCGGTTTAGAATGCAGCGTACATGTTTAGAGTGCCACGCACAAAGAGTTAGTTCGTTAACGATGGTATGCGAATGCACAAAGATTCCCAAGTACCATGCACAAGGATTTAGTTAACAATGGTACGCGAAAGTATGAGAAATTTCCAGGTTGTCACATCATCCCCATGTTGAAAGAATTTTCGTCCCGAAAATTTAGTTACTGGTATCGTTAGTTTGCTGCTCAGTTGCGAAGAGGTGTGGGTATTTGCTTTTCATTTGGTCCTCTCTTTCCCACGTGAACTCCGGTCCACGCTTAGAGTCCCAACGAACCTTAACGATCGGAATCTTGATGTGCCTTCGAGTCTTGATCTCACGATCCATGATCTCGATAGGCTGTTCCACAAAGTGCAGTTGTTCATCCACTTGAATCTCATCCAATGGAATAACTAGAGTTTCATCTGATAGACACTTCTTCAGATTTGACACGTGAAACACGTTGTGAACTCCACTGAGTTCGGCAGGAAGGTCTAATTGATAAGCTACGGGTCCAATACGTTTCAAGATTACAAACGGACCTACGTACCGTGGGTTTAGTTTGCCCCGTTTTCCAAAGCGGATTACACCCTTCCAGGGTGACACCTTCAGTAGGACGCGGTCGCCTACTTGAAATTCGAGCGGTTTGCGTCGTTGATCAGCGTAGCTTTTCTGTCGATCTCGTGCCGCCGCCATGCGGTTTCTGATTTGTACAATCTTTTCAGTAGCCTCAAGTATTAACTCAGGGCCTGTGAGTTGACTGTCACCGACTTCTGCCCAACAGACCGGTGATCTACATTTACGACCGTATAATGCCTCAAACGGTGCTGCCGAAATACTCGTATGATAATTGTTGTTATATGAGAATTCCACTAAAGGCAGGTGGATTTCCCAACTATTTCCGAAGTCTACTACGCATGCCCTAAGCATGTCTTCCAACGTCTGTATGGTCCTTTCGCTTTGACCATCAGTCTGAGGGTGATAGGCTGTGCTCATATCTAAGCGTGTTCCCAACGCTTTCTGAAGTGACTGCCAAAAGTTGGACGTGAAGCGAGCATCTCTGTCTGAGATGATGGACGTTGGCACTCCGTGCCGAGAAACTACTTCCTTAATGTAGATGCGAGTCAACTTCTCCATCTTATCTGTTTCTTTAATAGCTAGGAAGTGTGCGGACTTAGTTAAACGATCCACAATCACCCAGATGGTATCGCAACCACCCAAAGTTCGCGGGAGTTTAGTGATGAAATCCATCGAGATCTGATCCCATTTCCACACTGGGATCTCAGGTTGTTGGAGTAGCCCCGATGGCTTTTGATACTCTACCTTGACTTTTGCACAAGTCAAACACTTACTCACGTAGGTGGCTATATCAGCTTTCATGTTGGGCCACCAATACGCAGCTTTAAGGTCTTGATACATCTTATCCGAACCAGGATGGACAGAGTATCGGGATTTGTGAGCTTCGTCCATGACTAGCTCTCTGAGGTTTCCGTAGAGAGGTACCCATATGCGATTCATGAAATACCGGGCTCCATTGGGTTTTACTTCCCAATCGCGTTCCATTTTTCCCACCGATTCGGCCTTGATGTTTTCTTCCTTAACTGCTTCTAACTGCGCGTCGCGTATCTGTTCGGGTAACCCCGAATGAATAGTGAGCTGTAGTGCTCGTACCCGACGAGGTTTCAAGTGTTCCTTCCTACTGAGGGCGTCAGCTACCACGTTAGCTTTACCCGGGTGATACCGAATGGCACACTCATAATCGTTTAAGAGTTCGACCCAGCAACGCTGTCGCATGTTCAACTCCTTCTGATCAAAGATGTGTTGAAGGCTCTTGTGGTCTGTAAAGATTGTGCACTTCGTTCCATAGAGGTAGTGTCTCCAAATCTTAAGTGCAAACACTACTGCTCCCAATTCCAGGTCATGCGTTGTGTAGTTTTTCTCGTGAACCTTCAGTTGTCGGGACGCATACGCGATGACCTTATCGCGTTGCATGAGTACGCATCCCAACCCCTGAATGGAAGCATCACAATATACTACAAAGTCATCTGTCCCTTCCGGCAAGGACAGAATGGGTGCACTGCAAAGTTTCTGTTTTAGCAATTGAAATGCTGCTTCCTGCTTGTCACCCCACGCATACTTGATGCCTTTCTGGGTGAGGGTAGTAAGCGGTTGTGCGATCTTTGAAAATCCCTCGATGAAACGTCTGTAGTAACCAGCCAAACCCAAAAATTGGCGGATCTCTATCGGTGTCCTGGGTGCTTCCCAGTTTTTGATAGCTTCAATCTTGGCAGGGTCGACGTGGATACCCTTTTCATTTACGATATGCCCGAGAAACTGAACTTCCCGAATCCAGAAATCACACTTCGAAAGCTTGGCATATAGTTTCTCCTGTTGAAGTAATCCTAGCAGTAATCGTAGATGTTCAGCATGTTCTTCTTCACTTTTAGAGTAGATGAGTATGTCATCGATGAACACAATGACAAACTTGTCGAGGTATGGTTTACACACACGGTTCATGAGGTCCATGAACACCGCGGGTGCGTTGGTGAGACCGAAGGGCATGACCAAGAACTCATAATGGCCATACCGAGTACGAAATGCCGTCTTAGCGATATCCTCCTCCCTGACGCGTAGCTGATGGTAACCGGACCGTAGATCAATCTTGGAATAGTAGCTTGACCCTTGCAGTTGGTCGAAGAGATCGTCGATGCGAGGTAACGGGTATCGGTTCTTGATAGTAACCTTGTTGAGTTCCCTGTAGTCGATGCACATGCGGAAGGTCCCGTCCTTCTTCTTGACAAAAAGGACTGGAGCTCCCCATGGCGAAGCGCTTGGTCGGATAAATCCCTTTTCTAACAGCTCCTGAAGTTGGGTAGACAGCTCCTGCAGCTCGGCTGGAGCTAGGCGGTATGGAGCCTTGGCGATAGGAGTTGCATGGTTCGCCAATTCGATTTCAAACTCCAATTGTCGATGGGGTGGAAGACCAGGTAATTCCTCTGGGAATACATCGGAAAAATCATGGACGACATGGATATCTTCTATACGTTTCTCGTCCTTAGGCTGTTCGGTAACTAGTGCGAGTAAAGCGAAGGAGTTCTTCCTCCGAAGATACTTCTGCGCTTGCATGTAAGAGATGATGTTGGTGACGGCGCTTGCCTTATCGCCTTGTACCGTCAAGATTTCGTCGTTAGAGAGCGGAATACGGATAGATTTTTCGAAGCAGAGGACTTCAGCTCGGACGTCGGATAGCCAGTCCATTCCGACTACCACGTCAAAACTACCCAGGGTAGTTGTCATCAGATCAATGGTAAAAGTGTGACCCGCGAGTTTGAGTTGACAGCCGGATACTATATGGGTCACATCTACAGAATTACCATCGGCTAATTCTATATCATAAGGGGTCTCTAATGGTTTAGGCGTGAGATTTAGGTTCTTCCTAAAAGACTCAGATATAAAGCTCCTATCCGCACCCGTATCAAAAAGCACAGTAGCAAAATGTTCATTAAGGGGAAACTTACCGGTGACCACGTTCGAGTCGTTTCTGGCCTCTCCGCGGCCCAATGTAAATGCGCGACCTTTGGCACCTCCTGTGCCACCATTTCCATTATTGTTGTTATTATTGTTGTTGTGGTTATTGTGGTTGTGGTTGTTCCCACCATTGTTGTTGTTGTTACGCAGCTGGGGGCAGTCTCTTTTGAAGTGGGCAGTGCTACCACACTGATAGCATCCCCGGTTAATACCCTGCTGCTGACCCTGGGGTTGATTTTGATTTTGTGGGGACATGATTTCCCCGCGACAATCCTTTGCCGCATGCCCCACTTTGCCACATCGTTGGCAGCGATTCCCGGCACAAGGGCCGTGATGATGAAGATTACAGCGATTGCACTGCGGCTTTCGACCTACATAGCAGCTTGCGTTCTGGTTGTTGTTGTTGTTGTTGTTGGCGGGCTGATTTTGGTGACCCCGGTGGCTGTTGTAATGGTTGAACCGTTTCTGGTTCCCCTGTTGTGGCTGGGATGACGAAGACTGTCGAACAGACGAGTCTTCAAACTTTCTTTTATTATCAGGGGCAACTTCAGTGGTACCCCGAGCTGGCAACTTCTTTTGTTCCACCACCTTATCAGTGGTTTGTTGCCAATCTAATTGCTTGATGTTCAGTTGCAGGGTTACTAGCCATTACCATACCCTGAATCTCCGGAACCAGACCCCCAAGGTAAAACTCGAGTCGTTTCTCCACAGTGTTGGCCAGATCGGGACATAGAAATACCAAGTCGTAATGTTTTGCTGTGTATGCTTCGATTTCAGATCCCACCATCTTGTGGTTCCATAAGGCTTGCTCCAACTGTTGCACTCTGTCTCGTGGACAGTACTCCTCTTTGATTAGGGCCTTAAACTCGACCCAGGCCATTGCATTTGCAGCAATAAGTCCACGCGTTTGGACTTGTGCATTCCACCAAGTTAGTGCCCCATCTTCCAGTGTTGAGGCTGCATACTTGACCTTGTTGGCCTCCAGACAGTTGCACATTTCAAATACCGATTCAGATTTTTCGATCCAGCGGACAAGTCCTATGGGTCCTTCTGCCCCCGAGAATTTGCTTGGTTTCACGTCGAGGAACATCTTGTAGGGGTTAAAACCCCCTCCTGCCGGTTGGTTCTGAACACCCGCTAGAGCTGCGTTCACATGCTCTTGAATCATTCAAGCTAGTTCTTCGGGCGTCATGTTAAGGTTTCCGCGACGTCCAGTTGCCATTTTAGATCTAAGTAGAAAATAAATAGACTGAAGGAAAGTAAATAAAATAAGCGAGACGTGTCAGTCTTCTACGTCTCCATCCCCCAAATTGCTATCGTTGCCGTCATCCTTCGCGGCGTTTCCAGCTACTACATCTGGGTCTTCCTCCTCTGGATCCTCTTCTGAATCTTCTTCTTGATCCTCTTCCGGATCCTCTTCTGGATCCTCTTCTGGATCCCCTTCTGGATCCTCCTCTGGATCCTCCTCTGGATCCTCTTCCGGCACTAGAGGGGCCGGAGCTGGTGCAGGTACTGGTGCAGGTGCCTGATTTTGTTCCAGTTCTTGAATTCTCCAGCTAGACTCAAGAACTCTGTCTTCTAGCCAGTCAGCCCTTAGCTGCTCAGCACGAAGATCTCTGGCTAAAGTGTTACGAGCTATCTTACTCGTATGTTGCTCTTCCTCGAGCGATCCAGTTTTACCTATCAACTGTCGTATCATCCATCCCTGTGCTAGGATGGTTTCATGCATTCTTTCTAGTTGTTCTTGTTGCGTTCTTATCATATCTCTAAGTAGGTCGTTCCCTACTTCTAACGAGTTAACGGGTTCGACCGTCACAGCGATGGTCGGGCGTGAGGACGACTCCTCCCCTAGAGCGAGTCTTTTCCTAGCAGCTGAGCGTGTCTCCACGCCATGAGGTGGTGAGGGTTCGACTATGGGTGCCTTCCCCGGCGCCCTTGGTTGTCGAGATTTGTCGAATGATGATGATGACATTGCCTGATGGGTTGTGTGGTTAGTTACGAGTTGCATTCGTTTCTTACTATGCATTCATATTCTTCATAACACAGTTGTGGTACATCACATAACAAGATATAACAGTTCGGTGCCAAACTACGTCTAGTGTCGTGTAATCAGCTATAGTTTAGGTCTACTTTTAATGCAAACCCGGTTCTCTATAGCTAGTGGCTCTGATACCAATCTGTCACACCCTCAATTTCCACTTGCGGAGTTTTACCGCGAGGCGTGTGAACAAACCAGAATCTGAAACACTAGTATGTCGAACGACTCTATATGATTTGATAATACGTTTTCCAACAATCATTTGTTTAACCATTCATCGTAGATTTTATATTGTCTTAGTTAGTTACCAATGTTTAGCGGAAGCATTAGTTTTTATGGTTGAGCGGAAGCATAAAGTAAAGTAACGGAACGGGCGCCAACACAAACGCCAAAACTAAAGAAAAACCCAAAACAATGTTTGTAAATGAGACTCGATAAAAGGTGTCTTGATCAATGCAAGTGAGTGCACCTAGAGCTCCTAGCGTCCTGAGAAACATGTAAAGAAACAAGTGTCAACATTAAAGATGAGTGAGTTCACAGGTTTTCATAAATTCGTTTGTTCGGTTATGAGTTTGTTTCCCCCGTTATCACTAACCCGGGATAACGATTTAGTTCCATTATTCCAAACCTGGAATAATACTGATAGTTCCATTATTCCTTACCCGGAATAATACCGATAGTTCCATTATTCCTAACCCGGAATAATATTGTTGTTTGTTCCATTATTCCTAACCCGGAATAATATTGTTGATTCGTTCCATTATTCCTAACCCGGAATAATATTGTTGATTCGTAATTAAGTTCAATGTTAATATATATAGGTAGCTAGCCTAAAGTTATGTCACGTAAGTGTTCGCGATCGAAGCTGACTGTTGTGCCTCCGTGTTGCCAGGCCTATCACTGACCATGGCGAAGTTAGGCCAAATTATTCACCTGTTGACCATACCCGGTCGGCTAGCGCGACTAGCTCGGATGGGGCTTGTCGGGCCCAGTAGTACTACTTATAATTTCCCCACTATTTAAACCCAATACTAACGATCCGAGAGATTGTCGAGGACTTATGTGATATAGCTGCTTAGTGACCATAACGTTACATTAACATTAACTTGGTTACCGAATAGTTATGTGACGTTATATTCGTATAACGTAAAGAGATTGAGTTTGAAGAGTGTATACATGTTTCTCCCCCTGTTGTTTAAAACCGGATAAAATTAGGGGCCGTGAACTCACCTTTAGTTGCTCGGTTAGTGTAACACAGAAGTTGCAATTGATGGGACCGCTAATTGCGTCCTAATAAACCAATTGATTTCAAGTTAGTGTGTGAACACACCAATACAAATTCTACACATAATTTACGCACAAAGTGATACACACAATCAAAATTCCTAACATTCAAACATGCATGCAAGTATCCTCATGTGAACATAGTAATCAAAACAATTTATCATGAACATAATCCAATCCATGCAACACTTTGGTGCACACATTCACAAGTTATCAAGTTTCAGCTTACATACTCATAATTCGGCTGTTTTCTAGGATTTTTATAAAATAGTTCCAACGCTCCAAAAATTCCAATTATTTTGCAGCAGGTGACAGCTATACTGTAGAAATTTATATAAATTTTTCAAGTCCTAATACTTTACCAATTAACCATAAATATTAATATACTAGGCTGCAGTCAAATTCGTCGCTTTATGACTGCAGTCCACGGAAGAATTTATTTAAAAATCACCGATCGTCCAATTAACAAAATTCCAGTGGGAGTTGCCCGGAAATTTCCATACCTAGTTTCTGTACAAATTTCACGATCCGACTCCCTACAGATTATAAAATCCAACTCGATAAACAACTAACAAAATTTCAGGATTTCCACAGCTTTAGTTACTGAACTTAATTGGCCACTTAAAAATATCAAACGACTTCAGAAAAATATGAATCTAGCGCCATTAGATTCGTTATTCAAATCTCTACGTTTTAGACTTCAGAAAATCCGTTTTTCGACAACTAATGACCGAGTTACAGCCAGTTGAAGTCGGCTGTAACTATCATTCAGCAACCTGTTTCAGCATTTTATCACAACTAATTCGCAATAACCGTCGATACAATGAACCTAGGCGATCAAGAACTGATTTTTCCAATCATAGATCAATACATATATCATATCCATGCAAACCCTAATCATAATCTCTAGTTTTTATAAACAAAACACAGCCTATGTTTCCAGATTTCGAACAAACATCAACTTGCAAACATCATCAATAAATCGGCTAACATAACCCTACATTCAAGCATATAATCCGAATATGATCTTGCAAACAATTATAATCCTAACCTTTAATAACAAGATCAATGAGCCGTGAGTGAGATGAGGAACCAATGATCAAAAGAATCGCGACCGAGGATGAAGATGGAGTTGTAACAAGCTGCTTGCGGTCGAGGGACTGAAAGGAGGGCTGCTCGCGATCAAGGGACAAGAGGGATGTTTGCGATCGAGGAGGTGAACAAGGGGCTGATCTCGCGACCGAGGGGAGTGTAGCAAGGCTGCCGTCGGCTTCTTTAGATATTAGGGTTTTTGTGTTGTGAAGAAAGCATGCATGTGTTTGTATATATAGGCGCAAGAGATGAGGGAAGGGAATGGGTTGCGGTTTGGGTTTGTTCTCGCGGCCGAAAGGACTTGGGTGGGTCGGTTTGGGTTGTTTGCTCGCGACCGGATGGTTTGGGTTTAAGGTTTGGGTTTAAAACTTGATCCCCAAGTTTAGTTCCTTGAGTCGCAAGAAAAGAGGCCGGCTCGTGTCGCGGTTCGGCTCGATTCATTTGTTTATTTACTACGTCTATACATTATAACTAACATAAAACACGAACTCAGATATCACATAATAACGCACCAACTTATAAACGTTTAATACGTAGCACATAATTTATTCGACAAGTATTGCGTTTAAGTTATCCGAAAAACCGGGATGTCACAGTCACTGCGAATACGTCTGACAGGCAGATGATATAGATTTTCGAGCTTCTTGAAGAGAATCACCAGATTATCGAACGTTTCATCCTTTGACTCTTGAAAGAAAACCCATGAATATCGAGAATAATCATCTGTGACGACCAAGCAGTATAGATCTCCAGAAATACTTCGAACGTTCACCGGACCGAAAAGATCCATATGAAGACGTTCAAGCGGCAACTTGATAGAATTCAGAATCTTCTTAGGATGCGATTTCTTCTTTTGCTTTCCTTTCTTACATTCTAGACAATGATCGGTCATGTGGAAGCTCCGAAGATGCACCCCCTCGACTAAATCGTTATGAACCAGAAAATTCATTTTTCTTAAATGAATATGCCCCATTTTTCGATTATAGAATAGAATCTTTTTCCGTGGCTTTAGTGAGAAAACAATGTGCCGATTTCGATGATGTCGTAGCAGTGCCCATATCTAATACGTAGAGATCGTTTTCACGCGGAGCACGCATGAGAATCCAATCATCAGGAATTTTGAAACACGGCTTTAATATCATGCACTCTTTGTCGTTGAATTGAACAGTGAATTGTTTATCACAAATCTGCGAGATGGTTAGAAGATTGTTCTCTAGCACAGCAATGTAATTCACACGATCAAACGAAACTACTCCATTTTAGAGTTTTTCTTCTGCGACAATCCTTCCACCTTGGTTACCGGCAAAACCAACATAACCACCATTTATAGCTTTGAAGTCGAACAGAAGAGCTTTCATCCCTGTCATGTGCCTTGACGCTCCACTATCAAGAATCCACTTTGAAAGAACGGATCTCTGGAGCCCCTGCACAAGTTAAAAATCAGTTAAAAAGTGCGACCCAAGCCTTCTTGGTCTTGGGTTTGGGATAAAAAGCTTCATAATCATCCTCAAAATCTCCATCTGAGCCTCCACTATCATTTACATTTTCAAAGTTAACTTTCTTTTTACCTTTTGATGATTTGATACCAATTGAAGATTTGACAGCTTCAGATTTATTCTCAGATTTTGATTCTTTGTTGTTACCAGTCTTAACAGGCTCAGACTTGATAACTTCAGATGTTGATGATTTCTTTTTAGCAATCCAGGATTGTGATTTAATCTGTGCCTTTTTAATGTAAAACCCTGATTCATTTGACTTGGAAGTTTCACCTTTTTTGAAAGTTGAGTTTTCAAATTTATTTTTAGGTTTAACTTCAAGTTTAGATTCATTTCTTTTCAGAATCGTGACAGGTTTTACAAACTCTGGTTGCTTAGGGTTTTCGACATCTGAACTTGTTTTCCTTCGATGATAGACCAGCTTAGATTTCGGACACTTGCGCGCAATGTGACCAACTTCATTGCATTTGAAGCAAGTCCGATCATCATGAGAATGTCCACTAGTGGATTTTACACCACTTTTGGCTTTGGCCTTATCTCGAAGTTCCTTTGCCTTTTTAAACTCATCGTTTGATTATTTCCCAATCAGACTTTCCTCTTGAACCGTGCTTGTCCCATAAACGAATGTCATGTTTTTATCTTTGTATTCGTGAAATGGTGACTTTTTCTTAACCAGTTCTTCTCCCACATCAAAACCCACCCCAGCTCTCTTGTGTTCAGGAAAATCACCACCATTCCTTCGATAGTTATTTCTTATAGGTTTGGAGTAAAACTTCTTTTGATTGATTTCCAAATCATCTGATGAAACCTCAACGAGTTTGAAGAATTTATCAAGCTGGTTTTCCTTCACGTTTCGAATCGAAAAACTATCATCGAAGTATAATCTATCAGAATCCTTAACTTTGTACATGACAACGTTAGGATCATCACTTAGACCATCTTCGGATTGTGAATCAGAATTGTTCGAACTCGAGTTGGCGCTTTCAAAACTGCCATCATCAGATTCACTCAAGACATTATCAACAACTTGCTTAACCACTACTTCGCCATCATCACTTGTGTAGGTTATATCAATGTTCTCAGGCAGTTCATTTTTCTTTTCGGTTAAAAGTTCAATGTTGAGCGCCTTTTCTATCCCCTCAAACTTTTTGCGACAATATTTTTCGCATAGGGGTGGTGGAACATTGGTATAGTCTCCACGTTTCTTACCTTTGGCTTTCTGAACACTTTCTTCCGATTGAATCGTCAGAAGAATGTGATCGATGACATAGGCATTCGTGGTATAGCTCTTCAGAAGCTCCCGAACCCTTTCAGTTTCGATTTTCATGTCTTGTAGCTCTTGTTTTACTTCAGCAATGTTATTTATATAAACGTGAATAGCTTTTTGTTTTTCCATTAAAGTAGCTTTTAACATTTTGATAGTATCATCTTGTTCAATGTTATTTCTATCAAGCATACCATAATCATCTTTCATTTTGTCATAGGCCTCCTTCATTGTGCGATAATCGTATTTGAAATTATTATTATGCATATTGAGTTCGGTTATCATCTGACATTATTCAACACATTGAACACACGGTTCAGCACATTTCGTACATGGTTTCTCAACCTCGATGACTTTTACCTTAACCACTTCCTTTTCTACAACCTTTACCTCTGGACCTACCTTCGTAAGATTTGTCATCATAGCCTTGTTGGCAATCTCTGTAAGGTTTTCTTCATTCATCTCTTTGGTCGTGTTAATGACCTCTTCATTCACAGGTTTTTCCTCAGCAACTTGCTCCAAAGATGTTGTATCGCCAAAACAACCTGCAAAACTAGTAGACATGTTAGGGGAAAGAATACCCTGCATCTTTGTATGATGATAAATTTCTTCTTCCTCAGCTTGTTGCATGTATTCCTCTAGTAATGCACTTTCCATGGTTGCATGTTCAACAGATGTGTCTTCCACTATCTCGGCCATAAGAGCAACACAGGTCTTTTTGGCAATATATGAATTCCAGTCAAAACCGTCATCTTCATTTGAAGCGACCATTGCCTTTTCTGTGTTATTGGTTGGTTTCTCTTGGATTTTAACTTGAGTCTTCTTTGGGAAAGGCTTGTATTTTAATGACTTCTTGTAGTACTCACTGCCACCTCCAAATGGACTTTGATTACCAGTTGCTTCAGGATTTTTGCATTCTCTTTTGAAGTGCCCTTTTTGTCGGCATCTGAAGCAGGTAACTTTCTTTTTGTCGAACCCCAATTTGTTGGTTGAATTCCCAATATATCTATCGGTTAGAGCAACAAACTTTGTAAACCTACGAATGATTGATGCTAAGGACCACTTGATGTCCATTAGTTCAAGCTCTTCTTCATCTACTTGATCATAATCTTCGGCGGTCATTTCCGGATTACCAATCTTCCCGACCACCAAGCTTTCATATGATTATAACACTGTGGCGAGAAGTGCCATGTGTTGTTTGGCAACTTGTTCCGAAACGACATTGTTTAGATTAACAGCAATGTTGCATTTGTACACATTTGAATCAGAATTTGATTGATTATTTTGATTGCTTGATTCTGATATGAAGAATTTGAACCAGTGCTTGAAAATGAAGAACTCTACGGACTTTGATCATATTTAGGATATGATTTTGTTTGACTCTGCGGCGAATTATTCGAAGAATTCAGATTCGCGCTAAAAGCGGTTTTGATCTTCGGGCTAATGATATTCTCTTGAGCTCCTGACTTGTAGTATAGCCCTACATCTTGAGTCACGTTGGCATTTTTAGATTTGGCTATCTTTAACAACTCCATCTCATGCCCTTCCAGTTTATCAATGAATGTGGACAATTTGAAGAATTCCCAACTCGCACTTTCTTTGAGCACCATGAGATAAGCCGTCCACTCACCCTCAGGTAAAGCGTCGGCTAGCTTATCAATGTATTCTTCTTATGTTTTCTCAAGCCTGTGTCTCCTCATGATCACTTTCAGATAACAAAAATCTTTCGATCATCTATTTCATCATTTCCCCTTTAATCATCATAAAGATGTCAAATTCTTTCATAATCAATGCTTTCTTGCTTTTGACTATTTCTATACTTCCCTGGTACTTGTTCTTCAAGGATTTCCAAAGCTCTTGTGCAGTCTTGAATTCCGGTAGAAGCACCAAAATATCTTCTTTCACTGACTGTTGGATCAAGCCTATCATTTTCTTCTCGGCGACATAAGCATCTTTCTATAAAGTTGAGAATTTGCTGATGTCGATAACATTATCATTCTCATCTCTAGGCCATGTATAACTAGTCTCTATTGCCACCCAACTATGGAAATATATAGCTTGGACCCAATTCATAAACTTTTCTTTCCATCCCTCATATTCGTCCATACACATTAGTTTTGGAGGTTTTACAGATGTGCCCATCTCGTTGTCGATGTTCACTTGATTGACCATTTGAGCGTTTGAAACTGAAGCAATCATGAATGCACTGTGCAGATCTTCCATCTTGAAAAACCGATGAGTTTTACTGAATAACACACGTTCACAAACTTCGAAAAACGATCAGTACACTAACAAGTTCGGGCGAACTTGCAGTTGGTGAGAAATCAGATTGATTTTACACAAGTTCGGGCGAACTTGTGTTTGAGTTTTGAAAAATTTATCCCTGATTAAGTTCGGGCGAACTTATGTTTGATTTTCAAGAGAATTGCTAAGTTCGGGCGAACTTATAATAGAAATTCAATAAACTTAATCAAGTTCGGGCGAACTTGATGTAAGTTTAGTTGAAAATTGATGCAAGTTCGAGCGGACTTCTCAAAATCACTTGAAATAACAGTCAACTTCGGGCGAACTTGATTAAAAATCAGAGAATTTCGGTCGAACTTGATGTTAAGTTTGGCCAAAGCTTGTTTACAAAACATGGTTTTGAACTTTTTGATATCAATTCGCTTGAATTTGATGTCCAAACTCTCAGGGGTTTACCACAAGTGTATTTTACATGACATATTTAAAAATTAGCAACTTTCATCCGTGAATTCATTGTTTTCTTTAAAAAATGAAGAAAAAATGGTAGAAAGAGGTAGAATAAGAGTAGATCTTGCTATGATTTCACCAATTCAGGTATCCAGGCTCTGATACCACTTGTTGGATCGCTCCACTACAGCATAGGAACCTAAAATTGGTATCTAACGTTCGTATTTGCGGAATTAATATGACGTGTTAATCGAATATGCAAGATTTACTATTTAATCATTGTTTATTGATCATATAATGTTCAGTACATGTCAAATCCTGATCCGGCAGAGCTTCGCCGTTAGTGTGCTAAAGTTGCAGAACTTACAAATAAAGGAAGCAAGACACCTATATATAGTATCACAAGTTGGCTTGGCGGATAACAAGTTCAGGCGAACTTGTCTTGAGCAAGTTCGGCCAAACTTGTTCTCACATGAAACTTCCGGGCGAACTTGTGTACCATTTACATAAATACCCTTCATTTCTAGCATAATCTAGCCAAATCTAAACAGACTCGATCCAAGACTAAGACATAGACATTATGCACTAACACATTGGAAGTTGAAGGACTTCCTTGGAGTGCTTTTATCCACCTTGTTTCTTCAACTTTATCTTCTAGTGTTCGTTTGCCACTTCCCTAGCCACAAGAGCTAGTTGTAAGCCTCTTGTTCTTTGTTTCGATTCATGTTATTAGTATATTGTTAGTGTACAAGTAAAACCATCAAGAAATCTAAACACTAAAAAGATGAACACATGAGGAAATCACATAATCTAAGGAAAATAAGCATAATCTTGAAATGTAATAAGGTTGTGTATGATTATTTTGTGCTTAGCATGATGCTCATCATGTGTACACTTGTTAAATGTAGAGATCTAACAAGTGTATACATGGATCTTGAAAGATCCATGAAGAACAAAGTTGATGAACTTGATATATTTCACTAATGAACTCGTTAAAGTGGTTTACAAGACATGAACATGGATTTAAAGCTATTCTCGAATATATGAACAAGATGTTAAACATTAATTTTTCACAAAGTTGTGTAATTACTGGATAATTAGTGTTTTTGAACTTAAACAAACATGTTGAACCTAGATTTAAAAGACTACATGATTTCTTAAACTTTCAAGTTCATCACCATATGAAAAGTGCTTGAATATATATGGTTATGCTTGTAGAAATTGTTGTGGTTGATTGGATGAATTTCTAAAGCTTAAACACATGTATTTAAACATGGAAAAACTCCTAAATCTAGGGGAAACTATGGCCAAATTTTTATAAAAATTCAACACTTAGAAAAATATAAAGTTGCTACTAAACTTTTGATTTTAAGATGTTTAAATAAATTAAACATGGCCATACCCTATTTTTATATAAAAATACAAGTTAAAAACAATAAAGATTTCTTAAAGTATAAAAACAAGTATAAATATATATTTAGGAAAATATATATTTAGAGATCACCAAGTATTTGTGTGCTATGTGTCTATTATATGTATTATATGGTTGTAGACAAATTAGGGGATTCAAAACAATGATACTCCTAATGGAGTGTACCTATAAAGACCTCAAAATACCAAGAAAAATACTCAAGGAAAATATACACAAAAATACCCATACTTTGGTGCATGGACAAATACAAAATATATATATATATATAAACTTATATATATTCCTTGATTAATATGGACTTGGACAAGTGGATGGACTTCTACACAATATATATATATATATATATATATATATATATATAGAAAGAATTTTTGTCACTTAATGAGAAAATACATGAGCTTTAATACATGAGTACATGTACACTTGCCTAAGTATACACTTGGGGAATAACAAATATACTTATACTACAAATAATATTGGAAATATTATTTTACAATGTATACATATTTATTTTGGAAAATAAATATAACTAAACAGATACTTTGACTTGATCAAAGAAGTATAACACGAGAATACTTAGAAAAGTATAAGTATAAAAAATACAAGTATAAGTTAACATTTTATTATTGTTAACAACCTATCTTAACTTGGAAAATACATATTTATTTAAGAATAAATATAACTTGGGCTAGGCCCAATGACACAAAGACATGGGCTAGGCCCAATGACACAAGGACACAGGCTAGGCCCAATGACATGGGCTAGGCCCAATAACATACGTGCTAGACACGAGAACAAGGAACGAGCGATGCCGTTCACACACAATTCAAGACTCGATAACAAAATATGTATTAACAAGTTAAGAGATAATTAATCAAGAACACAACTAAAAATAATTAACAAGATGGGAACTTGTACATACAACGAGCATAGACTTAAGTGTCTAATGGAATTTAGAACACTTGTAGGTTTCGGTTCGAGACCAAGAGAACACTTGTGAGTTTACACGAAACACAAGGAACGCAAATCTGTGAGTTCATATTCCCCTTTCCTTTTAAACGTTTTTGGTTTTATAACACTCGGGGGAAATACATGTTAAGACACATGGTATGTTAGTTATGGATTTAGATGATAACAAGATCGATGTGCGTAAATAGGATGGATAACAATTATAACATTAGTAACCATTAATCACATAGTGACCAAGGTGCAAAGGTGTATATCTATTGAGCTTGAGGCACGCTCCCCTACTAGTTGTTAACCATGGAGTGCTTTTGTGATCCCAATTGAGAACAAAGTGTCTTGGTTTGGTTATTTACTTACGGTGCATAGTATCGGAGGGCTCGCTACCCATTGATAGATCCTTAAATTCCATAATTATTTTAACATACCTGGATTTCATTATTGGATTACAATTATGACAACTTATTCGAAAACAAAACTACATGAACTCGCTCAACTTTTGTTGATTTTTAAACTACATGTATTTAGGAAACAAGGTGTAACTGGTGATGGATCCTGGAAGATACAACGATCGCCGCTTTTGGAGAATTTGCCTCTTATATCCCTTCCTCGTTTGGGCATATAGAGGTCAAAACCTCGATTTAATCTACGATTATAACAAACATATTTTGGTGATGTAATTTAACTAAATATTGTTTTGGATAACTTACGAAACTTGTTGGAAACTTGTAAACTTTGAATTTGAACCTATGTAATACATGGTATCGTTGTTGGTTATGGTTATGTTTACATGATTGATTGCAATGATTACCATTAAGTCACACGTTTGCGCTTCCGCTACGACCATGGTGTGATAGATTGGTATCAGAGCTTTGATTGTAGTGAACCAGGGACAAACTTTTACTAAGTTTGGTCTACAATCACCAAAGGCTCTCACGTGAAAACAAAGTCTATAACATTACAAAAACTGTTTTCAAGTATATGACAAAAGTATTACAAAATGTCACGATAATATGAGGATCTATCACACGAGCTCAATTTGTAGGAAAAGAACAAGACCTTATTCATGCTTAGCCTATAATGGATAGACACAAAACATTAAGATTACACATGAAACCAAAGAAAAAATTTGCAAGAGGATTGATGATTAATATAAAATATATCATAAGTAATAATTAATTACTAACCCATATATTTCTACATTGTACGGATTATTTTTGCCAGGACCATGTCTTCTTCTTCTTACGAGGAGGACCCGATGGAGTACCTATCCGATGATGGATACGGTGCTAATGCTGTTGAGGCCATACATCAGGAGGATGCGGTTATTCTTGAGGTCTCCGACGATGAAGACCTCGATGACTATCAGCCTTTCGCCCTACCTGATCATCATATGGAGGACGACCATGAGCACCTGAATGCCATGGATGATGATGTACTAGCCATCCCTCAGCCCCAGCATGATGTGGCCATCCATGGTCACCCCGAGGGAGAGCACGTGGTTGTACACCTAGTCGCACCACTAGCCGTCATTCCACCTATCATCAATCTGGGCGATGACGACGATGATGTCGTACCTATTTTCCATGTTGACCATTTAGATGACGAGTTAGGAGACGGCGAGGTCGTTGATGAGCTAGCCATACTTGAGCTACCCCACCTGTCATTCTTGTTATTGACCTAACATCCTCATCTTCTGACTTTGACGATGGACACATGTCCGATGATGCTTCGTCTGCTGCACCAGCCACACCCTCACCAGTTCAGTCACCCATCACTGTGTTACCCCCACTCTCTGCACCTCCACATACCCATGTCGGCCCTTCCCATGTTAGCATCCCTGCCCCCATGTTTACTCCTTTCTCAGGACCCCCACGTCACTATTCGTTTAGTGGTACCCCACGCCCATTTGTGCAGCCACCCCCACACTTTGCTAGTAGCTCCTCATACCATCCCGTTCATGCCCCACATGCTGCCGGGTCATCACATTAGGCCGGACCCCCATCCCCCACTACACCTCCTATGTATGCCACATACCCCTCGCCACCCCGTTACCACAGGTATCCCCCTTCACCTCCACCGGTCATGAGCCCCTCAGACCCTTACCACCCTTCGCATTTTCCTCTAGTCCCTCTCTCTGAGAGAGTGACATCCCATGACCTACAGTTGTCCCTAGTCTACAGGAGATTTACGAGCTGTAGTCTCAGTATGACACCCACATCTCTGCCATTGCTCCACCACCTCCACCACCTTCATCACCACCACCACCCCACCATCGTACCCACCACCATCACCATCACTACTACCATCTTCACCACCACCACCGACTCGACTACCCCAATGTCCCTATCACCACCCAGGATGTCCATTCGAGGCACGTATGCGCGAGTGGGAGTGCATCCAGGCTACATCCGTTCGTCGTGTCTTCGGGTTAGAGGAGGAGTTGGCCTACCTTCGGGGTTTGCTCCATAGGTCACCATCCCCTCCACCCCGCCACCTCAGTATTTAGTACTAGTAGTCATTGGGGATCAGCCCCAACTTTTGTGGATCTAGCTTCCGGAGATTCAGACCAGAAGATCTAGCTTTTGTGACGACTAAAGACATGAAGATGCAATGGAGAGGAAAAGTTTACTTTTGTATTGTAGAAACTTGTACTGATTGGGGCTATGTAACCCCAAGTCCTTTTGATTATCCATGAACAAAAATGTACTAAGTTGTCATTATGTATGAAAGTGTATTTTCTTTATTTTAAATTGTACTTCATTTATGTCGTGGTTGAATTATGGTGATGTTGTGGATGATGTTTATTTATTGTGCCATGGTGAGTATGTACGTTAGACACTACATGATGGTTGTGATGATTGGTTCGTTTTTTCATATTCGTGATCGTGTGTTTTACTCCATATATACGACTTCTTACCTCATATCGATAAACATGATTTTAGATTCAATTTGTCCAACAAACCCTTAATTCTATCAATTTTAACAATTATAGATCTGAGTCCATCAATTTGGTTCAATTAAAAGTTCAAGAATCAAAGACACACCTCTTCCATTGATAGTGGTGTGCAAATCACCAAGATCAATTAAAATTTCGGCAGTATAATGGTATGATTTTGCCAATTTCACACAATCGCTCAAATGGGTTCTAAGTTTGCTCAGATACAAAGTTTTGCAGATAATGAGTTCAGCCGAACTTGCAAGGTATTTATACCTTGACAAGTTCGGGCGAACTTGAAGGCCCAAAGTATAAAGCCCACCAAAGTCCGGGCGAACTTACCTCTTTCAAACAGCCATTCCACAAGTTCGGTCGAACCTGTTTAATTGTTAAACTTTTATTAGTTTAGCAAGTTCGGCCGAACTTACCAAACCCTATTTTCTAAATTTTCAATCTTTTTACAATTTAGTCCTTG
Source organism: Scalesia atractyloides (assembly GCA_947069175.1). Lineage (NCBI taxonomy): Eukaryota > Viridiplantae > Streptophyta > Magnoliopsida > Asterales > Asteraceae > Scalesia > Scalesia atractyloides. Next base: position 60,949,899 of record CAMTDV010000017.1, read on the forward strand.
AACTTTCCACTATTTACCAGTTATGAAAATCCACTCAGTTGACCAAGTCCAAGTCAATGACCTTGGTTAACCGATTTGTCTGCCGAGTCCAAGTTAATGACCCCGGTTTAACCCGTTACGAACAAACTGATGATATTTTCAAGATTAAAGTTTCAAATTAATGAACTTTTCATCGTTTTGGCTTATTAGATTTTACAGATTAGCTCCCAGCCTGTTGCCAAAGAGATTCCCATCAGTTTAGCACCTTACCAGACATCGAAGATCCGTTCTCCAACATTGGTTTGCTGAAAAACAATGTAGAAATAAAATCTTTTTGTATTTTTGTAAGTTTATGCTAAAACACACTGAAAATCTTTTTGGATTTAATCTGTAAAGCTGATAAACTATGTACAAACATATTTACAGACATATTTTTGTGAATTCGTGTCTAAGGATCATATCACTTAATTGAGACATATCACTAGTACCATAGACCTTTAGATGACTTAAAGTTTTAAACTTGTTTACCTAGATTATCGATATGTTTATCCACTTAAACTTTACCACGTTTCTCAACTGTTCCAAGATATGTTAAGGTAAGATTTATGAAACTTGACTTATCTGCGGTTCCCACTTCTTGAATATACTCCCGTATCAAGATTCCCTAGATTTCATCTTACAAGTGAATATAGCGTAATTGATATCTGTATCTGGGTTAATGCGAGATCTTGAGAGCTCAGGTTAGTACTACCGTATAGACAAAGAGATGAAGGCTCGACTTTAAAGTGTGTTCCATTTAAGGAATCTTTTCAGCAACGCAAATGATTAGATCTTTTGATACTTTTCAGGTTTGCATGCAGTTTAAGGGTTTATAGCGAAAGTATTATAGAAGTTATAGGCTATTGCTTCCGTAAAATCAGAAGAACTTGTATAATGCCCCAAATATCAACTATCTATAAAGACCTCATATCTCAGAATCAGGCAATCTCTCAAACGAAATTTCGGAGTACTAAGTCCATATATCCAAGATTTGTTAATCCACAAGATTAAGCAGTTGTAAGATTTAGTTTATATCTCGAAAAACAGTTTACTGAACGTGTTAAGCCTATCGACACATCCACAGTAAGACTTGTTTATCGCTTTTAAACTTTACATTTCTTTAGCATACTATGATAGTCCCCTGATGTACTATCATTTCCTTTTTGTGACATCGAATTCTTTTTGTCTTTTTCAATGTTTTTCTACTTTTTTCTTTTTTTCATATGTTTTTGAATTTTAAAACTTTCAAATGTCTTTGTATTTTCTCTAACATTTCTCCCCCTAAAATCAAAAACATATTTTTGTATTTTAGTTTTTAATAAAAATTCTAAACTGGAAAAGATATAAACAAATCAATGTGGATTACACGAACTCGTCGTCCGATCCGTATCCAACCTCAGCGTCCGCACCTGTCAGAAAAATTTTTATGCCATTAATTCTTGACATGTATTTAAACCGTGATAAAGAAAATGGTTTGGTAATCAGCCTTTTGTTCGTCAGTGTGGATTGTTTCTATTCGCACCAACTTCTTTTCATAGCAGTCACGAAAGAAGTGATAACGAATTTCAATGTGTTTAGTGCGTGAGTGATGAACCGGATTTTTTATTATATCAATGGCTGCCTTATTATCAACATACAGCGGAGTGTCAAGAAATTGCATACCAAAGTCTCTCATCTGCTGTTTTATCCAGAGAATCTGTGAACAACAGCTGGAGGCCGAGATATACTCAGCTTCACAGGTAGAGAGCGATCGTAGTCTGTTTCTTACACTGCTAGGTTACGCTTCTTGTTCTCAAGAACTGGCATCCCGCTGTAGTCGTTTTGAATTCAACTTATCTACACCAAAATCAGAATCAGCATATCCTGCAAGATCAAAGTTATCATTCTTCGGGTACCATAAGCCGGTGCTTGAACATCCCTTCAAGTATCTGAAGATTCGCTTCACGATCTGCATGTGTGATATTCTCGGGCTAGACTGATATCTGGCGCAAAGTCAGGTATGATACATGATATTTGGGTGCGATGCCGTCAGATACATCAGCGATCCTATCATTGATCTGTAGAGCGTCTCATCAACTTTGGTTCTAGTTTCGTCGATGCAAATCTCGTGATTAAGAGCAAGAGGAGTAGATAACGGCTTCGAGCTTTCCATATCAAACTTCTTCAAGATGTCGTGCACATACTTGGTCTAATGAATGAAAATACCGTCAGGAAGTTGATCTACTTGCAATCCGAGGAAGAATTTCATTTCGCCCATCGAAGACATTTCGAACTTCTTCTTCATGATGCCCTCTAACTCCTTGCAAAGACTATCATTCGTTGATCCAAATATGATGCCGTCCATATACATTTGAACTATAATAAGATGACTACCAACTTCTCTGGTGAAGAGAGTACTATCCACAGTTCCTCTGACAAAGTCGTTTCCCATGAGATGTTGCGATAACGTCTCGTACCAAGCTCTCGGGGCTTGGTGTAAACCGTAAAGTGCTTTATCAAGAATATATGCTTTCTTTTTGTTAAGTGGATCAACAAACCCTGGTGGTTGTCTGACGTACACCTTCTCGCGTAATTTGCCGTACAGAAAAGCTGATTTGACATCCAACTGATAGACTTTAAATCCCTTCCCTGCTGCGAATGCAAGAAATATTCGAATGAATTCTAAGCGAGCTACTGGTGCGTAGACTTCCGTGTAGTCTATCCCTTCCTGCTGGTGAAATCCCTTGACAACAAGCCGAGCTTTGTTTCGAACTATAACTCCTCGATCATCTCGCTTGCATTTAAAGACCCATTTAGTATCAATGGCTTTCTGATTTTCAGGTAGGTCTACAAGCTTCCACACTTCTAACTTCTTGAACTGTAACAGTTCCTCTTGCATTGCTTGTACCCATTTTTCATATCGCTTTAGAAACATTCTTTGGCTCTATCTAGGATATAAAACATGAATAGTAGCAATACTCTTGAATTGGAGCAACACGAGTATAGAAACAGCTCAAAGCTTTGTTTATTTGACTCCGTGTTCTCACACCAGCTTGTAATTCTCCTATTATAGAATTTGACGGATGATAAGAATATGATCTTGGCATCACTTCGCCTGGAACAACCACATTATTCTCTTGATTTGTGATATTTTGATCTACACTACTTCAATTTCAGGAGGACTAATCGGGCTTGCAGATTCATTCATTAAACTTGTAATCTGCTATGCTTCTTCATCTGAGAAGATTCTCCATCAGCATCGAATGTTGGAGCCTCATCCGAGTCTGAACTCTGTGCTTCAGAAAGATTAGGAATCACTGTAGTATTGACTGGTTCTGTAGTCGGTGTCACTTGTTCTGTTTGAGTTTCTTGACCACCGCTAACTTGAACTAGCACCAGAAGAAGATGATCCCAACGTAGGTTGATTAACCACAATTTGTCTGACCATTTGCACTTGATTTGCTTATTGATGAAGATAATAAAGAGCTGCAATTACTTAATGGGATGGTTCTTCAGGTAAACAAATGATTTCCACAAGTCTTGATAGTTGAATAACCATGCATCACCTTTTCTCTGAACAGTATCCGTATAGTTAAAACAATCAATATGTTGTCTTCAATTACTCTTCTCAAAGAGGGAACATAAACTCTTTGTAGCGGACTTGCATATCCAACAAAGAAACCTTTTAGTGATTTAGCCCCAAATTTGCCATCTTGATCGATTACAGTACATGGCGCTCCAAATGGTTCTAAGAACTTCAAATTCGGTTTCTGTCGGTTGATCATCTCAAAACAGGTCTTCTTCGTTGGTTTGACTGTTAAGACTCTGTTAAGTGTGTAGCAAGCCATTGCAACTGCTTCACTCCAGAAGCTGACTGGAAGCTTTGAGTCTGTGCATGGTTCTTGAAGTTTCGATTAAAGTTCTGTTCTTTCTTTCAGCGACACCGTTTTGCTGCGGAGTGTAGGGTGCACTAAACTCGTGCAAAATCCCTTTAGCGTTGCAGATTCCCTCATTTTTGTGTTTTTGAACTCAGTATCATTGTCACTTCAAATGCGTCTCACCGGAAGATGGTACAGGTTCTCAAGTTTCTTGAAAAGAATCACTAAGTTTTCAAACGTCTCATCTTTTGATTCTTGGAAAAATACCCACGAGTATCAGGAATAATTGTCTATTACTACCAAGCAGTAGAGATCTCCAGAGATGCTTCGGACATTCACCGGACTGAAGAGATCCATATGAAGTCTTTCGAGCGGCAACTTTATCGAATTGATAATCTTTCTTGGATGAGATTTCTTGATCTGCTTTCCCTTTTTACACTCGAGGCAATTATCTGACATATGAAAACTTTTCAGATTCACACTTTCCACCAAATCATTATACACCAAATGATTCATCTTTCTTAGGTGAATGTGGCCCATCTTTCTATGCCATAAGATTGACTCCTTCTAAGTAGCTTTCGAAACAAAACATTGTGCTGTTTTTGAAGAAGTAGTAGCATTCCCATGTTAAGAACATACAAATCATTCTTTCTTGGTGCACGCATGAGTATCCACTCATCTGGTATTTTGAAGTCCGGTTTGATGATCATGCATTCTTTATCATTGAAGTGGACGGTAAACTTCTTATCACAAATTTGAGAACATGGCTCGATAAATTTTGTGAAAGGTTTTACAACCTCCACAACTTGCACTTTGACAGCTTCCTTTACCTCTGGACCTGCCTTAGTTAGATTTTCCATCATTGCTTTATTGGCAAAGTCTTTGAAGTTTTCCGCAGTCACTTCTTGAACAGCATCAATAACTACTTCATTTGATTTCTCTTCAATAGCTTGCTCCTGAGAACTTCCGTCAAAGTGACCTGCAAAGCTATCACAAGAGTTAGAAGATAATATGCCTTGTTTCTTCATGTGAAGATACTCCTCTTCCTCCTATTGTTGCAGATACTGTTCCAATAAAATATTCTCTAGAGCTGCTGCTTCTTCAGCAGTAGTATCTTCAACGATCTCAGCCATCAATGCAACTCCGGTCTTCTTACCGATATAAGAATTTCAATCGAAGCCATCATCCTCGTTCGAAGCAACCATTGCCTTCTCAATGTTGTTACTATTGGTTTCTCTAGGATTTCAACTTGTGTCTTCTTTGGGAAAGGCTTTTATTGAAGAGATTTCTTGTAATACTCGTTTCCTCCACCAAATGGACTCTGATTTCCCCCTTCAGGATTTTTGTATTCTCTCTTAAAATGCCCTTTCTGTCGGCATCTGAAACAAGTGACCTTGGTTTTGTCCAACCCTAGCTTGTTGCTTGAATTTCCGATATCTCGGCCTGTGAGTGCAACAAACTTTGTCACCCTTCGAATGATAGAAGCTAGTGACCACTTGATATCCATCAGTTCAAGCTCTTCTTTGTCCACCTGATTGTAGTCTTCGGCGTCATTTCGGGATTGCCGATCTTTCCAGCTACAAGACTTGCATATAACTCTAGAACAGTGGCGAGAAGTGACATGTGCTGTTTTGCAACTTGCTCAGAAACAACATTGTTTAGATTTACAGCAATGTTACACTTGTACACATTTGGATCAGAATTTTTTTGTTGATTCTGATTTGCTTGACTCTGATAAGAAGCATTTGACCCTGTGCTTGAGAACGAAGAGCTTTGTAAAATTTGGTCATATTGAGGTTGATTCTGTGGCGAAGAAGTGATGTTTGCATTAAATGTTGTTTGAATCTTTGGACTTGAAATACTGTCTTGCATTACGTTCTTGTAATACAGACCAACATCTTGAACAATGTTAGCATTCTTCGACTTTGCGATCTTTAGAAGTTCCATCTCGTGACCTTCTAGTTTGTCGATGAATGTAGACAGCTTAAAGAATTCCCAGTTATGGCTTTCTTTCAAGACCATGAGACACGTAGTCCACTCTCCGTCAGGTAACGCATCTGCAAGCTTATCCATGTACTCTTGTTCCGTCTTCTCGAGACCGTGTCTTCTCATTTTGGACTTTCAGATGACATAAACGTTCAATCATCTGCTTCATTGTCTCTCCCTTCAACATGTTAAAGATATCGAACTCCTTTAGGATGAGAGCTTTCTTACTCTTGATCATCTCTGCGCTTCCTTGATATTTCTTTTGCAGTGATAGCTAGTGACCTCTCGAAGTCGTATATTCAGGCAACAAAACCAGAATATCCACTTTAACAGATTGTTGAATGAGGCTTATCATCTTTTTCTTAGCAATGTATTCATCCTTTTGAATTGTAGTATACTTGTATTTCTCGAGAACTTGCTGATGTTCGTCCAACGGAACAGTATAACCTCTCTCAATCGACACCCAGCCTTGGAAAGGCATGGCCTGAACCCAATAGGTAAATTTCTCCTTCCATCCTTCGTACTCGTCCATGCTCATTAACTTCGGCGGTTTAACGGACCTGCCCATTTCGTTGTCTAGATTGACTTGTTGTATGACATTGGCATTGGATGTACCCACTCCTGACATAAACGCTCTCTGAATATCATCCATCACGAATATCGAGACATGTACACTGAAAACACGTTAAAACTTTGAAAATTGTTAGATTTACTACAAGTTCGGTCGAACTTGTAGTGAAATGAAGAATTTCAGATTTTAATCACAAGTTCGGTCGAACTTGTGATTTGTTTTGAAAATTCCTGAGATTTAACTTCGAGCGAACTTGTAGTTTGAACTTTATAAGAATCCCGCAAGTTCGGGCGAACTTAGCTAAATTTTCTTGAATTTTATCAAGTTCGGTCGAACTTGATAAAATATCAATGAACGTTTAGCAACTTCGAGCGAACTTAACTTAATTTCTATCAAAAACTCACTGAAAAAGTGACTTTTTAGCTCAAGTTCGGCCGAACTTGGCTAACAAGTTTGATGGAAATGTGTTTGAAAAACATGGTTTTTGCAACAATTTGACACCAATTCGTTTGAATTTAGTCTCCAAACTCTCTGGGGTTTACCTATGATGTATTTAACATGTCATATTGAAAATTGGACAAAATTTGCCCGTGAATTCTTCATTTTTGTGTAAAAGTTAAGAAAAATAGAAGAATGGAGTAGAATTAGAAGTGTTCTTGTCTTGATATCAATCAAATCAGGCTATTCTAGCTCTGATACCACTTGTAGGACCGATCCTGATAGCATAGGAACCTAGATTTGATATCTAATGTCCATAATAGCGGAAATATTACGACATGATTACCAAACAACAAGAATTAGTCAATTAATCGTCAATTTTATTGATATAACGTCAAGTCTCCAAATTGACAGAGCTTCGCCTCTAAGATGCCAAAGTTACAAATGAGAGAGTCGTGCTAGCTATTTATAGAGTTGGAAGTTCGTTGGTGAGAGATGAAGTTCGGGCGAACTTGCCTAAGCAAGTTCGGCCGAACTTGACATTCCAAGTTCAACACCAGCGAACTTGAACCCAATATACATAAATACTTCGATTTGCTAGCCTATTCAACTCTAATCTATACAGACTCGATATATGACTAAGACATAGACATTCTGCACCAACAAATAGTGATGTAGGGGGTAGTTTTGAGAGGATAGAGGCCATGATGAGTCAGTTAGTCGTTAAGGACCAAACCACCCAAAAGATCCTCGCCGAACACGACCTTATGCTTAAGAACCACCAATCCTCTTTCCAAGAGCTTCAAAGGGTCGTAGGTGACATGTCTAGAAAGCTTGAGGAAAGGTTACCCGGTCAGTTTGCAGGTAACACCCAATAAAACCCTAACGCCCATGCCAAAGCCTTTACCACTCGTAGTGGCAAAACCGTAGGAAACCCGAGATTTGAGGAGAGAGTAGTAGAAGAGGATGAAGAGATTGTAGATGAAGAGATCGAGATGGAGGCTCCCGGCAAAGTGCAACCAAGGCTAGACCCAGCAAGTACTGCACAGACCGGTGAGCCCCAAGGAGAGAAGAGAGTAAAGAAACCACCCGCAGACATAGACCATCTCCACTCGTAGATCATTCTCGTGTCCCGTTTCCGACACGTCTAAGGAACTATAAGTACTCTAGGGAATATGGGAAATTCTTAGATATCTTCAAGCAATTGAAGATTAATCTACCTTTTATTGAGGCACTACAATCCATGCCCAAGTACCCCAAATTCTTAATGGACCTTCTTAGAAACAAGGAGAAGTTGGGGGAGTTGTCGAATGTTCCATTGAATGGAGGGTGTTCCGCAGTTGTTCTGAATAAGCTTCCAGAGAAGCTCACCGATCCCGATATCTTCACCATCCCATGTCTATTCGGTAGTAACACCAATACTCGTGCTTTAGCCGACCTAGGTGCTAGCATCAACTTGATGCTCTTTTCTATCTACAAGAAGCTAGACTTAGGCAAGCTTTCACCTACCCGTATGACATTATCTTTAGCCGATCGGTCCGTGAAATACCCTAGGGGTACCGTCGAGAATTTGCTTGTTAAGGTCGACAAGTTCATTTTTCCCGCTGATTTCCTCATTCTTGATATGGAAGCTGATGAGAGAGTTCCTATCATACTTGGTCTTCCGTTTTTGCGTACCGCTAAAGCTCTCATAGATGTCTTTGATGGTAAGATCACACTTAGATTTAGTGAGGAGAGAGTCACTTTTGAGATTGATCGTTCCATGAATCACCCGAGTGGTTCTGATGATTATAGTGGCCCTTGCCATTCCGTCTATTTCTTGAACTCATTCATCTCGTGCGTTGGCCATTGTCTAGGGTTCATTAGTCGAGCCGACTTACTAGGAGGAGAGGTAGTTGAAGAGGAGTCGTTGAGGTTGGATGAGATAGAAGATGAAGGGATTCCTTTGATTCACGAAGCATTAGCCGTTAGTGATGACACTACCCAACCCCCACCCTTAGAGCTTAAGGTCCTTCCATCTCATTTAGAATAGGCGTTTTTAGGGGAGGGTTCCGAGCTGCCCGTTATTATCTTCTCGAAGTTGGAGGATGGGGAGAAGCTGGAGGTGGTGAAGGCCAACAAAGAGGCCATTGTATGGAGGTTGTCCGACATTAAGGGCATAAGCCCTTCTTATTGTACTCATCGGATTCTCATGGAGGACGATTTCAAACCGGTGGTACAACCCCAAAGGCGCCTCAATCCAAACATGCAAGAGGTACTGAAGAAAGAAGTTCTAAAACTCATGGATGCCGGGATGATATATCCCATCTCATATTCACCGTGGGTTAGTCCCACTCAGGTAGTCCCTAAGAAGGGAGGGATGACCGTTGTCATGAATTCCAAGAACGAGCTTATCCCTTCTCTCATAGTCACGGGTTGCCGAGTGTGCATCGATTACCGTAAATTGAATGATGCCACCCGAAAGGACCACTTCCCATTGCCCTTTATCGATCAGATGTTGGAGCGTTTCGCGGGTCAACAATTCTATTGTTTTCTCAACAGTTTTTCTGGTTACTTCCAGATCCCCATCACACCGGAGGATCAGGATAAAACCACCTTCACATGCCCCTATGGCACATATGCGTACCGACGCATGCCATTTGTGCTATGTAACACTCCAGCGACTTTTCAGCGGTGCATGGTTGCCATATTTCAGGATATGATTGAGAGTTCCATGGAGGTTTTCATGGACGATTTCTCGGTTATGGTAACTCGTTTGATGAGTGTTTGAGAAATCTTGAGAGGATGTTGAAGAGTTGTGTTGAAACGAAGTTGATGCTGAATTAGGAGAAGTGTCACTTCAAGGTGACTGAAGGGGTAGTTTTAGGTCACAAGATTTTGAAGGATGGGATCGAGGTAGATCGAGCTAAGATAGATACAATTAGTAGGATTCCTCCACCACTAGCGTTAAGTTGATTCGGAGTTTTCTTGGTCATGTGGGTTTCTATAGACGCTTCATTAGGGATTTTTCTAAGATCACTCGCCCCATGACCCGTCTTTTGGAGAAGTATGTTCCATTCATTTTTGACGAGGAGTGTCTTAAGGCCTTCATCTTTTTGAAAGAGAAGCTTGTGAGTGCACCTATTCTTATCTCACCAGATTAGAGTTTGCTGTTTGAGCTCATGTGTGATGCGAGTGACTATGTCGTTGGGGCGGTATTAGGACAAACAAAGGAAAAGCCCTTTCACCCAATTTACTACGCGAGCAAAACGTTAAATGATGCTCAAGAGAACTACACCACTACGGAGAAGGAGCTTAGCCATAGTTTTCGCATTCGATAAGTTCCGTTCATACCTCGTGCTCTCCAAGACCATTGTTTTCACCGACCACTCCACGTTGTTTTTTCTCTTTCAAAAGAAAGACGCCAAACCCCGACTTATCCGGTGGATTCTCTTGCTTTCTGAGTTCGACATCAAAATTAGAGATAAGAAGGGAGCCGAAAACGTAGTAGCCGATCGCCTTTCACGTTTAGAGGAGGACACTAGGAGAGAGGGGATTCGTGAGGAAGAAATAGGGGATACGTTCCCTCACGAGTCAATTGAGCTTGTAGATGCCAAAAAGGAGGGATTGCCATGGTTTTGTGATTTGGCAAATTATCTTTCGAGTGGTAATATTGTTAAGGGAATGACCACACAACAGAGAAGGAAGTTCTTTAGTGAGTCGAGGAAGTATGTGTGGGATGATCCGTTTCTCTTTAGGATAGGAGGAGATAGGATTCTTAGACAACGTGTGTCGAGAGTGGAGGGTTTGAATATCCTTAAACATGTGCATGAAGGTCTAACGGGAGGCCACCATGGTGTGTATGCTACCGCACAAAAGGTATTTGATTGTGGGTTTTGTTGGCCTAACGTACTTCGTGATGCCGTTGAGTTCGTGAAAACATGTGATGCTTGTCAACGAACCAGCAACATTTCGGCCAAGGATGAGATGCCTCAAAACCCTATCCAAGTGTTGGAGGTTTTCGATGTTTGGGGCATTGATTTCATGGGGCCCTTCCCCGTCTCAAAAGGGAATCGATATATACTTGTGGCGATCGATTACGTATCTAAGTGGGTTGAGGCTCAAGCTCTTCCTACAAATAAGGCCAGAGTAGTGTTGAATTTCGTTAAGAAACCCTTTTCCCGTTTTGATACACCAAAGGCTCTAATTAGTGATCGTGGTACTCACTTTTGCAACGCATTGATGGAAAAGTTGCTTGCACGCTACGGAGTCACTCACCGTTTGTCTACCGCTTACCATCCACAGACGAGTGGTCAAGTGGAGAACGCGAATCGCGGTATCAAACTTATCTTAGAGAAAACTGTTAGAAAGAACAGAACGGATTGGTCCGACAAGCTTGACGATGCATTATGTGCATTTAGAACCACTTACAAAACACCTTTAGGAACCACACCATTCATATCGTCTATGGAAAAGCTTGTCATCTCCCCGTAGAGTTAGAACACCGAGCACTTTAGGCTTTGAAAACCGTCAACCTTGATACGACCGAAACCGCTAGGAAACGTGTCTTTAAAATCCATGAGCTCGAGGAGCTTATGGATGCGGTTTATGCTAGATCTTGGGGAATTAAGGAGAAAACGAAAGCCTTACATGATCGTAAGTTGAGGAAGATCAAAGAATTTAGTAAGGGTGATAGAGTATTTCTCTATAATTTGAGATTGAAGTTGTTTGCGGGGAAGTTGAAATCGAAGTGGTCGGGACCGTATATGGTTCATTACGTGTTTCCGTATGGGGCAGTTGAGATTATGGATGAGTCTGATGACCGGACTCGCAAGGTAAATGGCCACCAATTGAAGCACTATATTGGAGGAGCGATAGATAAGAATGAGATGGAGGAAACTCCTCTTCCACCAAAAGCCACCACTTAGTGTTTTGGGTGAAAACCCAAGTGTTCATTTTGTACCGTTTGTATAGAGTCGTCGTTTGATTATTTTCTTGCTTTCGAACACTATTTCGGTAGATTGTCGGTTTTTGTTTTGTGTCGTTGAGAATTTTGCAGGTTTCATCACCGCTACGGAACAGGGAAAGCACGAGAAAAGAGGTCTCAGGCAACAAAATTTCGCAACTTTCTGTAAAAACAGGGCCCTCTCGACACGCTAAGACCCGTCGCACTACGCGACGGAGTCGGTTCAGTTTTTAATTAAAATGGGACACGCCGCCATACGCGATGCCCCTATGCTGGACCCGTCGCGCTACGCGAGGCCCCCCAGTGACCCGGTTCAAATTGTTTTTGTCCTTTATTGCTGCATATCACATCCTTTTTTCCTTATTCACGAAACCCTAGCCGCAAACCTCACAAATTTCACCATAACTCACTCATTTTTCCACCAAATTACACCATTTTTCCTCCTACATCACCACAATCACTTTCCCTATGATACCCACCATCACTTTCACCGAAATTCACGAAAAAATTTCATGTTTTTGGCAAGCTCGAGCACCACAAGTCCAAGTTCTAATTTTTCTTGCTAAATCCGACTCCAAGGTATGTTTTCTGTGATTTTCTCGCTAGTAGGTAGCTTTATTTTCAACTTGTAAGTGTCGGGTCAGTTGGTTGATAGTTCTAGGGTTTGGGTGGTTCGTTAAAGTTGCGATCTTTGATGTTTAGATAACGATAAGAGGTTGTAGTTGGGTTTGTTTGGGATGATTATACATAATGTGGATTGCGGGTGGTTCGGGTTGGCTTGTTTGGGGTTGTTTGAGCTTTGCGGGTTGTGTTTGGACGTTGGAGCCACTAGTGGATGTTTGTAGGTTATATTTGGCTACACTAAGATGTTTGTCGTTAAACAAATAAGTTTTTGAACTGATTTTGCAAATTCAACTTGGTTTTCTATATGAACCTTTTGCACAAACGTCACCTTTTTGCTTCAAAGTTTCACACTTTCACTTGTTTAGCCTTAATGTCGAGATATTTTGGCACTTATGCTTAATTGAGGACTTTTAAACTGCTGGAAAGAGATAGTGTACATTGAGTCTTGAGTCGTTTGAGTCATCGAGTCTAGCTAGTTAGTTCTTAGAGTTAAGTGTCGGGTTTACTACTATGCATGTACAAGTTCACGACATCTTGCCCGTACTCAATCTCCATTCAGGCAAGTTAGTTTGTAAGTTACGCTTTTGTAAATGGTAACCCATGTTTTTCGTCAACTTTATTTTCGGTTTCAGTCGCGAATGTAATGCTATACGGCTGTTTTTAAAGTCTTTTGAAAAAAATAGAAAACCCAAAAATACAAAAAATAGTTTGTGTTTGCTTGATTCGTATCGCTTAAATCTTTCTTTCGTGTTTGTACATGTCAGGTGCAGGTTCGTCCAGTAACCCAAAGAGAAGGAGAGGCTCGGCTCCTCGTCCACAAGGTGATCCGGCCTTACAGCAGAGTCTTCCGGATTCAAGAAAAAGGAAGATCAGATATCAGGGTCGAGATCGGATAGTTTATGCTTGACCTGAAAGGATTGTCGACCACCCAATCTTGGATTTTGACGAAGACAGTGAGAAGAGGGAAAAGCTGGTGAAGTATGTCAAAACAAATCTTCTAGAACACCGCACGATCGATTGGGTATGGTTACAAACCATGGGAGCTCGTGAACAGGTAGAGAGCTTACTTGGGCCAAGACTGATTGACGCATTGGATTGCCGTTGGCCACAGTATACAGAGTTGACAATTGAGTTTCATTGTACCTTTTATCACAAGGAGGGTACATTTGCAGAGAAAAATGCAGTGTCGTTTTCGTTGGGCAGAAATGTGTATTAGATGAGTATTGCTGAGTTTGGAGTAGCTTTAGGTATCTATTCTTAACAGGAAGTGCAGACAGATTAGTTTGTTAATGGGTTGAGAGGTTTGTATAACCATCCGCGAGAGAATTGTTTGGGTCCGAGTGAGTTGGATAGATTCTTGGAGATGATTGCTACCGTACCGTTCGCGGTACGAAACTTACCACTTCGGTTCGTGATCCGGTCTATAGTTAAATTCTTAAGGTATTGGAAACTACGATTGTGGCAAGAATGTCGGGTGAGAACAAGGCTAATTGGTTAGACATCTTTGCCTTGATGTGTATAGTTGAGAAGTGGAATTGGAATTTGGCAAGTTTCTTCGCATGGTCTTGTAATAGGACTCGCAGAGGAGGAAACCGGGCGCCATTGGATCTTGGGCCATATATTGCTAGGTTAGCAAATAATTTGGGTGCTTTCATGAAATATAAGCTGGAGCATATGAGGGAGAATGTCCCAACAAGTTACTGGAGTGTTAGGGATCTGCAGTTTGCGGGTATTTTGACGTATTCGGATCCGCCGGAATGCATGGACTGACCGGGTGCACAGGTTCAGCCGCCAGCAGGTACTGAGGCGGCTGATGTCTTATAGGGGCTATTCTGACGCGCCAGCAGAGACCTAGCAGAGGCACGAGATCCTAGCTCAACAGCATCCACTTCGCCAACCCCGACAGCCACGACCCGATCCATTCACTCATGAAGTTGTTTATGACTTGAATCAGCAGCAATTCAATCGGCTAGAGGGTAGGATGAGAGTTGATCATCAGTGGACGATGTAGAGCAAACACCGCCAGAATGAGATGCTGAGGTACATGATGTCCGGTATGAATTTGAATGTGCTTCCACCTTTTTTCGGATTACTTCCACCGCCAGTTTCGGTGGTGAGCAGCAGAACCCCTATGTCTATGGACAGTAATCGGGTTATGATCAGTGGGGTGGGCAGAGTGGTTATGGTTATGGTGGTCAGTACGGATGGTAGCAGGCAGGAGGATCGGGTGTACAACAGATGGATGAGGAGGAAGATGACGAGTGATGGAGATGGATTGAAGCGGCATATATCCTTTTATGTTTTTTATTTCATGCTGCTTTAATAGTTCTAGTGGGTTGTATTAGTAAGACAATATGTTTTGTTTATCTGTTGAACTTTGGATGGTTGTATTTCGGATATTTGGTAGTAGTTTGCTTGGTTTGGTATGTTTGTTTTTAGGTTGATGATTGGAGCCGCTTTTCGTTCGTGTGATAGAGAGTTTGGTATTGTTTGCTGAGCACGTTCGGTATTTGAGGGCATATGTGGAATTGACTGGCACGTTGACAGTCTCACATTTTTCGAGCTAAGTCTTTTTCATTGTAGAGTTTTGTAATTTTAGTTTCCTTTAGTTTTTGAATTCGTAGGTAGTTTTTTAGTTTTGAATTGTTGAGTCTTGTTCTACTCTTGCATTAGGGACAATGCAAATCTCCAGGGTGGGTATGGAACATTAGAGTACTAGTGTAGTTGAGTCCATTTTTTAGTTAAAAAAAAGAAAAAAATCAAAAATCAGAAAATGTCTTTTGAATAAAGAAGTTTGCGAAAATAAAGATGGAAAATGATAGAAAAAATGGATTTTTATTCTTGTTCAAATAATAATAAGTGAAAAAAAGAATAGTCGAGCTTGTGTCTAGTTTGGGATATGTGAATAGGCTCGGTTTGGTTCTAGGTTCCTTTGATACTAATATACCTTAATTGTCGGTTTGCTAGTGAGTATTCATCTAGGAAAAATGGGAAATTGAAACCGACAATAATAGTATAAGGAGTGTCGTTATAAGCCAAAATTGTTAAAAGATTTTATCATGAGAAAAATAAAATACATGTATATATATATATATATAAGAGAATAAATTGAGCTAGAAACTAAGAAAAGTAGCGCAGGCCTACGTAATCTTCGTTGGGGATAGTGACTCTGACTAAGAATGCCTCTGGGATGTGTCAAAATCAAAATTGCGGAAAAAATTACCGACACTCACGTTGTCGCTCTCGGGGATGGTGACTTTGGTTGAGACAACCTCTGGGTTAGGTAAAGAAACGTCTACGCTCAAGAAAAAAAAGAAAGAAAATTTGGTTTTAGATTCTTTTAATTTTGGTATAAAACGGTTAGGAATTGGTCAAGTGATCGTTCATTATGTTTTATAAGCTTGAGGCGGGATAAGATGGATTGTGGCTTCTAGTGTGAGACCGTAGGTAGATTGACCGCACGTGAACTAAACTTACATGATAAGGGCTTGGAACATAGTTCGGGTTTAAAGGGACAAATGTATTTGCAATCATGGCTAACACAAGTTTTGACTTTAATAAGTATAAATAATTGTTAACCCGAGTAATTTTCTGTTTCTGGTTCCATTTTGCATAGATTCTTTTTCAGGGACGAAAAAGTCTTAGGCGTGGGGATGTTTGATGTACTGCGAAGTACATATGTTTATAGTGTATATTTTGGTCAGTTTTTAGGTAGTTTGAGTCTAGTTTAGGTTAGAATTTTGATACTATTGACGTTAAGCTTTGATTTCAGGTCCCGTTGTTGAAAGTAATGAAAAACAAGTTAAAACGAGCAGTTTAGAAGAAAAAAAGGGGAGTTGTACGCGAGTCGGGGTGCTGAACGAGTGATGAAAAAATAAAACAGTAGATAAGGGGGCGCCGTCCTATGCGACGCCCTAGTGCCATACCCATCGCGTAGCGCGACGGGGTCTAATACGCAGAAAAACTTGTTTCGATTAGGTTTTGAGGAGATTTTTTCGAGTATAAATAGAACAAGGCTGCCTCCGGTGTAAGGGTTACGAATTTGTGAAGTTCAGGGGCTTATTTTGGATGTTGAAGTGCTGTGTTTGAAGAACTTGGATCATGGGAATCAGTCGGTCAAGTTTGGTTTAAAGATTGAAAACTAGCTCGGGTTTTAAATTCTTTGTTTGTTTGATTTCTCTCTTTCCAGAACTTGTAACTATGAATTCTTGTTTGAACAACTTTGTTTTGCTTTCATTGATTAACATGCTTGGCTAAACGTTTAAACTACCTAGACTATGATGAATGGATTTGAGTAAAGTTTGAATCTTTTTAGTTGGTTGCATGTATTTTATGGATTAATTGTGTTTTGTAAGAAGTTTGGTTGATTGATTTGGTGTGTATGCGTACTTTAATTTGGTTTATTATTATCTATTGCTTCGTGTGAGTCTAGGTGGTTGTCTGCAACGGAATAGGTTCATGCTAGATCTTTGACCTTGTGTCTTTGACCTTTAGGGTGAATTGGCCAATAAACCTTGGAAGTGATAGTTGATAATTTACTTGATTTCAGTATTCTACTAGTCCTTGTAGCTGGAAGGTGCGAGGCTATTGGTAGGTCTTACCCGTCGAATTGGTTTAGATAGTCTTTGGAAAAAGTCGTGCCTTAGTTGCCCTATCGGTTAATTAGTCTATCAAATCAAGTCAAGATATTCAAGCTACCTTGGATCTATAATTGGAAAAGAGTAGGTCAATATTAGGGTACTTACAGAATAATTAGATAACCGGAAGGAAGTCTAATAACCGGTAGGATTAACGGCCTAGGTAGTGCCATAAGTTTCACCTCGCGAAGGGTTGAGGGCCTTAGTTGGTGTCTTAATAGGTTCAGTATATCAAGATCCCGGTTCCATAAAATATGCGGTTAACTTAATTGGTAAATTCTTAAAATCAATCCAGGATTCTAGTTTTGGTAGTCTTCATCACCATCTGAGAACAGTCTTCATATTAGTTCATATTCGCATAGTTCTAGTTAAGAATTAATTTGATAGATTATCTTATATTTTTAGTAACCCCCCCCCCCCCCCCGAAAACAATGAAACAGTTTTAGTCGTGTTTGTCAGAGTCTATTAGAGTTTAGTAACGTGATTAGTAGAGTCTCGTGGTTTCGATATATGGACTTGCTTAGGTTATACTACATTGATCGGTACACTTGCCGGTTGTGTGGGTTTAGGTCGAGTCTAGATTTAATTTTAGACATACCTTTATACTCAAATGATCGATGGGTATCAAACAAAGATAGTTGAAATCATTCTGAATTGTACCAATAAGCTTGAACAACAACCTGGTACCTACAGACTTGATGCCTATGAAATTGGGAGAGCTCCATGTATTAACATAAATGGATTGCTTAGCCCTCTATTATGTAAAAATCATGTGCACCAGAAAGATACCGCGACTTAGATTGCTTAACAACAAGAAACTAGTCGTATCTAGCAACAAATGGAAAAGATAAAGAACATCATTATAACCCAAATCCACAAGCTTATATTCCTTTTTACGAAGAAAGATAGGAGAAGTATATGTGAAATTGTTATCAAGATTTGAATACAATCACCATGAGTTCTTAGTGATGCCATTAGTATAAGGATAACACACATGTAGTATTCATGGATCCCATGAACTTAGTGTAATACAGACGTGATCGTTCATGCACTCAGTAGAAAAGAAAGAACTTAACCAATAAGAATCCATGAAAAAAATTGTGTCTAGATAAACCTCTTAGACTAGATGAAGAATACCAAATAGGAAGTCTGGATGTCAAACTTCAAAAAAATGAGATCTGTAATGATAAGATTTTATGATTCGATAACCGAGTATGGGTTCGTAGTTCTCCGAATTATAAGGATAGATACTGTAGGAAGCCTATTAATCTAAAGGCACAATACCTCTTTGTAGAAAGGATTATTGGTGGCCGAAAATGAAAAGATCTATTGCAAGGCATATACAAAAGTACAATTCTTGCATAAGAGATAATGTACAACATCAGAAGTCATCTGACTACCTACAACATCCTGAAATTGTAGAATGTAGATAAGATGAAGTAACAATAGACTTTATACTAACTCGCGAGATCGAGTCATGGACACAATGCTATACTAGTGATAGTAAAAAGGTTTACCAAATCAACATATATTCTACCTATTCGCAATGACTTGAAGAAAGGTTTTACCAAAGTCTATATACTAACGAGATTAGTCTCGTGACATAGTGCGCATATCTCGATCGTATCCATCCGATAAAGGTAGTTGTTTCACCTCGAGATTTTAGCAAAGTTTCTTGAAAGATCTGGATACTCGAATAAATGTGAGAACAACATACCACCCATATACTGCTAGGCAAAGTGAGCAAACTATCCGCACATTAGAAGATATGCTCCATACATGCGTAATCAACTTTGATAGTAGTTAAGACGTCTATCTACATTTGATCAAATCCTTATACGTCTATGGTTACCACATTAGCATAAAAAGTCCCACCGTATGAAGTGTTATGTGGGAGAAAATGTGAGACTCCTATTTGTTAGACTGAAGTAGGAAAAAGTTAGTTTTTTTGGACATAAGATTTTCCAACAAACACCTGGTTATATAAAGCATATTAAAGAAAGCATAAAGAGTGCTCACAACCAAAAAAAGAGTTATGCAAACCAAAGGTATAAGCTCTTAGAATTTCAACACTTTTTGGGTTACTGGAATTTCTAATAGCCACTCCTAGAATTTTGATACAACAATTATTTGGTGGGCGCGACTAACGTATATGAGCTTAGTGAAAAATAATCCACCGAGCAACATATAAAAGTTTCAGACAAAAGATAAACCCGTTATGCCATAAGACGATGAAACCAATGTTAGTGTGATGGAAAGTAGGAAATGATCAATATTGCATAAAGGGAAGTGAAGGCGAGAGGAATAAATCCTTCCCTCAGTTATCCAGAGTTTTGACAGATTTCAAGGACAAAACCTAAATTAAGGGGAAAGAGTTGTAACACCCCGTTTTGTAGACAAAACTAAAAGTATATAAAATTTATGTTTCTTATATTGTCAAACTAGTAACTAGTAAATAGAATGGTCATCTAAAATATGTAGTGGTTAAATGAGTAAGCAACTAGAATGGTTGTTTGAAGTATAAACTATCTTGACGAGTCTTACCTTTTATAGGTGACCATTTAATATTAATAATAAAATATATTATTTTTGAAGTTACTCTGTTTTACGAAACTTAGGTCAAAACGTAGATAAAAATATGCTCGTTCTAATGGTATATTCGCCGTTTTATAAAACATTATATAGTAAAAGTTATACAAGAAAACGACTGAAGCAACTGAATTAATTATTTATTATTATAGTAATAAAATTTTTACTCTTGAAAGGGTTGTTAGCGTGCAAGAAGCAAGCAGGCAAGCAAGCATATGTAATTCTCCTCCCACATCGACAATTTGAGAAAAAGAGTACTCCACTTCAAGTATAAATAGAAACAGGTAGCATCTTATTTAGGTACATAATCTTTTTGGGAGCACTCTTTTATAAAGAGAATCCCGTACATATGGTACCCAATTGGGTATTGTTAGTAGTCGTTTTCGGAGCACGAGTAGGAGCTCGAGTAGGGAGACTTTACATCAAATTGACGTAGATAGTTTTAAGGTATGCTCTCGTTTAAGTTTTTGTTTAGTTGTTTATTCTGTATTTTTAGTAGTTAATATTATTATTATTATTATTATTATTATTATTATTATTATTATTATTATTATTATTATTATTATAAGTAATACTAGTATCATTATTTTAGGTATTAGGGTTATTGTTATGTTAGAGTTTGGAATTGGGTAGCGTAGCCTTAGTTAGGCATGGACTGATCTTGCATGCTTAAACAACGCAGCGTTAACCAAATCCAACCATGACAATAACTAGGTAGATGTACCATAATCTAACCTAAGATTGCTTATGTTGTATTAGGACACATAGATATTATTTGATTATGCTGGCAACTATTATCCGATTCTACTAGCAATTGTTACTTTATTGTGCTAGTAACTATTACACATGTGAGTTTTATGAATGTTTTTCAAACGTGAACATGCCTGCCCTAAACTATAATAATATGGCATGACTGTTGTACGCATGTACATAACCTGTGCACTGATACACACGATATTTGTGGTCCCTTATACGTGCCGCTACACGGAATTTGTCGGTACTACACCTGTGGTGTAGTGGGCATTGATTGTATGATGATGTGTCACGTGTTGACGTTGGTTATGATGATATGGGCCGGTACAAAGTCATGGTGAAATAATGTGATTTATTACTTGTGTATATTCATGAACTCACCAGTTATATCTGACGTCTTTTAAGCATGTGTCGCATGTGATGACACATGATCATTGCTCGTCATCCCAGGGTTTCAAAAGTGTGGTGAAATAGTGTATCCCATATTTGTGTTAGTCTGGTAGAAATGTATATCCCAGATTGGTTCGATCTGGTAGAAGCGTTGTTACATCAGGCTAGACTTAGTCTGATTAGATGTTGTAATTTGAGTTTCCAACAATTGTACAATACGTTTATTATCAATAAGATAAGCACTTTGTGTATCAACTGTGTTATAAAGTATCCTTATCGGTGGGGTGTCATAGAACATTTTGATTGTTGTCCAATAGTTGAGTCGAAATGATTCATTTTTTAGGATATGTCACATATGATATGGGATTCTATGTAGAACATCTACATTCCCTAGTAAAATGTCCTAGTTTATCACACTTATAACATTTAATCATGGGCTTGTCCTTTTCAAATTCACCCTACCCTCCAAACCAGGAAATCTTCTGCCAATTTTGTTATAAAATTTATATGTTGTGATGCTTCGAAGTGCAAGCTGGTCAAGAAGGTCAAATTCCTTTTGGTTTATTGAAACTTGGATCTATGGGCTTTTGATCATTCATCAACAATGCAAAGTTCTGATTTCCAACTTGTGATAAGGTAGATCGAGAATTAAAAGCAGTAGTTTTGTAAAAAAAAGGATCACAACTCTGATCACTCATATTGTTGGTTGATGATGATGCATCATGAGGTTTAATCGTTAGCAACCTTACCAGATGACATAAACTTTTGTTTTTGGTCAAGTTCTTTCTCAAATTTGAGGAGTCTACCATGAAGTTGTGTCAGTGTCATTTCCTTGAATCCAACAGAGTTTCTTAACACTATTGCAATTGTATTCCATTTATACGGGAGAGATATTTGAAATTTGTGACTTGGAGCGGAATTTATATAACTTTGATTAGCAACCCTTAGCTCACTGATTAAGCAATTGAATGACTGAAATTATTAAGGTAGAGATTCAGCCTTAACATACGTGAATGTCTCAAAATGTTGATTCGGGATTTCCCTGTTATTCTCTTCACATCAAGCTCTAATTTTTTAAAAACCTGCTCAGAATAATCAGTGGGTTTATTAGGAATATTAACATTTGGTTGTTCAACACTTGGTGCAGAGGGAACATAAGGACAATAAACCACTGACTTTCAGCAACTTATGTTCTGTTGAGATAGGTGGTGACACATACTTCGTTGCCATATCTTGAATTCATGGCGAACGAGCATCAGAGACTTGTTTGCCGACCCAGTATTGTGAGGATCATGAGTGATTGACAACTCTCTAAATGCTATTGAGTTTTTCTCAGAAAAATATCAGAACCACTGAATATTCTGGTTGGTCTAATTCTTCCAAAGTCCTTTGATCAGCCAATTAGTTATGGATATGAGCTCAGTTTGTCTTCTTAATCAACTTATAAGTCAATTCAGTGTAACCGACGCTGATACCAATTGTTGGATTTGAGAGTGTGTAGCAGTTTCTGTTTTTGTCTAAAAAGATAGAATAAATTGAACAATTCAGTTAGTGATAATAAATTGTTGAGTTATATCAGATCTGCTAATGATTAAAGCCAAAACCCATGGGAACCACCTTCCCTGTCTGATTGAATAAGATGATATACCATCCTTGATACAGAAGTTTCCCCCTTAAAGGCTTCTCAAAACAACTACCCAAACCGCTAGTACATAGCTACCGCCTTCAAGTATAGAGAATAGAAGAACAAAGCGTTGGATTGTCAAAAACGTTGGTCAACAAGTACACGATCAAGTCAACCAAAGTCAGAGACAGAAGTTCTGGATTCTTAATAGTGTTGGTCACTAGCAGTTCTAGATAATCCAACCATATTTTTCTTATTTACACTAGAACAGTAGTTCGATGTAATAGTGTAACTATTCAACAGTTTTATTAAGGACTTGGTTATCCACACATCTCCTATTTTTATTTGCACATCCCTTGAACCCTATAGGAAGCGTATAGGGCAATACGGTTCCTCTGGGTCTAAGCGTATTGAGCAATACACTTCCTATATGTGTACTTGAAGAACAAACTTTTCAGAAGATGGTCAGCTAATGATTAGGGGACCAGGCGTATAAGACAATATGGTTCCTCTAGATCCAAGCGTATTGAGCAATACACTTCCTATATGTGTACTTGAACTACAAACTTTTCAGAAGATGGTTAGATAATAAGAAGTGTATAGGGCCATTCGCTCCCTTAACGATTTTTTTCAAAACACCAGGAGAATCATATAGGACCATACGTTTCCTGGAGGAATTTTTTTTTTTTTGCAAGAACATCATATTGTTATTAGTATCTTTTTGAACTTCATTTTTTTTTAAATCAATCAAGTTGTTTTTTTTTTACAAAATGATGTTAGTTTTTTTGTTATGAATCTTGTAAAAGACATAGTGAAATTAAGCAATCCAAACAAACTAAACATATCCAAATTAAACAAATATTAAAAATACTTAAAATTAAATTCAATTGTTGATACAATACTCCATCATATAATAATAACATAAACCACTATCATCATCAATACCTGTCAGACCCTTAGTCGACTCAGTGAGCTCCTCCTCTGTAACGCTTCGCATTTTATACTTTCCTTATTTAGAAAGTGTATTCGTAATTCTATCTATGGAAACGTGTATTCATATCGCATTCGTATTTCAATTTCAACTTTTGTAATCCAAGACTTTGATGGTAATGAAATACATATTTATACATACTTGTTATACTTGTAATTTAATCAGTTAGACGCAATTAATGCTTGTTATACGTGTAACATTTGTACCTACATTCTCGATACTCAATTTATACTAGTAGACGTTTCATATACATGAATATATGTTAAAAAACAAGGTTTGGGCATAAAATGATGAATTATACGAGGTTTAGGGGTTAAATCGTAATAAATCAAACTTGTTCCGGATCAACATAGCGCCGCGCTACGCAACGCCCTCCCATTTGACTGTCGCGTAACGCGACGGGCCTGAATCGGCAGCGGGTTATTTCCCAGTTGTAGATTGGCCATTCATTCCACATCCATTCTAACCCAATAACTTCTAATCTTCACTAAACATCAAAACCCTACTTAACCACTATAAAACCAAGCCTCCACATATCCATTTTCACTTTCCAAACACTTCCACACTCTCAAATTACTCTCAAAATCTCTGGAAAAACAGATTTAAGGCAGAAACATCTAAGTTACAAAAGTGAGTTCATACTCACTTCTCTTCCATTTTCTTCAT
This sequence comes from Scalesia atractyloides, assembly GCA_947069175.1. Taxonomy (NCBI): domain Eukaryota; kingdom Viridiplantae; phylum Streptophyta; class Magnoliopsida; order Asterales; family Asteraceae; genus Scalesia; species Scalesia atractyloides. The sequence continues at coordinate 60,973,988 of CAMTDV010000017.1, forward strand.
GTCTTCTTCCTCTACAAAGCTTGGAACACCTTTAGGAGCGTTTCATAGGTTTTCCAAGGTGGAGCATCACCATTTTGAGGTCCAAACTTTCTGTTTTGGAAGAATACTTTATAAACTTTCATTAAACTTATGTTTTCTCATGCAAACTTGTGCTTTCTATGCTACTAATCAAGTCGATGGTTAGTAAGCTTGGCCAAGATGTTTTATACAAATCATAGGTGTAAATTACCCTCTAAACTTTTTATTTTAATAGGGTATTTAACTCACAAGTGATGAAACCATCCAAGCTGTCATGATTCTGGTGACAAGACTTGTGGTTTGATAAAGGGGTGAATATTTGGAAGCCTTCACTATCCTACCTTCATTCCACCATCTCACTTGATGATTTACAATTGTTATCCCAAATAGTTTGCTAGCTTAAAAGTAACCAATAGCCTCCGACACTTAGTTAACTCTTTCTATGTCGGTGTCGGCTCACTGGGTTAAAGATTACTTGCTACTTGGTATAGTGATTAGTTGTACAATTCTTATTCATTCATGGCCATCCGAATCATCCTTGTGATGATTTGTGTATTGTTGAATCTTAAAATGATGTTAAAGGACGGTTTGCCAAAATAAATGTTATTATTGTTATATGTATAAACGTTTTTTGGAGACATATCTATATTTTCCTGTAAAGAAAAACAAAATCAAATTTTAAGACGACCTTAACGAATCAGTTAGATCCTAATAAAAGTAATATAAATAGAAGTTGAAAAGAACTAAGTTATTAGAAGATTTTTTGGTGACCCAATCAACTAACGATTTTTTGGTTAATATTTGAGAAGATGTTTTTATAAAAAGGATTCGGATTAGGGGACCAGGGGAACCATATTGCCCCATAATCTTCCTATACATTGGGTCTAGGAGATCCATATTTCCCCATACGCTTCCTATACTTTGGGTCTAGGGGAACCATATTGCCCCATACGCTTCTTATTAACCCTTAGGGAATCGTATTGCCCTATACGCTTCCTATTGGGGTCACTTTGATCATACCAATAGGAATCGTATTGCCTAATACGCTTCCTATTAAACTTATGGGGATCATATTGGGCAATACGTTTCCTATTGGGTCACTTTTCAGTTTTGAACTGCATACATGTTAGAGAATATTTGGGTTCATTATACCAATAGAAACCGTATTGCCCAATACGCTTCCTATTGGTGTCACATTTAATGCTTCAAACCCTATGGGAAGCGTATTGGGCTATACGGTTCCTATTCAGGGATGTACAAAAAATTTAGGGGATGTGTAGATAACATCACCATTAATTAACTGCTGGCAGTTACATCATTTAATGAGTTGTTAGGGATCACTTTCATGGTGACATCACCAGAGGTTCTCTCCCCCTATATATAAGTCCTTTGTATTCTGTATAATAACACTAAGAGCCAATTGGCATAAGAACTTAGTGAGAGAGAGTTCACCCTGGTGAGGGGTAGTACATTGTACTTTGTGATTATATTACATCATTTGAATTCAGTATGAAATCATTCTGTAATCATTCCCTAATCCAATAGTGTTGATGTTGATGTGTTTGTATTAACTGTTTTGATTAAGTTTCTATATTTTTTTAATTGTTTAACAAAAAAACACACACACCACACACACTCTTAGATCCACATAAACACATCAATCTAAAGACAACTAGATTTGGAATGATTTCATATTATAATCATCATGTTTATAGTACAATCAAAGGTACATAATCTCCCTCTCACCAAGTGTATTCTCACACTTAGTTCTTTTGCCTTTTTTGAACTATATATAGAGATGAGGTCACTATAAAAGCGATCCTAATCCACCTATTAAATAAGGTAACTCCCAAACAGTTAAAAATAAACACTTTTACATTAAACTTCTGCTAAAAACAAAGGAAACTGATGGATTTCTAAAACTACTAGAAGGATTCAAGCACTCTTAGAATCCGATACTTCTCGTCTTCTGTTGACTAGCCTTCTAGTCTTCAGCTTTGACTTGTTGATTTGGTTGTTGACTAGTTGACCTAGCATTTTAACAATCTAGCAATGTGTACTCTGATCTTCCAATATTTTGAAGCAGTGGTTTTGTCCCCGTAGTTTGAGTTGGTTGTTTGGATAACTTACAAGAGGGAAAAACTTCTGTGATTGTACTTCAACTTCTGGACATTGACGCATAGTGTGTTTACTAGGAAAACCCCACTAAGACCTGCCTGATTGTAACTTTGGACACTGATTGCACTTCAACTTATTTCATATATAGATCAGTGAAACATTTTACATCTTTATGAATATATTCCACTTGATTTCTTGATTTAGATGTTCTTACAACATTAGAAGTTATTTCTTAATGTATTCTATGTATGGTGCTTGTTATAAAGTATTATTAACTTATAATCACTATAACATGTATTACATATTGGAAAATAAAAGTTCTAACTAATTGGTCTTAGCATTATACATTTAAAAACTAATCATAGAAACTTTAAAGCTTCATATGAAAAATAAGTGACTTTATTGATAAGGCGTGATCCGAACCACGAGTTGATAAAAACTCAATCACCAACCCCAATGGAAAAAATCCTTACTCAGGAAAAATTGGCATAGAACACTGGTATTACCATTTGGATGGTGGTCTTGGTCGAACCCACGAACGATAACAGGTTTATGTCTTTGGGCAGATTACTAAGTATTTTTAGATCAATAGGGAAAGAAGCTGAGTGTCAATAAGAATTGCAGTGGATTGGTTTTCACTTTTCACAACTGAACTTCATCTGTTTGTGCCATGTCCAACCCATAAAACCAGAAACTTTCTTCATCGTCAATGGGACATGGTGGATATAGAATCCCAAGCTCATGAAGAGGATTCATGAAATCATAAGTTGAGCAATTAACATTTCCCTCGAAATCTTGCAAAAATGGTTGGGTCCAAAAATCGCAACTGTTATCTCCAATCAGTTGCGTAGAGCATGCGTCGTCTTCCACGCCAAAACTCTTGAAGTTTATTCCCGAACAATCACTGTGAGAAAGTGATGAAATTGTGGTTGATGATGGCAATGGAGATGTAAGAATTGGAGTGCTTTCAAGTATGGTGTGAGTAGCACTGTCCAATAATGAGTCAATATTGAATTCTCCATTTGTCTTAACTTCCTTGCCACTACCCGTTTTCAAATTGTTTGGTTTTAATTTAAAGTTGGTTGAACGGTTCTTGAGGGATGAATGCCAGTGGTTTTTAATCTCATTATCGGTTCTTCCTGGTAGATGTTTTGCAATGGTAGACCATCTGAATGTATCATAAAGCTTCAGAACTAGACCAAACGAACCATATAATATTTAGCAAGAACATACCTATTTCCCAGCGATTGATGCAAATCTAGGATTAGTTCGTCCTCTTCTTGACTAAAGTTTCCTCTTCTGACATTCGGTCCCAAATAGTTTATCCAACGTAGCCTACAACTCTTTCCGCACCTTGCTAACCCTAAAACCATGAGCATATGGTAACAAACTATATACATATATATATATATATATATATATGTATATAGTTTGTTACCATATGCTCATGGTTTTAGGCTACGTTATGTCTTTTCTTAGCAAATAAAATAAATTGTTGTAAGGAAATTTAACCTGCATGCTTGGGAAGTTGTCTCCAGTTGAAACAGCCGTAAGTGTTGACATAATCTACCAACTTCTTGTCTTCCTCAGGAGTCCATGTTCCCTTCTTAAGACCATTCTTATCACAACTTGGAGTTCTAACCATCTCTTCCCTTCTAGCTAAATGCTGTACTGTCTCTGTGTATGGATGCAGGTTTTAATTTTCTGTGAATGATGGTGATGCTTTATACCCATGAAACACGAACACCGGCAACGTGAATCACGATGGGAGTAAACTGGTGGTAGTGATACAGTCCTGTCAAAAAAGTAAAGATGATGGCGACTTGACCAAAGGTACATCCAAGAAAATTCTGTGAAGAAACAATATCCACACACTGTCTGCCTTTTGTGTCACTCCATATTTATATAATAATATCTTCAACTAAAGCCCCTGAATAAAATAAGATTAATTATAGGTATTACAATATTATGAAGATTCATGGTAAAGCATGAAAACAGATTAAGATAAGAGAGTACTCTTCAATATATATATTAAAGTCTTTTCAAAACCACTATCAATCATCTATTTTTTTTATTTTATTTATCTAATTAAAGGTAAGTATGAAAACATAAAAAATAAAAAAAATATATATATATATAGCTCACGAAGCAAGGTATGCATGTCTCATACGAAACAGTGTACTAAACCTCTAAATTACACGTATTGCATTCTGGATGCTTACGTTTTCGCACATAAAATTCATTTTATATGTAGTAACATGCCTATACCTAGTGATCTAGTGCTATAGTGTTTGATTTTTGCAAAAGCGGTATATGTACAACTTTTTGCAACTCCAAGATTAAATTGGTATTTAAGTTTAAGAAATTTTGTTTGTCTGATGTATGTTATCTGTTTTTTAAATAGTATAAATAAAAGAAAATTGTTCAAGATAAAATATTAAACACTATTATTTTTACTCAATAGAAAGATGGTGAGATTTTAGTTAATATGAAATTAACCAATTTATAAGCTTAATTATTTTATATGTTGAAGTATACTCTTAATTTACATCGTACTAATTCTAAGTAGATAGCAGCTTGAAATCATTAGGTACACTCTTATTTAAATACACTATTAGATACTATTTCTTTCATAAGATAGATACAACCGGCTGTGATATATATTATTTAAACATGCACTTGATTATAAGTTAGTTTGTAATATTAGATACTAAAATGATATTCTTTTCGGTCCCATGTTTCGACGAGCTTTATTTGATGGTAAAACTTGAAATATTAAATCAATTGAGACATTTAAGAAGATTCACAACGATTGATGATGGACACCCAATAAATGATGACAGATAACTCCTGAGTCCTGACGTCCACAAATAGACCAAGACTGATGCTGCCTCCCTTTTTCCTTGACATGGTGTGAATGATGTTTACATGTGAACGCTATTGCTTTTTTAAAATATTGACGTGTTTCATATACAATGTCTTAAATAAATACCGCTTCATATACCACGCATACCCACACTACTACAAAGGCATTAGACATGGTGATTTAGACTTTAAGACGGGTTTCTAACCCTGTTTTAGAAACCTCGTCTAAAAATCCAAATACGCATCTTAAAATAGAATACTATTAGACGGAGTTTTAAAATAGAGGTTAGAAACCTTGTCTAAAAATCAAAATACATTTAAAATGGGCTCTTGGACGGGGCTTTAAGTACGGTGTCAGAAATCCCATCTAAAAATCCAAATACATTTGTTGAAAATTATCAAAATTAATATGATAAACCGTGTCTTTTAAATATTAGACATACATTTTTTTGTAGTCCCAAATCAAGCTAGTATATGTACATCAATTCGAACCTTTTAAAATCAACGCAATAAACATTCAATTTAGTCAAATTACAGTTCATTGCGAAATGTATAACAAACTACTCTAAATTTCATGAATAAACTGTATAACATTCTATAAAGAATCCAAGAGTTTTGATATCTGATAAGTATCGGAAGTATTGAACTCCGAATTCTCGTTTGATAGCAAACACATTCAATTCAGTCAACCAACCCCAGCTTATTATTGATATCTGATAAGTATCGGAAGTATTGAACTCCGAATTCTCGTTTTATAGCAAACACATTCAATTCAGTCAACCAACCCCAGCTTATTATATCTCCCAAAGATTTATATTGATTTCTTGTGAAGAAAGCTAGTAGTCGTCGGAACTTTCTCTCTTTTGGTAACTCTTTAAACCTTGTCTTCCGAGCTTCCATAATCCCTTCTTTACTAAGCCTCGGAGACTTTCCATCTTTCACCATTTCTTCGATCTTTCTCTCCAAGAAATCATTCATTTCATCACTAAACAACTCTTGGAATGTTGGGAAGTCATATTACCTTCATCAGAATATTTAACAGTTTCATCATCAGAATCATCCTCCATGACAACATTATCGACATCATTAGCATCTTCAATGTATCTGTAAACATAATCATTATAGGCTTTGCAATGTTGATGTTGTTCAGTTCTTCTTCAAAATCAAATTCAAACGAACTTTCATCTATTCACATCATCTTCGCAATCTTCCCCTTAGAATAATTGTGAATGAATTCACCTTCTTCAACTCCGTGCTCTAGATATATAGTTCTATGTTGTATTGCGAGAACAACCGTTAGTGGGGTAATGTCTGTGAAGATTCCTGAATATTATTCATTGTGGATAGTATCATCCTTCTCCCCCCCCCCTTTCGATGAGAATTATCTTCTTGATTTGCGTTGTTGTTTAAGAAGTCATCAAAAGAATCAACAAACTTAGCTTGAACTACCACCAACCCTGTTCCACCCTGAGTATTGTCATCATCATCACATTTACAATCATCATCATGATCTTCACCATCAACTTCCATATCTTCATCATCTTCTTTATCGTTCACCTTAGTCTCTTTCTCTGTTCCTTATTTTTCATTGAATGATATGGAACATCGATAACAGGACCAATCATCACAACTTTGTAATATGTATCTCAGGCTCTGTTTCTTTTACTGGCTCAGGCATATTAATAGGAATCTCATCAATCTTACACATGCCTTTATCTGCTTTTGCAGCTTCACTTCAGTAGTAGCCTTTCGTGCCCGCTTAGCAGCCCTATCTCTGGCTTCATCAAAATTCTGTCAGCTTCTTCTCTAAATTTTATGGAACATATCAAGCTTTCGATCTTTTACAATTCTGTCAGCTTCTAAATCACTTGCTATCCTTCTAAGTCTTTCATTGTCATAAACTAGACTAGGAATCACTGCTTCCATATGCTGGCGATCATTCTCTAAGAACTTTATTCTTCCTTCCAACAACTTAACTCTTTCTTAAAGTGGATCGTTCAAGAATTCCAAGTTAACATCTTCTGGAAATAACGGTCCTTCTTCAAATATAAATCCAGTATCTCTGAATGCATGACCGGTTGAATGAGGTTGTCGTCTTTGTGAAGATTGAGGAGTTGATTATTGTTGCCTTGGTAGTGATGGTTGTTTTGGTAGTGATGGTGGTTGTTGTTGTTGTGGAGATGGTGGTTGTTATGAAGTAGTTGGTGGAGTTTGGATTGGTATAACATTTTCAACTATAGGCGTCTTCTTTTCTATAACTACTGATTCAGCTCCAATGATTGTTTTCTTAGATATTTTTTTCTCGATTTCTTTCCCCAGAGGAGACCCTATCTTTTTCTTTGTTAGATCCTAGCTTTGCTCTTGACTTTCTTTGTTGGTTTCTTTACCTTTTCAGGATCTGATGGCACATTTGGTTCATCATCATCAGCAGTTTCTCTTTTCTTTCGCTTAGCAGCCCTTTTATTAGTTGTTGCTCGAGGATCAAATATTTTTGGTGCCACTTTTGTCGTAACATCAGCTTCACAATCAATCTCAGTCTCCTAAGAGTCAGCATCATTACCACTTTCAAATGCTTGCTTTTCAATATCACTTGCAATCTACAATGTCAGTTGTGCTTTTCACAGCTCTTTCTTGGTCTAAAGTTGCAGAAAAAACTTCAGCTTCAATGTTTTCTTGTATATGCACCTCTTCGTCAGAACTAGGGATGAGATTTTAACCAAAATACCGTTACCATACCTGTACCATACCGAACAATCATAAACGGTGCCGGTATCGGTATTAGATTTTTCAAAATTCGGTATCGGTAAATAACGGTATCGGTATCGGTAATTTTTTGGTAAAAAGCGGTATTAATACCGAATTTTACTAAGAGTTGTTTTTGGCAAATATAATTAATTTATCAAAATTTGTACTAATATAAAACATAGCCTAAACCTAAATATCTTATTTTCCATTCCAAAGTAATCTACCTCCTCCGATTAATCAAAGATCCAAAGCCATCTTCATCAAGGTATTCAAACTTCAAAGAACTACTACAATACTATTAGTTATCATTATTCTCCTTTATATTTTCTATTAATTACCATTGTTCTCCTTTATATTTGCTTGACTTTGAACTCATATTGGCAAGTATATTCGATAATTCAACAGAAGGGGTCAATGTATTGTTTACATGATTAAAAGCTCTTTAATTGTAATAAATTAAAACTAGAAAAGAGGACTTTATGAGTACAACATAATAAGTTACAGTTTTGCCACCAATAAATATTTTACTCCAAAATTATCTTTTATTTTTTTGTGGTATATTTTATAGATCCTTGCTATACATTGGATCAGACCTATGGATGGAGAACTTTATATTATCAGAAAAAGAAAAAGTAGATCTTATTATCATTGTTTTCTTTTTAATTTTTAAGTTTTTACTACATACATATATTTGTTTAGTTTTCCAGCATATATTACGCCAATTCAGTTAATCGGATTGATGGATTTACATTTTTTTTAGGTAAACCAATGGAAAACACCAAAGCGGTATAATACCGTAATACCGGTACCGATACCGGTACCAATACCATTACTGAAATGAGAAATTCAGTACGGTATTCGGTATCCACTTTTCCTCAATTTCGATAACGGTGTTTTCGGTATCGGTACCGGTACGGTAGCGGTATGATACCGCGATCTCATCCCTAGTCAAAACTTTCATCACTAGGCATAGTTGCAGCTTTCTTTTGTTCACATTTTCTCTTTGCTTGTTGTGTCTTCTTTTACTTTTCGTCTTCCTTTTCATAGTATCTACTTCTTTTGGCCATAAACCCTTCAAGCCTATCCTCTTTATCATTCTCAGAATTACTATCCTCCTTTCTTCATTTTTCTTTGGGTGGCGCTACATAGTTTTCATCTTTTATACAACCAAAAAACTTTTTGCATGACGGAACCGTTTTCTGAAATAGTTATTGATTTAAACGATCTAAAGAAAAAGTCGTCATATGCTCCAACACCAGCTCATGATCTTCTTCTTTAACAATATTTGGAAATTGATCATCAAGCATCATTTGTACAAACCTCGGATATTGCAAAAACTTTTCCTTTGTGATGCTAGTCTTCGTCTTCTCAAAGATTATACCTGTGAAGTTGTAAGGTAGATTCAAAGTAAGAGCATCTATCATACACATTTTATAATCGACCACCACATCGAAACCACCCTTTCCGTTCCCTAAGGCGTGAATCACAGAATGTGCGATGAATTTGTAGGGCCTTGCCAAATAAGCTTCCGATAAATTTGCCTCATTCACATGACCGATGTAGCCCATCCGATAAAATAGACTTTGACCATTCTCTCAGAGGATCCTATGGGATCACTGTCTTTATCTTTGAAACTTAAAACTCGCCTGATCAAAGCTTCGTAATAAACACCTCTTTATCTTCATTCCTGATTCTGACAAGCGATCAAATACCAGGAGGATTTAGTATTAACTTTGCATGTTCCCAAAAATGTTCAACATGTGATTGTATGCTTTGTGTTGATATGTGAGAGCTTTCTTTATGCTTATACGATCCATGAAGTCTAGTATAGACTAGAACGACTTCATTTTCATCGGTGTTTTATCAAGTACACAAGCTTCGGATCTTAATTAGATGTTTTCGCCTACAAAAAAAACGTAAAAACAACACTTAGTCAAAATGTAAAAAAATATCTCTTTGGTGCGGAGGTTTCTATGTACGGAGATACTATAAGTACCCTCATACGAAGGTATGTTCAAACATTTTTGACCAAATACACTTTACCTTCGTGCGGAGGTATTTATAACCTTTTAACACTTTTACCTTCGTACGAAGGTATTCAATTTTCCTTCGTACGAAGGTAGTTATCTCCGTATGAACACGATTATGATCCAAACTTGAATTTTGCAAGTTATATTCAAATTAAGGTTGTGTCTTAAACTAAAAGTACCCATTAACATGAATTTAGTTCAATTTTATCTTTTATCGGTCCATTTTTCCTAGTTCTACATTTTTACACATTTAAGCCCATTTGTCCAAATTAAGACTCGATTAAGTCCAATCTACCTTCACCATTGTTTGTGGTGTGATAATGAACCACCACAATGTATCAATCGGGCAGCACTTCGTCGTTTTGAAAACAATTTCTATAAAAGAACTAATTCGTGCGAAGGAAAGTTGAAACAATAAAAATTAACATCTTCGTACAAAGGAACATTATATAGGTCTCATGTTTTACCTTCATGCGAGGGTAGAATGTCTACCTTCGTATGAGGGTGTTCCCTCGTGCGAAGGTAACTTATTTTCAAATTTTCTATTTCTCAAACATTTTACCAGTTTAACAACCCACTCAGTTAACCAAGTCCAATTTAATGAACCTGGTTAGCCGATTTGTCTGCCAAGTCCAAGTTAATGACCCTGGTTAGCTGATTTGTCTACCAAGTCCAAGTTAATGACCTTGGTTGAATACTTTATGAACAAATTAATGTTTTCTGTCAATTTTAAGTTACTAATTAATGAACTTTTGGTCATTTCAAAACTTTTTCTTGTTTCAGATAAGCTCCCAACTCGTTGTTCTCCAGATTTGTTTAGCAACTTCGGATTCTGAAGATCAGTTTTCCATCATCGGCAGTCGAAAACAAGATGAAATAAAATCTTTTTTATTTTTTCAAAGTTTATGCTAAAACATACTGAAAATCTTTTGGGGTTTCTGAATTGAGATGGTTATGCACAAGCATATTTACAGACATTTTTATGAGTTTGTGTAAGAGGATCATATCAATTTTTTAGACTTATCACTAGTAACATTAATCTAAGTAAACTTTAAGTTTTATACAAATTCAATTAGATTGTCTGTATACTGGTCCATTTAAACCTTTACACATTTCTCAATCATTTCAGATACAATAATTAGATGTCTTAGAACTTGACTTAATAGTGTTTCCCACCTTAGAATATACTCACGTATCAAGATTTCCTGGATTTCATCTTACAAATGAATATATCTAACTGATATCTGTGTATGGGTTGTGCGATGCCTTAAAAGCTTAGGTTAGTACCACCGTACGGATAGAGAGATGAAGGCTTGAGTTAAAAGTGGTGTTCCATATTTTGAAATCTTTTTACTGCAATTCTCAGATCTTTTGATACTTTCAATTTAATGCAGTTTTAAGGTTTTAAGCAAAAGTATTCTATAAGTTCTAGGCAATTGCTTATACAAAATCAGAAAAACTTGTATAGTACCCCAAATATTAATTATCTATAAAGGCCTAGTATCTCAGGCTCCGACAATCTCTCAAACGAAATTTCGGTGCAGTAAGACCATATATCCCAGAGATGTGAAGCCACTAATTACGAAGTTTTTCTTTATGTTATTATCTCGAAAACAATTTACTGAATGTGTGAAGTCTACTAGACATCATCGGTGAGACATGTTTAAACACTTTTTGGCTCTACATTTCTTTGGCGTTATAGGATGGTCCACTAATATACTATCATTTCCTCTTTTTACACCATTTTTTTCTTTTTCAATGTTTTTGTACTTTTCAAATTTTTATATGTTTTTGTATTTTTCACAACATATTTCTCCCCTTAAATTCAAAAACATAGTTTTGGATTTTTGTTTTTAAAGAAAGAACTTGAAAACAAGAATTTGACAAACTGATGAGGATTACTTCAAATCGTCATCCATCTCGGCTTCAACCTCTATGTCCCCCCTGATATAGCCCGTTTAATTTCAAAAGATATTTAAATTTTTCTATGTCAAACGGTTTCATATAAAAGTCTACTTTCGATTCATCAATGAGGAATTTTCATTACGAATCAACTTTTTCTCATAGTAGTAACGGATAAAGTGCTGTTATATCTCAATATGCTTTGTTTTAGAGTGTTGAATCAGATTTTTTGTTATATTAATGGCAGCCTCGTTATCTACATATATAGGAGTGTCAAGAATCTGCCTCCATAGTCTCTCACTTGTTGTTGTATCCACAAGATTTGCAAACAACAACTGGAAGCTGAAACGTATTCTGCTTCGCAAGTAGAGAGAGCGATTGTGGTTGCTTCTTGCAATGCCACACAACTAAGCATGCGGTAAAGAACTGGCAACTAGTAGTTGTAGATTTAGCATTTAGTTTGCAACACCAAAGTCAGAGTCAGAGTATCCTGTGAGACTGAAGTCGTCGGCTCGAGGGTACCATAAGCCGATGCTTGGACAACGCTTAAGGTATCGAAGGAACCTTTTGACGATCATCAAGTACGACACTTTGGGACTTGACTGGTAGCGTGCACAGAGGTATGTTGGATACATGATATCCAGACGTGATGCTATCAGATACATTAAAAAGCCGATCATCGAACGATATAGGTAAAAATGGATTTACCATTTTACAAAAGTGTACGTCGGCAATTCGCCAATTGGCTTACGGTACAAGTAGCGACATGTGGGATGAATATTTGAAGATGTCTGAATAGAACTTCACGAGAGAGTTTGTATCAATTTGGCAAAGGGGTGGTCAAGCTATACAGCACAAAGTACTTACGAAAGCCAATAAAGAATGACATCATAAAGTCGTACCAGGCACACCAAAGTAAACGTGGTTTTCCTGGAATGCTTGGTAGCATAGATTGTATGCATTGCCCTTGGCGTAATTGCCCTAACGCATGGCGAGGTCAATTTACTCGAGGTGATCATGGTCACCCAACATTAACTCTAGAAGTCGTGGCATCAAATGATCTTTGGTTTTGGCATGCTTTCTTTGGTGTTCCCTGGTTCGAATAAGGACATTAACGTTCTTGGTCAGTTAGATATTTTCAATGGTATCATTAATGGTACAGGGCCTGATTCAAGGTTTTTGGTTTCAAGAGTAGAATACAAGCACAGGTATTATGTAGCAGATGGAATATACCCAACATACGCAGCGTTCGTTAAAACTATACCGTATCTAGAAGATGTGAAAAGACAGAAATTTGCAATATGTCAAGAATCTGCAAGGAAAGATGTTGAGCGTCTATTTGGGTTTCTACAATAAAAATGGCACATAGTTGTCAACCCAGCACGAGCATTTACACTCAAAACACTGAGATATTATATGTATGCTTGTATCTTGTTGCATGACATGATTATAAACAAAGGTAATGCCATATGTGAATATGATCCTAACGACATCCATGAAAATGTTATACTAGTTGATGAAGGGCAACAAGAATCTAACATGTGGGCATTACACAGCAAGACTACGCCTAACCATCTTCGTTCAGATATGATTGAAGATGTTTGGCAATTTGGTCGGGTTAACAACGACAAGTAGTTTTCTTTTCTTAATTTATAACATGTAGTTTAAATTTGGATGCTATGTGTTTTTAATTTGAATGTTATGTAGTTTTATTGTTAACATTTATTTAATTTTATTTGTTGTTTATTTAAAAAAAATAAAATGTATCTCACACAAAAAAGGTGTGGATGGTGGTTAGGGTCATGACCACCCTTAGGATAGTGGTTTTGGATGATGAATTAGAGGGCGATGACGTGGAGAGTCATGGTGGTCATGAGGGTCGTGACGACACTCTACAGCCTAAGAGTAGAGCACTAAACTAGAAATGACGAGTTAGACATGTTAAGATATGTCTAATAATAAGATATAAACTGATTTGGTGTCAAAACTTTAAGTTTTAATACTTAAAAACTCGGTCATCATAAAATGCATATTTTTACATTTTTTACTTTTTTCGTAAAAGTTTGATTCGTCATTTCACCTACTAAACCTGATAATCAAATGGTGTAATCGCAAGGGATTAACACATTCATTATTACGATCACGTAGCGAAGTTCATTTTGAACTTTAAGTTGACCAAAATGGTAAGAACCGAAAGTCAAAGCGAAAGTTAATTGCTCGACTTTTGGCTCATAACTAGCCAAATAAATGAAATAGACTAGGAGAAACACTTGTGTTTGAAAGAAGGATTAGAACTAATGAATGGCAATTGAAGAAACAAACTCCAAGAGTGTGTAAGTGAGAAAGAAAAGAATAGTGTGCTTGAAAATGGAAGAACAAGTGCCTATTTATACTAATCTTGGATCAAGGAGATGTTGACAAGTGTTAGAGTGTTGCCTATTGTCCTAACAAGTGTCTAAACCAAATGTAATGTGGAAAAATTCGTGTTAGGTGTCAATACTTGAAGATATGTGGCAATACTTGGTGATCAAGAAATTTTTCTTCATTTGGGCATGTCTTATGGGCCACAAGGCATTAGGTCTTATGGTCAGCAAGGCATTAGGTCTTATGGTCAGCAAGGCCTTCTGATAAGAAAAAAAATTTAGACAGTTTTGGCCCTAGACTTGTATTATCACTTATTTGTCCTTTTTAACCATTCTAACTCATTATTTAGGTTATTTCAAGGGTATAAAGGCATATGTATTTTGGATTTTGTTCAAGAAATGTTGTTAGTATCGTTTTGATCAATCGTACAATTACATATTTCGTGTAAAATATTAAATTTTATTAAACATGGAAATGATCGAAAGTGTATAACTTTTGAAATATTGCTAATGTTAGAGCCTGGACGTCGGTGGTTGGGTTTAAGTGGACATATACTTGCAATTGTGGTTAATGCGTAATTACATCTATTAAATAAGTAACGTAATAAATTGAAAAACTGGTCACCTGATTGTGATTCTATTGCATACATTTTTTTCAGTGGAGATTTGATCTGTGCATTTTTGGAACACGTTATGGAATACAAATAATGGTAAAAATGCGTTGACATGAGTGTAAAGTATATATCTTTAATTACTCTTTCTATTAAAGATAATAGAGATTATGGAGAAAATGAGTTTCAATTAAATAGTTCATACAAATAAATATAAAAGAATAAAACATGATTCATCTTATGTTTGAAAAATTAAGTTTAGTAATTGATGATTAAAATGGTTTTGAATACATATGAACAAACAAAGAAAAAAAAAGAATTTGAAATAATTAATTGGCTTATTGTTGCTATTAATATTGTAATGAGGTAACAAATTCGTTTGATGTATTTGTTGTCAACGAACAAGAATAAGAAAGATTTCATTAAACTTTTCAGTTCAAGTTCTAAAAGGGCCATACCGTTATCAAGTTGTGTGGGTTTGTGCTTCAATGGACTTCTAGTGGGTCCAAATAACTAAAGGGAAAATGAATGATCAAGATGGAAAATGGGCTGGAAATCTACTCAACAACAGACCCATATATTGGATCGAAGGTTATCAAGGAGAATATTGCATGTGTTTTGACTTCTTGCTTTACAACTTGTTCAGGGTGATGACAAAACCTAGTAGCTTGTTGAGTGACATAGAATAGGTTGACTTACATTAGTAAAATGGGTTAATTGGACTGTAAAATCTGATCACAAAGACCTAGTTTTATTACAATCTTAAATTAACCAACTTTCTAGCACCATATCTATGTGGTGGCCAATCAATCAACTGAGTAATCTGAGTTTTGTGAAACCTAGAACCTATTAGAGGATGTTACACTTCTAAACCTGATATCTTTTCTTCAAACCAAAGTTTGTTGGTTTCTAGAAATCAATTAAAAATAATCGAACGAAATGTGCGATACTAACCACATACTTCCTGTGGATTAGATACCCTACTTACTCTAGCTATCTAGTTTAATTAGGTTTTTGCATGTTCCTAACGACAGTCATCTACATGTCAAGGCCTAAATGTGTATAGTATTCACATTTCACATGTAATGATCAATATGCCCAAATTGACCTGTAATGCCCGAAGTTGGTTTGTTAAACAAACCCACAAACACATGTTAAGGCGTAATAGTTATATCATTCACGCAACTCTTTAGACTTTGTTATGCCTGATGTGAGTTTATGTAGCCAAATGGACTTACAAACACATGTAAAGGTCCTAAAGCGCCAACAATGTTTAGTATTCTTACATAAATCAGTAGGTCCAATTGTTATTGTTGTAACATGATATGACTTTGTGTAGCCAAAATTAACTACAAACACATATATCAAGGCCCACACACAGAGATCAATATGATCAAATTGACATGTTATGACATGGTACGGTTTTTCATAGCCAGAAGTAGCCCAGAAACACATGTCAATGCGCATTAAGGCCCAACGATGTATATTATTCACACAGAAGGATCAATAGGCACATATTAACTTGTTTTTGGGTCAATGTGGGTTTGTGAAGCCAAAATTAATCTAGTAAGGTCGATTTTCAATGGATTTCCGAAAACCTTTTGTTTTGTCATTAATTTGGAGTAAGTTATCGTAGATTTAGGTCAAATATTTTCACAGGAAATTAAACACTTTTCTAGTAGTGTGTCGACCACCAACACTTGTGGGGGGCACTGCCACCCAAACCAAGGATCTTGAGACAACCATAAAAGTGTTATCCACCAACACATAGAGTTTTACACAAAAACTAAACTGATATGAAATAAATGATAATGGTAAGTAGAATTCTTTATTATAGATGATCTCATCCCCATTTCCACTTTTGGGTATCCCTATCCTTCTTCTATCTTCGTTTGTCTTTGACAAACACCAACTCCCCAACGCCAACATAAATGCTAATTATCTTCTCTTTTTCTTTCTTTTATCATACCACCCACGTGAAAACTATATGACACATAAAACCCATAAGATCATCCGTAGTGGGCGTGATCCTACACCTTTTTCTTCTCAATCACGCCCAATCACACCCCATCCCCACCCCATAGGGCGCTATTCGGGCAATTTTGCAAAAGAAATCCCCCTAGCGTGATTTCATTCACGCCTAAGAACATATCCTTCCTCCAATCACATGCACTTATTCCTATGCTTGCCCAATAACATTTTTTTGATGTTTTTTTATTTAATTGTTTACCACCCCTTTTTAATATAATGCCCACACCCCCACTACACCCATTTTAGAAGAACGCCCAATAATGCCCCTTGCTACTGTACTGTCACATGGCGAAAAAACGCCTAAGGGTAGGGGCTTTATTCACCCAAACCACAACACATGCTCTAATCATTTTAATATATTTTTTTTTGGGTCATATATCTTGCTATGAATGGTGAGGTAAAAGCAAAATATGGTTAGTGCCTCTGATATTCATATCACGTGGTGACTGGAAAAGACGAGTTCTAACAGAAAGAGAGAGGAAAGCTTAAGGCGGTGCACAGTTTGATGCCATGTGCAACTAACTAGATTGGCTTTCATAATTGAATTTCATTTGTGTGTGTGCCGTGTGCATCCCATAAAACCAGAAACTTTCTACATCATCAATGGAACATGGTGGATTTAGAATCCCAAGTTCATGAAAAATCCTCAAGAAATCATCGGCTGAGTAGTGAACATTTCCCTCAAAATCTTGCATAAATGGTGTCACACCCCGACCCGCAGCAGAAAAGGTGATCGGGGCATGATTGGGTTATCATCAAAGCTCATGACATTTATTTTAACGTTTCATATTCATTAATACAATTTAATGGAAATTTACAATCATAAATACATCATGACCTAAACATCAATCTAAGCTCATTTGTTTTCTTCTAAGGCATTTCCTATGTTTTCCTTGCTTCATCCTGTTCACCTGTATCATGTGTGAAAAGGGTTTTTGGATCAACAAAAAGTTGGCGAGTGAATCCTATGGAAAACATTTGAACAAGTTTATTTAATTGATTATGAAATAAAGTGCACAACCACACATG
The DNA here is from genome assembly GCA_947069175.1 of Scalesia atractyloides. Taxonomy (NCBI): domain Eukaryota; kingdom Viridiplantae; phylum Streptophyta; class Magnoliopsida; order Asterales; family Asteraceae; genus Scalesia; species Scalesia atractyloides. The sequence goes on from CAMTDV010000017.1 coordinate 60,991,700, forward strand.
AGTAAAAATAGATGTAAACTTATTCGTAAATCAATTTAATATTAAACAATACACACATGAACAATAATGGATCGTTTAGAGGCACGCGTTGCTCAACTCGTCTCTCACGAGGAACTGATGGGCCTAATGAATGAATTGCATAAACATGATAATATGAAGGACATAACTACAAACAATATAAACTCAATAATACACACATGAACAATAATGGATTGGTTTTGAGGCACGCGTTGCTCAACTCGTCTACCACGAGGAACTGATGGGCTTAATGAATGAATTTCATATAAGTTGACAAAATGAAATACATAATTACAACAATATAAACAATCTAAGTTTAGATCACGATATGGTATGGCACAAGTTTAAATAAACGAGTTAATTATTTTGTGACACATGACACACCCCAAAACGTATAATTAAAAAGGGGGAGTTGTAAGATTCACTCACAGTGGGTGCGTTCGGTTGATGATGTTGAATGCACGCGAAGTGGTTTTAACCACGAGTGAAATTAACCTAGATAAATAGCATTATGGGTCGGTAAGTAAACGGATTTTATTAATCCATTTTAGTAGGATTGTTGGGTGTATTTTTGTGAGTTTAAGGCTATTTTCTAACCTTAAAAATGTTATTTTTAAGTATTTTTAATTGATTTTTAATTAAAATAAATAAATAAAAATAATAAAAAAAGTTGACTTTTTTTGACCGTTGACCGTTGACCGTTGACCGTTGACCTTGACTGTTTGACCGGTTCGTATGCGTGTAAGTGTGCGCTGAGTGAGGCTCGAACCCGAGACCTCCCGTACGCGTGCACGCAGCTCTACCAACTGAGCTACGTGTCTAACCCGAAATATTTCTGTTTTTAATTATATTTATATATTAATTAGATTAAACAGAAAATCCTTTATTTTTTAAAAACGATTTTAATCCGAAGACTCGGTGCGCTCCACGGGTCTCGAACCCGGGACCTGTGGGTTTAGTTAACACACAGTCCACCGCTGGACTGTGAGTTTAACTTGTTATATAAACCGATTTTTATTATACTTATATACAAACTGAACATTTCCATTTCTGTCTTAAATAAAAAGTTTAATAATTATCCGGGCCGGTGCGGTAGCCCGGACTCGAACTCGTGTCCTGTGATTTAAACATACACACAGTCCACCGCTGGACTGTGTGTCTATCTTGGTTATTATTCCGGTTATTATTATACTTAACATATACAGCGGTGACTCCGGTTCGGTTAACAAAAAGACATTTTTATTAAGGCAAGCATGCGTGGGACAAGATTCGAACTCGAGACGTTTACGTGTTTAATGTGCACACAGTCCACCGCTGGACTGTGTGTCTAACCCGAGTAATAACTTGATTTTAATTATACTTATACACTACAGAAACTTCGTCTTCTTCGTTGATTTTACCCAGAATCGGAAGTCCGACTGGTTCGATGTTTAATCGTGTTTGTTAGCGTGTTTCAGTTAATTACAGGTGAGGTATAAATAAAAAGAAAGAAAAATTAGGCGTAAGGTATAGCGACTGGACTCCTCTGTTTCTCCGGCAAAACTCCGGCGACAACAAACACTTCCGGCGACGTGTGTCTTGCAGCAGAGAGTCTTCAGCAAGCTTGAAAAGGATGTGGGTGACTTCGGTATAAGCTCAGGGGGTTTAGTAAGGCTTAGAAGTGGAGGGTTCGGTTTTCCGGCGATGAGCAGAAATTTTCCGGCGAGTGAAATTACGTCGGTTAAAGGTGCGGTTTTGAGCGAAAAAACTTGCAGAGGTTTGAGGGGGTATTTATAAGGCAAGTCGTCGATGAATTTGGTCCGATTTCCGACTTGATTCGTCGGTTAGAATTTCTCCGGCGGTTATAACTTGTGTCGCGGACTCAGACATCGGTTATAACCGATGTAGTGTTTAAGGTTTACGTTATAACTGAAGTAACCGTCCAATCTCGCGAGATCGCCGGGATTTCCGACGACTGAAATTTGGGCACCGGTTTTGAATTCGGAAAAACATGTTATGAATTAAATGATTCTAATAATTAACAAAGAATACAAGTGGCGCAGTGGTTAAAGGGTTGAGTGTTAAGTTGTGTTGACCCGGCTGACTGACCCGGGTTCGAAACCCGGCAGAAACATTTAATTTTTATTTCATTATTTTTAACAATTTTTCAAAAACAAATTATATATTCCAATATAATAATTAATTATGTATCGTTTAAAATTATTTTGGGCATTAAATTCGCAACGAAATTTTTAACTGATTGTTCGGTTAATAAACGGAGCGGGTTTGGTAAAATCCGTTTTTTGACGGATGTTACAGTATCCCCTGCTTTTTAGAAATTTCGTCCCGAAATTTAAGTAGTGTTATATTTAACTAAAAATGATGGTGTTTAGTTTGACAGTTATATACTTAGAAGAAAAGTAAGAGTTTAAATTTTTGTTTAAGGCGGTAACGTCCCTTGTAAGGGTTAAGTACCCTATTACAGGAATCGCTTTTTGTTGCCTACTGTAAAAGTATTGATAAGCAGAATTGATTCGCTAAATATGGTATCATGCATAAGAGTTTGGATATGTTTGGAAGGATATGGTTATATCCTAAGACAAAACTTCTAATACTACAACCTACATGGAACTTCTCATAACCATCTAACAATACCTCTGATCCTTTGACAAGAATACTTATATATAGGAAGTACCAGCGGCGTATCCACCATATTCTTGTCAAATTTTCATTGGTTTTATCAGTAAGTTATGATTGGTTCTATGACTATAGAACATAAATAAATACAACAGCTAATATTTGAATCCACATTCTGATAGCATATATGTTTGAATGGTGACAGTTCCTCTCTCGTTTGTTATGATGGAGAGGTTAGTTTATGTAGAAATAGAACACACTCCAATTTCTTTAAATAGCGAGATGATATAAATGTAACACAAATTTTAACCAAGACAATACTAAATCCTACATGGAACTTCTCATAACCGCCTGATAATGCCTCTGATCCTTTGCCAAGAATACTTATATATAGGAAGTACCAGCTGCGTATCCACCATATTCTTGCCAAATTTTCATTGGTTTTATCCACAAGTTATGATTAGTTACCAAGAAACTACTAAATCCTACATAGAACTTCTCATAACCGTCTGACAATGCCTCTGATCCTTTGACAAGAATACTTATATATAGGAAGTACCAGCGGCGTATCCACCATATTCTTGCCAAATTTTCATTGGTTTTATCCACAAGTTATGATTAGTTACCAAGAAACTACTAAATCCTACATAGAACTTCTCATAACCGTCTGACAATGCCTCTGATCCTTTGACAAGAATACTTATATATAGGAAGTACCAGCGGCGTATCCACCATATTCTCGTCAAATTTTCATTGGTTTATCAGTGAATTATGATTAGTCCTATGTGACTCTACAACCAATACAACAAACTCATAAATACTGAAAATGAAAAATGTCTGTGCGATCAAGGCTCAATCAAACGGAGCCGATCGTATTGCATGTACTGAAAATGAAAATGTCTGTGCGATCAAGGCTCAATCAAGCGGAGCCGATCGTATTGCATGTACTGAAAATAATAAATTTAATCTAAACAACAATCACACAAACAGCCTATACATGGAACCTCTCATAACCGCCTGATAATGCCTCCGATCCTTTGACAAGAATACTTATATATAGGAAGTACCAGCGGCGTATCCACCATATTCTTGTCAAATTCTCATTGACTTTATCCGCAAGTTATGATTAGTTCTATGTGACTCTACAACAAACACAACAACCACAAGATACTGATAAATGAAAATGTCTGTGCGATCAAGGCTCAATCAAACGGAGCCGATCGTATTGGATGTACTGAAAATGAAAATGTCTGTGCGATCAAGGCTCAATCAAACGGAGCCGATCGTATGTGGGCACGCCAGGTTCAACCTCATAATGAAATGGGGAACATGCTCAACGCTCATAATGTAATGGGGAGCGGCGGCCTATGAAATTGCATGTACTGAAATAATAAACAATAATTACTCAAACAGTCTACACATGGAACCTCTCATAACCGCCAGATAATGCTTCTGATCCTTTGACAAGAATACTTATATATAGGAAGTACCAGCGCCGTATCCACCATATTCTTGTTAAAGCTTCATTGGCTTTATCCTTAAGTTATGATTGGTTCTATGTGATTCTAAAATATAAAGAAAAACATAAACTAAACGATTGGAGTTGAATCTGGATTTTCAGTAAAGAGGACTAGTTGGGTATCTTCGTTTGGGCCGTCATTATCTTCGACAGGATTGGCGTTGATGTTGAAGACTCTTCCTCTTGCTGGTGGCCTAGCGGTTGGGTTTTCTTGGTTTACGTGGTTAACTGGGTTTCATTGAGCTTGAGTGTTGATGACGTTAACCAATTGAGGGCATGTGTTTCTAAAGTGGGTAGGGTCGCCACAATTGAAACAAGCTCGAACATATGGGAACATGGGGTATTGGGGTTGTTGATAGGTTTGGTTCATGGTTTGAGTAGAGGGAGAGATTTGGTTTTGAAAGGTGCGGCAAACCTTGCTCAAATGACCATAGCGTCCACAAGTTGCACATAGTCGACAAGGTAAAGTAAGGGGATGGTGATAAAAACAGTTGTTGCATCGAGGGTGAGGTCCAAGATATGGTTTCTTATTTGGGTAAGTTGGGTTGGGTGCCACTTGAGTGATTGGGATAGCTTGGATGGGTATGGCGTGTGAAATTGGTTGATTTCGTTGGATAGCAGCGAAAAGTTGCCCGTCTCTTTTTCTCTTAGAATTGGGTTGAGAAGGGGATTCGGTTTTTGGTGTAGTCGGAGGTTTCAGTCGATGCTTTATCCTTCTTCTTCTCCTCCTTGAAGTCTTTGTTCCGGATTCGGTTCTCGGTGAGCGCTGTTGCTAGCTCCATTGCTGCTTCCAAAGTTGCAGGCGTGGTACTTATTACAGAGTCTTGAATCTTTGACGGAAGACCACGAATGTAGTGCTCGATCAAACGGTAGAGGGGAGTGAACATGTTGGGAACCATTTGATGTAACTCGAGGAATCTTTTGTTGTACGTGGTGTGGTCGCCTTCCTTTTGCTTCAACAAATAGAACTCATCTTCTAACTTCTTGATTTCGCTCCTTGGGCAAAATCGTCTGGTCATGATTTCTTTTAATTCATTCCAAGTTAAAGTCATAGCATCGTCGACGCCTCGTTTGGCCTTCTCTGTATTCCACCAAGTAAGTGCTATTCCATATAAACGACCAGTAGCATAACGCACTTTGCGATCATCGTGGCAATCGCAGTTTAGAAAAGTGTTCTCCATCTCTTCAAACCAATGGAGGAGAGCAGTGACACCTTCAGTCCCTTTGTATTTCGGAGGGTCGCATGATTTGAAATGCTTGTAGGTGCATTTAGTGGTATTTGGGGAAGAGTTGATAACGTTTTGATTTTCTTGATTGACAGGATTAGCGGTAAGTGCTTGTTGTACTTGGATTACAATGTTGGGTATTACGGCAGCCATTTGTTGAGCGTTTAGGGCAGCCATGCGCTCGCGGGCTTTTCCTGCTCTCATCTTCCTACGGGTGAGATTAGAAGACATCTACAAGGAATACATGTCAAGAGTATGAGTTGGATGTTTTTGGGATCATGGGTCGCACTTAGGAATGAACATTCATAAAATAATTATAGAAAAATAAATCTACTACATCCATAGGATGTCTTGGGCTTTGCTCGCCATTAGGCCCTACATGCCGCCATACTTCACCTTCGTAATCATGTGGGCCCCCATGAATACCGGGTTTTTCATATGGTTCGCATGGGTTTGCCTGGTTGCGTACACTAAAACCCGGAGAAAATCGAGAAATATGTATACAACGTGTGATATTCGGAATGTGTCCAGGTGTAGACACGGTGACACCTCAAAGTGGGTTAGTTCGAACGACGTTTGGTGTGGCATGCTTTGGCCTAATAGGTCCTTCATACTCTCATCGTTAGTCCCCAGGTAGGCAAACTGGTCCGTTATATTGGATTTATACGAATGCCAACCTAGACAGGACGTTCCGACTACCGGTACTTGTACCCTTCCAGTTACTACATGCCCGTCGCAGAACTTACTTTGATAAGATTTGAAAATTGCAACCAAAATCTTTGAATAATGAGAGTATGAAAATGAATTGAATATATGAACATTGGTATATGTATAATGAATATGTATATAAGTATGTATGTTTGACTGTAAGTATAAACAAATATGAAACAAATAAATATCACAAGTTTGTATGTAACCACCTAATCAATTAAAATTTAGGCAGACTATAGTATAGGCTCTAAGGGTCTAATAACCTATACTATATCCCTATAGTCGTGGCTCTGATACCAATCTGTCACACCCCGACCCGCAGCGGAAAAGGTGATCGGGGCATGATTGGGTTATCATCAAAGCTCAAGACATTTATTTTAACGTTTCATATTCATTAATACAATTTAATGGAAATTTACAATCATAAATACATTATGACCTAAACATCAATCTAAGCTCCTTTGTTTTCTTCTAAGGCATTTCCTATGTTTTCCTTGCTCCATCCTGTTCACCTGTATCATGTGTGAAAAGGGTTTTTGGATCAACAAAAAGTTGGCGAGTGAATCCTATGGAAAACATTTGAACAAGTTCATTTAATTGATTATGAAATAAAGTGCACAACCACACATGAGTAAAAATAGATGTAAACTTATTCGTAAATCAATTTAATATTAAACAATACACACATGAACAATAATGGATCGTTTAAAAGCACGCGTTGCTCAACTCGTCTCTCACGAGGAACTGATGGGCCTAATGAATGAATTGCATAAACATGATAATATGAAGGACATAACTACAAACAATATAAACTCAATAATACACACATGAACAATAATGGATTGGTTTTGAGGCACGCGTTGCTCAACTCGTCTACCACGAGGAACTGATGGGCTTAATGAATGAATTTCATATAAGTTGACAAAATGAAATACATAATTACAACAATATAAACAATCTAAGTTTAGATCATGATATGGTATGGCACAAGTTTAAATAAACGAGTTAATTAGTTTGTGACACATGACACACCCCAAAACGTATAATTAAAAAGGGGGAGTTGTAAGATTCACTCACAGTGGGTGCGTTCGGTTGATGATGTTGAATGCACGCAAAGTGGTTTTAACCACGAGTGAAATTAACCTAGATAAATAGCATTATGGTTCGGTAAGTAAACAGATTTTATTAATCCATTTTAGTAGGATTGTTGGGTGTATTTTTGTGAGTTTAAGGCTATTTTCTAACCTTAAAAATGTTATTTTTAATTAAAATAAATAAATAAAAATAATAAAAAAAGTTGACTTTTTTTGGCCGTTGACCGTTGACCGTTGACCTTGACTGTTTGACCGGTTCGTATGCGTGTAAGTGTGCGCTGAGTGAGGCTCGAACCCGAGACCTCCCGTACGCGTGCACGCAGCTTTACCAACTGAGCTACGTGTCTAACTCGAAATATTTCTGTTTTTAATTATATTTATATATTAATTAGATTAAACAGAAAATCCTTTATTTTTTAAAAACGATTTTAATCCAAAGACTCGGTGCGCTCCACAGGTCTCGAACCCGAGACCTGTGGGTTGAGTTAACACACAGTCCACCGCTGGACAGTGTGTTTAACTTGTTATATAAACCGATTTTTATTATACTTATATACAAACTGAACATTTCCATTTCTGTCTTAAATAAAAAGTTTAATAATTATCCGGGCCGGCGCGGTAGCCCGGACTCGAACTCGTGTCCTGTGATTTAAACATACACACAGTCCACCGCTAGACTGTGTGTCTATCTTGGTTATTATTCCGGTTATTATTATACTTAACATATACAGCGGTGACTCCGGTTCGGTTAACAAAAAGACATTTTTATTAAGGCAAGCATGTGTGGGACAAGATTCGAACTCGAGACGTTTACGTGCTTAATGTGCACACAGTCCACCGCTGGACTGTGTGTCTGACCCGAGTAATAACTTGATTTTAATTATACTTATACACTACAGAAACTTCGTCTTCTTCGTTGATTTTAACCAGAATCGGAAGTCCGACTGGTTCGATGTTTTAATCGTGTTTGTTAACGTGTTTCAGTTAATTACAGGTGAGGTATAAATAAAAAGAAAGAAAAATTAGGCATAAGGTATACCGACTGGAGTCCTCTGTTTCTCCGGCAAAGCTCCGGCGACAGCAAACACTTCCGGCGACGTGTGTCTTGCAGCAGAGAGTCTTCAGCAAGCTTGAAAAGGATGTGGGTGACCTCGGTATAAGCTCAGGGGGTTTAGTAAGGCTCAGAAGTGGAGGGTTCGGTTTCCCGTCGATGAGCAGAAATTTTCCGGCGAGTGAAATTACGTCGGGTAAAGGTGCGGTTTTGAGCGAAAAAGCTTGCAGAGGTTTGAGGGGGTATTTATAAGGCAAGTCGTCGATGAATTTGGTCCGATTTCCGACTTGATTCGTCGGTTAGAATTTCTCCGGCGGTTATAACTTGTGTCGCGGACTCAGACATCGGTTATAACCGATGTAGTGTTTAAGGTTTACGTTATAACTGAAGTAACCGTCCAATCTCGCGAGATCGCCGGGATTTCCGACGACTGAAATTTGGGCGCCGGTTTTGAATTCGGAAAAACATGTTATGAATTACATGATTCTAATAATTAACAAAGAATACAAGTGGCGCAGTGGTTAAAGGGTTGAGTGTTAAGTTGTGTTGACTCGGCTGACTGACCCGGGTTCGAAACCCGGCAGAAACATTTAATTTTTATTTCATTATTTTTAACAATTTTTCAAAAACAAATTATATATTCCAATATAATAATTAATTATGTATCGTTTAAAATTATTTTGGGCATTAAATTCGCAACGACATTTTTAACTGATTGTTCGGTTAATAAACGGAGCGGGTTTGGTAAAATCCGTTTTTTGACGGATGTTACAAATGGTTGGGTCCAAAAATCGCCACTGTTTTCTCCAATCAGCTGCTTAGAACACGCCTCATCTTCCATGCAAAAGCTCGTGAATTTTATGCTTGAATAATCACAGTTAGACATTGATGATATGGTGGATGGTGATGGCCGTGGAGATGTAATAATTGGAGTGCTTTCGAGTATGTCGTGAGTGGCATTGTCCTCAATATTATATTCTTCATTTGTCTTGTCTTGCTTTGCTTAGGACGACGTGTTTTTAAATTGTTTCCAACGGCAGGAAGTAATTATGGTTGGTTGAACAGTTCTTGAGGGATGAATGCCAATGGTTTTTAATCTGGTTATCTGTTCTTCCTGGTAGCCTTTTGGCAATGGTAGACCCCCATGTACACATCAGATTTACATCAACAAACCTTAAAATACTTAACGGCTTAGCTAAACATACCCACCCCTAAGTTTTCATTGTACTCCTCCTAAAACAGTAAATCATTGCCATACTTTTTGTAGGTGGAAAATAGTGGTTTAACAACTTTAAAAGGGTACAATAAATATATAAAGGAAGCCACAGGATACCCATATTTAAACATATTATCAATAATATACCTATTTCCAAGCGATTTATGCAACTCTAGGATTAGTTTGTCCTCTTCTTGAGTAAAGTTTCCTCTTCTGACATTCGGGCACAAATAGTTCATCCAGCGTAGTCTACAACTCTTTCCGCACCTGGATAAGCCTAAAACCAAGATAAAGGGTTAATACCAACTAGAAAGTAAGGATGTCAAAAAAACCTAAGTCCGACGAGTATACCCGAAACCCAAAACATATGGGTCGGGTATACCCGAAGCCCGACGGGTATGGGTTAAAAGAATATATATAAAATTCGGGTACGGATATGGGATCTAGTGATACCCGCCCGATACCCGGCTCGTTTACCCAAATTATACCCGAAAAGTATATTAATTTAAATTCAATTTTCTATTTATATAAAATTTAGTACATAACTTATTCATTATTCATAAATTTTGTTCTTTTGTTTGTGTTCAAGACTTTGACACACACATACAAGATTTTATGTTTAGTTATGTTGTTTCTATGAAGATTAAAGACCTCTGTTAGTTTTGAGATTTCCTAAACACATTTTTTAGTTATAAGTAAGATTACTTGGGTTCTGATTAATGTTATTTTTCATGTTTGTGTTCGATTAAATACAAAATACATAAACTCGCATTATATGTTCCAAAGTAACGCTACCTTAATTAGTTAATGATGTAGATATATGTTTCAAATATGCATTTGAATATGATGCGTATGCATGTTATAGGTCATATTTTCCTTTATAGTACTGTATTAAAATAGTAAATTATATAAACATTAAAGTAAAAAATGCACATAGGAGTCTCAATGATATTTTATAACAAATTAACGGGTTAACGAGCCGGGTATGGAACAAGGAATTACAACCGAGTAAAGACTTGGAATTACCATTGGCCGGCCTATTGTCATTTTTGCTACACTACAGAGGTAAAGGGTCTTCTAGTTTTTTAACTATTCAATAAATTGTTGTATATGTTTTACTATATAAGAAATTTAAACCTGCATGCTTGGGAAGTTGTCGCCAGTTCCAACAGCCATAAGTAGCAACATAATCCACTAACTTCTTGTCTTCCTCAGGTGTCCATGTTCACTTCTTCATACCGCTCCTATCATAACTTGGAGTTCTCACCATGATCTCTCTCTCTCTCACACACACAGACTCTGGTGCAGGTTGTATTTTTTGAGAATGATGGTGAAGCTTTTATGGCCATGAAACACGAACAGCGAAAATGTGCAACACGAGGGGTAGTCAACTGTTGGCAGTGACACAGTATTGGCGAAAAAGGAAAACAAAGATGACGGCGACATGGACTGATGGCCCTTCCAAGAAAATTCTTTAAAAAAGTACATCCACACACTGTCTTACCCTTTTTGAGTCACACTCCATATTTATATAATATCTTGAAACAAAGCACATAAATAAAATTCCATTAATTGGAGGTTTTACAAGTATGGAAACGGCTAACGTTCTGTTCATTCTATACAGAGGGTGGGTTTCGTAGGAAACTTAAAAATCATGTGTAGTGTACGGATACCCTCTAGCTATTGATGACACTTTTGTAAGTTGTTAATAGGTTTATGATCAAATACAATTTTTTTTAAAAATAAGACGTCGTATAAAGGGTATCAAACGAACTTCAATTGACCACATTCAAGCGGTATTGGAATAGTTTTATCGAACTCCTACGATGTGAGATTTTAAGTTTCACTATTAGATTTAAAGGTTGTAGATTTTTGATTTTTTACTTATTGTTATTGTTATTGTGTTCTTTATTTGTTATTGTGTCTTTTCTATATTTATGTCATTGTGTGTTATCTTTTCTATATTTGATTTCTATATTTGTTTGTCATTGTGTCATTTTGTGTGATCTATTGTGTCTTTATACACTTTTTACTTTTAGGAGTCTTTGTAGAATTAATTTAACCGGTTGCTAATATACTAATCAATGAGTATTTCTATTTTTTTATTCTTTTTTACCAATGAAGAATTCATATAAAAAGGTTAAGCAGGGAACTAACTAGCAAATACCCCATACAAAACCTCCCAATGGAGCGAACACCCAAAGGCAAAATCCAAACAACAACAGAAAGTATGGGTCACTTTTTTTTCAAGAACCAAAGTAAAAGAAAAAGACCTTAGATTTAATCACGTAGGATTTTCAATCGTGTTGCATGCATGATTAACTTTTTTTTTTTTTACAATTTGTCTAACTAAAGACACTGATAAGTAAATTAAGAAAATTAAAATAAAAAACTAAACAATCAATTACCACAAAAACAATTTAGAATCACAAAATTACTAATTTAAATTCACGATAAGTGGTATACTTCATAACCGAAAGATTCGAATGCATTGTGTAGGAGTGGTATATTTATCTTTCAAAATTCAATAAAAATAATTAAATATCTTTGAAATCGGAGTTATTGATGTATTCCTTTTAGTAAAAAGAGAAAAATACTCGGATAGTCCTTTTGGTTTGCCTAAATATCACCTACAGTCACTAACCTTTTAAAGTTACACCGATAGCCCCCAACTTTTGCACAATCGTTCTCCTCGGATAATCCCTAACACGGATGAGGTTAATTTTCCCAGAGTTAAGTGAGTGTAAAATTACTAAATTACCCTTCCTTTTTTTTAACAAAATAAACATAAGCCACTTTAAATATTAATAGAACAAACATGTGGGCTCCACCCTCTTGTCTTCTTCCCTTCCCCATTCTCCCTATCTACAAAAACGACCATCTCTATCATAACTACTGATGTGTGCAAAATGTAACATATAAGTTACATCAAATGAGACATAAAACTAACCCTTTTTAGGACTAATGTTGGAAAAAACACGTTTCTTTGTTCATTTTGTATTTTCAGGATAAAATGAGCTCAAAAGAACCAAAGAAGCAACTAAGCAGCCAAAACCAACATAAATACAGAAAGAAGGAATAACGTGTCATGCACGACCCCTCAGCAACACCCCCAAAGACAAAAACAAGAGACAGAAGCAGACCACGGGGCCGCGCCTAGCCAGGCATGGGGCGTGGTCAGCCATTGCACTTGAAGACAAAACCTGTAGAAGCTTCTACGCCCACCACGGGGCCGTGCCCAGACCAACATGGGGCGTGGTCAACTCTAAGATTTGATGAATCTTGATAGTACAGCGAATAGTTGACCATGGGGTCGTGCCCAGGAGACACGGGGTTGTGTGGGGCCCTCTGCTGACAGCTGCAATTATTGAAGGAAGAGAAGATGATGGCCACGGGCCGTGCACGCTGGACACGGGGCCGTGGCCGGGCTACTGTTTGGCTATAAATAGGGGTGCTTGGTTCACTTCAAAGGCATCCATTGGCAAGCCACTTCTCTCTCACTTTGCCACCACTCCTCCACCACTACAACACCAACACCCAGCACCATCATCCATGTATCATCTAGAGTGTGTAATAGTCTCGGGATCCAAGGTAAGGGTTCTTGTCAAACAACGGCCATGCTTGGCTAAATTCCTTACATCACTTGGTGAAGACTAATCTTTTATGTATTACTTTTAGTTTTTAATCTTTCGGCACTTTTTAATTGGGTATGTATTAATGACTTTAATGACTAATTTTTTATGTTGAAAGTGAATTTTCCTAACTATTTCTTCACGATATCATTGATTTGCTCATTCGTGTCTTTACGGTCTATATAAAGCACGTTAACTACTTGGAAGGGGGTTAGAAGGCTGGTTTGATAAAATTCTTGTCTCGTTCAGTGTATAGATACTGCGAGGACTTGGTTCAAGCTTACTAGGACCTCCTTCAATACCCCAAAGCTATTGGATGACGGGGGTGCGAATAGTTTGAATCCCTCATATGTAAATTACTATTAAAACTTTAAACCGGCTTCTTTGGATTGTATCCTTGCTGACTCAAACCACTTAGCCGAGGGTAACGTCACCTTCAAAAGAGGGCCTACCATTTTTCTCATTAATAATGTATTTAATTATCTTCCAATATTCTGACCCTTTGGGATTGTATCCCTGCTATCTCAAACCACTGGGTTGAGGGTAACGTCACCTTCAAAATAGGGGCATACTACTATAACTAAGATAATCTCTTAAAAAGTCCGAAAGTGTGAAAACTATCAAAGGATACATAAAAGAGAAGTTGGATCCACGTGATTCTATCTTGTCTATTTGTATTTTATTTTATTTATCTTAGATTTAATTTTATGCTTTAAAAACCTTTTATCAAAAAATTTGAATCGATTAGACGTTGACGCTAAACTGGTATTAAATGCTCTTAAGTTATTGGACGATCTTGTTATCTTACCAACACTATACTACACCCACGATGGGTGCACTTACCCAAGTGTGTGTTTAGTGTCAGTTAAATATCGTATTTTATAAATTTAAAATTTGACTAACGCGTAAAATAGGCTCAAAATATAAATAAATACATAACACGCTTTACGCGCACCAAGTTTTTGGCGCCGTTGCCGGGGACACAAGGATTTTAAGAAAGTTCAAAATCAGTTGCCTAATCATTTTTACCTACGTTTTCTCTTTCTTTTTAGGAACTTTTTCAGTTTTAGCAAATTCTGCACTTTCTACAGACTTCAGCATGAGCCGTGCGCGGTTAGACACGGGACCGTGCCCACCATCATTACTGGCAGTTAAATTTTCTGAGTTACAGAAGAGTGACCACGGGGCCGTGGAGGTGCAACACGGGCCGTGCCCAGCTCCACAGTAACTAGGATCCAGAAAATTGTTAACAGTATCTCGACCACGGGTCGTGGTCATTGACCACGAGGCCGTGGTGAATCATCTAACTAGGATTACTTTTTGTTTTAATCACAGGACTTCGAACTCGATTACAGGGCCTGAAATCTTTACACTGTGCATGAGCTCCAGTTCCGATAAAGACATAAAAGAACCTTTAGACGAGCCCGAACGCTTTCTAAGAAAAAGACTAAAATCCAAGAACCAAGAGAAAGCTTCAAGGGATCAAGTCCTAATGGCGGATCAACGAACCCTTATGGATTACATATGGCCTACGGTCGGTAATCTTGGAGCCGCCATCATGCGCCAAACGTCGAGGCCAATAACTTCTAACTTCGGCCACATCTGATTCAAATGCTCCAAAATTCCGCAACATTCCACGGCCTTCCCGATGAAGACCCCATTTACATCTTACCAACTTTTTTGAAATATGTGACACATTTCGGATCAATGGAGCATCAAACGACGCCATTTGCCTCCGAATGTTCCCATTTTCACTAAAGGACCGAGCTAAGGCTTGGTTAAACACCCTCCCAAGTGGATCGGTAAACACTTGTGATGAACTTGCCCAAAAGTTTCTATATATATATTTCCCGCCTTCTAAAACCGCTAAATTAATGACTGAAATAAACACATATTCACGAGAGGACGGGGAATCTTTATATGAAACTTGGGAAAGATTCAAGGAGCTATTAAGGAAATGCCCCATCATGGCCTCACAGTATGGCAACAAGTATTCACTTTCTATAATGGTTTGTTGCCACACACGAGACAAACACTCGACTCAAGCTCCGGGGGACTCTTAGGTAATAGACGCCCAAATGAAATATATAATCAAATTGAGGAAATTGCCCAAAACAATTTTAAATGGCACACCCCCCCGGGACTCAAAATTTATTGCCCCCGGCGCCCATAAGGTAGATGAAAACACTTCTTTGCAAGCCCAAATCGAGGCCTTATCTTCGAAAATCAAAAAGCTAGAAATAACCAAAACGGCCTCGGTAATGGCTTGCGAAGGGTGTGGTGGGCCACATGAAAATTGGAGTTGTATGAAAGAAACTGAAAATCAAACGGAATTGGTAAACTACATAGACAATCGACCTAGACCATCGGGTCCCCCAACAGGTACCTACAACCAAGGGTGGCGAAACCATCCTAACCTTGGTTGGAGGGAACCGAGGAATAGTAGTAACCAACAAAATCAAAGTCAAAGACCAAAATTTCAACAACAACCGAGAAATTAGTCACAAAATTTTACTCAACAACAAGGGGGTTGGGAGAGGCTTGAAGATCTCATCACACGCCTCATCGCTGAAACTAACAAAAGATACTCGGATTGTTTCTCACAAACGGAATCCGACATTAGAAACCAACAAGCTAGTCTTCAAACATTGAAAAGCAACTAAGCCAACTAGCCCAATGTTTCTCCAAGAGACCACAAGGCGCCTTACCTAGCAATACCGAAACCTATCCGAAGGAACAAGTACACTTCATAACATTAAAGAACCGGAAAGTAGGTCCCAAGGAAACGCCACTTCCACCCACCGACAACAATCCACCCAAACAAACCACAAACCCACTCACCCACCAAGAAAATACCATCTCACAAAATCCTGAACCTACCAAAAACTCCTCGATACCCTACCCTGGTCTGTTGCTTCGCCAAAAGACCGATGAGCAATTCACAAAATTCATAAATCTACTAAAACAGATGCACATCAATCTCCTTTTTGTAGAAGTCCTCACTCAAATGCGAAAATACTCAAAGTTCATGAGAGACTTCCTCACTCACAAAAGTAAGATTGACACATTTCAATTAGTCAAACTAAGTGAAGAATGCTCGGCCATACTCCGCAACAAACTCCCTCAAAAGAAAATCGACCCCGGGAGCTTCACCATCCCTTGCTCCATCGGGGGGATCTCCTATAAGAAATGCATTAGCCGATCTCGGGCTAGCATCAATCTCATGATCGCATCAATGTTTGACCATAGTTCAGTTATCTGGTGACATATATAAAAAAACTATAGTTCTTTCAATAACCAAACAAGTTCCTCAAAAATCTTGTTTGAAAATGTTTAGTTTAAATATATGTCACAAAAACAAAAAGTTTTTACGACAACCGACGCCTTTTACGCTTTCCGTCATTTTACTAACTACTAACCAAATCACCTACCTTTAGCCCAAGCCTAACCTTTCTCAAAAGCCTCTTGATATTTACAAAAGTTTATAGTTAAAAACGAGGAAGATTGATCGCTTGGAAAGCGTATGGTAGTAGTAAGTTCCAAATCGGAGTCGAGTGTTATCACAAAAATACATCTTTGGCCGAGTGTTGAGTGATCTCTTGTGAGGTAAGTGAACTTGTATATAAATAGAATTTTAAAGAGGCATGTTACGCCTAAATAAAATGATTTTTCTTAAAGATGTTCTAAATAAATCATGACGAGATAGGATTGTAAATAAAATAAAACAAAATTTAAATAAAGATCTTGGATTCCCGACACTCAAGACAAACCACAAAACTTCTTCTCTACCTATTACGTTTGTGTGTGTAAGCCACATTTAAAGAGTTTTGCTTGAGGACAAGAAAAGATTCAAAGTGTGGGGATATTTGATGTGTGAAAAATGTAACATATAAATTACATCAAATGAGGCATAAAACTAACTCTTTTTTAGTACTAATGTTGGAAAAAGCATGTTTCTTTATTCCTTTTGTATTTTCAGGATAAAATGAGCTCAAAAGAACAAAAGAAGCAAATAATCAGCCAAAACCACCATAAATACACAAAGAAGGAATAACACGCCATGCCCGACCCCTCAGCAACACCCACAAAGACAAAAACAAGAGACAGAACCTGACCACGAGGCCGTGCCCAGACTAACATATGGTCAACTCTAAGATTTGCAGAATCTTGATAGTACAGTGAAGAGTTGACCA
Source organism: Scalesia atractyloides (assembly GCA_947069175.1). Lineage (NCBI taxonomy): Eukaryota > Viridiplantae > Streptophyta > Magnoliopsida > Asterales > Asteraceae > Scalesia > Scalesia atractyloides. The sequence continues at coordinate 61,008,976 of CAMTDV010000017.1, forward strand.
CGTGACCATGCCCAGGAGACACGAAGTCGTGTGGGGCCCTCTGCTGACAGCTGCAATTAATGAAGGAAGAGAAGATTATGTCCATGAGCCGTGCACGCTAGACACGGGGCCGTGGCCGGGCTACTGTTTGGGCTATAAATAGGGGTGCTTGGTTCACTTCAAAGGCATCGCTTGGCAAACCACTTCTCTCTCACTTTGCCACCACTCCACCACCAGTACAAAACCAACACCCAGCACCATCATCCATCTATCATCTAGAGTGTGTAGTAGTCTCGGGATCCAAGATTCATAGTAAGGGTTCTTGTCAAACAACGGCCATGCTTGGCTAAATTCCTTACATCACTTGGTGAAGACTAATCTTTTATGTATTACTTTTAGTTTTTAATCTTTCAGCACTTTTTAATTGGGTATGTATTAATGACTTTAATAACTAATTTCTTATGTTGAAAGTGAATTTTCCTAACCATTTCTTCATGATGTCATTGATTTGCTCATTCGTGTCTTTACGGTCTATATAAATCGCGTCAACTACTTGGAAGGGGGTTAGAATGGTGGTTTGGTAAAATTCTTGTCTCGTTCACTGTATAGATCCTGCGAGGACTTGGTTCAAGCTTACTAGGACCTCCTTCAATAACCCAAAGCTATTGGATGGCGGGGGTGCGAATAGTTTGAACCCCTCATATGGAAATTACTATTAAAACTTTAAACAGGCTTCTTTATGTTGTATCCTTGCTGACTCAAACCACTTAGCTGAGGGTAACGTCACCTTCGAAAGAGGGTCTGCCACTTTTCGCATTAATAACGTATTTAATTATCTTCCAATATTCCGACCCTTTGAGATTGTATCCCTGCTGACTCAAACCACTAGGTTGAGGGTAACGTCACCTTCAAAATAGGAGCCTACTACTATAACTAAGATAATCTCTTAAAAAGTCCGAAAGTGCGAAAACTATCAAAGGATACATAAAAGAGAAGTTTGATCAAAGTGATTCTATCTTGCCTATTTGTATTTTATTTTATTTATCTTAGATTTAATTTTATGCTTTAAAAACCTTTTATCAAAAAATTTGGATCGATTAGACGTTGACGTTAAACCAGTATTAAATGCTCTTGTGTCCTTGGACGATCCCGATATCTTACCAACACTATTCTATGCTCACGATGGGTGCACTTGCCCAAATGTGTGTTTAGTGTTAGTTAAATATCGTGTTTTATAAATTTAAAACTTGACTAACGCGTAAGTTAGGCTCAAAATATCAATAAATTATTAACACGTTTTACGCACACCAACTACCACCAATTACCTTTCACCTTCGGCTACAACCAACAGCCGTAACCACCATCACAACAAAAAATCACTCTAGATTGGCTCAAGCCACAACATCAGTGTTCCACACTCATCCACCCAATCATAACCACAACTTGATCTCGTTCACTCATCCAGCAGCTTTGAAACCTCAACCTCACCTACGACGGCGATACCCTCGTTCAATGTGAAGATGATGGGTGTCGATATTGATGGTGATCGGAGGTATTGTTGTGGTGATGACCTGCTCTGGTGTTTAACAAGAACGATGGTGATCGGAGGTATAACATGATTGTTACGGAACCGTGGTTCAATCCCGACGGTGCAGTCATCTCTTTTTACCCTGTTTGTCTAGCGCATTCTAAGTAAATTAACCTATTAGAACTAAAGTTTATTTATCTGTTGATGTTGATGTTGAAACTCCAAATTTTCTTCTGTTAATTATTGTGGGGAAATAATGTGCTTGTTTCTTTACAGTTCGGTGAATTCCAATAGTCACACGTTGATGGTGGGGTAAGATTGGGGGTGGGTTGGGGTAAAAAAGATGAGGATGGTGTTATTATGGTGGTGGATGGTTGTATGGCGGTGGTGGAGTTCTGTGGAGGTTGTTGCGGACATGGCTAAAGAGAGAAAAGGGGAGAGGGGGTAGGAAAAAGATGGGCCCCACTTTTTTAATATTATAATTGATTTTTTGTTATAATTTTTTCATAGTACGGGTGTTTTAGTTATTTTACACTCACTTAACTCCAAAAACTAATCCTCATCCACACTAGGGACTATCCGAGAACGAGTATGCAAAAGCTGGGGCCGACTATAGATGTTTTTAAAAGGTTAGGGCTATAGGTAAAAATGGAGGAAACCAGAGGGAATATCCGAAAATTTTCTCTAGTAAAAAAAATGTAAAATTCAAGGTAGAGGGCAGTTGAAATCTTTATGGTGCGGTCAATCTGGTACAAAAACTTAGATCACCCCTGGCTCTTAGTTATATTTTGGTGAAAAGTTGATTACTTTAACAAAATAAACTGGGCCATACCCGAAAATCCTTAATATATATTGGGGAACACTAGAAAAGTAGCCAATTAGGGAACCATACGTTTAACATGTTAAAAATTCAACTTAACCTGTTAACAATCATTTTTTTTAAAGTTTCGACGTTTTTCCTTATAAATACACATAGAACCATTTTTAATAAAAAAAATTCAAAAACTAAAATATCAAAAATGTTTAAAAAACAGTTAAAAAAGGTTAAAATAGTTTTTTTTTACAAAAATGTTTTTTATGGGAATAACTTTTACACATTTTTTATAAGGAAAAGCGTCGAAATTTTTCTAAAAAAATTGATTTTTAACATGTTAAGTTGAATTTTTAAGATATATTTAACGTTTTAAATGCCCTGTTCATAGTGGTTTTCATTTGAACCAAATTCTCATTTGAACCAAATTCTCTTTCTCTCTCTCTCTCTCTCTCTCTCTCTCTATATATATATATATATAGTGTGAGTTTCATTGGGGAACACTAAAAAAGTGGGGAACAGTGGGGAACCGACTCAAACGAACTCCGATTGGACTCATTCCAATGGTGTTGGAACCGGCTCGTCGAACTCTAACTAGGATCTCTTAACCCTAAACCCTAAATCCTAACCCCTAAACCCTAAATATATTAGGGTTTGGATTTAGGGTCTTATATTAGGTTTAGTGTTAGGGTTTAGCTTTAGGGTTTAGTTTTAGGGTTAATCATTAGTATATATGGTTTAGCTTTAGGGTTTAGCTCATAGGGTTTAGCTTTTAGGGTTTATAGCTTAGATTTTATGATTTAGCTTATGTTTTAGCCTTATTTTTTAGCTTTAGGGTTTAGGGTTAGGATTTAGAGTTTAGGGTTAAGAGATCCTAGTTAGGGTTCGACGAGTCGGTTCCAACGCCACTGGAATGAGTCCAATCGGAGTTCGTTTGAGTCGGTTCCCCACTGTTCCCCACTTTTTTAGTGTTCCCTAATGAACCTTCCCCTATATATATATGGATGAGTTAAAATGAGAACCACCACGAGTTGCGAGAATTTTTGGATACGGGCGAGTTTGGTCAAATTTTTTTGCACAAACGTAGTTGAAAATATTATAAACACATCCGTAAAGAAAAAAGTAAAAAAAAATTGTCAAGGCGATAGTTATGACTGATGCAAGTTTTTTTTACGCTTGGGCGTAAAATTAAATTCAAAATTTACGCCCAAGCGAAAAAAAAATTGCATTAGTCAAAACTACAGACTCGATAATTTTCAATTTTTTTACAGATGTGTTTATAATAATTTTTTAGATATCCCTATATATATCTATATATTTCAGTTCAGATGAAAACCACCATGAGTTACGAGAACCGTGAGAACTTTTTGATTCGGGGCGAGTTAGGCCAAATTCTTTTTTGCATAAACGTAAATGAAAATATTATAAACACATATGTGAAAAAACAATTTTAAAAAAAATTACCGAGTCGGTAGTTTTGACCCACACATGTTTTTTTTACACCAGGCGTAAAAAAAACTTGCATCAGTCAAAACTACCGACTAGACAATTTTTATTAATTTTTTTAACGGATGTGTTGATAATATATTCATCTACGTTTGTGCAAAAAAAATTTAACCCAACTCTCCCTGAATCAAAAAGTTCTCGCGTTTCTCGCAACTTGTGGTGGTTTTCATTTTAACCCATCCCTATATATATATATATATATATATATATATATATATATATATATATATATATATATAATGTAAGTATATAGAAAAAAATCTTTAAGTGAGAAAAACTAGGAAACTCTAACCTCCTGATATTTTTTTCCTGAAAGAAATCACACATGTAATATACATGTTTTAAGGGTTTTGAGCATAAAAAATAAAAATAAAACGCCAATTGGATATTAAAAAAAAATAAACAAGTTTTCAGCAATTCGACTGTAACATATGTTACACATGAATGTAATATATGTTACACAAAAACTTGTTTTTTTAAACAACTCTGGTCGGCGCTATTTTGATTTTTTTTCTCAAAACCCTTAAAAACATCTATATTACATTTCCATTTTTTTCAAAAAAAAAAAATACCAGGAGCTTTGAGTTTCCTACGTTTTCTCACCATAATGGGGTTTCCATTTTATCCTTCTATATATATATATGTATATATATATATATATAGGGGATGGTTAGATAGAAAACCCTAAAAATTCGAGAAAACCCTAAAAACTCAACCTCCCGACATTTAAAAAAAAAAAATAACACATGTAATATACATGTTTTTAAGAGTTTTGAGCCAAAAAAACAAAAAAGCGCTGAGTGGATATTCAAAAAAAAAATAAACAAAATTCAAGAACTTTTGTCTAACACATGTTAGTGATGAAAGTTGCTGAAACTTGTTTATTTTTAAAAAAAAATATCCACTCGGCGCTTTTTTGATTTTTTTGGCTCAAAACTCTTAAAAACATGTATATTACATGTGTTATTTTAAAAAAAAAAATGTCTAGAGGTGGGGTTTTCTAGGGTTTTCTCAAATTTTTAGGGTTTTCTATCTAACCTTACACTGCACATATATATATATATGTGTTTTGTGTGTGTGTGTGGTAAGGTTCATGCGAGAACCACCTTTATTACAAAAAAAATATAAAAAAAATCAAAAAAACGCTCAAAATTTTTTTTAATAACTTTTTAAAAAAAAATCGCTATATTTCGTTTCAAAAAAAAATTCTTCGAGTAACAGTTATCCATACACATGTGCATATGTATCATAACTTCGACAAATTCCGTAATAACTATCAATAGTAGATAATTGCACTTTAATTTATAATACCGTCCGTAATACATTACTTTTTACATTACCAATATTCAAAATGCACATGTGCATCATTATGTATAACCATTATATAACGTGTTTTGGTACAAAAAGTGTGTGATTTTGAATGATGAAGTAGGCTCATATACATGCTTTTTGGTTAGTTATACCTAGTGGTTGATGGTTTTGTTATAGTTGTCACTTCATGATGTAATATGTTGATTGTATGGTATAAAGGTGTTGATATACATGTAATAAAGTGAAAATATTGGTATTGGTATTGTATTATAGATGGTAGGAGGTAATAGTATTGTATTATGGATGGTAGGTGGTAATGGAAGTGTATTATGGATGTTATGATAGATGAAGAGAAAGTGTATTCAAAGTAGTGTACCAAAACACCTTATTTCATGTTGATACATATAGATGCACATGTGCATTTCTAATATTCGTAACGTAAAAAGTAGTGTATCACACATGGTAGTATAAATGAAAGTACAATTGTCTAATATTTGTAACGTATTACGGAATTTGTCGAAAAAATGATACATATGCATGGTAGTGTATATGGATGGAATGATAGTGTACCAAAACACCTTATTTCATGTTGATACATATAGATGCACATGTGCATTTATAATATTGGTAATGTAAAAAGTAGTGTATTACACGTGGTAGTGTAAATCAAAGTACAGTTGTCCAATGTTTGTAATATATTACGGAATTTGTCAAAGAAATGATACAAATGCACATGTGCATGGACAACTGTTACTCAATTTTTTTATTTTTTTTGAAATCTTTTTTATTATTGACGAAATATAGCGAATTTTTCAAAAAAATATTAAAAAAGATTTTTGGGTGTTTTTTAGATTTTTAGGTATTTTTGAATGGTTCTCGCGGTTCTCGTAATAACTGATGGTTCCTAATGGATCTTTCTCCTATATATATATATATATATATATATATAAGCTTGAAATATATGGAAATGAATTAAAACTAACACCGCATTATAGGAATTGAATGGCAATGCCATTTGGATTTAATGTAACTTTGATACATTTGGGCCACTAATGTCATTTGCATTTAATGAATAGTTAGCGAACAAAATAATATAAAAAAAGAAAATTAGGCTAAGCTGGAATGGAATGTAGGGGATGCAAGGATTAGAACCTCTAGTTGTCAAAGCGACGTATCAACCACTAACCCAAGCACTTCTTATGCTTGCTTTCGATCCACCGCTTATATGTCCCAACACACACACATATATATATATATATATAATATTATTTTTTTTTTAATTCGAACCCTTAATACTTTCTAGCCCTGAGTCGGCACCCACCTAGTCCATGCTAAGGCTGCCTCGAAAATGTATAATATATTAAACTATTATTATTATTAGTTTACTTTGGAGTTAATATTGATAACATTGAAGTTAGTGGTGTAATGGTAGGGAAAACCTTTTAATATATTTAAATATGAGATTATAAATTCAAGTCTTAAGAAAATAAAAATTTGTTTTTAAAAAAAACGAATACTGATACACCCTTTTCCTCTATCTTAGTGAGGGAAAAAACGTATACAAATAAGATTTAATGGTATTTGAATAACTTAGAACCAATATATTTTTTTTGAACGGCCAACGAATCTTCTAAATGGGCTACTGACGAAATTCACTACATCGGGACACACTCGCCTTCGAACAGGGGAAAACCCTCACCTAGGGCCGAAGACCGTGAACACTCGCCCGAAGGCACGACAGGGCGACGAGGTAAAACCCGCTCAGTTCAAGGATAGAACTAGCAATCACCACCTATTCGCCTAGTCTCCCATCATCACCAGGTGTCGCAGAAAATAATAGGGAGGGTAGGATTCGAACTTGGGTCCCTTAAAACACCAAATCTTTCCCCTATCACTCCATCACCATCTGATTGGCACTTGAACCAATATATTATTATTATTTTTGGCCATGTTTCGATTACCTTTATTTTTATGGTAAATCTGATACCTTAAATGTATTGAGGAATTTCAAGGTATATGTGTGTGATTAGATCCACAATTAATAATGCAAATCCCATAAATGATGACAGATCGATCATGACGTCAATGACGGACCGAGACTGACGTTGCTACACTTTTTTAATTATTACATGGTGTGAACGAATTTTGTATATGAACATCTTTTTTAGAACATTATTACATGTGTTCTCATCTTTGTGAACCCGTAGGAATTGTTCCGTGGGACCTACAATATGAACGTTGGAACAAAACATATGTGCGCGCCTTTTTTTTTAACGGGGACACAACAACATATTTGAATGTTAGAGCCTAGAAAAAGACTGGAAATACGAGTACAAGGAGAAACAAAACAGAAAAACTAAATCAAACCTCCCCCTAAATGAACCGAACTACGACATATTGAGTACATCAAAATTAAGTCAATTCTCCCAAGTCGGACTAGGAATCTTCGCATGTCTGATGACCCAAAGGAAGGCATCTTCTTTCACCATCTCCACAATTTTCAGGACTGAAATGTTGTTGTTTTCGAAAGGCTTAGAGTTTGTTGCATACCAAATTCGCTAGATAGTCGCCAGGGCAATATAGTCAACCAATTTCTTCCATTATTATCTCCAAGTCATTTTGAAAGGCACTCTACAATCTCCTTCAAGGAACTCATGTGAGTCAGAGTCGTGACCCGGATCCAAAGAAGGATATTCCACCAAACACATCTCACCGTGAGGCAAGACGCGAAGATATGATCCACCGTTTCCTCCTCCATAACACACAATGCGCAATCAAGATTTGACTGGATTAAGCATCTGGATGCTAAGCTCGATTTAACAGCAAGCCTGCCATTTAAAGCTCTCCACGCCAAAAAAATGGACTTTAAAGCGGCCCACGAGTCCTAGAATAATAATGGATCATCAGGAGATGTGACATGTGTGCCTTTACAAGCATCATACAATTCCGAACGATTTCGAATCCAATGAAATCTTGTGTTTCATTCCCCGAAATTATGCAATAATATGTGACATTCACACATTTCAGTCCATGTACATATGCTTTAACTTCCTCATAGAGCTTAAAAATGATGTTAACGGGTGTTAGAAGGGGCAAAACATGACAAACAAGTTCAGGGGCCATTTCTGCCATTTTTCAAACTTCTGCCCCCAGACCAGGCCATACGGACCATAAGGCACAACCCCATACGGTCCGTAAGGGGTCCACAGCTCAGTAGAAACTTAGTTGCAACTTGCTCATTTCTCATTTTCTTCTCCTACTCTCTTGGAGCTTGCTTCCATCTTTTGGAGCCCACATACTGAGTATTCTTGTCATCCTAAAACACAAGTAAGTGTTCTTCCTTAGTCTTGTTTATCATTTTATCTTATTTTGAGTTAAAAGTCAAATAGTTGACTTTCTGTTTGACTTTCGGTTCTGACCATTTTTGGTCAAGTCAAAGTTCAATTAACTTTGCAACGTGATCGTACTCACGAAGGTTATAATGCCTAGCGATTGCACCTTCTGATTATGTAACACCTCGTAATTTCCTATCCAATTAAATCCGACACATGTTGCGTTGTTCCTCTATTGCCACGTGTTGGCCGAGGGGGACCAAAAGCGTCGTTATGTTATTATTGTAACCTCTGAACAACGTATGACAAAGTTGAGGAATTAAAAGTGTCAACATGTTTAATTATACCTCCGAGTGACCATTTGTCGGAATCGGAACTTAACGGTGTTTAGTATACTTCCTAATAGTACCTAAATCTAATTGGAGGGACCAAAGGTGTTTAAAATAGAAGTTATAAATCCAGGGGCTGAAATGGCATTGTTTAAAAGTTGTGTTGCTGACCCGGGGGGCGGTCGCGGCCCGCGAGAGCCCTGGACATCTCTCTCACGGCCCGCGAGAGAGTGCCAGTGACAGCCTGCTAAGGCTAGTCGTGGCAGCTTGCAGGTTTGCCAAATCTTTCACGAATTTCCACCATGTCTCAGCTTTTAGCACATCCCTAGACACTTGTTTACCCCTTGTGTGCATGCCTAACACCGGTAATGACCTCCTTCATCTTCCAACTCCATAAATCCAAGCCTTGGCTCCATTGAAGAACTTGCAAGTTCTTAAAAACTCACTCTCTCTAATCCTTGCAAGTTCTAGAGCTCAATTTACCTGCAAGTCCATCCCAAATTCGTACTAGGACCCTTTGTAAGTGTTCTTAATCCTCCTTGATCATTTTATTAAGTTTTCAAGGCAAAAGTCAAGCTTGACGTAAAAACGGTTTGACTTTCGGTTTATTCCTTAACGGTCTAGCCATGGTCAGATTCAAACGTGGCTACGTGATCGTAATTGGGTAGATGTTAATCCCTCAAAAGGGCACCTCCTGATTTCCACGAATTCTTGATCAATTTATGAGTCAAACTATTTTATAAAAAGTCAAACTAGGTCAGATTTGATAATAGAAGCATAACTAGTAACATGCATGCTATAAAATCAGTTTTGTCACTCTAGATACTTAGTAATAATTATAAGAACATGTGGGAACATATTCGGCTCGTCAAATCTAGGTCTAAAGGTCAGTTCGCAACCGAAAGTCGCAAGGTTTGACTCCTACTTTGACTTTCAGTTCTGACCCGATTTAGAGTCTTTTAAGGCCGATTCTAAGTTTCATTATGATCTTTATATAATGTAGTATAACCCCCTGAGGTCATACTACATGGTCATAATCATAATCCGAGTTTATACGCAAGTTTCATTAATGTGTCAAATTTGACTACTTTGCCCTTTTTGCTTAAAATGAGATTTAAACTAAAAAAAATAAACATGAAACAAGTTACCCACTGATATGTTAACTTGATTGGCTTGCATGCATGTCAATTATTTGGTCATAATCTGAGTTTTTCCTAAATATCGCAAATCAAGTTTTTAAAGGACCAAAATGCCCTTTTCGGCAAATAAAATGTTTTAACCATAACTCCTATAATAAAATACTTTACCTACAGATGTTATAATATATTTAGAATTATTTGGGATGTTAAATCAGTTTATAAACCGAGTTTATGAAAAGGCTCTTGCATGGTATCGAAAAATGACGATAATACCCTTACGGTGCATAAAATGAGTTTTAAAGACATTTTTAGCCGAACCTTTTACAAACTGATTTTATGTATTAAATAAAAATATTTGAGTATATAAACCTGATCAAAACTAAGATTTATCGGTTAAATCTTCATTTAGCGACTTTAACGCCTTCTCGATGCATGGAATGGGTTAAAACCATATCTAAGCATCAAGACTTGTTACCTACTGATTATAAAACATATTTTAAATATTTTTACAGTAGGTACAAGTTATAAACTCATATTCCCAAATAAGTCTTCAAATCTATGCGTGAAATGACCAAAATACCCTTTCGGGGCATAGTTTGGTCTTTAAAGATAAACCACACATATATTTGACATCTTACTGATGTAACATCATAAAATAAATATTTTATAAATAATATATGACCATGACATCAGATTAATCACCAACTCATTTCTATGAATCGTAAAATGACCAAATTACCCTTTTCAAGCCGAAATCAATTTTAAACTATAACGGGCATACGTGTTGGTATCTTACTTATATTAAAACATGTTGTAAGCATATTAGCACATGAAAATTTTATATGACTCATCCGGTTACCCGGTATCGCTTATATGCGTACGGTTAAGTCTACGTGACTAGTTTACGTAAATTCACCAAAACGGGTCTAACCTTATCATTTCTATATCAAAATCCAGAATGTTATATGCTTACCCAAAATATACAAGTCCTAGTACTTGTCGGGTTTAAACAACATTCTTTTCGGTCATCGCTTAATCTAACGTATTGTTCCGTTACGTATCCTTTAAGCCAACCGGTTCGAGTCAACAACTCAACCTAAACCCGTTAGCATTCTAATTGGTTATTAATACCATCAATCCAGACTAGAAGCCTCCCAATAGATCGATACTTGCATTTATCTTCTTGATTATCGGCTGAGTTACTATCATTAGAAGAACTAGCTCATGTAAATACTTTAACTTATTTTCCCTATACGGGCTTGGGATACGGTATTATATTACTGCTTGGTCGGGTATGGGATCATGTTTTATCGGATTGTGATTTACTAAATCTTATAACCCGTTTTATTCTGTATTGTCTGATTGGGGGTTAACTCGGCCGTGTCCTGGATATCCTTGGCTCATTTAAGTTACTAATGGCCACGACCTAAGCGCTGGGTGTAGGCATACACCCGATAGACGCTAATGCTAAACAAATTATTTTTACTATACTCCTCCAAGGGTTTATTAAGTGGTGTGTCGGTTAATCAGGTTATTCGATTTCTGCACCGGACCCCATATGTATTGATAGACCTGTAAAACTGTAAACAAGATCATTTTGAATTGTCCCAGGTTATAAAAGATTTTCGTGCTCAATGCACCTAAACTAATTTTAAATGTTTTCAAAATGAGTCGGTTAAATGTAATTACCAGGGAAAACTGACGTATTCCAAAAAGGCTAAGTGACAGGTTTCGGCACGGAATAGGCTAGGAGCTGCTTGGTGACGACGTAGAGAATTTTGCAAGTTCTTAGTCAAGCCTAAAGTCTGTCGGAGATTATCATTTTCGTACTTTCGATCCGCCTGTGGATCTAATATTGCAAACCATGTATTTGTTTTATAGACTTTTAAATCCAATGGTTTGTAATAATATTTAATATTCAAGTCTTCCGCTGTGCTGTATATGTTTGACCATGATGATACCAATCTTACGTCACGGTACTCCCCACCTGGGCCCACCCGGATTGTATTGGAAATACGGGGTGTGACAGGTTGGTATCAGAGCCAACGTTCGAGTGAATTAAACACTAGCCTTTTGTGTTTAATCTCGAGTATACACAATAGCACATTCCTTAGTCTCCAAGTCTAGACATCAACTTAGGATTTCTCTAACCATTATTAAGAGTTTTATTATTTATTTTGTTTTGCTTTGTTTTCTAATTTGTATTGAAGCAGGAAACATGCCGCCAAGATGCCGTGGTAGCATTAGGAGAGGCGGAGGCTCAACAAGAGGAGGAGCATCCGGGCAAGGACCATCAAATCTATACGAAGGATCAGGAGATTCTTCGTCTTCATGGCGACCGTTTGGGTACCCGCTTCCACGCGAGTACTCTCCACCACAATCAGAATCCCAAGACTCTCACTACTCTTTCCACTCGTACCATTCGCATCACTCCGATCACTCCAACCCTCACCAAGAAGCCTCCATCCCAAATAGCTATGCGCGTTCACCATCTATAACGCCACCTGTTGACTCACCCACCCACATGGAGGAAGATCCAGAGATGCCACCCTTGGGATCGTATGAATATCCTATTGAACTGTCAAGTGGTCCCCCTTTTCGCACAGGATCACCATTTGAAGGCCCCGATAGTTGGGATTTGAGATGGAGCCAATACCAGTTTTACTATACCCCTTCTCCTCATTCTTCTAAACCACCATCGCCTCCCCAAGAAGCCAAGCAAATGGAAGTGGAGGAACAACAACCCTAACAACAACAAACACCTCCAAGAAGGAAGCGTGGAGCCCGTATGTCGGTGCGTGCAGGGCAATGTATGGGTTCGCAACCACCTACGTCCCAAACTTACCCTGTCATCCCTGAGGACCCACAAATGGGTGGACCCTCAAACACATCACCAGAGGCGGTGTTACCACCTCTACCACCAGCCATTGAACCTACTGTTCTGCTGTCATTGCAAGAACCAGGAAACCCGATCCCTTCCTATCCAGATTCATTTGGGTACCACCATACACCTACACCTTTGCACTATGACTATACGACGCCGTCTGTTGATTCATATTTGGAAGCCGCCGCATATAATGCTTATAACCCAACTCCTTATCTCCCATACTCAGCTACATCATATCCTGGTTATGGATACCAATACCCTTCTGCATCCCATTATCAGCCACAACCGCAACCCCCGCTACCGCAAACACCTCAATCAACGCCACAACTAGAGGCCATTAATCAGGCCTTGGAAAGAGTGGAACAGATACAACGCCAAACCGAGAAAAAGGAGAAGAAAACCTTCAAGGCCTTCAGGAAGTTGACAAAAATATGGAAGGGAAAGAAAGATTAGTGAGGGATTGAGCTATTAGTATTTCTATTTTAGTCCCTGCGTGGACAAGTATTTCCATTTTCCATCCCTGCGTGGACTAGTTATTTCTGTTAGACCCCTGCGAGGGCCAATTAATCTTAGTTTTGAATAAGTTTAAGGCCTTAATGTAATCCCTTATTTATTTTAATGAGAAAGGATTCAAAAATTTATATGTGTGTATATATATATATGTATTAGAATATCCTTTGTTCAAGTGATCGTCTCGACTTTACTCAAAATTTTATTGATCCGCTAAAATTCCAAAAGATCTTCTTAACGGTTTACACAACCAAATGGCAATAGACCATAATAAATTGGCAAACTATGTTAAGTTAAGGACTGGTAACCTTCTATCATGATAGCTAAGGAAGAGTATCCCTTCTATCCAGAGGCGGTGACCTATGTTCCACTTCAAAGCCTAATGGTTAACAAGATCATAGTGTACATCAGGAATGATAAACACTTTCCATTATCACTCCAGGATGAATGGCTTACGAACCATACCTAATCATCCAATGGACTCAAGGACGTTGTAACTTTTAAGGTTCCCTGTTCAAGGTAGTGAGCCACGCTCCAAACCCTATTAAAATGATCATAAATACAACCTAGGCTTTATTATAAAAACCATTTTAAGACAATTAATCCTAGTCAACATCTAAGTGATGATGACTCTCCTAGCAGTGTGACTTTAGGAACCACACTAGTCATCGAGGTAGTTGGGCTACGCCCAAACCTCATCGATCATAAGTGATCAATCATATATTATCTTGTCAGATGAGCAATGACAATAAGAAAAATTGAGCATCCATTAGTGATGAAATGCCTTTGAGCCATAAAACCCATGTCCAAACACCATACATGACTCTTTAAAAGTCTATGCCTTTTGTGCCAAGTTTATTAAGAAACATGTACTTTAATGTACTTAAATGGTTAAGAATACCATGTCACTCTGCGGATCATCAATTGCAATAATCAACTAATGGACTTTTAAACTCTGTAGTACCAAGGTCTATAAGATGGCTGACTCTGAAGGAGCCAATAGTCACCCCGAGAATGATGATCATGCTAACGTTAACATCAATGACGATGCCTTCCAAGCTCGCATTGACGAGGCTGTAAGTAAGGCCATGAACAAAGCTTTGGAAAAGCTAAAAGATACCAGCGCTACTCATTCCAGAACCGCATCTACTCCACGATCCTCAGCTAAGAGGAGTAGTTCTGTTCATTCGTCAAATAAGAGAAGGGAATCTAGAAAGACAAATGACCAAGGGTCACACGAGCATAGAGAAAGGGACCAGCCCATCAGAGATGGTTGCACCTACAAGTACTTTGTCTCCTGGAAGCCACGAGACTTTCACGGTGAAAAAGGCGAGGTGGAATGCCTTAGGTGGTTGGATGAGATGGAAACTATTGTGGATATTAGTGGTTGTGCTAGAAATGATGTAGTGAAGTTTGTTTCTCAATCATTCATGGGTGATGCATTGATATGGTGGAAAGCGATGGTCCAGTCTATAGGGAAGGTAGCCCTGTATAATATGGGATGGAAAAGGTTTGTTGAATTGATCAAGGAGACATACTGCCCTCCCCACGAGGTGGAGAAAATAGAGGTTGATTTCTTAACTCTCTCTATGAAGAATCTAGATTGCCGCAAGTATGTTACTGATTACAACTCCCTGTCGAGGCTAGTTCCTTATCTGATCACCCCAGAGCCAAAGCGCATGCGCGTTTCATTAATGTTCTTGCTCCAGAAATTAAGGGGATGGTCAAGGCTTCTAAGCCGCACTTACCGGTCTACTGTGGACCTAGCGCTGTCCCTAAATCAAGACATAGTGAGGCAAAGATCAGTAAAAAATGATGCCGAGGGAAAGAGGAAAAGGGAGGATGACAACTCCCACAAGTTTGATAGAAAGAAGCAGAGGCCTGGGTTAAAAGGGAACCAAGGCTGGTCCGATGATAGACCCGCGTGTAAGATCTGCAAAAAGAAGCATGGGGGTCAGTGTCGATTTGATCCACAGGCTAAGCCTTGTGGAATCTGTAAGAGAATGGGGCATAAGACCTTGGAGTGCAAGGATTTGAAGGACGCATCTTGCAATTGATATGGCGAAAAGGGCCACATAAAGACCAACTGCCCTAAGGCCACCAAGGATGGTGCCAAGAATGGATGGGCAAACAAAGGAAATGCCCGAGCCTTCCAGATGACTACTAGGGAGGCCGTCAACGACAACAATATCATCACATGTGCTTTTCTCATTAATGACATTTTTGCAAGAGTTTTATTTGATTCCGGAGCTGATAAGTCTTTCGTAAGTCATAAGTTTAGTGAGTTGTTGAATTTGCCCATAAGAGCTAACTTGCCGATGGAACCTTAGAATCCGCATCTACCATCCTCGATGGATGTTCCATATCCATAAAGAATCAATCTATTCCAGTCTCTCTTTTGCCAATGAAGTTGGCGGGGTTCGATGTAGTCTTAGGCATGGATTGGTTATCCCATAACCAAGCTCGCATCGCATGCAATAAGAAACTCATCGAAATCGTATCCCCGTCCGGTGAAACCCTTACCATAGGAGATTGTCACCATGGGTTACCCGAAAAGATGTCTCTTCTGAAAGCTTCAAGATGTCTGAAGAAAGGTTATATCATTTACATGGCATAAGTAACCATTGACGAACCCAAGTCAAAGATAGAAGATTTAAAATTATCTCAGAGTATGTGGATGTATTTCCTGAGGAATTGCCTGGTTTACCCCCAGATAGGCAAGTGGAGTTTAGGATTGATATCCTGCCTAGAGCAGCACCAATTGCGAAGGCTCCTTATTGATTAGCACCCTCAGAGATGAATGAACTAAGAACCCAACTGGATGAGCTTTTGGAGAAAGGCTTCATACAGCCTAGCTCATCGCCTTAGGGATCTCCTATATTGTTCGTAAAGAAGAAAGACGACTCAATGCGACTTTGCATCGATTATCGTGAGCTAAACAAGGTAACAATTAAGAACCGTTACCCTTTACCCAGGATCGAAGACTTATTCGACCAGTTGCTTGGAGCTAGCTACTTTTCAAAGATCGATTTAAGGTCTGGATACCATCAGTTGAAGGTTAGAAGTGAAGACGTCCCGAAAACTGTCACACCCCGACCCGCAGCGGAATAAAAGTTGGGGCGTAATTGGGTTATCACCAAAGCTCATGATGTTTACTAAGATGTTTCATATTTATTAAATTCAAATTACAACTTAAATATCCAAAACAAAATCCATACAATTACAAGAAAATGAAACTACATAATCATTCCAAAGCATAAACTTGTTTATTCTTCTAGGCCTTCCTAAGTGTTTCCTGTCTCAGCTGGATCACCAGTATCATGTGTAAAACGGGGGAGGTTTTGGGTCAACAAAAGTTGGCGAGTGAACCTTGATAAAACATTGTTACTAATTTCTTGTTTTTTTAATAAGGAAAATTTGTGCAATAATCACATGTGAGCAAACATATATAGATAAACAAACACAAACCACTTTGGATGAGTATATGACATGAATGATGATGTATGTGAGATCAAGGCTCAATCAAACGGAGCCGATCTAATGAGGCTCCTGATGCTCAACCCGTCTCCCACGGGGAACTGATGGGCCTAATGAAATGCGTGCATTGAAAATGATAAATCCAATCTACACATAATTCACACAACAATTGATACAAATTTGATACACGTTTGATCACGGATATGATGTATGCACAAGTTTTTAAGTAAAATAAAAGAATTATACGACACATGATACACCCCAAAACATGATTAAAATGGGGAATTGGTAGAGATTCACTCACAATGGGTGCATTCTTTGATGGCGATGAGGGCGCACGAATTTATGATTCAATCGACGAGGGAAAAACTAACCTAGATAATAACAAAATGATTCGATAAATAAATAAATTTTATTTGAGATTAATATTTTTATTTAGTGCTCTTAATGTGATTTTTAGATTTATTTTTGTGAGTTTAAGGAAATTTTCTAACTTTAAGAATCTTATTTTTAAGTATTTTTAAATGATTTTTCAATTAAGTAAATAAATAAAAGAAATAAAAAAAGTTGACTTTTTTTGACCGTTGACCGTTGACCGGGTCTGACCGGTCAGACTGTGTTTTCTATGCGCTGAGTGAGGTTCGAACTCGGGACCTCTCATGTACGTGCACACAGCTCTACCAACTGAGCTACGTGTCTAACCTGAAATATTCTCTGTTTTAATTATATATATATACTAATTAACCTTAACCTTATTTGGTTTTTATTAAAAATGATTTATATGGTCGAACCGGTTGCAGAGACCCGGAGTCGAACTCGGGACCTTCGGTTCGAGTGCGCACAGCCCAACCAGTTGGGCTGTGTGTCTAATCTGTTTAATTACTGGATTATATTTCTCTTATGTATATACTGTGACTTGATCTGATTAGGTTTTAAAAATGTTGGTTTTATTTCTGAAAGTCGGTAATGTGTGCGATTCGAACTCAGGACGTGCATATTGTATTTGCACATAGTCCACCGCTGGACTGTGTGTCTAACCCGTTTGAATATCCGGTTTTAATTATATTAATACATATATTTGACTTCATCTTCTTCGTTTACAAGAACACAGAACATTGAAATCCGACTGTTCTGTTTAATCGATCACGACTTATACTTGATTGAAAATGACAGAAAAATAAATGATATGGTATACCAGAACAGCGAGTTTGCTTCAGATTTCCGGCAAGATTTCGTCGGCTCTGATTTGCGGATTCCGGCTGAGTGAACTGTTTAACAGTTTCGATTATTGTGTTGAGCAATTAGATTACTAATCAAGAGATAGCAAGAAAGGTTTAGATGATTGTACCGATTAGGAGTAAGGCTTCGGTTATCCGGTGATATTCCGGCAAGTGCGAGGATTTCCGACGACGTGTTCTGAGTGGACTAAAGCTTCAGGAGTGAGCGGGATTCTGAGCGAAAAGTTTACAGGATGTTTGGGTGGGTATTTGTAGTGGAAACAGGCCAATTGATTCAATTTAGAAGCCATGATTTTGCAGTCAAGATTTTCAATCTTCAAGGGTAACGGTCTTGACTGAATTTGATGGTTAGACATCGGTTATAACTGATGTCGAAGTCCGTTATTGCGTTTTAGTCAAAAGGAAAAGGCAACATTAGCGGAGTTTTGATTTTACTCCGGCTATTCCGCGTTCTGAGTGCGTGTTGCTTTCCGGTTTTGAATACGGGTTTACTTTAAGTATTATTTGTTTCAGTATTTGTCACAAAGAAAGTGTGTGGCGGAGTGGTGTGGTGTGTGTTTTTCTTTGTGGGCGACCTGGGTTCGAAACCCGGCAGCTCCATTTTATTTGTTATTCACATTTTATTATTATTTAACAATTATGGTTTTTAAATTCTAACATGTTTATTAATTATGTACTATTTAAAATAATCTGAACAATAATTACGCAACGAAATTTTATATTTGAATACTTGATCATTAAACGAAGCGGGTTTGGAAAAACCCGTTTTTAGACGAATGTTACAAAAACTGCTTTTAGGACCAGGTATGGTTATTATGAGTTCTTAGTGATGCCTTTTGGACTCACTAATGCACCAGCAACATTCATGGATCTTATGAATAGAGTCTTCAAACCATACTTAGATAAGTTTGTCATCGTTTTCATAGACGACATCCTTATCTATTCTCGTAATAAAGCCGATCACGAGAAACATCTAAGGTGTATTCTAGAACTTCTAAGACAGGAAAAGCTTTATGAAAAGTTCTCTAAGTGCGAATTTTGGCTTAGAGAGGTCCATTTTTTAGGACATGTGGTGAGCGAACGTGGCATCCAAGTTGACCCAGCCAAGATTGAAGCTATCATGAATTGGGAAGCACCCAAGACTCCTTCTGAAATCCGTAGTTTCCTAGGATTGGCCAGTTATTATAGGAGGTTCATTGAGAACTTTTCAAGAATAGCCACTCCTCTAACTACTTTAACCCGCAAGGCTGTCAAGTTTAATTGGGGACCGAAAGCAAGAATCCTTTGAGATTCTTAAGCACAAATTGAGCAATGCTCCCGTACTTACTTTGCCTGAAGGTACCGAAGAATTTGTTGTCTACTTCGATGCTTCGCACACTGGCATGGGTTGTGTGCTTATGCAAAGGGGCAAGGTGATTGCCTATGCATCGCGACAATTAAAAGTGCATGAAAGGAATTACACTACCCATGACTTGGAACTGGGTGCCGTGGTATTTGCACTAAAGTTGTGGAGACACTATTTGTATGGTACGAAGTGTATTATACACACTGACCACAAGAGCCTCCAATACTTGTTCAATCAAAAGGATTTGAACATGAGACAACGCCGTTGGATGGAGACATTAAACGATTATGATTGTGAAATACGATATCACCCTGGCAAGGCAAACGTAGTTGCCGATGCGCTTAGTCGTAAGGAGAGGGTTAAGCCAATCAGGATCAACGCCAAAAGTATTGAGCTCAAAAATAGTTTGAATGAGAAACTATGCTCAAAAGCAAGCTATGTTGGAAGCAAACCTCCCTAAGGAAGGGCTAGGTAAAACTATTGATCAATTGACGCCTGGTAACGATGGAATTCTTAGATTCAATGGGAGAATCTGGATTCCAATTTTTGGAGGACTCAGAGATATAATCCTTCAGGAAGCTCATAGCTCCAAATATTCGATGCATCCTGGAAGTGACAAAATGTATCAGGATCTAAAACCGAACTCTTGGTGGAGGGGTATGAAGAAATCCATCGCCAATCATGTAGCGAAGTGCTTGACATGTTCGTAAGTCAAGGCAGAACATCAGAGGCCGTCAGGACTTCTTCAGCAATTGGAAATACCCACATGGAAGTGGGAGATGGTAACTATGGATTTCATTACTAATTTACCCAACATGAAGAGTGGAAATGACACGATATGGGTAATCGTCGATAGACTGACTAAGTCAGCACATTTCTTGCCCATAAAGGAGATGCATAGCTCTGACAAGTTAGCCAAGCTTTACGTGGATAAAATCGTGTCACTTCATGGTGTGCCGGTATCTATAGTATCCGATAGAGATACAAGATACACTTCTCACTTCTGGAAGAGTTTCCAGCAATCCTTAGGCACCCGATTAAACTTCAGTACGGCTTACCATCCTCAGACCGATGGCCAGAGTGAGCCTACCATCCAGACACTAGAAGACATGCTTCGCGCTTGTGTGATCGATTTAGGTGGAAGTTGGGATGACTACTTACCCCTAATCGAGTTCTCCTATAACAATAGTTATCATACAAGCATTAAAGCTGCTCCTTTCGAAGCCTTGTATGGAAGAAAATGTCGAACGCCTATTTGTTGGGCGGAAGTTGGGGAGGCCCAACTATCAGGACCTGAGATTGTCCTGGAAACTACAGAAAAGATTGGACAGATTCTTGATCGTCTCAAATGTAACATCCGTCAAAAACGGATTTACCAAACCCGCTCCGTTTATCAACCGAACAGTCAGTCAAAAATTTCGTTGCGAATTAAATGCCCAAAATAATTTTAAACGATACATAATCGATTATTATACGGGAATATATATTTAGTTTTTGAAAAACTGTTAAAAAACGCAAAATAAAAATACAATGTCTCTGCCGGGTTTCGAACCCGGGTCTGTACCGGTTCAACATCAGTCTTAACACACAACACACAAACCACTGCGCCACTTGTTTTGATGATTTCAATTGATATCATGACGTTACGAATTCAAAACCGGCGCCCAATAGTTCAGTCGTCGGAAATCCCGGAAATCTCGCGAGTCTTAACGACAACTTACGTTATAACGTAAACCATTACTAAGACATCGGTTATAACCGACGTCTGAGTCCGCGACCAAACCATAACCGCCGGAGTTTTTATAATCGATGAATACAGTCGGAAATCAGACCAGGTTCTTTGACGATTTGCCCTATAAATTCACCCACAACCCACTGCAAACCTTTTCGCTCAAAACCACACCTTTTCTCGGCGTAATTCCACTCGCCGGAATTTCTCTGCTCATCGCCGGAAAACCGGGTTCCTCAATTCCGAGCCTTATTGAACCTCCTAAACTTATACCGAAGTTACCCACATATTTTGTAAGCCTTCTGGAGACTCGCTGCTGCAAGACACACGTCGCCGGAGGTGATTGCTGTCGCCAGAGTTTCTGCCGGAAAACAGAGGAGTCCAGTCGGTATACCTCTTCGCCTAAATTCTTCTTCTTTTCACTTATATCTCACCATAATGAACTGAAACACACTAAAGAACATGTTTTAAACCTCGAACCAGTCTGTTGTCGAGTCTGGTTAAAACTCATCGAAGAAGATGAAGTTCTGTATCGTATAAGTTTAATTAAAATCAACTTATTACTCGGGTTAGACACACAGTCCAGCGGTGGACTGTGTGCACATTAATCATATAAACGTCGCGAGTTCGAATCCTGTTTCACACACGCCGCTTTAATAAAATGCCTTTTTGTTTTGTTAACCGAACCGGATTGATCTTAAGTATATGTTAAGTATATTAATAACCGAGTTAATAACCAAGTGAGACACACAGTCCAGCGGTGGACTGTGTGTAACGCTAACCCACAGGTCCCGGGTTCGAGACCTGTGGAGCGCACCGGTTCTCTGGATTTAAATCGTTTTTAATATAAAAGGATTTTTGTTTAAATCTAATTAATATATATATATATAATTAAAATCGGATATATGACGGGTTAGACACGTAGCTCAGTTGGTAGAGCTGCGTGCACGCGTACGGGAGGTCTCGGGTTCGAGCCTCACTCAGCGCACAACAATATGCCTTCGAACCGGTCAACAGTCAGTCAAAGTCAACGGTCAAAGTCAACTGTAGCAAAAATCAAATTTTTTTTATTATTTTTATTTATTTATTTTAATTAAAAATCGATTAAAAATACTTAGAAATAACATTTTTAAGGTTAGAAAATAGCCTTAAACTCACAAAAATACACCCAACAATCCTACTAAAATAGATTAATAAAATCCGTTTACTTACCAAACCATAATGCGATTTATCTAGGTTAATCTCACTCGTGGTTAAAACCACTTCGCGTGCATTCAACATCATCAACCGAACGCACCCACTGTGAGTGAATCTTACAACTCCCCCTTTTAAATTACACGTTTTGGGGTGTGTCATGTGTTATAAAAATAATTAACTTGTTTATTTAAACTTGTGCCATACCACATCATGATCTAAACATAGATTGATTATATTGTTGTGATTACTTATTTCCTTTTGCCAAATCATATGAAACTCATTCATTAAGCCCATCAGTTCCTCGTGGGAGACGAGTTGAACAACGCGTGCTTCAAATCAAATTCATTATTGTTCATGTGTGTATCATTGAGTTTATATTGGTTGTAGTTGTGTCATTCATATTATCATGATATGCAATTCATTCATTAGGCCCCTCAGTTCCTCGTGAGAGACGAGTTGAGCATCGCGTGCCTCTAAATGTTCCAGTATTGTTCATGTGTGTTTTATTTAATATCTTATGATTGTTGAATAAGTTTTACATCTATTTTTACTCATGTTTGTTTGTGCACATATTTCATAGTCAATTCAAATAAACTTGTTCAAATGTTTTCCATAGGATTCACTCGCCAACTTTATGTTGATCCAAAACCTTTTTACACATGATACAGGTGAACAGGTCGAAGCAAAGAAAACCTAGGAAATGCCTTAGAAGAGAACAAAGAAGCTTAGATTGATAGTTAGAACATGTTGTAACATTTATTGTAAATTTCCATTAAATTGTAATTAATGAATATGAAACGCATAATAAATGTCATGAGCTTTGATGATAACCCAATCATGCCCCGATCACCTTTTCCGCTGCGGGTCGGGGTGTGACATCAAAGCTGCCCGGGATAGGCAGAAGAGCTACATAGATAAGAGGCATAAACCTCTACAGTTCCAAGTACAGGACAAGGTCTTATTGAAGGTATCACCTTGGAAAGGTGTAATGCACTTCGGGAAGAAGGGCAAGCTAAGCACCAGATACATAGGACCGTTTGAGATCATCGAACGTGTTGGATCAGTAGCTTATAAGCTAAGTCTACCAGAGAAGCTAAGCAGAATCCATAATGTGTTCGACATTTGCAACTTAAAGAAGTGCCTAGCAGATGAATCGCTAGCAATGTCTCATGAGGACGTCCAGATCGATGAAAACCTGAGGTTTATTGAGAAACCAATTGTGATCGAAGATCGACAGGTCAAGAAACTTCGAAGAAAGAAGATACCTATTGTAAAGGTCAAGTGGGATGCTCGTAGAGGTCCCGAATATACATGGGAAGTCGAGTCCAATATGCGACGCAAATACCCTCATTTCTTTGAATAAAATCTCGAGGTTGAGATTTCTTTTAAGGGGGTGAGGATGTAACACCTCGTAATTTCCTCTCCAATTAAATCCCGACACGTGTTCTGTTGTTCCTCTATTGCCACGTGTTGGCCGAGAGGGACCAAAAGCGTCGTTATGTTGTTATTGTAACCACTGAACAACGTATGACAAAGTTGAGGAATTAAAAGTGTCAACATGTTTAATTATACCTCTGAGTGACCATTTTTCGGAACAGGAACTTAACGGTGTTCAGTATACTTCCTAATAGTACCTAAATCTAATTTGAGGGACCAAAGGTGTTTAAAATAGAAGTTATAAGTCCAGGGGCAGAAATGGCATTGTTTAAAAGTTGTGTTGCTGACCCGGGGGGCGGTCGCGGCCCGCGAGAGCCCTGGACATCTCTCTCGCGGCCCGCGAGAGAGTGCCAGTGATAGCCCGCTAAGGCTAGTCATGGCAGCATGCATGTTTGCCAAATCTTTCACGAATTTCCACCATGTCTCAGCTTTTAGCACGTCCCTAGACACTTGTTTACCCCTGGTGTGCATGCCTAACACCTGTAATGAACTCCTTCATCATCCGACTCCATAAATCCAAGCCTTGACTACATTGAAGAACTTGCAAGTTCTTAAAAACTCACTCTCTCTAATCCTTGCAAGTTCTGGAGCTCAAGCTACCTGCAAGTCCATCCCAAATTCGTACTAGGACCCTTTGTAAGTGTTCTTAATCCTCCTTGTTCATTTTATTAAGTTTTCAAGCCAAAAGTTAAGCTTGACGTAAAAACAGTTTGACTTTCGGTTTAATCCTTAACGGTCCAGCCATGGTTAGATTCAAACGTGGCTACGTGATCGTAATTGGGTAGGTGTTAATCCC